>OX336418.1:5745088-6460382 GCA_946903255.1 Schistosoma spindalis | reverse complement strand
CGAATTTCTCTGATAAAATCTTATTCCTTTGATTACAATGAGACTATGTTGTATTCCACACCATTCATTCCTACGCAGTAGTCCCTCATGCTTAGAATTTTAAACGCCTGTCCACTCAAGGATTTGAGATGCGAGTAACTGATCCTTTGAATCTTTGTCCAGTGCCGATAAGGTACAGCGTAGCAAGTGAGTTACCGTAGATGGTAGTGCACGTAGACTTTCTTCCAGTACGAGGTGTTAGTCTCGAAACAGCTGTAATTCCCCATGATAAATGGTTTATTGAGTCTTTGACGTTAATACTGACCTGATTAGCTTTACTGGATAAGTCTTAGCTGAAGGTGCTCGGTCACACGTCCTTTTCAGATCACTATTGGATATGCTGTTCTAAAAAACTCTCATAACATCTAGTTAGCTTAGTTCACACACTTCTCTACATACTGACTATCTTCTAACTCACCCATTAAAACTTCTGGTTTGACCGTGTTTGGGACCTTTGATTCCAGAGGTGTTACAGGTCAGAGCATTGTCAAGCCCTGGATATCTGTTACATCTTGGGACGCATTACCAGATCTTTAAAATAAGATGGACGCGTTCAACCTAGACGGTGTCTTATTATATGGTGTTGAGACTCTTTGAAGTTCTTCTGACAATCCTCTGTCTTTTTATAGAAGCTAAACTCTTAAACGTATGCAATAACAACGTTTGAAACGGTCTAATACGTGTTTTTGTGTAGAGAACGAGAGTAGTGAAATGCAAAACCTTGACAGCCGAATTCATTTGATCACTTCTGATGTTCATTGGGCTTTTAGCTTTTCAACTCTCTTTGAACTCTGCTCAGAAGCTTAAACACTTTCCCGATGTCATGATGAAAGCACAAACAGTTCGTTTATTTTATGCTAACTCACCTCCAAAGATATTGAATATTGTGTGGGGAATTTATACACTGTAGTTTGCAGAGCGCGTATTACGGAGACGTTTCGTTTATGATCTGGCAATGAAGATGGATCGGAAGGCAGCAAATTTTGTTCACTCACAAGCCGTTTCTAGAGACTACATATCACAGCCTCGTATAAGTGAGCTCAGTACCAACGATGATAGTTTATTATTTCTTATTAATAATGTTCAGTCATATATGAGAAATTATAATTTCTCATTCCTGATAGTCAGGACGTCTGTACGAATCTTCTCCAGTCATTTCCACTTTAATACAAAGGTTTATAGGTGCTCTGTGATACTAAAGATTTTGATTATTTGCGTTAGTCTTGTATATTACTGCTGAGTTTGTGGATGTGCCACAGTTTTCTTAATACTAGCAGTGTAGCTTCAAGAAACTATCTGTGACGCAAGATTTTATCACGAGAGCTAATAAAATCAGAGAAAAAGGTCTTGATACGAAATTCTTAGGTGGATATGCGCTAAGTTTGTTAGCTGTTCTCTGGAAATCTCAATCACTCGTAGCTTGAAGGATCATGGTTGAATGACAGTTCAAGTAACATTCGTTCTATGTTACTTATGCACGTTTGTAGTAGAGCCCCTTTGGCTCCAACCCATATCGCTCTCTCTGTCAGTCTTAAAAGTCTTGCAAAAGTTTTAGCAAGTGGATAAAACTTACCTACATGTATCCTACACTATATTCTGTAGTTACATTAGCCGCACGTGTGTCATTTTGCCAATTATAACCCGTAAAAGTCACTTTGTATTACTTAAACCTCCCAAAGTTAGAAATCTAAAAAAACTAAGTGTGGGGAACTTACAGCAATTGCATTTCGGCTGACCCTGTGATTGCTTAATAGGAACTATAAGTTCCAATAATTAGTCGTTCCGACTTATGAGCAACGAATAAAAATAATACGATCATAGAGGAATAGGAACTCGTAATTACGCAGTGTATTTAAAAAGTATATAATCCCTACTTCGAGTAACGTTTTTATAGTGGTTGATGAATCGTAGTTTGTATATTCCAATGTTCGTCGTCATTATTCACAATATCACACAAGTTTTAAGTGTATGTAACACTATATTTGGTGTCTCGGTTTAGTTCTCTTTATGTACACTGGCCTCAAATTCATAATGAAGAGTCGATTTTTTTGCTATTCCTTAGTTGACTTTTAAAATTTATTTTGCAGCTTATAAAACTGTCTCAGGAGTAAATGGACCCCTCGTCATACTTGATGATGTAAAGTTTCCTAAATTTGATGAGATTGTGAGACTAACTCTTGCTGATGGTAGTCAGCGAACGGGACAAGTTTTAGAAGTTTGCGGCAAAAGGGCCATTGTTCAGGTATTCGAGGGTACTAGCGGTATTGATGCAAAGAACACTGTATGTGAATTTACAGGAGATATCCTCCGCACACCTGTGTCAGAAGATATGCTAGGTATGTTTAGTTTACATAAATCTCAGGCGTTTTTAAGGTCGTATATTCAATGGTTCTGGAAAACCGAAAGACAAAGGTCCAGCAATCCTTGCAGAAGATTACCTCGACATTCAGGGTCAACCAATAAATCCATGGTCACGCATTTATCCAGAAGAAATGATCCAAACCGGCATATCAAGCATCGATGTGATGAATTCGATTGCACGTGGCCAAAAGATCCCCATATTTTCCGCTTCTGGTCTACCTCACGATGAAATTGCTGCCCAGATATGTCGTCAAGCTGGTCTAGTTAAGTTACCCGGGAAAAGCGTTATGGATAGCGATGTAGACAATTTCGCCATTGTATTCGCAGCAATGGGTGTTAATATGGAGACTGCTCGGTTTTTCATGCAAGACTTTAAGGAAAATGGTTCAATGGAGAATGTGTGTCTGTTTCTAAATTTGGCGAATGATCCGACCATCGAACGCATCATAACACCTCGAATCGCTCTTACAACAGCCGAATATTTGGCTTATCAATGTGAAAAGCATGTGTTGGTTATCCTTACCGATATGAGTTCATATGCAGAAGCATTGCGTGAGGTAAGTAATAGTGTTCTATAAATGTATCGTAATTTGAACTAAATAAAATCTAAATAAAAGTATAATCTCAGTGGAGAGTCTGGACTTGCCAGCTACTGATGGAAACGTGGGTGCGTAAATCGAGTGATGGCTCATACCTCAGTATTGCCGCATGAACTGTTTTACGGATTGTAATTGTAGTCTTTATATTATAGTATGCGGTCATTGATCCGTATTGCTTTGTCATTTTCCTTAAAATTTTTCATTAAAGTCCAGTCTTATGTGCCGGAATAACTCGGAAAATTGTGTAGGAGTTACCACACTATACGCTACATATGCTGCGAAGGTAATTGTTATTTTCCGATTATGTAGACATGGAATAAGTTTTAGTCTTGAGCCGCCACTCATTGCACAAAGATTATGAAGCGAGGTAGAGTTATATAGATTTCTAAACCGAAAATTCGAAGTTAGTTCACAATATATGTGGATAAGCAATTTTCACAATATAAGTTTTTTTACCTACTACCACTTCTCTCGGACTTTACAATTTTCTTTCTCTGTAGTAATATGCTTTGGGATCTCGACTTATACACAAGTACCGACTTGAGCCAAAGTACATTTTTCAGGTTCTCAAAAATTCTCACTTCACATAATTTCTGCTTCGATGGACCCTTTATCAAATAATTTTGTCTGCTTAGTAAGTCAGTTTAGTATTCTTACCCAGCTGCCCATTCTCAATCATCAGCTCTACCATACTCCATCTTTTAAGACAATGTGTTAGAATGAAGTACTTAACATACGTTGAAGAAAGTACTTGTTAACACGTTTGAATATGTAATGGTCTAGAAAGGATAACTATCGTTTCTGTTCACAACACAGGATTATTTCAGTTATTTTTACTATCAGTTTCTTTTATAATATGATGTTTGTTGTTTAGGTATCGGCAGCTCGTGAAGAAGTCCCAGGACGTCGTGGTTTCCCAGGTTATATGTACACTGACTTGGCTTCAATTTACGAGCGAGCTGGTCGGGTTGAAGGTCGATCAGGGTCAATCACACAGATTCCAATTTTAACTATGCCTAATGATGATATTACTCATCCTATTCCTGACTTAACAGGTTATATTACAGAGGGTCAAATTTATGTTGATCGTCAATTACATAACAGGCAGGTTAGTGAAAAACTACTGTATTTCACTTATTGGGTTGTTAATTAGTTTATTCTTTTATACGAACCACACTTTGAGTTTAATGAGTACATACTTCAGTGTAGTTAGTTTATCAAAGTTTTAATGGCCGGATATTGAAACTGGAACACTCGTTTAATCCTAGTTGCGAGTCATTTGACTTACATTTTGGCGTTTGGGGTGTTAGGTACTAGGTTTGAATCAAAGTTTAAACATCATTGTCGTGTTACCGGTAAATTCATTTGACAATTACCTAGTCAAATGAGACGTGCATCATGGATTCTACTGCTAACCACAATCTAACCATACTCAGTTATGACAACCCGTGTTATGACTTGAATCATATCAGTGCGAAAATTTAAGGATTATTTACCTTAAAAGCGTCAAATCATATTAAAATTCAACACACTAGTCCATCAACCTGAAATGTAATAATGGTGTTTGGTATTTTTGTTATCCAATGTGATTTCAATTTTTATAAACAAATCTATTTTTTCTTAAGAACGGTGATACACATGCACACAAACACATTTACTTTGCTACATGGACTTACTGTTATTTTACAACCTTAAAAATTCAATTTATTCACATCAAGTTCATTAGAAATGTTTCATGCAAAATTAATGTTGTACTATTAACGTTTTTAAAACATCAATTATCTAATCATAATAATAAGAATTAATTAACTTTCATGCGTTACATTAACTAGTAATCATACATCATTAATAATCCGTTTTTATAAATAACTGAACTTTTGATGATTATATTGAATCTTAACTGAGTTATTTCTTGTAATCCCCAAATGCCCTGGTATGGTCGAGTGTGGGGTGTCTCCCCTCTCCAAAGGCTCTCATAGAGCCACGCGTTTATACCCTCTGTCAAGGAAGTCCCGCTGACTTCCTTTTTGCGGCGGAGTGTTGTTAGCGAAATTGGGAGGACAAGAAGCGGATGTCTGGCGCTTAAGCTGTGTTGTCGGGTACTAAGGGTTCACTCTGATTCCAAACCAATGGTGTAAAAACCTATTCTTGGTCACTGGGTGCTATATGACTTCATATAACGTTGCTTCACTGCCTCGTGGACTAGATCTGTAAGTCGAAAGTTCGGAGGTCACCCACTAAGAAAACCATCAGTTTGGAAACCCGGGGAATATCCCAGCCTACACAAATTTGGGGATTCTTGTGGCGTATAAATATCTTGGTGCAGTTTTTGAATGAATGGTTAATTTTTTCTGACACCAAATTACTCATTACTTGATTATTACCATGTCTCTTTTTGATGGGAATATTTCTATTATCTGTATGAAATGAAAAATCACATAGATCTATCCTCCAATCAATGTGTTACCGTCGTTATCACGTTTGATGAAATCTGCCATTGGTGTGAATATGACTCGTGAAGATCACTCTGATGTGTCCAACCAGTTGGTAAGTTTTTGTTGACCTAAATTTTTGGTTAGTATGCTTACGGAAGTGATTAAAAACTAAGTCAGTTTCTTTAATTTACCGTGGAAAATTCACGGCTGTCAGTGTTGAAACACTTACGACCAATTTTATTGAGGAGTTTATGTGATGGAGGATAACGCTATTCAGTTGAATACTCATCAAACGAATTCTATAAATGTGAAATATCACTTACAGGTATATTGGAAAATCAAATCGAAGCTATTGATAGTTTTTTTTATCCATTGGTTAATTCCGTAACACGATATCTGCTCTTTGTATTCGAAAGGATTGTTAATATTATGCAGAGCGTTTCCGATCATAATGGAGATCATAATTAAATAAATGGTATCGTCATAAAATATCGTCTGGGCAATGCATCGCGAAACTCGTCTCAAAGGTTTGCATTAAAAACTGATACTGACACTAACTGTTAACAGAGCGACGGTTCATCTGTTACCATCTTCCGTAACTATAAAAAATAACTATGCTTATAAAATATTCATTAACCTATCGAGATTCTATTTGAAGTTCCTAAGATCAAACCTCTCAGTAACTTGAGATATCCTCAATTGAAGCCAGTAGCCATCTTATTGTAATTCACTATTTAATGCTTTAAAAGACAAGAAACCTGTCCTCAAACAAACGTCTCAAATCATTGAATTATGTATTCTGTTGAACGCCGTCCAAGGACTTATGATTTGCAAACATTTCTTTGGATCTGTCTTCCTTTAAACTAAGAGATTAAAATCACTTCAAATCTTCCTTTCTACGAACTAATTCTATCTTCCTGTACTATCTCCTTATATGCAATCCTTCTATATATTACCACCACTGAATTAACTACTTCTATGAATCCGGTGTTCATCTTGTGCTAATGCGGTATGGCAACTTGGACCGATGCATATACGTGCCTGGTCCTACGTTGCAGCTGACTGACTGACTTTGGATCTTGTTGTGAACTGATCGTCCCTAGCCCCACATAACTTCCTTGTGAAGCTCTCAATTGTCAACCGTGCTCTGGTTTTCTCAAAGGAATGTTTGACTTTATCTCTTGCAACTTTGCTAGCTTTCGCACAGCTTTTGAGGTACATGAGTTTCTCGGCTATTTTAGAAAATTGATTCTGAAGGATAGATGGGGATACAAGCTCTCCCTTTTGGGTGCTGTAAGAAATTACATTGGAGCTGTTGTTCATTTCTAGTTATTTATTCTCTGTTTTGAGCTATTCTTGCGGATGCTAGACTTTCAAAAGCTATACGCAGTGTGATTGGTCCACACATACTACGACTTTTAATTCCATATAGTGAATTTTTTCACGGGTGCTAAGTTTCACTACTATTCATTTATCTTCGTATTTGTATTACTTACAGATTAACAAGTGATCCCTCCATTTTCTCTTTATTCGTTTTATCAACAGTATGCATGTTACGCAATAGGAAAGGATGTCCAAGCAATGAAAGCCGTTGTTGGTGAAGAAGCATTAAGCCCGGAGGACTTACTTTATTTAGAATTCCTGACCAAGTTTGAGAAGAATTTCATTTCTCAAGGTTAGTTCAATTATCTAAACAATCTCTTTCATGGAAATGTCATCATAATTCGAACTTCTTGGTATTAGAAATAGCCACTTCTGTGTGTAATCGAGAAGAAATTACATATACGATCCAACTTAATTTGGAAGTCGTTAACATCAACTCATAACCATGATTCGGTTATATGCTGAATTCACGCCTCACAGTCAATTATAATCAACATGGAGCTTGACATAAATGTTCATCACCTCACATCATCATACGAAACCAATACAGCGAGATGAGTAATAAATGAGTTAAAATAGTAGTTGTATCACTGAAAGTGGAAAAGCCTAAACCCTGAATGGTATATTCATTATGTGAACCATTGTTTGAACTTGAACTAATAGATTTTAAGTTGTTGGGCACCGAGTTAACTAGAAGCATTACTAAGAAAATTATACTCGTGAAAATGTCCGATTGGACTTTCGAGTTTTAATCATTCCCTTGAAGACGCTCAGATGAAACTGCAGTGTGAAACAGTGAGATTATTTTGATTTCAATCGCTGACATTTTGACAAATATAGTTTATAACTGAAGACTACTATTGAGCAAGAAGTGATATACTTGAAGGACAACAGTTTTGACAGAATATCTAATGTGAAGACTGAGAGAGGTTAAAGATAAATGAAAATTGCATCTGATCTGTATCACTCAATATCTCCAACTTCTAATCGTAGTTATCATGAGGACCCTAGTCAAACCGGTTTGCAGCTACGAGCCATATCTCACATTCGTACTAGTGAGTTATTCAGTCGATAACCAATATTACTTAGCTTTCATTAATGGCATTTCATTTGAGTACTTAAGTCGTGTAAATACCAACCAGTTGAGCTGTTTTAAAACTCACTGATTTTTTATGTTCTGTTGTGTCTAATTGAATTAGGTGCTTATGAAAACCGTAGTGTATTCGACTCACTAGACGTTGGTTGGGAACTCTTGCGTATATTCCCGAAAGAATTGTTGAAACGAATTCCGTCAAAAATATTGGAGAAATACTATCCTCGTTAATTGGTTAGTTGATTTACCCTGTTATCCTCGATTGTGAGTATTCTTACCATGAAAGTTGCGTTATTTATTGGTTGAAGTAAACTTGGAATAACGTATATTATCGTCAGCTTTTGCATTCCTATTTATTTTCTTTCCTAACAATTATCACTCATAATTTTCATTGCATATAATATATATAATGGTGACATTATCCAACCATCACAAATTACTTACTCATAATTATGATTTGATTTTGTTTAAATGTTCATTCCATTTGCAAAGTTTCCTACCATAGTTTTCTATTACACTTTATTTTCTCTGTTCTGAATAATCAAACACTTCGCTTCTCATTTTTCCTTTACACATTTCTACATACATTAAATCTTTCTATCGTTTAAATTTTCGAAATAAACTGGAAGCATAATATAAACACACTAGTAGTTGAGGTCTCATTTAAATAGGGCTATGGGTTTCATTTTTTTATCTTTCATTTGATTTGATTTTGTGCCCAGAACTTTTAATTATCGATATTGAACAAATATAATGATAATAATAGTAATAATATATGTTCTTTACCAGTAATGTCACTTAAAACATGCATACATAGTAAACACAACAAAAATGATACTTGCTCCGAATTAAGAGAAATGTGACTTGTAGTACACAATTTCGTTTTCCAAATAGTTGGTAGTTTACGGATGTTTGAATACTGATGTACACTGACCACTAACACATTGCTTTAATTGTATTGTGAAAGCTTTTTTTACAGAAGGAGAGAGCGAACAAGTATTTCACAATGAGATATAATCAGTTATAGAAACTGTAAAGTTGGAAATAAAACGTCGAATACGAGTCTTTCGGATGTTTATATTTCATGCATTCATTTCGACCAACAGACGAAGAGTTGAAGAGTGGAGGAAGCAAACCAGTCCACTGAAGATATTATTCTTCACAAGTGTTAGTATAACTCAGACTAGATGATACGTAGTCAGACAAAGAAACAGATGGATAAAATGGTACGTGCATAGACACATAAAGCACACATCAGATACAAAAAGTAGAAATACAAAGAAAAAGTTATGAGATATATGTGAAGGTACTCTAATTATTATTGGTAGTAAAAGTATTAGTACCAGTAGTAACATTTGTTGTCGTTATACGAAATGAATCACAACTCGAAAGCAACACAATGATATTTGACTAACAGTTTTTAACACGAATAACAATTCCTTATGTTTGAGTTTTTAAAGTTTTCGTCACAACCTAACATTAGATGCTCAGCAAAAATGTATTCCTAAACGAAATCCGATTAATTCGTTCGTATACTTCATTGCTACTCACTATCTTAAAAGTCCCTTCTCCATTTGTGTCCACAAGCCAATTACTAATGTTAAAGTGTTGTGTGACAGACATTCAATCGACTCGAGTTCCTATTCGCTAAGTCGTACTACAAGAGTCGTTCATAAATAGAATTCACCGTGGACAACACCCAAACCTTAGTCGTTCTCGTTGAGATTTAACTGTGTGAACGTAAGCACCAGGAATGATTACGTCTCACTCACATTAAAATTACCCAGTGTATGTTATGGCTTACTATTCCATGGATTACATTGCTTCATTTATCACTGAGAAATTTTGTCTGTATTGTTTTAGATATTCGATTTTCATTCAGTAATGTAACATAGTCAACTTGAATAAATTATCCTCTTGTAAATACTTGCTTATCGATGTTGTGAGCAGAACGTTTCATTTTATGATTGTGTATCGAATTGTAATTAAAAGAGTATGGATTTCATTTTTATCTTTTGTGTATGTTTTTGTTTACGAAATAGTTCAATAAACGTGAATTCAACCATTTTAACTGTTTATTTATGTACTTTGATTTCTATGAAACGACAACACATATCTACTTGTTTTGCATAAATGAAACAAACTCACAAAATGATCATCGCAAGTCGAGTAGTTAAGACCAAAAGTAGTATAATAAATGGACTATGATTCAAATACTTATTCAGGTTAACAATCATGATATACAAACATGTGTAAATATCGTTGCGTTACCACTGATAATTGCTTGGTATAGTTGACAATAACACTTAAGAAAAGTTTTTCATCGATGATTTTGATCTGTGCTTATTCTTCACTAATTTATAGAAAATTCGATTACACTACGTAGTATTTTGGAAATACCTGTTAGGTTAGTTGGATGTAAAAAAATAACCAAACATCATTATAAAACTACTTGACATTGAATACCATTAGTTAGTGAGCCGATGGTATTGTTCAAATTATTGGTTGACGAGGTTATGTGGAGTAAATAAAGTCGTTTTCATCTATCAGAAGAGAATGTGTTTTAGATGCTGAAATGAGATTTTCAAATTAACTATCTACAATGTTAAACTTTCATTATACAGTAAACGATTCTCCACAGTAAAGTATGCTTTAAACATCTGGAATAAAACATCATTGAAAATTATAGTAATACAAAGAGAAAACTGAACGATTACATTTTCTGGTATTGTTTATGAAAAGGTTGGTATTATTTGTACTAATTGGAAGCAGATTGGTGAAATCGATAAATCACTAAGCAAATATTTGTTTGTCAGTGTTACCGGACAACAATCTATAGAATAAATTGAATTGTCTAAATAATGCACTCAAACCTACCGCTTTTGTAAATAAGCGGGTAATGTTTTTATGAGCTGTTCAACCGTAAATGTATGAATATAGTCAGTAAATGTGTTTAATTGAGATTCAAACCTGTTGTAAGTGATACATTTTCCTATTCATACGGAAAATTATTCCACTTCTGAATAAATAAATCTTTTTGAAAAGTAAGTATAATTACATAAACATCTTCCAAGTAGCATACTCGTGGGTATATTCAACAAAATACTCTAAGTCTTTAATATCTTTGTTCAGTCAAATGTTCGATCACAGTACTATGAATCTATAAGTTTATTTTTTAATAAAATACATCTCATCCGACCACTTTGAATTGAATCATGATTATATCAGTACATCAAATGACAAAACATAGTCGTTAAGTTGATGCTGAATTAGGATTCAAAGAATATGAATAAATTCTTACCTATATTTTCACAGACAAATTTGTAATGGGTAGTTACTGAAATGCCGTCTAAAATATATTGACTACCAATTAAGATTGATATTCATTTAATAGATTTCTTTCTTTTTAAGTCAATCACTTATTCTGTAATACTTCGAAAATTACGTGTCAGTATTTAAGAGTATACGAATGTTAATATTCAATCGGTTAGATAGAAGTGATCTACTAACCAACAGGATTGATTTGATTAATCAATATTTATAAGCTGATAATTTCACAAATCATTGGAGTTGGGAGCAAATTATTATCATTTCACTACATTTGTGTTCGAATACATTACGTACGCCTGTTAACCCTCGTCGAGGAGCATAGGCCGCTCACCAGCATTCTCCATCCAACTCTGTTCTGGACAATCCTTTTCACTTGCTATTTACCCTTTTCATATCTGCTTCCAATTCTCGACGTAGTGTGTTCTTGGGCATTCCACTTTTCTATTTCCCTTCAGGATTGTAAATTAGAGCTTACCTCGTGATGCAGTTCGGTGATTTTCGTAATATATGTTCTACCCACTTCCAACGTCTTTTCCTGATTTATTCTTCAGCTTGAAGCTGGTTTGTTCTCTCCCACAATAGGCTAATGCTGATCGTAACCAACCAACGGATATTGGTTCTAAAACATTGGTAGCAAGTAAATATTGTCTTTTCATATCTCTGAAACATGATCAAATTTACAACATTCGTTCATTATTTCTGTATACATTTTAGTTTATCTCTTCGATTGCTATCACACACAAACACATGTAACGAGTGATTATATACAATTACTGTTATATTGTGAATGCTTGATATTTTATAAGACTGTGTTTTATAGTATTTCGTAGTGCTTAGGTGGTTAGTGACTATTAAAACCCCTTCTGATTCTAATCAACATATGCTCATTAGTGACTGGCTTCAAAAGGTATATCCTGGAGTTCTAGTAAGAAGCAGTGACTAGTGGAATTCAACGGAGTTTGTTGTGAAAGAGTAACTCACTGAAGACAATGGTGAATGTGTCGCTCAATTTGGTGGATTAGTTGAAGTTAGACATTAACACCGTTGGATGCCGGTTGGCTCAGTGGTCTAGCTTCAATCGATTCATGATCTCAACTATTGAAATTACTACAATCTCCATAAAACCCCTTCTGATACTATTAAAACAGTCATTTATAAATAAATAATTATAGTCGATGTGTGTGTGCTACTTAAGTCGACATAAGTAGTATATGAATTTAGTCGTGAACAGAATGTCTGGCAGTAGAGAGAAAAGAGGATCGAACAATAAAGAATGGAAACAGAATGTTAATTGTATGGAAATGCAAGAACAATGAAGTCTGAGCCATTTTAAGACAATTGATGGACATTTTACAAATTAACCATTTACTATATGATTATTAGATTTGATTAACAAGTTCTGTAAGTTTGTGTCAAATACATTCGGTTATCCCCACTCGTGTTCTTGTTCACTGCAAAAGTACCATCAAATTGCTTTATTGGATCATTGGTGTAATTCAGATTCATATTTAGTTTAAACATGTAAATCATAAATAAAAATATACGTGAAAATTACTACAGTTTTTGTTAGGTATACACACCTTATTAGTAGATTTAACTTGATGATTCAATTAATATTACAATTCGAATGAAGAATTTTTTTCTTTTTTAATATATTCAAGTCAATTGTGCATAATTGATAGTGTGACCCTAAAACAACTATTTACCAATTTGATGACATGACAGAGTTGATTTTCAATTTACATGTATATTCATTAACTAACTTTGTTGTTAGATCAGTAAGATATTATTTGAGCTTCGGAATGAATTATCAACAACCGATAGGTCTTATTATTTGGACACCTTGGTTATTTAATCGAGAATCGATTGTATGATAGATTCATTTGTTGATTTTAATCGTTCTAATATTTTAATTTTTGTTATGTCTTTTTGTCCTGTTAATCATATTACGTGATACGATCACCAATTAAAACACCGACCTAGCACTGTACCAGACCAATGATGCATAAACCAGTACGAGCAGCCTAGAGTAAACTCTGAGTTGTTATTAGTCCACCCACCCAGTTCATTCCAGAACATCAATATCAGCCTTCGTTGTATGAATCATGTATTGCAAACATACGCAGTTTATGTACAAATAAATCAGACCGCATCATACTATATAATAGAAAACAACAATTAGACAACATATGACCAAAAAGTGGCTGTGATTGTGAGACACTAACTAATAATCAGTTTATAGCTTGTGGAGATTGCTAAGTTCATGATCTCAATAAAAAACTAACTAATAAGTTGGGAATAACTTAAGAATAGTAAATTGTATAATAGTAGTCATTAGGCCATATGAAATCTTATGATAAAAGGAATTCTTATTTTATTTTAACACATAGGTATTGGTACAAGGAGGCACCAAATACATATGCGCCACACAGATCTCATTTGATATGTGTGAGGGCTATGATACTGCCCGGGTGCCTAAACCGAAGCAGGTGGTTTTCTTAGGGGGCCGACCCCGAGCCTTCGACTTAGAGGTCTGATCCACAATGTAGTGTAGCATCGTATATAATACTTTCTGTTTGACTTAATTCCCGTTGTGAACCAATCTATGTATCATGTATATAAGTTGTACATAATTTAATTTATATCCTCATTAATTGTTATATTTCAGAGAAATGTTCCACTTATGAGACTGTTATGAAAATGCAATAATCGTACAAGACTTATACTTTGTAATCAATTATTATACATAATGAAACCAAGATTATTTGATAAGTAATTCATTAATTTATACTATAGCAAAATTGTCTTTGCCTATAGAAGTTATGCAGATGAATATCATTCCACTCTTGACTGTTATACATATACATATGATATAGTAAGTTCAGTTTATATTATGCATTGCCTTCATTTTATAGTAATACATAACAATCTTTTGAAAGTAATATACTAACTGATAGACATTACACGGTAAACATCAATGATTATGAAAACGATAATCATCGTGATGCATTCGAATTCTATTTATTTGGACACATAAATATTGGTACTAAGGGGCACTGAATACACATACGCCATATAAGCCACGTGACTTGTGTATGGGCAATGATACCGCCCGGGTACCCAGACCGAAGCAGGTGGTTTTCCTAGGGGGCCACACCCCGAGCCTTCGACCTGAACGTCTGACCCACAAGGCAGTGGAGCATCGTAAGGAGATGCAGTCCCATGGTAGCCGGTGACCAACAATTGGTTCACACGTCATTTGTTTCTTTCAGGATCCTGGAGCCCATGTGCACCACTAATTTGGAATCAGGATTTTCCAACTCCCCTAGGCGAACCATCTGTGCCCACCAACCCGGTTAAAGCGCCGGACATTCATTTTTCTTCTCAATTTCTTAAACAACATCCCCGCCACGAGAAGTCAGCGAGTAGGACTTCTCTGACAGTGACTGTGTACTCATGGTCATGTGAGAGTATTCGGAGAGGGAGATCTGACTCTCCACACCCTCTGACGTACCAGGGCATTTAGGGGCATAGTTGATTACCAAACAAAATCTCTGTTTATTATGTTCAGTAAATCATTTGACTCAAATTACTTGGCTATTGTCGTTTGTAACCATACACTCACTTTGATTAAATGACTAATTAAAACCAAAAAGTACTGAACACTTTATTTGTCTAAAGAAATAATCAATCATACTAGAAAACCTAAACAATAAAGATAAATTTTCAAATGATTATTGAGTTGGTATATGTGAATTAATCATATTAGAATGAAACAGCCTCTCAGTGCTTCCATATTGTTAATAATGGTATAACACTGATCAGTTCATAATCTTGATTAAAATTATTACTTATTAAGCATAACAATTTAATACTGAAATAGTCAATCTTTTTCATTTGAATTTCCGAGATGATTGAGTAATTTTATATGCCTGTATAAAATATATAATATGGAGCGTAATCTATTTGTAATGGATATATAATGATCATTTGTAACTAAGGTAACATAAAAGAGAACATTTAGGAAAATTGAATAGATTATTTATTAATTTATTCAGTTTACTATATTGATGATCAGAATTATTATAGTTACACGTAAAATTCCGTTAATCATATGAAAATCAATAACTGTTCGGTCAATATAAATAGAATAAAAATAACTCAGTACATAACAAATTATTGATTAAGTAAAATATAACAAACTCTGATTGGATACTTATTGAGTTATCAAATTCAATCTTGGTGTTTGTTTAATTGAAATGTCAATAATTGAAATCATGAGTCAATTGAAGTTAGATCATCATGGAAAACCTGGAAACACTGGACGACTGTTTCTTCCTAGTATGGGAATCTTCAACAGTGTGCATCCACGATCCCACCCCCCGCGAGATTCGAACCCAGGACCTATCAATCTCTACAAAACCCCCTCTGATTATTTGAAATTCTCAAATTCTTCACGTAATTATTGATAATAAAGAAGTGATAAGAATAAAAAGTCTTAATAAATCCTTCACGAATTTGTATATAGTCTTCCAGTCATCCTTTTTCAGGGATAAGACTTATGATGTCCGCGATTAGTCAACCAAAACCATCCAATGGTGTTCTACATTCTGGCTTATTAGATACAAAATGTATTCTATACTTATCATTGATACTCTTCAACGTGATTTCAATTCTTCTGTACATATCTCAAATTTGTAAACCTCATTTGGATGAAATATCTTTATAGTGCTTATATGAATATGATTGAAATGTCAAAGAACATTGGTAAATCTAAACTTTGTAATAGTTGAATTCATGAGTTATTTGAAGCTAGACCACCATGGAAAACCTGGAAGCACTGGATAGTTGTTTCGTCGTAGTATGGGTCTCCTTAGCAGTTCACACTCATGATCCCGCACGATTAATCGAACCTATGACCTTCGGTCTCTCGCGCGCGAACATTTAACCTCTAGACCACTGAACCTGCCGGAATCGGGCGGTGTTATTGTCTAACTTCAAGCAATCCACGAAATCGTTCCACCGTCCATCATTGTCATTAATCAGTTACTATATCACAACAGACCTGGTTGAACTCTACTGGTCAAGGCTTCTCATTAGAACTAAACTTTTCCGATTATCATTCCAAACTACTCGTTAAACTATGAATTACAAAAATCAAATGTAATAAGATCATTAAACTGGAGAGTGAAAATAAAATGCAGAATGTTTCAACCAAACGTTTTAATTATTCAGTTTACATAGATCTCAGAATTTTTTATTACAACAATTTCAGTAGCCTTAAGAATAAAGAATAAACCAATTTATACATACAGTTTAGGTTTGGGATTATGAGTAACTAAAGCTATCACAATAGGAATCGGATTTCGACGTGCATATATCAGTAACTTTTACTGGATTTTCTGTATGAATTCAAATGATGAATCTTCTTTTAAATGTTCTGTCTTTGATTGTTGTTAAACCAAACATTTTATTTTGAAGAGTACCGACCAGTTAAAAGTATTTATCTCACTAAAATGGTTCTTGATTCATTTCAAAATAAAAATTGCTTTTTATTCATTCACAATCCTTCCCCTTATTATCGACGATGGTTTATTTTAAAGTCTGGTTTAGCTATTACGACAAACATTTTGATTACAATTACATTGGTCTAGAAAACTATACATTTACTATTCCTACTGAATTCAAGTATCCATGGGGAAAGGCATAGAACATATCGAAGAATATTATTGTTAAATATATAAAGATCATGTGGTACCGTGTGATACCTTCATCATAGAAATGACATACGATTAAGTGTAAATTTCTGAATCAAATGTATTATGAAGTGATGGAACAGAGCTACCTAAAAAAGCTTCCCCATAAAGACTATTAACGCATGACTCTTGTTGGAATTGCTTCTGAACACATGACTTTGGGTCACTCACACGAACCCTTAATCTCTAGATCACTTATCCGGTCGGTATACAACAATGTTAATGTTCAATCTCAACCAACCCACGAAATTGCTCGACCATCCTCCATTGTACTAAGATAGATACCTATCTCTACCCGAAACTGATTATCTCTACTGATCACGGATTCTCACTAGAAATCCGAAAATTTCCTCACGAACCTAGTCACTAGTGAGGACATGGAAACTGTGAGTATGGGGTTATGGAGATAATTAAATTTTGGATTGACATCACGAATCGATTGAAGTTTGACCACCATTGAATTATGTTTATTTGTTTATATAAGTACAATATGATTGACTGTATTGATGGTAGCAACATTTAAATGTATCTATAAAATGTGTTTCACTAACTCATTGAATAGCAATTAAATGGAATAGTCATCATTAACAATAACAAGAACAACAACAATTTGTGATTGTTAAATAAACAATTTATTTACAGGTAATTACATAATGGTATTTCATGTGAAATGTACAACATTGAATGAAGCAATAATCGCGCACAATTAAATAGTACAAGAAAATATACAACTGTTTCATGATAAGAGGAAGAATAGAGTAAGGATAAGTGTATAAAAGAAGAAAATTGATGAATGGATCACTGGAATTAACACAAATGATATACAAATACAAACACACTGGGAGATTATGTAACACAATCTACAATACGGATAGATAATCCAATCAATCAGTGATTGTGTTTAATATGGATTCATTTGATGATGATGATGATTTTGATTGGATTTGAATGATAATCTGTGCATGAATTGTGTACGACATACAGTGTTAGCTTAACTCTCGCCCTACTTTATACCCATGTACTAGAAATGCTAACAATGTGAAGTGCTACACAAATAAGTTTGTGTAGATTTGATCGTCTATTGCTTATCTATTCGAGTTACACAATCTTTGTCACGAATCAGAAATGGAGTTTCCAGTAGCTTCATTGAAGCTGACAGGAAGTGTCTTACTACTTGTTATTCAATGAAATGATAATGCTATCTGACAAATACACTACAACGCTATCGTCAACTACATACAGGAATATTCTATCTATTTTAAAAGCAATAATATTCGCAAGTTTTAATTACTCATATTACACAATATACAATGTGCGTTTGTGTGTGTGTGTATGTGTGTGCGAATACTTCACTTACCACAACATACTTTTCCACCAGTCATTTGTTCAATCGTATCATTGTATATTACAGTTGTATTCATGATACCATTGAACAGTAAACACCATCTTGGACGATCCTGTATAAATAGCAAACAAATTTTTGTTGAATGTATTAAAAATGATTTTTGTTTTTCTGTACTGATATGATTGAAAGAAAAGTTAGGATTCGATTGATTTACTGATTATGAGGTTTATTCATCATTACATCCATTTTGATTCAATGTAATGATTACACAATGTAGTATTTATTTTCTTTTATCGTATGATATTTATTCTGTATAATATACGACATTCTTGTATTTCATTGACCTGAGCTATTCTGAGTATGTGATTTGTTATAACTGTGAGTATTTTTCATGTGTGTGATTTCATTCTAATTATTAATCAAAATGGGGGTACAATCAATATATAAATGAATGTATTTTCGACTAAGGTCGTCGTCGCCATCATGGTGTTTTGGGCTAATAAAACTTCGCTTATACTAGTCTTGTGTTCTTACTACCACTTGGTGGGAATTGTGGAGGTCCCTTCGTTCTGAGCATAAGTGGTTAGCGATTCCGACATAACAATCAGCGACGACCAGATACAAAAAGTAGCATTCGATTCGCAAGTCATAACATGTACACTTTCAGAAAATACTTAGTAAGGAGTACTAAATAATGTGATTTTGTTTGTGAATTGTTCACTTGGAAGAACATAAAGTGTGTATTTTGTGTGCGGGTGCTGTGATGTTGACCCGATGGCCAGATCGATGCAGGTGGTTTCTTTGGAAAGCCACAACTTGAGCCTTCGACCTGAATGGCTGATCCAAAGACAATGGAACAACGTTAGAGGATGCAGTTACATTGTGGCCGGTGACTAACCATTGGTTCATACACCATTTGTTTGCAATCATGGTTTTCCAACTTCCCTAGGTGGACTTTCCGTTTCCATCAACTCATTAGTGATTAACCTTGAGAATATTATCGACTACCTGTTTTAGATTTAAAATATTTGGACACGCAAAGAATTTCATCATGGATAAACATTGACAGTATCATCAGAGGAAGTTTCAACTGATGAACCAATCAGTGTTCCTAATAATTTGAGTATTCATACTTGATTTACGAATAGATGTCAAAGTATAATTACACTATTTTGCAATAAACCACATAACTAGAATATATCTTAATAACTGTCTGTGAAATGCTATAAAATCAAAAGTGTATGCGGTATATACTCGACTTACAGCAGTATATGAAAAGGTTAGACAGTAGGGATTGAGTTCACATTCACCAGCACAATTTATTGTAGCATTGACTTGCTTGAGAAAGTAGGTACTGAGGAATTGGTTGTTCGGTAATCCTGGTTTCACTAAATAATATATATGATCACATTGCATGGGTTTTGTACAATTGGAACATGGGAGACACGATGACATGACATTTCCATAATTTCTAATATCAGCTGAAATTGAAAAACATTATGGGGCTTTACATCGTTACATGCACATTTGTCGTATGAAATAAATAGAGACTGTGCAAGAAATTATTTATTGGTAAATGTTTAAATTAAATACGAGTTCGTGTTCTGCATGTTGCTGAAGATATCGGAATCCATGTACACAAACAGAACTTTGACATCCGAAACAAGTTTATACAACCACTTTCACTAGGTTGGCCAACGATCTAGGAGTGAGTATTCAACTAAACTTCGATTAAACTCGTTTTCTTTCAAAATGATTTCAAATATCTTCTAATTTCTTACACATTTGTCTCTTGATCCTGACGTAATCGCTACAATACTGATCTATGAATTGATTAACAAACTTGATTCATATACAAGTAACCGGTCATATAGATTTGTTGTCCTACCCATGTGTCATTGTATACACATGTCGAATTGAAGCAGAATCATTACATGTTTACTGTAATAGACCGTTTTTGAGAAATATTGCTGCCCGAAAACAAAGTGAATACATGTTCTCGTAAGCTATTCATCTCCTTTCAGTAAACTCTGAGTGATCTATTTGAAATACGAATGTTCTCTTTGTTTAACTAAGCTTAATCATTGAAACTTACTACAACATATTCTTGTTCCATATTCGAATGCGGTACGATTGTATATTTCACCAGTTAGATTGATAGGCCTTGAATATAAGGTGCATAGTGTTGGTAAATCCTAATAAAAGTATCAAGATAGAAAGCACATGTTATGAAGCGAACAATAATCTGAATGATTTACGGAGAAGATGAGATTACTTTGTTCTAACCAAAAATGTTGAATGAAAGTTTCAAGGTGTCCTGGAATTCGACGCTTTCATCTACAGTGTGAGATGTATACAGTTGATCTGATTAAAACAATAAGACACAATTCACATTCTACATCTCATTCATTCATTTACTCAATGCTGTCCAGTCATGTGTTTAAACAAAAATATGGAAATTCATTTCAACTTACAGCTGGAGTTGTGTATGAATAACATAGAGGATTCGATAGACATTCATTTAAGCAGTAGGATGAAGTTTGAACTATACCCAAAGTATAGTTATTTATAAATGATCGACTTGGTAGTCCCCATCCACCTATCCATTTCGAATAATTACAAGGCATAATTTTACTACAGTTCGTGCACCATTTACATGTCGATAACAGCGTAATATCTGCTCTTATATTTGATTGTGTGTAACAACAAGCGAAACAGTGAATTGAAATGAATGCGTGAATAATGAATAAATGTTTAGTCATTTGAAGTAAGTTAAAATGTAGAAGGAATTCTTATAAAAAATGATATGAGATATAACTGGATAATCATGATTTTCTTTGAATGTCAGACGTTTATATAGTTGAATGACATGAGCACATTGACTAATCAGATATTGGCTGGTAATTTGTTATTTAATTTCATCCAATTGGATTAGTGTAATTCTCTGAGTATTTTGAAAAGAGCAAAAACAAGCTATTCTAGCAGAATAGCATGAATTCATTTTTATTTCGTTGGTTCTCGTCAAACTCCGCCTGGAGCCCCTTTCCGGGGGCTACTGCCGGTCCCAAGCCCGGATAAAGGAGGAGGGTTGGGCATGGGGTTAGCGACCCCATCCCGTAGAAAACTAACTCGCTAAAAAAACGCTAACCAGATTTATGGTTCTCGTCAGCTGCTTACAACCTGTGATATTTACAAATCACAATTACATAATGGGTTTAAATGACTTACATGAAAGAGTTTGACTGGAAGTTATATTGAAGACATATTTGTATAGTATAGCAAGGGCGTAAATAAATTTAATAGACTAAATATTGTAAATATATACCTTATATAAAAGAACATTCTACAACATTGATTATGACAACAGTTCAAATAGCCAGAAACAAGTGACTACATAATAAGTAAATGCTGATAGGAATAAAGTGAGTAGAGCTCAACTGAACGTCTGTTGTGCACATTAATAGTAGTTTTTTTAATTCCGGGGCTGGTAAAGGTAGAAGATTATCGTGTTTGTGAACTATTGGTAAACTATACATATGAGGTAGACGTGAGCAGCGTGGTTTTAGATCATTATAAATAGAATTAATAATCATTTTCCTTTTTAGAAATTCTCTAAGCATGCCTGTGATTCGTTTTTCTGTTGAATCAGTTAAATCTTTTTTGGATTTATCTACCTTGAATCTCAGTTGATCTTCTAGGATTAGCTTCATCTTAGCGACTTAATCAGCTGTATTCATCAGCACGACACCTGAACCTTTATCTGGTCGTAAAATCATCACCTCATTATTTTGTTTGATGTTTCTTAGGGCTGTCAGACGTTCAATTCCAGTTTAATAACACCATATATTGTCAAATCGACGGCGTAGCAATGGGAAGTCCATTAGGCCTAATTCTGGCAGATATTTTTATGGGGTATCTTGAAAACATGGTGCTTAAACAAGCGATTAGCGAAACGATGGAATATTCTAGATATGTTGATGACACGTTTATTGTCTGTAACAATAAACAGCATGCAATTCGCTTGCTTAAACTCTTCAATAACGCTTATCCTAAAATACAATTTACTATGGAACACGAACGGAATGACACGTTCCATTTTCTTGATGTTGCTATAAAACATAGGAGAGACGGGAAAGTCCAACGTTCACTTTATTGAAAAAGTACTTGGAACGGCCTTTACCTGAATTTCAGTAGTTTTTGTTCACTCAGCTACAAGAAGGCATTAGTTAAAACACTATTTCATAGGGCAGAAAGAATATGTACCACTGACAAACTGGAAGAAGAATTGGTGAACGTGAAAAAATGCCTACGAGACAACTTTTACCCACAAACGTTTATTGACAAATATAAAAAGTGTAAAGAAAACAATACTGAAGTAATTACGGTCAATAAGAAACCAATAACCATAAATCTTAACTTCAAAGGTGATGATGTAGCAAACACAATCAACAGGAGAATGAATACTGCGCAAGCCAGAACTTATCCAGCGGCCAAACTTCTAAGTTTGTATAAAACAACTTGTTCCGTAACTCAATCAAAGGTTGTTGCCACCAATTGTATTTATAAATTTACGTGTACCTGCCAAAGCAGCTACATTGGCCGGACAGAAAGAAGAGCATATCTCAGATTTTTTAAACATGTTCCAAAACGCTTCAGAACAAGAGAAAGAAGGACTTTAATTAGTACAATCACCAAACATCTCCTTGATGCAGGACATCAGGTCGATACCCTACAATCGTTCAAGGTGATTAGTAAGCAGCCAAACTCCAGTCTTCTGAAGTTTGCTGAAGCAGTTGCTATCAGATGTCAAAAACCTGGTTTATGTGTTCGAAAGGAGACGGTTATTAATCTTTCCTTGCCTTGGTGACTAATATTCCTTCACTGTATCTTAATATATTTTTTTCTTTTTCTTTAAACTCTTTCTTGCACTTATCACATCATTGAGTTTTATTCCAACTATCTTCCAAAAGAAAATTTTTAATCTTATTTTATCAACTGAACTCTACTCATTTTATTCCTATCAATGTGTACTTGTTTCTAGCCCTTTGAACTGTTGTCACAATGTTCTTTTATATAAGGTATATATTTACAATATTCAGTCTATTAAATTTATTTACGCCCTTGCTATACTATACAAATATGTCTTCAATATAACTTCCAGTCAAACTCTTTCATGTAAGTCATTTAAACCCATTATGTAATTGTGATTTGTAAATATCACAGGTTGTAAGCCGCTGACGAGAACCAACGAAATAAAAATGAATTCATGCTATTCTGCGAGTATGTTTGTTCTTGCTCTTTTCAAAATGGTAAAGGGAACTATGTGTATGAAATATCTGAGTATTTCTAAATTTTATTATATTGTGGTTTGTGCTACTGATGTCATCATCAATCGAAATTGAAATGCCTGGCGGCAGAAGGTCACGAAGTTCGAAGAAATGAGAACGTGTACCGAGAGTGGTTGGCATGGAAACGAAGAAACAATGAGATCATTGTTTGTGTGTGATTAGCAAGTCAACTTACAAAATTTAAATGATACCGTTCAATAATCGATTAATTTCTTCATAAGCTTTTCTGAATGAACATGTTCAAAAGGTCTCATGAAGTGATTCTATTTAACTACAACTACTGGTCAGTGGACTTAATAGTACTTTTCATCATTATCTCAATTCTCTAGTATCTATGTTAGATTCCCTTGTGATTTTCCGTTATTCATTCCACTTCATTTCATTTCTTCCATGTTGGTTTATTGCAAAATCTGGATCTTCAGTCCGAATTCCGATTCAATGTTAGTGGATATGAAAGCGTCGTTAACGATTGATTTATAATTTAGAAACTGGGAACCTTTCCCAAATGTCGATTTGTTCATGTTTTATCAATACTGTAATCATAACGATCACCATTAATTTAATTGTTCACGAATTCCTTATCCTAAAATGGGATAAGTGTTCTACTTAGTTTGGTACATACAACGCTTTCAATGTGCTTAAATCTCATTGAATCGTTTCATAAATTCCTTCGTTAACCACTTAACGGAGCTCAATTTTACATATTAACAACCTCTATCAAATAAAAACTTCGGTGAGGGATACTTGTCAAATTCCTTAGATAATTTGTTGCCCCACTGATGTGGTTTATTCGTATAGACAAGTGAAACGGGATTGAATATGAACTTGATAGTTTTCTCGAATATTTCTAATGTATGTGAAGTGTATGTTGAAAGTCTGATCACTAGTCTCTTCACAGTTAACCAGCATTTTCAGTTTTGCACTAAGAACATACAGTGGTGCATTTTATTACTACTATGGTGTATGCTACTGATGTCGACAGAGATAAGTAGTATGTATAATCAACCAAAAATGAAATGCCTGGTGGTAGAAAGTTAAGAAAATCGAGGAAAAAAAGAATAAGAACAAAGAATAATTGATGTGGAAACGAAAGAACAGTCAAGTTTGAGACGATTGATGGACATTTTGCAAATGAAATATTCACTATATGGTTATCAGAATTCACTGAAATGTTCTATAATTTTATGTACAGTCACATTCGGTTGCTGCCGCATGTGTTCTCGTTCACGTTTAAATGGCTAAACATTTCGATAATGATAAACTAGTGCTCTGCAATCAGTCATTAAATCAAGATGGCTTATTAGTCATTCCAGATAATACTATGCATTTCAAACTGGTTCCGTTTTTATTCAACAATATTTAATGATCCGTATGGAGTTGTAGGTATTGTTGAAGGTTACTTATTCAGATCACCAACCGATCTAAATTGGACAACTCCATTTACGGGATCATGGATTTGCAATGTTGAAAATTGTCGTACTAGGATTAAATGGTTATCCAGTGCCTCCAAGCTTTCAATGATTAACACAGTCTAACTTGAATGGGTTCGTGGTCTAAAAGTACATGGAAATAGAATTGAAATTATCAGCATTTAAATCTCATCATGGATTAAACATGGACGGAACTTGTTCCCCAAAATAGAAATATGAGGTCATATGAAAATGTTAGATAATCCAAGTATTAAATTTTAAACACATTCTATTGAATATTCAACAAAATGTTACCTTTGAGTTAAGTGCGATAATGATGATGATGATGATGATGATGATGATGATGATGATGATGATGATGATGATGATGATGATGATGATGATGATGATGATGATGATGATGATGATGATGATGATGATGATGATGGGATGATGATGATGATGATGATGATGATGATGATGATGATGATGATGATGATGATGATGATGATGATGATGATGATGATGATGATGATGATGATGATGATGATGATGATGATGATGATGATGATGATGATGATGATGATGATGATGATGATGATTGGATGATGATGATGATGATTGATGATGATGATGATGATGATGATGATGATGATGATGATGATGATGATGATGATGATGATGATGATGATGATGATGATGATGATGATGATGATGATGATGATGATGATGATGATGATGATGATGATGATGATGATGATGATGATGATGATTGGGATGATGATGATGATGATGATGATGATGATGATGATGATGATGATGATGATGATGATGATGATGATGATGATGATGATGATGATGATTGGGATGATGATGATGATGATGATGATGATGATGATGATGATGATGATGATGATGATGATGATGATGATGATGATGATGATGATGATGATGATGATGATGATGATGATTGGGATGATGATGATGATGATGATGATGATGATGATGATGATGATGATGATGATGATGATGATGATGATGATGATGATGATGATGATGATGATGATGGTTCCATTTGTGGTAGACAATGTCATCAACAGATTCTTTAAACTACCATATCTGCTTAGAAACCAAAGTCATTATCTTTGGTGAAATACTCATATTACGTAATTTCATTTTATTTACAATAAAGTTTCAACTATTTAAAACAACGTGAACAACAAGAAATATTTAATGACAACGACTTAATAAAACTCAAGTCATTGGGAAACTCAATAGGATTTCACCTTAAAGCACCAATGTAGTCAAATATTATTATACCTTTTTTCATAAACACTGATAAACAATGTAGATGTTCATTGATGGCCCTTTATGATTATCATTTACTAGGATGATTTAATTCAATTCAATACTGTTATTTCAGTTTCAATGATATCATTATGATGCGATGAACAATTCACTTCATTGGTATACAACACTTGAAAACTTTTGTCACTGAATGAGTTATAAATGATTAACAACATGAATTAAGACGAAGGGAAAATGGTTTGAAGAAGAACAAGAGGAAATAAGAGTCTACCGATTTGTCATCATTTTTACTAAACATTCAATTCATCTCATCTTTTGTTGATGCATTTACTGAATAAATGACATAAATAATTTTTAAAAATTAATTTACACAGACATGTAAACTTTCTTGATAGGTTGTGTTTAGAAAGAAACCATTAACAGTCAGTAGAGTGAAATTTATGAAACAAGTGACTACATTGAACAGAAGCTGAGATGATAGTGGCTAGCAGCGGAATTTAAGACGCCTGTTTCCTTGTATTTTTAACTGGTGAGCTGGATGAACCCACACCTCACAGTTGATGCTCACTTTTGTTAGTGACTAAAGGCAATATCGAGGTAATCCGAATAGGATGCACATAAGCCCATGACAGGCTGATCAATTTCAGTCGTAAACATCAATGAGAAGTTTCAAGCACCCAAAACAAGCATGAATCGCATTACATTCATGATTTTACTGAAATTTGATAATTAATTTATGCAAGCACATCAAGCTCTAATAACAATAGACAATGTGCTGTACTTAAATGTGTAATGTAGAATACGAAAGCGATAAAGTAAGTCAATGTGAATAAAATGACAGAAGTGACAAAAGACTGACAAATATGGAGTTGAGTTAATTTATCTGGTCAATTGACTACTGAGTTGTATGTGTCAACAGAATGTATTCAGTAGTGGATAGATTCACATCGTTCTATGGAGAATACATCCATATTTTAAATCATCAATTCTAACAACTAAACAAAAGAAAATGCTATATCCTTCAAAGTATGTCACACCAAATTGATATGTGATGCTAGCGAAACTAAAAAACCCAAATAATTAACAGTATATAGTTGCGAGACTGCAGATTTTCGATTCACATCATATGTGGATGAATGTTGGACCAACATTGAGGATTCACATAATACGACGAATTAGCAGTCTTTTCAATGCTTTCAGGTTAGCATTTGTGATCCTCCTTTGAGCTATTCATGATCTCAACCAAAACCCAAATAATTACACCACAAAAGCTGAAATACAATACAAATAATGGAATACAAATAATTGTTAAACATGGTAGTTGCAATTGATGAATAGAATACATTTACTATGAGGTGAAGTGGAATGGTGTCATTCTATTGTATCTCGGATAACATCAATTGTATTATCTTTTATTTGTTTAAGTGAACTCATTGAATTCACCTCAACTTTATACTACTTATTTTGTATTTATTGTTCACAAATACAAAATTCTCCATTAGTGATATACAGTTTTGTAAGTCCACTTCATTCATTCATTGAAGTTCTCACATGATTGTCCCATTCTGTTTGTACTTGTGTTATGGTGACTGTGGTAATAAAATGCATTCAGCTTTCAATTGTAATTTCACACTTGAATTAAATAAATGCATATAACTGTGCATTGTATATGATGGAATAATGGAACTAGTACAATACACAATTTCACTATTGTGTTGATTGAATACAATCAAATGAAACAGTTCTCGTTCTGGGTTACATTGTGAATGGTAGTTGAGGAAGACAGAACAATAGGCAGAAGTGAATAGTTGTTAAGAGATAAAAGGGGTGAGTACTGGGAATTGATTATGCGTTAACAATACATGCAGTATTGTATGCTGCTTAGGTCAAATTACCCACTTTCCTTAAACAATGAAAAGAAATTAAAATGTTTGATAACAATGTGATTAAAGGGTAACAAGTTCATTCTCTGTCAAACTGCTTTCAAGAATTTCATTTCAATGTGGATATTTATGTAATAAAACCAGTGTTCGTAATGTATAAGTGTAGTTACTATTTCGTGACGAAGTAATCGACCTCTGTTCGCTACTACTCATATTAGGACTCGATGGCCGTCCAATGCTTCCAGAATATTGGTGGTGCTCAAACATTGATCGATTCATGATCTCAATCAAAACTCATCAATTTCCACAATCCTATACTGTCAATCTAAACAAGGCACCTTATCGATCTCAATTAATTCCTGTAGTGTAAATACCTACTGAATTTTACACATGCACTTCTTATCCACAATTATCATTTATAATGATTCTTAGTGGTTGGAATGAATATTACCACAATATTGAGAATGCGGTAACACTATAATATTAATAATTATTCATATAGTCTCGTCCACTAAAATATTTTAACTGCATTTCTATCCTGATCCTCTGTCAGTCGATTTTTGAATTATCCTAAAGTGAACAAGAAATTATCTGCAACTTGTTTACTGGAATAAATATTTTGAAATGGAATTCGATTCGTTAGTGAAATACTTTGACTAGATTGACATGATGATTGTAATCGAGTTGAAATATGGTATATTGTGGTTACACAAAGAAACAGAGAGAACGGAGCGAGATTGCTTGCATTGTTTCAGATTGTTTGTTGAAAGCTCCACGATATATGCGCCTACTTGAGTTAAATCACACATAATCGATGGGAATAGATGGTTTCAGATTTAGTTTATTGAAAGTCAATGATTTCATTGCGTGAATGTAGTCAGATATATCTTTTCATTTATGCTACTTAAAGGTTTTGAAGCTTCAATGCAAATTATATGAGATTGCGTAACTTGAGATGTTCCAGATATAGAATAGCTGGTGAAGCCTACCGTAACAAATGAACAAATAAAAAAGTTTGTGCTATGCTTATCCTGGATGTGTATAGTCTACTTGCATACTTCTCATTCGAGTATCGCTTGGCAAACATGCAGTTACATACACCCTGTGAACAAATACATGTTAAACGTACACTAGTAACATACAGGTTTTACTTCACGTACGTGCCTAATTGAAGTAAATCACACATAATCGATGGGAAATGATGGTTTCAGATTTAGTTTTTTGAAAGTCAAGGATAAACATTTCGAAATGGATTTCGAAGCTCTCACGCACGAAATGCTCATCCTTTGCCACGTGCATAAAACAAATAACAGGGTAGTCCTACTAACTGCATTCTGGTGGCGCATGTCTTGCTCACGAAATTGGAAGGACGAAAAGAGAAATTCCGGAGCTTAACCGAATTGCTGGATATGGAGGAACCAACTAGGGGATTTGGAAAACTCTGATTCTAAATCAATTGTGAAAATAGGCTCCTGGATCTTGAAAGAACAATTGGCTTATGAACTAGTTATTGTTCACCAGATATGTTATCTGAGGGATTCATAATAAGCTACTTTTCAAGTACATCTCTGTTGTAAACTTCACTCTCGAAGGTGAATGCTGTTAGTTTCAAGATTTTATTTCTGTACTTCCGTCTCGTGATCAAACAACACATGTTTACGTATCTACCATAAGTCGAGAGCTGTTAAGTGAGACTAAACCGTTTCAGAATAATCATTTCAAGACAAATCATTAATAGAAGAGCAATGAGTTATATCGTAACCGAACTTTAATACCGTTAGTTATTTGTTCTTCGAATTATTATTTCCTATATCGAAACAGCATTAATAAATTCTGTGGCTCGACTGAAAATGCAGCTGTAAACTAATTAGTTGAATAAAAAACTATCATATGAAGTGACATCTACTAACTATGATGTATCAAATGTTTGAATTATTTGGTGATAGATTTCAATGCTTTATTCTGCTAGTGATAGTACAGTTAAATAGATTAGAATGAGCAAGTGGAAGGTCTGTGATGAGTAATGAAAATATAAATAATAATATTAATGACCGTAATGATAACAGTTGCTCTCTTCAATGATATATAGTTGATTAAGTATTTGAAGAAAAGTTTCTTAAGTAGCTCTACCACAATAGGATATTCCATCACTTCTTATACATTTGATGTTTGGATTTACACTCAATCGTATGTCATTTCTATGGGGAAAATATCACACGGTGAATAGATGGAAATAACGTGACCTTTGTAAATATAGCTATAATATTCCTCGACAGGTTCTATACCTTTCTCAACATGTGTGGAAACTATAGAGGCATCACTCTTATCTCACTACCATAAAAAGTCTTCAACATGGTGTTTTTAAACAGAAGTAGTAGTAGGAGGGGGAGGAATGATAGTAGTAGTAGTATTATATTCATTATTCATTACATACCTTCTACTTATTCATTTTTAACAGTAAGTATTTCACATTCAGTGGAGTTTAGTAGGTTTTCACTATCTACTCAAGTAATAATCTAGTAGTATGTATATTTGTGCAACAATTGAATCGGAAATAAAGCGTTTGTGAGCAGTGTCAGAGACTTAGTATAAACACTATTAAAAATGAGCTAGAACTGAATGGCTCTTTCGTTGCAAATGCAAGAGAATCCTCTGAATTTCTAATCTATTCAATTGTACTATCAAAAACAGAATGAAACATTGAAATCTCCCACTGAACAATTCAAACCTTTCATAAACCATAGTTAGTGGATATCACTTCATTTGAACAGTTTTCATTCAACTAATTTGTTTACAGCTTCACATTGAAGCACAACACCGAAATATCAGTCGAGCCACACGATTCATCAAAGCAGTTTTGATATAGGAAATAATAATAGTATGGAGAATTCAGCATGACGGAGGATCAGGATAGTAATGCAGTTAAAATATTTTAGTGGACGAGACTATATGAATAATTATTAATATTATAGTGTTACCGCATTCTCAATATTGTGGTAATATTCATTCCAACCACTAAGAATCATTATAAATGATAATTGTGGATAAGAAGTGCATGTGTAAAATTCAGTAGGTATTTACACTACAGGAATTAATTGAGATCGATAAGGTGCCTTGTTTAGATTGACAGTATAGGATTGTGGAAATTGATGAGTTTTGATTGAGATCATGAATCGATCAATGTTTGAGCACCACCAATATTCTGGAAGCATTGGACGGCCATCGAGTCCTAATATGAGTAGTAGCGAACAGAGGTCGATTACTTCGTCACGAAATAGTAACTACACTTATACATTACGAACACTGGTTTTATTACATAAATATCCACATTGAAATGAAATTCTTGAAAGCAGTTTGACAGAGAATGAACTTGTTACCCTTTAATCACATTGTTATCAAACATTTTAATTTCTTTTCATTGTTTAAGGAAAGTGGGTAATTTGACCTAAGCAGCATACAATACTGCATGTATTGTTAACGCATAATCAATTCCCAGTACTCACCCCTTTTATCTCTTAACAACTATTCACTTCTGCCTATTGTTCTGTCTTCCTCAACTACCATTCACAATGTAACCCAGAACGAGAACTGTTTCATTTGATTGTATTCAATCAACACAATAGTGAAATTGTGTATTGTACTAGTTCCATTATTCCATCATATACAATGCACAGTTATATGCATTTATTTAATTCAAGTGTGAAATTACAATTGAAAGCTGAATGCATTTTATTACCACAGTCACCATAACACAAGTACAAACAGAATGGGACAATCATGTGAGAACTTCAATGAATGAATGAAGTGGACTTACAAAACTGTATATCACTAATGGAGAATTTTGTATTTGTGAACAATAAATACAAAATAAGTAGTATAAAGTTGAGGTGAATTCAATGAGTTCACTTAAACAAATAAAAGATAATACAATTGATGTTATCCGAGATACAATAGAATGACACCATTCCACTTCACCTCATAGTAAATGTATTCTATTCATCAATTGCAACTACCATGTTTAACAATTATTTGTATTCCATTATTTGTATTGTATTTCAGCTTTTGTGGTGTAATTATTTGGGTTTTGGTTGAGATCATGAATAGCTCAAAGGAGGATCACAAATGCTAACCTGGAAGCACTGAAAAGACAGAATATATCTAATTGGTCAATGTGCTCATGACATCCAACTATATAAACCCCTGAGATTCAAGTGAAATCATCATTGTTCAATTACATATCTTATCATTTTTATACGAATCCCTCATACATTTTAACTTACTACAAATGACTAAACATTTATTCATTATTCACGCATTCATTTCAATTCACTTTCTTGCTTGTTATTACGCACAATCAAATTTAAGAACAAGTCTCACTGTGTTATCGGCATGTAAATGGTGTACGAACTGTAGTAAAATTATGCCTTGTAATTATTCGAAATGGATAGGTGGATGGGGACTACCAAATCAGTCATTTATAAACAACTACACTCTGAGTATGGTCAAAACTTCATCATCCTGCCTCAATGAATGTCTATCGAATCCTCTATGTTATTCATACACAACTCCAGCTGTAAGTTGAAATGAATTTCCATATTTTTGTTTAAACACATGATTGCACAGCATTGAGTAAATGAATGAGTGAGATGTAGAATGTGAATTGTGTCTTATTGTTTTAATCAGATCAACTGTATACATCTCACACTGTAGATGAAAGCGTCGAATTCCAGGACACCTTGAAACTTTCATTCAACATTTTTGGTTAGAACAAAGTAATCTCATCTTCTCCGTAAATCATTCAGATTATTGTTCGCTTCATAACATGTGCTTTCTATCTTGATACTTTTATTAGGATTTACCAACACTATGCACCTTATATTCAAGGCCTATCAATCTAACTGGTGAAATATACAATCGTACCGCATTCGAATATGGAACAAGAATATGTTGTAGTAAGTTTCAATGATTAAGCTTAGTTAAACAAAGAGAACATTCGTATTTCAAATAGATCACTCAGAGTTTACTGAAAGGAGATGAATAGCTTACGAGAACATGTATTCACTTTGTTTTCGTGCAGCAATATTTCTCATAAACGGTCTATTACAGTAAACATGTAATGATTCTGCTTCAATTCGACATGTGTATACAATGACACATGGGTAGGACAACAAATCTATATGACCGGTTACTTGTATATGAATCAAGTTTGTTAATCAATTCATAGATCAGTATTGTAGCGATTACGTCAGGATCAAGAGACAAATGTGTAAGAAATTAGAAGATATTTGAAATCATTTTGAAAGAAAACGAGTTTAATCGAAGTTTAGTTGAATACTCACTCCTAGATCGTTGGCCAACCTAGTGAAAGTGGTTGTATAAACTTGTTTCGGATGTCAAAGTTCTGTTTGTGTACATGGATTCCGATATCTTCAGCCTTATGCAGAACACGAACTCGTATTTAATTTAAACATTTACCAATAAATAATTTCTTGCACAGTCTCTATTTATTTCATACGACAACGGTGTTTATGACGATCTAAAACCTGAAGAAACTTTTCTATTCCAGATGATATTTACAATTTTGGAGTTCCCTTGTCATCGTGTCTCCCATGTTCCAATTGTACAAAACCGATGCAATGTGATCACATATATTATGTAGTGAAACCAGGATTACCGAACAACCAATTCCTCAGTACCTACTTTATCAAGCAAGTCAATGCTACAATAAATTGTGCTGGTGAATGTGAACTCAATCCCTATTGCCTAACCTTTTCATATACTGCTGTAAGTCGAGTATATACCGCATACACTTTTGATTTTATAGCATTTCACAGACAGTTTTTTAAGATATATTCTGGATATGTGGTTTATTGCAAAATAGTGTAATTATACTTTGACATCTATTCGTAAATCAAGTATGAATACTCAAATTATTAGGAACACTGATTGGCTCATCAGTTGAAACTTCCTCTGATGACAATGCCAATGTATATCCATGATGAAATTCTTTGCGTGTCCAAATATTTTAAATCTAAAACAGGTGGTCGATAATATTCTCAAGGTTAATCATTGATAAATTGGTGAATACGGAATATCCACCTACAGGAGTTGGAAAATCATGTTTCCAAATTAATTGTGCATATGGACTGCAGGATCTTGAATGAACAAATAGCGTATGAACCAATGTGACTGCATCCTCTGACGTTGTTCCACTGTCTTGTAGATCAGCCATTCAGGTCGAAGGCTCAAGTTGTGGCTTTCCAAAGAAACCACCTGCATCGATCTGGCCATCGGGTCAACATCACAGCACCCCCACACAAAATACACACTTTATGTTCATTCAAGTGAAGAACTCACAAACCATATCATTTCATTTAATACTACTTACTAAGAATTTTCTGAATGTGTACAGAAAACCCAAAATCAATTTCATTACATTGAACATGAGTTTGTTTGCTATTTATACAGGATCGTCCAAGATGGTGTTTACTGTTCAATGGTGTCATGAATACAACTGTAATATACAACGATAAAATTGAACAAATGACTGGTGGAAAAGTATGTTGTGGTAAGTGAAGTATTCGCACACACATACACACACACACAAACGCACATTGTATATTGTGTAATATGAGTAATTAATACTTGTGAATATTATCGCTTTTAAAATGGATAGAATATTCCTGTATGTAGTTGACGATAGCGTTGTAGTGTATTTGTCAGATAGCATTATCATTTCATTGAATAACAAGTAGTAAGACACTTCCTGTCAGCTTCAATGAAGCTACTGGGAACTCCATTTCTGATTCGTGACAAAGATTGTGTAACTCGAATAGATAAGCAATAGACGATCAAATCTACACAAACTTATTTGTGTAGCACTTCACATTGTTAGCATTTCTAGTACATGGGTATAAAGTAGGGAGAGAGTTAAGCTAACACTGTGTGAATCCACATTAAACACAATCACTGATTGATTGGATTATCTATCCGTATTGTAGATTGTGTTACATAATCTCCCAGTGTGTTTGTATTTGTATATCATTTGTGTTAATTCCAGTGATCCATTCATCAATGTTCTTCTTTTATACACTTATCCTTACTCTATTCTTCCTCTTATCATGAAATAGTTGTATATTTTCTTGTACTGTTTAATTGTACTCCATTATTGTTTCATTCAATGCTGTACATTTCACATGGATTACCATTATGTAATTACCTGTAAATAAATTGCTCATCTAACAATCATAAATTGTTGTTATTCTTGTTGTTGTTAATGATAACTATTCCATTTAATTGCTATTCAATGAGTTAGTGAAACACATTTTATAGATACATTTAAATGTTGCTACCATCAATACAGTCAATCATATTGTACTTATATAAACAAATAAACATAATTCAATGGTGGTCAAACTTCAATCGATTCGTGATGTCAATCCAAAATTTAATTATCTCCATAACCCCATACTTACAATTTTCATGTGCCTACTAGTGAATAGTTTCGTGAGGAAATTTTCGGATTTCTAGTGAGAAGCCATTACCAGTAGAGATAATTAGTTCCGGGTAGAGATATGTATCACACGATTCCTCGGTTTGGGTGATGTTAGACATTTACATCGTCGGATACTGACCGACTTAGTGGTCTAGAGATTAGGCGTTCGTGAGAGAAACCGAATGTCCCGTGTTCCGACCTCGCAAGTGGGATCGTGATAAGTGAAAATTCTAGTCAACTCCATCACTTAATACGGGTGTTATTGTTCAAATCAATGTATCCTTACTTTTAAGCTGATTATTCTTTTGGTGCAATAAAATCATAGTTTCCACGAATTTAAAAGATCACTTTGTTTGGTGTTTAACACACTATAATGATTAGTCGTATTGGCACTAGTATTATTATTAAGCAAATAATTTGGTAAATAATTATTCTTAGCTTATCTCAATAGAATGATATCGTATGTATAGTGTGAAACATTCCTCTATAACATAGACCAATAATATACTTGGAGACTTGGAGAGATGATACATTCCCATTTCGCTATAACTTTTTGAAATATTCCATTTATTCAAGTGCTCGAACTACTTTCTTTTATCATTGAAATCTGTTGATACTTAATTCATTAGTCATTTGTTGAGGATAATGTAGTTTTCGCAAGTTAAACAACATCACTGCTGTGGTGGACCAAGAATATATCATTTCCAAGAATAATAATGATAAAGTTAATATCAGATGGGTTTTGTGGATATTATAGTAATGTCAATGGTTAAGATCATGAGTTAGTTGAAGCCAACATCAACATATGCTCACTAGTGACTGGCTTCAAGAGATAATATCCTGGAGTTCTAGTGAGAAGTAGTGACCAGTGGAGTTCAACCAGGTCTGTTGTGAGATAGTAACTCACTGAAGACAATGGTGGATGTAGCGCTCAATTTCGTGGATTAGTTGAAGTTAGACATTAACACCGTTAGACGCCAGTCGGCTCAGTGGTCTAGTAGTTTAGTTCTCACGAGCGGGACCAGTAGATCCTGGATTCGAAACTCGCAGGGGGCGATGTCGTGGACGCGCATTGCTGAGGAGTCCCGCAGTAGAACGAAACGGTCGTCCAATGCTCCCAGGTTTCCCATAGTGGTCTGGCTTCAACTAACTCATGATCTTAACCATTGAAAATAATCAAGTTATTACGTCCAAAAATTAATGTATGAATATATTAAATACAATTTATACAGATAAAGAAAATATACTGGACGTTACTTAAACTGTCAGTAATTGGTGTGTTTGAGTTTCTTTTTAGTCTAGTAGTCCACAATTATATGTAGTTAATACTTCCTATCACAATTGTTATAGTTCGAGATGTACATCCAGATGAAGCATATAATGAGAATATTACTGTGGTCTGTAAACGTAGATAATAAATACATTAGAGTTTTGATATCATAACAATAGGTAGCTAAGAATAAGAGACAGAATGAGAGCAGTGTATTTGTAACAAACATTCAGTGTTTCATACTATTGTAGTGAACGAGAACACAAGTAGGGACGATGCAACATCTGAGAACTATACAATAAATACTTCATTTGCAAAAGATTAATCAACTGTCTCCACACCAATCATTCTCTGTTCTAGTTCTCTTGCCTTCGAACTTCTCAACCTTTTGCCATCAGGCATTTCACCTTCGACTGGTGATATATACTACTTATATCTATTGACATCAGTAGCACACACCACAATATGGAGGGGGATTAAACACGAAAACAGAAAATCCAACTTCATAAGTTTTTCAACAACTATTTTACAGTCACTCATTGTAAATGTACAAATTATGAGAATTAATGAATGAAATGCAAATAGTAGCAAAACCAAGTTACAAAATAAGTCTGTCCTAACTATCTCCACACTCCTACGTACAAGATGATGAACAGTAATGTCTACTATAAATATTGTTACTTTCATATAACAGTTTTCAGTTCAATTAATTGTGAAGGAATAATCATTACTATTTTACTCTATGTCTATCAACATAAATATCAACCAATGTGGAGATGTAAGACGATATTAGTATTCAAGTAAAATGAAACATTATCTCTTTAAAGAGGTTCACGGAGCTTATATTGTCTGTTTCAATTCAGCTTTGTTCAGTAAGCGTAAATTATTGATCTTTCTTGTAATTAGTTGTAACCTATAGGTTTTAAATCATAATCGGTGGGCAAAATTTTCAAATGATGTAAAACACTCAATCAAAATAATTGAAACTACTACGTATAATTGTAATCTAGATTGTTTAGTAGATGACATAAATTTCTTTAGAAGAACGTAGATTTTTAAACTTCAATCTAATTATTGCACAGTAAAATTTTATTTAATAGTTGTGTTTACGAGTCAGTTAAAGCTAGACCACCATGGAAAACCTGGAAGCATTGAACGGCTGTTTCGTCGTAGCATGGAACTCCTCAACAGTGCACATCCACGATCCCGCTCGCGGGATTTAAACCCAGGACCTTTGGTTTCATTCGCAAACGCTCAACTTTTAGACTACTGAGTCGGCATCCAGCAGTGATAGACGAAACGGCCGTCCATTACTTCCAAGTTTTCAATGGTAGTATGACATCAATCGACTTATGGACTCAATCAAGAATAAATATATGTTCTGTTAAAATTTGATGAATAAATGTAACCTTAGACTGTTGTTTCGATTTTATTCATCATATTTTTTCTATCTAAATGCTCAAATTAGACTGGAATAAACTGGGCTGCTATTAATATTTACATTCATTTTGTATTGTTTGTTTGTATCTTCCCATTGTTGCAAACGACTGCAGTTGATCAGTCTCTTGTTGGCACATGTGCATCCTGTACGGATTGTTTTGATATTGTCTTAAGTCACAAGCATTATAACAAGGGTGGATGGTGGCTATCAGTGAAATACAGGACACTTGTTTCGTTCTATTTGGGACTCGTGAGATTTATGTACTTGCATTCCAGATTTAATAGTCACTCTAAGAAATGGACCCAATACTGCACAGAATGCACATATGCCAATAAGAGACTGATCAACAGCTATCCTAGGAAGATACGAACAAACAATACATAATAAATTTAAACCTCACCCCATTGCACAAGCTAGCAGCTATCAAAACTCACTGGCTAAGTGGATAATGCCTTGGAGTATTTAATAAATACAATCATTCAGGGGACTATTCATAGATTAAATTCTTAAATTTTATCGCTGTGTGCTATTAAATTAAATTAGAAATTACATCATAATTCATCCTTACGTTAAAAGATCGTAGGTTTTGAGTTCGATTTCAGTGTGTAGGATTATGGATGTACATTGCTGAAGAGTTCCACTATACTAGGGCGAAACGGCTGTCCAATCATTCTAAGTTTCACTTGTGGTCTAGCTTAGATCAACTTATGAATTCAACTATTAAAATGGAAGGGTATCAATATACTGTAAGCTTAGTACATCATGTTCTATTTCTATATTCAAATGACGTTATGTTACTCACTATTTTAGCTGCATTAATATTATATATTTGTACAGTGTACATCCTGATGATGATTCTTAATGGCAGTTGCAAAATATAAAAAAATTAATATCAATGACAAAGAAGGGAAATGCTCTAATAAAACTGAGATTTTTATTGTTAGAAATTAGTGTTGACCAAAATATTCAGGAATAATCAAAGTGTTAAATAATTAAACATTTGATACTTAGATACATCTGATACTTCCTGAATAGTAAAATGTTTCGTCCTATTGGGACTCGTCAGATGGATGAGCCTGCATCTCAGAGTTGATGTTCCCACTGTGACTCGATCAGTTTCAATTTTCTTAGCATCAATGAAGACATTAAAGTAAACAATACCAAGTGCATTTGAACTTGACTTTATTGCACAAGCAAGTGGTTATCAGGATGATTAACATGTTTTTGTTACAATAATTGAAGGTCATAGAGGTGTAAAAATAAATAAGGGGAATGCAGCAATAATAATAGTGATAGAATAATAATAATTTTAATCAAGGCCGAGGTAACGATAACGATAAGACGTACTTCTTTGTACATATAGTTCTGGTTTGAGCCCATGGATGGTAAGAGCTTCGGCTATTTTTTTTGAGTTATATACGAAGAAATCTAGGTAGATTTAAACAAATCATATAAACAACCTTAAAATCGAACTGTGAATCTGTAGAATGATTACAGTCGATTAGGCTTTCGAGCATAGAACTCCTGACTGCTTTCCTTTCACCCTTGTGGAACCGAACCGGGATATGTTCCCGTATCCGAGTTGAAAGCGAGAGCTGGATACGGTCAATGTACCTTGCTCCATAAGAGCAGGTGAACTGATAGATGCACATGAAAGCGACCAGACGCGGAAGCTTATCTTTTATGGGTACAAAAAATAAGTTTCTACTAGTGAAGGTTATTCGCAGTTTAGCCGCATTAAATGTTCTATTGATCGCTGTTTTTAGACGATTTTTTATTACGTCTCATGCTTGATAACCTTGAAGATCCAGACTTATATAAAGGTTTTTCTTTGGGGCGGAACAACTAGATTTCCTGTCGCAAATACTTCTATTCATATTCTTCTCTATGAAAAGGTCTAAATAGCCGTTTTTCGTCAAGGTTTTCTTGATGAATGCGAGTTCTTCGTTAATTCATTCAATACTGCATATCCGATGTATTCTATAACATAAAGAATGGATGAGATTTTTCTTTCTACCTAACGGAACCCAGATATAGAAGTTGGTTAGCTGGTCATTTCATGTTTGTTTTCTAAAGATGGATCTCTTTAAAGAACCATTACACCTTCTCATCAGACGTACATCGAGGAAAGGGATTAATTGGTCTCGCTCCCTTTCTAACGTGAAGTCTATGGAAAGGTGGCATGAGTTGAAGATGTGTAAGATATCCTCTAATTCAATATTATCGTAACAAACGACAAATGTGTCGACCATGTATCTTACGTTAGGTGAAATCGATTAATCTTTGAACTTGGTTGGTTTCTAGTTTTGCCATGAAACAATCTGCTACAATTGGATACAATGGCGACCCCATTGAGATCCCATCTTTTTGTCCATGTATTTCATTGTTGAAGCTGAACTGGACATTAAAGGTACATCGTAACAATAGTTAGTTCAAGAGTTCAGGAGGCAAACCTAGATCTATGTTGTTAGAATCAATATATAAAATATTCTCAGAACCTAAATTTAGAACAACATAAATAAACGAACAATATTGTTTTCGATTAGATCCTCATCAGACTTTACTCTAATATTTATATGCATATAAGAAATTATTAAACCGATCAAGGTAGTTTATGAGTCAATGATAACGATGAATAAAACGATTACATAATAAGTGAAAAGTACAAATTGGTAGTGTGATGACAGGTATACTAGTTATGATAAGAATAATAAATGCTTGAATCAATGTTATAGAATGGAAAATAGGTCAATGATTAGAAAAAATATAGATACTGAAACAATATTCATAAAAATTATCGTAAGATTACGTAATAAGAAGTGTTCTGACAAATGGACCGTGAAACGTATATCTGAGAGAAAATAAAACAAAATAGTAGGAGGGGGTGAAGAAACATAATAAACGAAAAGAACGTGTGAAAAGAAAATAATAATAACAATTATAAATAAATTCATTTATTAAAGCCAAGGGAGAGATAAGGGTGTTACAAATTTCTTCTGAACACAAAGACTCGGCTTGTTAGCTCGAATTCCTATAGCTTCTGCTATATGTAAGAGACGAGATCGAACACCATAAGGAAAACTAGTGGGAATACGATAAATAACTTCAAATGACTTGTTTCTGCCCACTACTTGACCGCTATCGATCAAGTGTGATAGAACCGAGCTTGATTTGACAGTACCTTTTCCTAACCACGAAGAGAGGTGTTCACTAACTCTTTGGTTCAGTTGCCTGGTAGTGAGCTTTCTCCGCAGGAGCAGCTGAATTCATAGATACATATAGAAGTGGCATAACCAGGTCACCTGTCCTTCAGTTGGGGAATCACCATAGATCTGGTGGAATACGATAGACAGAGGTTGGCAGCATTAAACGTTCTCTTTACTGTTCTAGTCAGTCTTTAGCGTAATACATCACTAGCTACATCACCATTGAATTGCAGCTTCAAGAAAAAAGGTTTCTTATTAGCTGTTAGTGTCGCTATCTTCTTGCTTGTTACACGCAAGTGTTTTTTCAAGAAACCCTGTGGATATCCCATTTCAATCAACATATTATGAATTTGCTCTAATTCCGTATCAATTGTGTCAACTGAACATATTTTAATAGCTCTACTTGCCAAGCATTTGACTAAGTTTCTCTTATAATGAAGAGGCACAAAGCCTTAAAAATGTGTGTATTGGCTTGAAAGACTTTTTCGATACACACCTCTGCTGATAGAACCATTTTCTTATCTATTTAACAAAACTTCAAGGAAATGTAGTTTATTATCTATTTCCTCTTCACATGTAAATTTAATTGCAGGATGTTTATTATTAAATAGTTCTAGTAGTTATTCTTTTCTAATGTTCTGATCAGCAATGATGAAAGTGCCATCAACGTAACGACAGTAGAAATCAAGCGTATTGATAACCTCTTTGAGAGGTCTATTTTATAGATTCGCCAGAAAAAAATCCGCAAGGATGGGACCTAGAGGCGAAACCCATCGCTATACCATCAATTTGTCTATAACATGTGTTATTAAAGACAAAATGGACATTCATAGTGCATTTCAAAAGTAATTCTTTAAGGCTAACCTCAGGAATTCCAATATCGATTAGTTTTTCCTGTAGTTGTTGACACACAAAATCAATAGTCTCAATTAACGGTACACTGATAAACAGTGAGGCAATGTACTGTTAATTGAATAGAATATTTAGATACTTACATTCCAACTTTTTTCAGGTAACCATCGGGCGATTTGGTGGTATGGTGAACTAGATATATTCAAAATAGGTCGTAACGATAAATCAGGTTTCTGTAATTTCGGTAGTCCATATAAGCGCCGAATGATTAAACCCATTGGAAGTATTATCCCCTTATTCTTAAGATTTTTAACAACATAAAACGTATTCGATTCTATCAACTGTTCACCACCTAATTTGATGAGTGGATTAAAACTAGACCACCATGAAAAACCTGAGAGAACCAGACGGTGATTTTGTCTTAGTATGAGACTTTTCAGCAGTGCACATCCATGATTTCGCAAGCTGGACTCGAACACAGGACCTTCAGTCTCTCGTGTGAACAGCTAACCTCTAGAAATAAATTCACAACAGAACAAATCTCACATGTTAATACAATGTTGATTTAATTGTTATCAGCTATTACTTCACACATTTTGTAATAACACAATATGTAGTTATAGAAACTTTCATAATTATAAAGAATACCAGATTATTATTATTATTATTATTATTATTATAGAAATGTGGATTTAACAGGATACTAAAATTCACTGTATTTTGTTGCAGGGTCCATGAAATCTATTAAAAACACTTAGGATAGTCAATTGTTAATGGTGATGTTTAAGGATATAAACGTTACCTGGATATCTATGATGAATGAATGAATGACCTTTCCTTTTTATTATACTTTTGTTAAAAACTTATTATTATCATTATTATCTTTACAATTGATTAGATTATACTTCATTCAGAATTTTTAGGGTTAGATTACCATTTCTCTATTTTGCATAATGAATATTATATATTGTTTATTATGTTATTGCATAGATAAAGGTCATCACTGCTAAATAGTACATCAGTTATATACCTTACAATATATTCTATGTTTGATTCAATAGACTTTTAACATTCCCATCTTTCAATAGGTAAAATCATGAGTCATTTGAAGCTAGACCACTATGGAAAACCTGGAAGCACTGGACGGCCATTTCGTCCTATTATGGGACTCCTCAGCAGTGTACATCCACGATCCATGATTTTAACTATTGAAATTACTAAAATCTCCACAAAACCCCTTCTGATAATAATCATATACTTACCAGTGATTGACTTCAAGAGGCACTTACTGGGGTTCTAGTGAGAAGCCTTGATCAGTGTAGTTCAACTAGATTCCCAACTTTGTTGATTATCAGAGATAATTTGAATAAGAAAAGGTACATTTTCAATACATGAAGTTAACAGTCTTCATTACTCTCATTTAAACTATTGGTTCATTCCAAAAATGTTATGTTTTTCAATGTTCTTTTTCTACATATGCATAGTTCATAATATTTCATTTGATCCAAAGTTTCCCTTTAGAAACTTTGTTAGCACACTATTCAAAAGAATCATGTTATTTAATCATATCAGTAAAAATGAAATACACCATTATATCTACAATTTAATGATCCCTGGATAGTGATCAACGTCATATATGTCAGGTCATTCTTTGGGCAGATCGAATCCTATCGACCAAGTAACACGAAACCTAGGTCCAGGGTTTCCTGTTAACTACCTCCAACCATCATCTTATCTCAACATAGTGCACAGAATGTTGAGCTATCTAGACTAGCGGCCACATTGTAACTTGGTCGATAGGATTCGATCTGCACTAAGAAGGACCTGACATGCATAACATTGATCACCACCAGTGACCAATCAAATGTAAATACATCACAGTCCTAAAGGAGGTCAGTCGCGGCTCGAATGAATCATTGGTAACGTCTCTGACTGTGAAGCTGAGTGATACGAGACCGAATCTGTCACGGCTCATCAGTTCCCTCAAAATTACAGGTACACTTTGCTGACGAGCGCCAAGTATCACGAAACCTAGATCCGGGGTTTCTCGTTGACTACCACCAACTACCATCTTACCACAACATTATATCGGATAGTTTAAAGAAGATAATTAATGAGCGTCCAGAGAACTCATACCAAATGACTAGGATTATTCTTTTGCTCTGTTGTATCATTTAAAGATAATTGCCATTATTAAATGATATCCGTCGGAGAGTTTTTGTAATGTTATATCTTCTAAACTAGATGAGCTAACAATGATGCTTTCATTCTTGTTTTGCTATTTCATCTAGAAATAAGGTAGTTACATCAGGTTTTTCCATAAGTTTTATAGCGATTGATTCTAAAGTCCTTGTATGTAATAATCGTCTTTACATAAACTGCTCATAAATAAAGCGATCTAACTTCGACGCTCAATAATTCATTTTGAAAACTTCGAAGCATTTGAATCGCACTTTAATTTTCTGATTTTTCCATTATTATTTGACTTTTATAAAGTTTTTTTCTTTATGATTTCTTCATGGAAGTAATAGAAATGTTGGTTGATAACAACCCGTATGAATTTGCTAATTCAATATAGTTCGCTAATAATAGAGAATGTGTTCCATAATCTGTAATTTTTCAGTTAACTTATATTTGTTAACAAACCTTTTTGGATGAGACTATAATATATTGACGACCTGTGAGCGAGGCCGAAGTAACCTTGAGAGTGTCCACCTAATAACTAGGACTAAATGAGGGTTATAAACTCGTGTGAGGAAATAGAATTGTGATTCACAGTTAGAAATTAGATCTAGGGTTTTCATCACAAACTGATATCAGCTATAATGCCAAAACTCTACCGGACCGCGGGGTTCGAACCCAGGGCCCTCTCAATCGGTTAACCACTACACCACTGAGCCTACCGCCGAGCCGTATTGTTAATGTCTAACTTCAACTAATCCACAAAATCGCGCGACTATCTTTCATTTTACTGAGGTGGATACCTGTCTCTACCCGACACGGATTAGCTCTACTGGTCCAGTAGTTCATTATTTCAATTAAAAACTTAATAATCTCCACAACCCCTATGCTGTTTATTCCATTATCTTGTATTGTTATCTTATTTGTCTCTATAATTCTTTTTAAGTAGTATATTAAATTTTGCATAATTTTAACAATATATCATTAAAGTACAATCCTATACTATTAATATGATTGGTCAATTTATAATTTTCCTAATAAATAACCTTTCATTGAATCTCTATAAATGTTACATATATATATATATATATATATATATATATATATATATATATATATATATATAAAGCTATTTAGCTTGTATCTATGATTAATGACCAATTATTAGCTCCTAATTGTTTGCTTAGACATGAATCATTGTATCAAATGATTAAACAATTATCTATTATTACTATTCTATACACTTCAATTTATTTAATTCCTTTTAGTTATACACAAATAAATATTACCAATACAATTGCATTATTATCACCATGTAATATTTGTTTATCTTGTCAAGGAAAATTAAATTGTAATTATACACGATGGATAACTGGTTGGGGAGTGCCAGATCAATCATTTATAAATAATAAAACATTACTTATTATGAATACATCAACAAATTGTTTTAATGAATGTTTATCAAGACCTCGATGTTACTCATATACATATTTAAAAGTAAGTTCTATTATTGTTTTAATGAAATATCATTATACTACTGTGTTTTTATAGAGTAGTGTGAATTAATTTATAAACGTGAAAATATTAAGTTTAAGTTTTATATTGTGAATGTGAATTAACCGGGTTATAAACAGAATAACAATACGTATGATATGTATATAAAATTATGGATTTATGTTCAAATTCTTTGAGTTCATTGTGAGTTCAACAATATCAAATCTACGATCTCACTTGCGGGAGTTGAGATCATAAACCGATTGATATTAGACCACTATTAAAAACCTGGGAGCACTGAACGGTCTTTTCGCCCTATTGTGGGACCTTTGCAGCAGTGAACATCCGCGATCGCGCAAGCGGGATCAGGTTTGCAATGGTGGTCTAATATCAATCGGTTCATGATCTCAAACAATAACTTAAGAATCTTCATAACCCTATAATGATAAATACCGAATCCATCCATCTGAGTTGCAAGTCTTCATTACAGACATATATATATATATATATATATATATATATATATATATATATATATATATATATAATTCCATGATTGTAGTAATCCTCATCAGTATTGATTTTTAAAGCAACTCGATGTGTCCTTATGCTAGTAAATGCTATCATCTTTTACATTAACTATTTAATACTGACTTGATGCATATTATATATAATACAAACTGATGTAAACTATAATCGGAAAGGGATTTTGTAGATATTATAATAATTTAATAGTTAAATTCATAAGTCAATTAAAGCTAGATTACTATGAAAAACCTGGAAGCACTGGACGGCCGTTTCGTCCTAGTATGACATTCTTCATCAGTAATGGACGATAGCACAATTTCATGGATTAGGTGAAGTTAGAGATTAACAGCATTGTATGTCGGTCAGCTCGGTAGTTTAGACGTTAAGCGTTCTCTGGCGAGACAAAAGTCCTTGGTTTGAATCCTGCGAGTTGGGTCATGAATGCGCACTACTAAGGAGTCTAACACTAGGACGTAAACGGTTATCCGGTACATCTAAGTTCTTAATAGTAGTCTAACATTAATCAATTCATGATCTCAATCAAAGTTCAATATAATTAATTAATAGTTGTAATTACCATTTGAAATTTTTATTGATAATTTTCTTAGGCATCACCATCTAGATGTACTTTATACAAAGATAATATTCACAAGAATAGACCATTGTTTAATCTAACTAATTATATATTTGGAACAAGAAGGTGTTGTGGTAAGCGATTATGGTATTATTATTATTATTATATTGATTGACTATAGAAATAACTTAGTAACACTATTTAAATTTGTCTATAAATGTTCCGAATTATTCCTACATTCAAGATATTCCATTTTATTACTGAGTATAATTGATGAATAATTATTATAATAATCATCTTTCTTTATATGACCCTTGAATATCTAACTCCAGGTAGATTGTACGAATGATTATTGATGAAATGTTGAAATGTCGTTAATCTTTGTATATAATCATCAATTTAAATCATGTAAATGGATCGCGGAATTAAATAAGTCAAATATGAGAATGAATTTCAAAAACGTATATTTCATACAATCATTGATCTAAGCAAACAATCGGTGAAGCAAAATGACACACAGTGGAGAATTCATGTGAACCAAATCAATGTAACCATGCATGAATCGATATTGATAGTTGAACAAAAATAAGTTACATACATGTGATGCATAAGATAAGAAATACACATACCCATACGCTTACATAATAACAGTCAAGATTGATAAGTAAATAATTAACAAAGTCAAAATGTAGCTTGAGAAGAATGGATAAATTGGTTTGTCCATAAGATAGAATAATCTATGTGGGTTTAACATAGTAACTAACAGTGAAAATCTCATGTTATCCTAACAATAAAAAAGCATAACTGAAACAAATGAGTATAAATGTGATTAATTTAGGATACAGTTGTTTTCATGTTTTTACTTCACGTCATGATAACCGACGACAACCAAATATAATAAATGACGATTAGTCATAACATTAATCATACTGGATGAAGATGATGTAAATTCAAAGATTGCATTTGAGCCCTTGTGATTAAACCGTTGTAATCGTAGCAGTTATGTGATCTCTCTCCCTTTAGACTGAACATCGATCAATTCACCTATATTGCCGATAGAATCGATGATTTATTTACCAAATGACCAACTTAACGATTTTTATCTACCTATATATTAACGCTTATCAATCCTCAAGCACTGTCTAACCACATATCCAGACGGGAGATCAAAACAGAAGGGAGATTAATTGCCTGTTGTAGTCAATTTCAATAAAGACTTAAAATTCGTGCAATAACATAACTGAAATGCCTGACCATAGAATAGTACAAATAGATAGTTCCAATGTGTATTTATATTTTTCAATGCATAATTATTGGTACGAAGAGGCAACGAAGACATATGCGTCACACAAGTCACTTGATTTTTGTGTGGACTGTGATACTGCCTGGGTTCCCAGACCGAAGCAGGTGGTTTTCCTAAGGGGACACATCCGGAACTTTCGACCTAAAGGTCTGATCCACAAAGTAGTAGAACGACGTCAAAAGGTGCAGTCACATGGTAGCCGTTGACCAACAATCGGTTCATACGCCATTTATTTCTTAAGGATCCTAGAGACCATGTGCAACATTGGTTTGGAATGAGGATTTCCCAACTCCCCTAGATGGATCCTTCATATATACTAACCCGGTTAAAGCGTCAGATATTCGCATTTTATTCTCTCAATTTCGTGGTAATCTAATAACTACGACCAAATGATGGTTATAAACCAGTATGAGGAATTAGAATTATGATTTACAGTTGGTGATTAAGGTTAGGAATTAGATCTAGGGTTTTCATCACGAATTGACATAAGCTATAATGCCGAAACGGTATTTAGCCAAATAACTAAATGAATTTCACTCCAAAATCCGAGACCTGTTATTTTGTACCTCGTTCATCCATTGTCTCCCTGTCAAGTATCTATAAATTTATATCTATATTATATAATCTGTTCTTATTTGTTTATGTTATAAACAGAAGTCAATTCAGGTTCAGTGAAGATAGTACCTTGTTATAAATCTACTAACTGTATGCAATGCAATTTCACAATCTGGATGAGTAAACCTGGATTGCCTGAAAAGAAATTTTTAAATTTGTATACATTGAAAAATGTCAATGCAACAAATAGTTGCTTGGATGAATGTCAATTAAACTGTCAATGTTATTCATATTCATATAATGTTGTAAGTTTAATATTAATTTTGAAGGAAATTACTTTTTGTGGAAATAGCATATTCCTCTAAGTACTGAAGATTAAGCAAAGATGGATAGTGGTTATCAGTAGAATCGATGACGCCCGTCTCGTACTATTTAGGACACGTCAGCTGGATGTACCTGCATCCCAGGGTTAATGTTCACTCTGAAACTTGAACCCAGTACCGTTCGGTTCAAACGATTTTCAAATAGGATGAGACGCTCATCAAACTGGATTTCACTGTTAGCTACTATTCATTTTTGTTTAAAACGCTTGTAACTTAAGGCAATATCGAGGTAATCCACATAGAATGCACATATGTCAACAAGAGACTGATCAATTGCAGTTCTAAATAACAATGAGAAGATACAAGTAAAACAATATCAAGTGAATTTGTTATGAAGATTGTATAACGAACATAACCATTTGATCAAGAAGTCTTGTCTGATAATGACTTCTTGATCTTTTAAGTTGATATGTCTACACTTTCTGTTTAAAATGAAAAACAACTTTATTATAGACTGAAACCTTTACCTAAATACCATTTTATAAACAATCAGATTTCTTTTGGGCTAATCGTAGTTTATATTTTCTTCACTGAAAAGCACCACATCGATATGTAAGACATGACATAAGAAAGATTAATAAGATGGTAGATAAGGATTTATTTTTTGCTTTTGGAATAGTTCAATTCGATTCCAATATTCTAATTTTCATACACTTTGTCTACATTGATTAATAACCAAACTTTAGGGAACGATCATTTGTCACCTAATAATCCATGCTTTACCGTGTGGAGACAAGCTGGAAACATGTTACATCTTACTAACACTACTTTATTGATGAGTCTATAATTTATGGACGATCTTTGAGAGATGCCTTAGTGATCTTGAGAATGTCCACTTTTTTACTGTGGATAAATCAGGGTTATAAAGCAGTATGAAGAATAACGATTATGATTTACAATTGGTGATTAGGGTTAGAGCTTAAATTTATGATTTGCATCACGAACTGACGTAAACTAAAATGTCGAAATGCTATTTAGCCAAATGGGTGTGAATGAATTTCACGTCCATATCCAAGATCTGTTAACATAAATCTGATCGGTTCGTCCATAAATTATAGTCTCGCCGATACAAACTTTCTTATGAATTAACACTTCTCAACAGGTTTATCTTAAATATTGAGAATCAGTAATTGATGGCCCCTCTTTCGAATAGAATTAGTTATATCACAAGGAAATTTCGTGGATATTACAGTAATTTCAATAGTTGAGATCATGAGTCAGATGAAGCTAGACCACCATGGGAAACCTGGGAGCACTGGATAACCGTTTCGTCTTACTGTGAGACTCCTCAGCAGTGCGCATCCACGACCTCGCCCCCTGCGGGTTTCGAACCCAGGATCTAATGGTTCCGCGCGCGAGCACTTAACCACTAGACCACTGAGCCGACTGGCGTCTAACGGTGTTAATGTCTAACTTCAACTAATCCACGAAATTGAGCGCTACATCCACCATTGTCTTCAGTGAGTTACTATCTCACAACAGACCTGTGTGAACTCTACTGGTCACTACTTCTTACTAAAACTCCAGGATATTACCTCTTGAAGCCAGTCACTAGTGAGCATACGTTGATTATTATCAGAAGGGGTTTTTGTGGATATTATAGTAATTTCAATAGTTGAGATCATGAGTAATTTGAAGCTGGATCACCAACGAAAACCTTATTCAATCGAATAACGTGTCATTAATCATTAAGAAAATCGATTGACGCGTAAAGTTTTTCCAAAAATTAATGATTAAAAATTATTTATCAGGTGAGACTACAATTTACGAGCAACCTTTGAGCAACACTAATGTGGTCTTGAAGATGTTCACCTACTTAATAGGGCTAAATAAGGATTATAAAGCAATATGAAAAATAACGATTATGATTTACAATTGATGGTTAAGGTTAGGAATTAGTTTTATGGTTTTTATCATGAACTAACATTAACTAAAATGTCAAAACGGTATTTAGCCAAATGGGTGTGAATGAATTTCACGTGAATATCCAAGATCTGTTATCGTACGTAAATCTGATCGGTTCGTCTATAAATTATAATCTTATATTTTATAGTATAATAATATTACATAATATACATTGGAGATCTTATTGAAATAATACAGTGTTGAATACTATAAAACTTATATCATAACTATTCATGAATAATCTTGTTAATAAGTGACATTAATGTAACAGTTTTGTTAATTTACCTTTATATTAGACTTATAAATTACTAATCTTATTATTAATTGATTTATATAAACCTTTACAGAATTCACCAACTTTATGTACCCTCTACTCTAAGCCTATATTACATAATACAACTATATTGAAGGATATAACAACAAATATTCATGGTTATAGGAAATGTTGCTGTAAGTTGGTCTCTTTTTTTTTATAGAGATTTTTGTTTAGATTAAACCTAAATTGTTTTCATTATGGATCTTTTGAAAATTTGTTAATTCTGTATATAGGGATTTGTATCATTGAGGAATTACATCACCGATGAATTCATCAGTGAATTTAATTATGATCTATTCTTATCTAATATCTTGTATCAGAAGATGATTGAAACTAGCTTAGAAATAGAATATTTTACCCATAAATATATCAGAATAAATGATCTCATATACAGTAATGACTAGACTTGAAAACAATTCTTAATATTCTAATCAAAGTTATAACTATTTATATTCAATCATGAGATCAATGAAAATGATGTCATAAATAACATTTAATGCCTATTATAAAGTTGTATTGTGAATAGTTGACTTGAATTCAATGTTATCAATATAATAAGATCAGTAGCAGACCTAATTCTTTTCGATTTAGTTCAGTTTGAAATTGTGAGTGTGTATTCTTGGCAACTGATTGAAGCTGCCGATTTCTTTTTCCCTTAAGTGTTAATTTCTCTAGAGTAGTATTCAATTAATTTGATCTATAACTGTGAGTAGTTTTGAAGATAAACATCCAGGTTGATGTTAACATTGAAACTCAATCTCCATATTCATAGTCTTAAACTCATTAGGCTAATAAGTTAATAAATTCTGTTATTTATTATAGTAAACATAATAGAATGACAATTTTCATCTAATTAGCTTAATCTATTTAAACTGTCATGTTTTATTAGACTGTACATTTGATAAAAATGATGATCTATATAAGTATTTGATTAAAATGATGAATTGATCAATATTAGACCATTATTGAAAATCTAGAAACATTGGATGATCATTTTGTTCTAGTATAAAATTCTCCAATAGTGTACATTTATAATCCTTCTCGTGAACACTTAACCACTAGACAACTGAGTTAGCATTCAGTGGTAATGCCAGATCATGAATACGCACTGATGAAGAATCTCATACTAGAATAAAACGGTTGTCCAATATTTCCAGACTTTCAATAATGATCTAATATTGATTGATTCATGATCTCGATCAAAAACTCAACAATCTTCACAATTATATATTTATCTTAAATTATTATTAATAAACTTTGATTTTCTTATTAGATATATTGATAATTATCAAACAATAGTTTAATTCATATACATGGTAAATATTTTACTTTCATTTGAAATTCTTTTGAAATGACCATTTCTCTATTTCTTATACATAGAGACAATTGTATGTTTCCTTTATACCCTTACTGAAATTTTATATTACGTCATTGTTTGACTTATACTTACTTGTAGATTGTACTAAATGTAATGTGATTGAATTATATGATTGTTTTAATTGTTAAATGATTGTATATACATCATAGTATACTAATATAGGATATTATATAATTGATAAAGCTAATCTCAGTTATTCTTGATTAGATTGTTATTTGAATACTTGATTATGAATTCTTAATCACTTTTGAAATCTCAAGATTTTCTTCTATATGATATCCTCAAATGGTAGGTAAGAGAATGATGTGAAGTAAGGACATATTCAAATAGAATGTTTAATGGTTTAATGTTCTGAATTGATGTGCTAATTAGAAGTGTTTGAATTATTGTATGAATTAGGAATCCCTGAAATAGAGTAATTTAGATAAAGAAGAACTAGATGAACACAAATGAATGTATTGTATTTGGAATTCGAAACACAAAAACCAAACTTAACCCGTGGAAACTTCTGAAATTATGCTAAATTTAGAAAAAGAATATGTATTAATCCAATCGATGTATAGTACATAATCTATCAATGGACTAACGGTTCTCAGGTCGTTTCCGATGGATGCTATGTGGGCAGGATGTCATCAGCTTTGTTCTTGATTCTGAAGATCTCACTTATTTAATTATGCCTGTTAATCCTCGTACAGTAGAATAAGTCGCTTACCAGCATTCTCCATCCAACACCGTCATGGACAATCCTTTCCAATTCTTTTCAGTTGCCATTCATTCTTTTTATGTCTGCTTCCGATTCTCAGTGTAGTGTGTTCTTCGGGCCTCCTCTTTTTCGTTTCCATTCAGCATTCCAAGTTAGCGCTTTCTTCGTGATGCCGTTCGATGATTTCCACAGTGCATGTTCTATATATTTCCAGTATTTTGTCCTAATTTCCTCTTCGGCTTGAAAATGGCTTGTTCTCTCCCACAATAGGCTGTTGCTGATTGTATCCGGTCGACGGCTATTGAGTATCTTGCATAGACAATTGTTTATAAACACTTTTACCTTCTGGATGATGAATGTAGTAGTTCTTCACGTTTCAACTCCGTACAGTAAAACTGTCTTGACGTTCGTATTGAAGGTTTTGACTTTCAAAGATAGTCGTTTTAATTTTCAATCGTTCTTCAGCTGTAGGTATGCTGACCTTGCTTTGTCAATTCTTACCTATATGTCTGCATCATATACTCCTTATTTACCGATGATGCTGTTCAGTTACGTGAACGTGTCTAACTCTTCCAGAGTTTCACGATGAAGTGTGATTTAGTTGGTGTCCTCTGTTTTATATTTAAAAATCAAAAGTGTACGGAAAAACAGGTGTATTTATCGGTTTTAGAATATGCTAGTAACATCAATATAAGTCAGTCAATTTGCGATTATGAAGTTAAACAATTGTCTAATCATAACATGCCACATCGATATTATCGGCAGATATATCAGGTTCTGACTGTATGGAATCTCTTCAACTATTTTAGAGACACTGGAGGCTTCATTACTCTTTCTAGGAGCCGTCCTAACAGTGATCTAGGTGAACTTTAATTGAAATGAGTCAATACAAATTAATACTTACGAATTTCCACTTCACCAGATGGTCAGAATTGAAGTGACAAACACTATACAATATGGTTTTTCTGCATTTATCGACTTATTTTGTTCACAAAAATAATAGATAAAATAAGAAATTTTTATAAATTATGGCCTTATGCCCTTATCAGTGTATATCATAATGATCCCGCCAATCAGAGAACAGTGACTTATTGAACGGAACAATGATGCATAAAAACCTGTACAAGCAGTCTAGTGTCCTTATCGATCCATCTTCCTGCCTAGCCCTACCTCATGAGTCCAGAACATCAATCTCAGTCTCTGCGATATGAAACATGTATTTCAAGCATACTAGGTTTGCATACAAAACAAACAGACTATATCACATCATAAAATGGAAAATAAAATTTGTACAAGATCAAGCAAAAAAGTTGCTATGAATTTGGGAGACTGCAATGAATAGACCAGGTATAACTCAATGCAGTAAATCATATAATAATAATCTATGGATTAAAATAAAGCATATAATAAGAGGAACGTGAATATGCATAGTTTAGCTATTTAATAATTATACAACAAAATATATGTATCGTATTAACCCATAAATAGTTCCCAAAAGTTACCATTCATAATTCACGTCGGGATATAACAGTAATCGTTATGACAACTCTACTATTATATCGACTTCACAGAATACATTTGTCAAGTCGAATCAAGAGTAATTTGCGAAAAACATTCAAGTAGCTAAGAAACAGTTCTTAATTGTGTGAAATTCAAAAATGATAGGTAATAATTGGAATCGAGAGATAAGCACACCAAATGTAAAGCCTTTTGTGAGTAAAAAATGATCAATGAGCACTCATATAATAGATGCAAACTATTTGGAATGCTGAAAGAATAAAATTGCAATAAAAAAAGGAATTAAATCATGAATTCAAACAGATATTCAAATATATCACGAATAATAATAAAAGGAAATTCACTGATAATTTTTAAGCTACTGAATATTAGTAAGTAACGTAATTAGTACATAGAAAACAATATTGTAATGATCAAGGAAAATTAAAGATAGTATTATGCATAATACGCTACAATACAATACATATTACCTAATTGAGTGAAACAAGGTAAATATTTGAGGATAGTTTTACAACTAGGCTTAGTTCAAGTGTTCCAATTAATCCTCTAATGTGTATTTTGATGAAGAACATCATATAACATATATGATTACATGAAGTGACGGACAAGCTGGAGACAATAAAGATATATCATGAAATGATTTGAATCCATTACATTTATCCGTCAACTTTTTCAGAATAAACTAACAAGATCATTATCAGTCTTTATTGTTTAATCTATATCTTCAAAAGTAACTTTGCGCTACACATTACCATCTAGTTTGATAATGATAATAATAAATTGCCTTGTTCAATCCTGTAAATTTGGTTAAAGCAAAGCAGTTGCACAAGTGTATAATATTGTTAGAATCTATAGTTTATATCGCACATACAATAAAAAATGAATGAAAACATTGTTCGATAGTGATCAGTTGACATCAAGTTTCGATTCTTAATTCTTCCTTTTATTTCTCCCATCTAGAATGTGATCACTTTCCATTTTACCAGAAATCAGATAAGGAGCAGATTATTTACATAAATATCTAATTTTAAATTTGTAACAATGAATTACAGATAGTATATTGGGAATGATTCACGAGTGTATAAAGTTAGCTATTTGGTCATAACTGAAAATGTTATACCTTAATGTAACATACATTAGCATACACAAGATTCTTCTCATAACATAAACAGTTATGGGTTCGAGTTCCACGTATGGGATTGTGGATGTATGAAATCGAACAGAACACGAGAAAAAGACTGGGCAGAATAACAAGAATTCACTATATTTTGTTCGGTGCTCACCCGTTGCTTACGATCTGTATTATTTAAAATCAAAATATGGGAAAGTTTACAAACATGTAACAGTAAAAAAAGGATATGTCTCACCATAGTGGAGTAGTGAAGATATATAATGGATTTTCTAAATAAATATAAAATGTGAGGGAATATTCTGGATCATCAGACAATAACAAATGATTAACTGACTATATAATAAAGTAGTTAGAAGTGAATTCAAAGAAATTAAGTTGGGCATTAACACTGTTGAATGCCGGCTCAAGGATCTAGAGGTTAAGCTCGCGTGAGCGAGACCGAAGGTCCTGGATTTGAATCCCGTGAGCGGGCTCATGGGTGCGCACTACTGAGGAGTCCTATGCTGGGATAAAACGGCAGTTCGGCTCTTCTGGGTTCTCCATGGTGGTCTAATTCTGATTGAACCATGAACTCAACTAGTAAATTAAGAATTAGTTGAAATCAGTTAGGTAAAACAACAGACAATAAGGTTATGACGTCGAAACAAGGGATGCAATTAAAACAGGAGAGAGAAAGAGAGAAGAAAATTCCAAAAATTATGTAATAAACTGACGAAAAAAGTCACTATGGCAAAGATAGATTTACAACTGTGTTCACTTGGATATATAAATCCGGCTTAAGGCTATTACTAGTTATAACTCTTTCCGATTTGCCGACAGTCTCAAGCATATAAACAGTATTGGTAATTTAAAAAGAACCTTGGGACTTGAAAGAGAAACGAAGTTGAAGGGAAGATTGATGAAATGGTGTATTATGCAAGTTATTTTGACGATACTTTTATTATATGTAATGATCCACAGCAAACAAAACATCTCCTAAACTTTTCCAACGATTCTCGTAAAAATATTCAATTTACAATGGAATAAGAAAAGGATGATGGGTTCCACATTGTATTCTTGACTCAAATGGGCAGGGCTAGGCAAGAAGAATCAATAAAGACTTAAAGTTGAATCTAGTCAGCTCGTATTGTTTCACACGTCATTGGTTTGGCACAGTGCCAAGGTCATACAAGTCAGCGTTCTGATTGGCGATCTTGCCACATGATATATAACAGAGCATATGAACATAACATAAAGTATCAGCATATTGTGGAAACCAACTACAACTGTAGTTCAATATGTTCTCAAGTGTTCAGTAAATCTGAAGTTATCATGATAAACTAATAGATAATCGAACCAGAATTCCCCACATTGTTATGCCAAGTTAACAAATTAAACTGAAACCTTTGTACATTTTCTCTACTGTCTAACATTCACGAAATAACCAGTGAAAAGTGTGCAATGTAAAAATGTTTTCTTCATGTAATTAATTGAGTTTCAATTCAATGGTCTGATTGCTAAATGCTTATTCAGACACTGAAAGGTTCTGAATTATGTCCCTCAATCCATTCAAGTGTATACACGCCTAAAGAGTATATCGTAAACCATGAGAAAAAAAACACCATAGTAATGACGTCTTGTAAGATCAAAGCTGTTATTAATAACCAATGTATAAAAAGAACATGAATACATTAAGAAAGCAGTATAACTAGATCTTTAGTGAACAAGAACACTAGTGGGGACAATCGAATGTATTTCACACTAAATTATAGAGCATCTCACTGAAATCTAAGAACCATATATTAAATCATTAATTTACAAAATATCAATCCATCATATCAAACTTCACTGTTCCTGTTGCAAACATCAATCGATTATCTCAGATTTCATTGTTCATGCGTTTTCATATTAATTGCGTTCCGTTCCCGTTCTTTCCTCATCGACCTTCTACTGAAATATATTCTATGCTTGATCACCGTTATATACTACTTGCGTGGATATAAGTAACTCACACCACATAACCTTATGTGCACTGTAAAATAATAAATATAACCAATGAAAAATATATTGAACAGTATAATCACTAAAGTAAAACATTTCCCATATTATATTTTGTGTAAAGCATTGTATGATCGTTACTTTCATTGTTTAGCATATTGAAGAGACTAAGTTGCTTTATAGAAAAGAATCGAATTTATTAAAGTATTAACAGAATGAGTGATATGTTCTAGCACGAGAATTGTATAGTTTTCAGATATTGTTAGGTTTTGAAAGAGAGAGAGAGATCACGGGTTCACGTAGTTTGAGAACGAGATCGAGGATTCGGTGACCAAGGTCCAGTGAACTATCTATTGACGCGTCCCAGCCCGCTATCTAGAGAGAGAAGACCAAGCTTAGAATGAAAGTATATTCTGCAACAACCCGAAACCAGCAAACCTTTTTTACAAGACAATTTCAAAACGTATATATACAATTATATATACATCGATATTGTCATGGAGCTTTGAAACATTTAATCGATAGTTCGTCGATTGACTGCCATTGAAATATTTAAACATTTAATCGATAATTTCGTCAATCAACTATGTGCGTGGGCGGTAAGAAATGCCCACGTATACATGTGCATACAAGCTCCACAAGATAAATTACAAACTATGAGTTTTTGGGGGGGGGATCTACCGTCCCCAACAGATATCTAATATCATTACATTCTAACCTACATTTTCATCATTTTACCATAAACATTAACTTAACAGGGATACATCAGAAATCATGCTGTATAATCATCATCTTCTCAGATTTTACTCGTTAATCAACTAAAAATGTAATTTCATGGTAGACAATGTCCATAAGTTATCATAATCTAAACTAACACTAACTTACTAAATAATAAAATGACCATTATTTTGGGTAGAGTTTTGTATTTTAAACTAAATTATAGTTTATGCTGATGATGTTCTTTCGAAAAATAATGAAAACTCCATGATCGAACCATCCAGCTTAGAGAATAAAACTCTACCTAAGCTAAAAATCTTACCTATCATCTCAAAATCGTTATAACTACTATTTATAATTTGTAACCCATTATAATTAAAATGAATGGAATGTAGTTGTTCAATTAACTATAAGCATTGAATAGTGTCAGTTTCATGTCATACATACGTCTTTTGAGTTAACTATTTTGGATTTCTACTTTTGATTTAAAAAATAAATTTTCCTAATTTTTCTTTAGCTTTCATTATTTCACTTGTTAATGTCACTTAGTAACTAAAAAATAGCCTTCAAATTCATTCATTTCTCCAGAATCAGTTACATAAATATTACTGGTTGAAATCATGAATCCATTGAAGCTAGACCACCATGGAAAACGTGGAAGCACTGGACGGCCGTTTCGTCCTAGTATGGGACTCCTCAGCAGTGCGCATCCACGATCCCGCTCCTCGCGAGATTCGAACCCAGGACGTATCAGTCTAGCTTCAATGGATTCATGATTTCAACCAGTGAAATTTCTAAAATCTCTACACAATCCCTTCTGATAAATATTACTCCCAATCAATTTCTTAATATAAGTATATGCTTGTAGAGATTACTAATTTTTTGATTGAAATCATGAACCGATTGATGTTAAACCATCATTGAAAATCTGGAAGCACTAGACGGCTATTTCGTTCTATTATGGGACTACTCTGCAGTGTGCATCCACGATCCCGATCGCGAAATAAAACGGTCGTCTTGTGCTTTCAGGTCTTCAATGATAGTCTATCATCAATCGGTTCATGATCTCAATCAACTTTTTTATTGGTTGTATCTTAAACGATTAAATTATGATTAGTTGATTGGTAAATTTAAAAATGATAAATCTATATATAAAGCAAAATTTGAAACGTTTTACCTACTGCCTATATATTACTATGTATATCATACTACTTATATGAATAGATTTAACAAACTTATGAATTATTTACAAATTATCATAATCATTATTTTATTTTACTATATAAAACATCAACATATATTACTTAATATACAAGCTGTTATTTTATATAATACATCATGTATTCAATGCTATAATTGTACACTATCTAATGAATGCAATTATACACAATGGATATTTTTAACCGGAGCTCCTCTTCTTAACTTAGTTTCTTCATATACTTTACAAATATTGAATACAAATTATTGTTTACTTGAATGTCAAAATAATTTGGAGTGTTATTCATTTACAAAACTGCCCGTAAGTCGTAGAAGGTTGAGAAAGTTGTAAATTATTACTATTATTATTATTATTATTATTATTATTAGTAGTAGTAGTAGTAGTAGTAGTAGTAGTAGTAGTAGTAGTAGTAGTAGTAGAGCACAGAATCATGGGGACTAAATGTAGAATAATTAAATTAAAAACAGTTTTCGTATGAGTAAATAATGAATATTCACTTTCTGTCAGTATGTATTTCAATAATAACTTACGTTTTCCCTCACTAGCTTACAACAATGTTCACTCTTCTGTTTATTATTGTTAAGTGATATTGTTTAAGGGTAGTATCTCAAGTTAACAGACTGGTTATATCTCAAATAACTCAGTAATAACTGCAGTGTCCCAACACTAACTGGGATAGAATGTAAATCATTAGCATCTTGGTAAATGACCTCAATCTTTTAATATAAACCAATATATTAATAGAAGAGATCGAGGACGATTAAAGGATACATTTGGATTTGTTGATAGCATGAACCACATCAATATTGTTAGTAAGTTTATGGTTTCCTTTGATGTGACATCATTGTTTACAAAAATATCACTTCTTGAAATCATAGACATAATTTGTCAGCATTCTGACATCCTACTTCTATCAGCATCAGAATTCAAACGACTGTTAATCATGTGTACAAAAGATGTTCCGGTTCCAGTCCAACAATATCATATGCCAACAATCCGATGGTGTAGCAACTAGAAGTTCTTTAGGTCCTGTCCTAGTAGATATTTTCATGGCTAACCTCGAAAGAACCAAGCTCAAAGGAGCGATTAATGAAATGATGTATTATTCGAGTTATGTTAACGATATCAACAACATGCAACAAATCCGCTAAAACTTTTCATCGAAGCCGATCCAAATATCCATTTAACTATGGAACAGGAAAATGAAAATAAGTTTCATTTTCTCGAAATCGCAATAAAATGAAGGAAGAATGGCACAGATCAATGTTCAGTCTATAAGAAAGACACATGGAATGGGATTTATTTCAATCTCCATAGCTTTTTCCAATCAGTTACAAAAAGGCACATGTTAAAACACTATTTCACAGAACAAAAAAAAATGTTCCACCGATGCACTAGAAGAGGAACGAATGAATGTTAAAAGATGTTCAAAGAACAACAGATGCCCCTGAAATTCATTGAGAAATATACAAAACGTGAAGATAAAAAAACACCTAAAAGAACTACAGTAAACAAAAAAAAACCTATTTTTATTCAACTTTAATTTAAAGGTGATGATGTGACAGGATCAATCATAGTGAGACTAAAAACTACATTGACGAGAACTTATCCAACAGCTAAACTGATTATCCTGTCCAAAACAACATGTTCTTTATCACAATCATAGGTCGATAGATATCCATTTGATACTACCACCAATTGTGTATACAAAATCACATGTATCTGCCAAAGCAGTTGCATCGTTAGAACAGAAAAGAGGGTCTACGTCCGATTCAAAATACATATTAAATCCATGTAACAGAAGAATAAAAGATAATTTTAAAACTCAAGATCTAAGAGAAGACAAAGATTGAACGCCTATTCATCATTGTAACTAATTCTGCGCCATGACACCCAATGTCTCTAACCATTAGTCAACATTCTGACGAGATAGTCTACAACTACTAATAATTTTAGTCCAACCGCCTATGAATTCGTGAACTAATACCATGTCTCGGATTGAACTGTCATAAAATTTTCTTCTACTTATTGTTACATCAGTTATCATTGTACGTTGGCATAGATGTTAGTTTTGTATAGATAGTATATGTGGTAATCTTCTCAATAGATGAAAATTCACTGACTCATCAACCGACTCACCACTGGTTATCTGTGCGTGGTTCAATAACACACTTAATCAACGCTTCGTATTCACCTTTTGATTAATACACCTTCGAGACGTTATCAAGTGACGGTTATCAGGACGAACTGTAAATGAAGTTTAAGGAATATATTGAATACCCACCACCACAAATGTCTTCTTGAGTATGATCATGAAACACTGATGAATACTGTACAAGAAAAAAGTTATTATTCTTAAAGCCTTCAAATTAACTCATCTGCTTGCAGATGTCTTTACTAACAAAATTTCCGACTGATCTATGTATCATAAATTAATTACAAATAAAACTTCCTATAGTTACTTATTCATTTTATTATGATCCCTATTAATGTGTGACTCTGAAGATGCCACAGGTATTTGTAGTTTGACAACACTTCAACCAGTAACACCTATAAATGAATCGTGCCCATCTAGAGAAATCAAAAGTCCGAAGCGAGGAGGTTCGAAGATATATTTGATAGGCTATCAATATATCGTGAAGCGACTGGCCAGCGTTTGCAGGAGAAGTTGAACAAGGCGTTCCCACTCGTGATCTAGTGCAGATGCATGACCGAGCGCCTTCGGTTAGGTGAGTCCATTAAAACTAATGTGGTCAGCGTCCGATGTCGAGGACTTAAAGAGCTACTGATTTTCGTTATCAGAAGTGTTTGTGAACCGGTTTTCTTGCAAAAAAGCACGAACAGGCTGATGTTATCGTTCAGTGGTGTTTGATTTGATACTGTCCGATCAACAGATTACTAATATATTTTAATTGACAATATGTTCGGATAACGATGCAAAGTTGTTTTAGTGAATGCCATGTCAACCTCAGAGTACCTAACTTTGAAAATATATTCACAGTATTTGTAAATAAAATATATCACAGTCAGTGTTATGGATGAAAATTCAAACCGAAAGACCACGGTGAGAACCATCAAGAAATAAAATTATTTAATTCGCCACACAGTGTAAAAAGATGACTAAAATAAATATAAGACGCTTTGTGAATAAAACTAGATAAAGTCCAGGATTTATGATTATTGATTGAAGCCATGAACCGATCTGTTGGAAACCTGGAATCACTGAACAGCCTGTACGTCGTAGTATGAGACTCTATATATATGCATTGTATATGAAGCTTTTGAAGAAATTTCATAGATCACACAAACTCTATTCCTTTTATTCTTTCTTCTAATATTTATAGAGTACGGCATCATGTAAACTGTACAATACAAAACTTCCAATTGATCCCTTATTGTTTGATAGAAGCTCATATATTTCTGCAACGAAGACTTGTTGTGGTAGGTAGTATAACTGTTCCTATAATATTTGTCAATTCAAAAATTTTCTGGTAGTGTTTTTTTTACTTAACTTTAGCATTCATTTTATCTCGGTCGTATTGAAAAGAACTGCGTCAACATTTGAACTAAGGATAGGGAGCGAAGTAGTCGAACGCTTTGACAACCTCAATTATCTTGGTGTCTGACGAAATCCCAGTACGGATTCGAAAGCTTGTTTGGCTTTTGCCAATTTACGTCACCTATAATGAAGGCGAGATATCCGTCTATCAATAAAAGGACGAGTATAGTGCGGGGCAGTTTGTTATGTTTTACTTTACGGCTGCGAAACGTGACCATTAAGAGTTGAAAATTCTAGTATTTGACCACAGATACCTTGAAAATATTGTTGGCATCTACTGGGATCACCGGGTAAGGAATAGTGAGGTTAGACAGATACAGGGTATTAGGGAATGATGGTAAATCAGTCGATGAGGTTGTGAGTCCTTATCGACTGAGGTGATTGGGCCACGTGTTACGTATACCTGAACACCGATTACCATGACGTGCAATGCTAACTGGTGTTGGGGATGGTTGGAAGAATGTTAGGGGTGACCAAACCAAAACGTAGCATCAGTGGTTGAAGTCACTAACTTCTGATCTGAGCCATGTTGGTAGATGCAGACTACTTGGTTGGGGTCCGCGTGACTATCGTAACCAATAATTGGAGACTCTGTGTGATATGGCTCAGAATCGATCACAGTGGCGTCGGTATATACACTCTCTGTCTTCTCTTAAACTATGAAATTAAAATCGCTTAATATCCGGTGTTCATCTTGTTGTGCTAGTGCTGTATGGCAACTTAGACCGATGCATGCCTGGACCTATGTTGTAGCTGACTGTGGATTATAATCGAAACAACAAAGTTTCTAAGTTACAATTATTTGATTATTAACTTAATGATAAAAGATAATATAAAACATATTTCATCACGATTAATCAGTAGGCAAACTACTCTTTATGATTGTTAAACACTTTGACAGTTATGAGATTCTATTGTCACTTGACTTGATTTTGAAAGACTTATGGAAAATACTGTACTCATGAATTAGGAACTGTGTTGTTTTATTCATCCGTAAAAGTGTTACTATTTCCAAGATGTTATCTTACTTTCCATCGTAACTCAACATATGGTGTGTAATAATAATTAAACAAACATGACATTGGTAACCAGTTGGTCACCACTCAGTGTTAAAATCTCATTCTTACAAGATTTGTTGCAACACGATCATCTTGGTGACGTGTCTCTGACATGAAAAGTAAAGGTTAATTCCAGATCATATATTCAACATCAAAGAGTAACCTTATTTGAAAGACTATTGAAAATTGAAAAGTATTGGAGAGATGCCTCATCCTATTATAGTCTTTGAGTAGTGCTTATCCACAACCCTATTGGGGATCGAACACAAAAACTTCAAGTCTCGCACCAAGATTATGGATAAGAATTACGGATGAATGTTAATTAATACCATCATGATAAAAATCACTTCGTTAAATAACTGTATTATTAATGCCATGTCTAGATGAGAATTGAAAAATACTGTTTCTTACTAAATGACCACAAGTATTCATTTTTATTAGGCGTTTTTGTGGATATTTTAATGGTTGAGATCATGAGTCATTTAAAGCTAGACCACTATGGAAAATCTGGAAGCACTGAACAGCAGTTTTGTCCTATTGTGGGACTCTTCATCAGTGCACATCCATGATCCCGCCTCGCGAGATTCAAACTCAGGACCTATCAGTCTCATTTTACCTTAGATCTATTATATTCAATCTCTATGAATTAATTTACAGTAACAAAAGGTTGGTCAACAACTATCGAACATTAAAAAAGTCTTAATGTGCTCCTTATTCAGTTACTGTAAGTCCTAAAATGACAATAATCTTATTCGGAGACAAGTTATACAGTTGTAATCTAACTGATTTGAACAAATTCTTAGTTGATATGATATATTATGTTTCTACATTAAACAAGAATAGACTACATTCAATTACGAAAAGTCATTGTATATTGTTAGAACTTGTGACCTGAGAGCCCTGACGATGTATAACGTAACGATACCACCAATTAGAGAGCAGTGATTTATTGACCGGATTAATGACGTGTAAAACCCGTGTGGGTAATCTAGAGTCCTGATTGGCCCTTCTTCCTGCCTAGCCCTGCCTCGTGAGTCTAGAACATCAATTCCAACCTCTGCTATATGAATCATGTATTTCAAACATACTGTGTTTATATATAAACCAAGCAGACCACATCGTACCATAAAATGGAAAACAACATGAGTACAAGATCAAGCAAAAAAGTGGCTGTGAATATGGGAGACTGAAATTAATAGATCGGGTATAACCCAAGAGCGGTAAATCGTATAATCATAGTCCATAGATTAAATTAGAAGGAATATGAATATACATAGCTTAGCTATATAATAATTATACAATAAATATATGTGTATCGCATTGTTCCATAAATAGTTCTCAAAAGTTACCACTCATTATCCTCGTCAGGGTATAACATATATACTGTAAAATTTTTCAGAATAGACTATATCTTGCTTAATTGGGTTTATTATTTAGAAATTTCAATTTAGTTAATTAATAGATTGAAACATGATCGAATAACTACTTTAATAATTATTCAGTAGTAAAATTATTTCAAATAAAAATTCTGGCTATTATTTTTCACTGGTTGAAATCATGAATCCATTGAAGCTAGACCACCATGGAAAACCTGGAAGCACTGGACGGCCGTTTCGTCCTAGTATGGGACTCCTCAACCAGGTCTGTTGTGAGATATCAGCTCACTGAAGACAATGGTGTACAGTGGCGCAACTTCGTGGATTGGTTGAAGTTAGACATTAACACCGTTGGATGCCGGCCCACTCAGTGGTCTAGTTGGTTAAGCGCCTGGCGCGAGGCTGATAGGCCCTGGGTTCGAATCTCGCGAGGAGCGGGATCGTGAATGCGCACTGCTGAGGAGTCCCGTACTAGGGCGAAACGGCCATCCAGTGCTCCCAGGTTTTCCATGGTGGTCTAGCTTCAATGGATTCATGATTTCAACCAGTGAAATTTCTAAAATCTCCACACAATCCCTTCTGATAAAATTATTTTTGAAAACAATAGAATATTAAATTGTACATAATTATTCAACTGAATTATTTGTTCCTTTCAAATCATTACCGTCAAATTATCTTCCACCATGATTTGTACATCCCTTTCCCTTTTTAAAAAGTAAAACTAATCTTTGTATTCTTTTGTACAAATACATTATTTTATTGTTATATTTCATACTATTTGTCTTATTTACTATGGTATGAAATAAGTTACAATGAGAAACAATAAGAGATAACCAGAACACGAAAAAATTGTGTTTATTTTTTTCTATCCCTAACTGTCTAGATTTGAAGGATATGTTTTGACCAATCGTTTAAAGATTATAAATTGATGGTAATAGGGGAACCTTAATTTGATAGTTTATATATCATAAACTGCTAACAGTTAAAAACCAGAAAGCACTGGAAAGCAATTTTGTTATAGTATGAGACTCTTCAAAAATGAGTATTATCAAGCCTACTGGGAATCGAACTTATTAGAACTTTATTTATTTGAACACATAAATATTAATACAAAGGGGCACTAGATACATATGCGCCACACAATAATAATGAGAGATAAAAATGTAAGGTGCATGTAGAAACGAAAAGAACAATAACGACCATAAATTAGTATATGGTAGTGAAATAACAATAATTATAATTGGGGAAACGGAAAGGTACAACCAGAAGGAATTCTTTCAATTAAGGAAGTTACAACCACTTCTTATGAAGAAAGTATAAGGCTATAGCAACTCACGTTCAATTGAGTTTGCTCTCACATAATTCGGTTAAGCCCTTTTATTAACTTATTAAACGGACAAAGTCACCTGCACTATAATAACTTATTGTCTCCTTATCACTGTTGCGAATGTATGTACCTTTATTATTGTTATCCTTGTATGAATACGTATGCTCGGCAAGCCTTACTGCCTACGCATTTATTCACGCTACGAGCTTTACTATTAACCGCTTAATTGACTCGATGATTCATTAATTTCACTATGTATATATATGTCCATGTTATTCATATTCATGACTCGCTCGCTCGTTCATTCACTCGCTCGATCGCTCGCTCTTGCCCTTGCTCTCTCTCGCTCGCTTGCCTGTTTGCCTTTCGGCACAACTATTTCATGCTTGCTTAACGCATCTGTAATTTTGGATATCTGTGTGTGGTCCCTTAATAAACGTAATTAGCACTTCGTATTCGCCTTCTGATTAATATACCGTTGGAGCATTATTTGGTGACGGTTACCGAGACGAACTGTATACGGAGTTTAAGGAATATATCGAACACCGACCACCACAAGGCTACAGCAGGATCTCTACTGGCTTCTATTCTGAGCCACATCTGATAACGTCTCTAACCATTGTGTTGTACTATCTCTCGGACCCCAGCCAGGCAGTCGTGAAGGACCAACAGAAGCCAACCCTTTGCAGCTTTCTTTCATACCACGACACCATGTCATACACTGACCACATCTCGGCTATTCCCGACGAGACCCAGAGTCAGCAAATAATGCACGACGAGGAATTTTCAGAAGAACAAGTACATATTAATTTGCAGGTACACAGCAAATTTAATATCATTAGCGGTTATAGATTATCTGTAAGTAGATTTGTCGGTGTATATCAACATGAGTAGTATGTAACGATAGTTAGGATTAAAATATCTGACAGTAGAAGGTTGGGAAGGAAAGAACGGGAACAGAAAGCGATTGGTATGAAAATGAAGTCTAAGACGACTGACTGATATTTGCAAAAGAAACAGTCACTACTCAGATAATTGATTAATATTTTGCAAATGAAGTATTCATCGTATGGTTCTCAGATTTTACAAAAATGTGCTGTAATCTTATGTTCAAATATATTCGACTGTTCCCACTTGTGTTCTTGTTCACTGCATAAATGTCAGTAAATCCTTTCTGCAATATTGAAGGGATTGATGCTGATTATCAGAAATTAGTCAGTATTGACGAGTTGATAATTTAACGTCCAACACTAAACAGTGTTAGATTAATGTGAGAATTTTAATTGATCAGTATTCACTCGGTATTGAAAATCGTATCTGTTGAACATTTCAATCATCATAAGTTGGAGTTTAAATATGAATCTTATTCTTGTTAACAGCTAATACATTTTAAATAACTCTGAAATTTTAAGAATATTATGCAAGTGGAACAACTACATATATATACATCTATGAGCCATCAGCAAATACTTTGAATATAACTATCCCAGTTTTCTCCTTAAGCTTTAGTCAACGGTTAATTGATCAATTGAAATTGAATTTAACAGGTCACTGCTATCCTATTGATATGATGGAAAGAAAAGTCAGTATTAGATTGATTTACTCATTATGAGTTTTGTCCAACATTAATTCCGTTTTAATTCAATGCGGTGGTTATTCAGTGTAGTATTCGGTTTTGTTATCCCGTATCATCTTTTTATTCTGCATAGTATACGATATTCTTGTATTTAATTGACATGAACTATGCTCAGTAAGTGATTTGATCCTAATTATTAATAAAAATGGGTGTACAATCAGTACATAAATGAGTGTATTTTCGACTAGGGTCGTCGTCGTGTTTTGGGGTTAATAAATCTTCACTTATACCGGTTTTTGTGTTCTTACTTTTGCATCATGGGAATTGAGGAGGTCCCTCGTTTCGAGTATAAATGATAAGCGTTTCCGACATAACAATCAACGACGACCATATACAAAAGGTAGTATTAAAAGAGCCAAGACAAGCAGAATGCAACTGAAAAGTTATAACACCCACCATGTGTTTTAGACTATCATTCCCTATGCTATGATAAAAGTCCTTAGTGTGCGCTACTAAAAAATTTCAAACTGGAACGAAACACTGCATTTCTAATAAGATACCATTTTGATGAAACATATAAATCAACATTAAAATTTAATAGTCGAATTCATGAGTCAATTGAAACTATGCCATCACGGTAAACCTGGAAGCACTTGACGGCCGTTTCGTTATAGTATGGGACTCCTCGGTAGTGTGTATCCAAAACTTTTAAGTTTAAAGTTGATTTTTATAACGAACTCGAATCAACTGTAAAGCTATTGAGAACCGCGAAATACCCGACAACCATTTCATCTTAGCATAGAATAACTACACAAGAGTGCATAACAAATTTATAAGACTATCCAACCCTCTTTGATTTTCAATAAGTTAATTATTCAATATCAATATCTGTAATCACAGTTAATTTCTAATAAATGAATTGTTACTACGCCCCCAAATGCCCTGGTACGGTCGAGAGTGGGAAGAGTCCGCTCTCCCTCTCGAAATGCACTCACATGGCCACGCGAATATAGCCTCTGCCAGGGAAGTCCTACTCACTGCCTTCTCGTGGCTTCACTGTTGTTTACAAAAATGAGAGGACGAAAAGCGAATGTCCGGCACCGGCTTTGACCGGATCCCAAACCAATGGTGCACATGGGCTCCAGTATTCTGCCTGAGGGAACAAATGGCGTATGAACCAATCGTTGGTCACCGGCTACCATAGGACTGCATCTCCTTACGATGCTCCACTGCCTTGTGGATCAGACGTTCAGGTCAAAGGCTCGGGGTGTGGCCCCCTAAGGAAACCACCTTCTTCGGTTTGGACACCCGGGCAGTATCACAGCCCTCACACAAATCAATTGAGATTCGTGTGGCGCATATGTATTTGGTGCCTCCTTGTACCAATACCTATGTGTTAAAATAAATAATAAAATTGTTATTATATTCAATGTCCAAAAACGTTCAACAACACAATAAATCTTCATTTTTCTCGAAATATCTTAAACTATAACAACAATGAATAATGAAAGGAAAAAAGGTGAACAGATTTGTAGAAGAATTGCCATGGTAACACTAGAAAGTAAACAATAGAATATTACTTAAACAAAGTCACTATTGAAAAACATGAAATAAGTAACAATTTAACATATGATGGAATAAAAACTTTCAAATAAAATAGAGGTTATTTTAAACACGCATGAAATGGTTGTATGGTGTCATTAAACAAAATGATGCATATGAATATATTTAAAGGTTGATGGTATTGTGTTAAGAACAATCTAATTTGTGAATATTGAATTATACAATCATAAAACAATAGAGAATTAAAATGCTAATTCTCATATGATAAGTTAAACAATGAAGGATACACACAGAATATACGATCTAGATAATTACATTGAAACACAGAAATGATTATCTAAAGGCTATTCTACAATTGACGATTACCGTGTAAACAATAAAGATAATACGAAAAGCATGGTTTAGATCAGTTTGTGCTGAAGATTAACTTATAGTAACCGAGGAGTTAAAGTAATCAGCTTCCAATTTTGTTTCGGTCTAATTAGCGTAATCAGTCTTAGCAATTGGAAAAATAACAAACTTCTCAGTAAAATCAATTTCTTGATGCATAATAGAGACGAATTCAGTGAAATTTATTAACAATATGTTATAATCAGTTATTCAATGAATGTGAATTTTCTATGAACAATGGTAAAACTAAAAGAACAAGTTTCTCGTTATAAAAATGGAAATAAACATTTTGTACTATGAGGTATGTTCTTACTAAGTTTTTTTTAAAAGTGTTTGGTTCGAGACTGTTATTTCCAAGTTCAACCCTCTACCATCTGGTTCAATTTAAATGGTTGGAGTGTCACTGCCTCTTGCATTACAGGTAACAGCTTGGTTAATTATACATTTGAACGCATTTAATGAAACTCAATAAACAATTTAACTTGATTAACCTATTATTCATAGACAAATCTGTTTATGTACAAAACTATGCATGTCACTTACTTATGCCTGTTACTCCTCGTGGAGGAGCATAGGCCGCCCTCCAGCACTCTCCATCCAATTCTGTCTTGAGCGATTCTTTCCAGATGTTATTCATCCTTTTCATATCTGGTTTTATTTCCGGATCTAATGTGTTCTTTGGCCTTCTTCTTTTTCGCTTTCTTTCAGGATTCCAAGTTAGGGCTTGCCTTGTGATACAATTTGATGATTTCCTCAATATATGTCCTATCCATTTCCATCGTCTTTTCCTAATTTCCTCTTCAGCTGGAATCTAGTTTGTTCTCTCCCACAGTAAGCGGTTGCTGATGGTATCTTACGTAGACAACTATTTATATACTTGTACCTTCTCCACGTTTCAGCTCCGTATAATAGAACTGTCTAGCTATTTTGATATTTTTCGACTAAAATATATAACATTGTCTAGGTCTTGGCTATATTCAACTGTGTTAAACAACTGTCTCACTTAATTATAAACAAATTTTCCGAAATTCCTAAACGGCTACTTAATATCTGCGTCGATACTACAGGACGGGAAGAACAATGAAATTATGCACACTTGAACCAACAGCACGATCTCAAAATTAATATGCTTATGAGATTAGTGTTTTATAACTGTATTACTCACGAGTAACTAGCCTCATATTGTGCAATTTTTTTTAATTTCACTGGTTCATCATAAACTAACAGTTGATAAGCATTCTGATCGTCCGGCTAAATTGAAAGTCATTATCCCGTTCTTCTTCCCCAAGAGTTGAATTGTATTACTGAGTTTATTAATTCACATATGAGTTTTTAACCTGAACTAAATATTAATTAATGTAGAACCATTATTGATTCAAATAAATTCATATATAAATATTCCAATAATTTAAAATGATCTTTGACTTTAGTCGACTTGAGTTAAGTTATTTCGGTGAATCTAACAACGCATATACTAAGTCAGATGATAATTTTGACATTCTTAGAGAAAATCGATAAACGAGGAATAAAACCATATCATTGCATTAAACGGTATTAAAAGACAATGTATGTTCTGTTTGATATGTCAAGGGAAATCATTAGAAAACTTAACAAGCACCTTTAAATAGTCTACCCATAATAACTACATTACGATATTAGAAATGGTTAGCCCAATGAGTGAAGTAGCGATATTTGACTCTAAACCAGTGTAAATAACAGGTTAAGGTTATGCTTCAATAATCTCATTTTAGACGGTCGTTTACCATAATTAACCTCGAACAGTATGACAAAAGTATGGGAATTATAATCTATAGGATCATTCAGAGAAATCCATAAAAGCCATCACAAGTGAAATAATTTTAAATATTCTAGGAAAGCTTTATACTGTAATCTAAAATCTAAGTGGTTCAGCTTCATTCTTAATTGGCTGTACTGTTCTGTTTAGTCGAACAAATGTGTTTATGATAAAGTATTCTCATACAAGTACTTCGATATATCAAAATACATATTTCAACTACAGGACGCGGTGGTCTAGAGGAGGATTAGTTCTGGAGGGGGCGGGGCGAAAAGATAAGACATTTATTCAGGTGTTAACATATCTTATCTTTTACTACCTCCAGAACTAATCATCTCCAATGCCACAGAAAGAATGTTCTAAAACGGCAATCAAATAAACTGAGTGAAATTTCGTTTTTCTTATTGAGTGCTCAACAAATGGAACGGCCTAACCGAACAAATGATATCAAGTCTGTCAGTAAACACTCAAGAAATTGGATTTCCAATGGAAAATAAGCTACAATGGTTAACATAGGCCACTGAAGACTGAAAATATAAGTCTGAAGTCAATAATACATATTATAATAAGCAAAATGATTCCCACTTACAACTTACTGGTAAAAAGCCATTTGCAATGATTACATAAGTGAACACTTGTTTAATTACTAAACAATACGTATTAGCATCTTAGTTAAAAACACTGTCTGGTCCACTTGACATATCACCTGATAACAGGCTTTAAAAATCGAAATTCCTCAAACCACTAAACTCTAACAGATTTCACCGTAACATTTATTGAGGAATACTTTCGACCCTCTAGTAATTGGCTAAAAATTGGTTCCGAAATCACACGATTATTTTAAGAATCATTCAAGTTTCTTTTCATATAACTATACTTTTGCCAGTTTTCGTTGTTTTCTTTCATTAAAAACATGTTGCCCACTTAACTTATCGCAGCTGTTAAATGAACAAGTGGTGTCATTTATAGTTACTACAAAATAACAAAATATTAAGTTATCATCGTCAACGGTATAGAACCTGGTACATGTGTGAGTTGATCTATGTTGCCATACCAAATTAGCGTAACGCGATGAAAGTAACAAAAAAATATTAAAATAATGTAATAGTAATAATATAAAGAAAGAGTAAACCTCAAGAGATAAAGACGACACTGAAGCATATCACCTGAAGTCACTAACCACTAATTGTAGTTATTGCGCTGATACCAACCGGAGAGTTAAAAATGTACCAGCATGAATTAAACCAACAATCAAAGACTTCATAGACTAATAGCATGTTTTGGTTTAGCCACCTCTAGCCTCTTCCCGAAACATAAAAGAAATAATAGTAGAAGACAAAACAACAAATTTACAAAACTGAAACATAAATGAATCTTTGTGAGAGAAAAACAAGTCGTTTTATTTCTTTTTCTTTTTGTCGTGTTTATGTTTTTTCTGATGTCCTGTACCATTATTATTACTAACGTCACTGGCATTCGATAAGAATTTATGTTCAGTTAATAAAAGGCGAGCAACATTGTTGATATGTTTGAATCGATCAGGTCCAAGTTGGATACCACCATACCATCGACTTACCTAGAAAACAGAACACACAAACACAAACAAACTACAAATGGCAAAAACAAACACTATTTCGAATGTGAAAAATATGAAAACATTTAGGAGATTAAAGAAATAAGGTTTAGTCAGATATTTCAAATGAATTTCGATGTGTAGATGAAACACACCGATGTATTAATTAAGAAGTGAATTATTGTAAAGAATATGTCATACAGAGAAAAATAAATCAAAAACCACTTGAATGGAATTCAGGAAAACTTGTAACTTGTTTTTTTTCAAATACCCGGGGTAACTGAAGAAAGCTCATTCCTCCTCACCGCCAATCATTCGATAAAAACTTTGTGGATGAATTAAAAGCTGCTAACTAACCAAATATCACCTGCTATGAATACAGCAAAACTCTCAATTTTATAGTCCTAAAACCTTAATTATTACACTCGTGCAACAAGAATTACTTGTGAGCCTACAATACAGATTCTTCTCAATGAGTTCCACCTGTTTCCTATTTCTTTATTTGTTTTCTGATATTTTATGTTGCCCTGTCTCTCAAGATAAAAATCAGATTGTATGTAACCGGGAGGTTCAAACTGATATTACTTTTTGGGGAGATAAAGAATTTGTGGGTGGCCTACGCTCCTACACGAGGGGTAACAGGCGTAAGTATAGTAAATCTTTGTAAAAGGCTGATGTTACTCTTCTCATTGTCTAAATAGGTCAACAGCAACTGAAGTGTAATTGTAAGGAAACTGTTTGATTTCCATTTCATAAGTGTAAGAAAAGTCATTTTATTATAACTTACTCTAGGAGGAAACGGCTTTCTAGTGCTTCCAAGTTTCAAAATGTTTGTCATGATTGTCGTGATTTAAATAAAATATTAAAGGTGCGTTGCTCTCCGTTTAAGGGGAAAATGTTACCTCATGACTGGTCTGTATTATAGTTCAGATTGATCATAAAGAATAAGGTAGATAAGTGGATAAACCATTTAAAGTATCGAAGTCTCATTTGCCCTATTGGGTTGGTTTGATGAAATATTGGTAGACATAAAGAAAGCTCGCCTGACGTTTACTAACTAACATCTCTTTTTGGTCTTCGTGTGCCGTTTCACTGCACGGTAGTTTGCTGTTATATTTTATAGCTGTGAAATATCGCAACATTCGTCGGCTACTACTATTTGATCACAGACGTCGTTGAAGCATTGGGAACATCTATTCACTGACTATCGGTCGAAGCCATATCGGTAGATACATACTACCTGGTTGAGGTCTACGTGATTACTGTGATCAATGGTTGGATATGTGAAATGACATGAGTTACGATAGATCACAGTAGCCTAGATGCACTAGCTCTTTATCATTTTCTGGATTATGAGTCCAAGCACTTCCTTACCCATACCTTTTTATTCAATTCACTCGAACAATATTTTCAACGTTTAATCTTTTTCATCGTAATTTCAACTACGATTATTTCGAATCTCATGCTATTCATCTCATCATGCTGATCTAATATGACTAACCAGTATTTGTGCCAAGGTTTACAGTAACTTTGACTAAAACAAGTAGAAATAAATGCAGTCTATCGAGAATCTAGCCAGCTAGAAAGAAGCGAATACAACATGGGTAGATCCAAACAGTTCACAATAATAAGAGTGGAAGCAAAAGGGCGAGTCAAAAAAGGTGACCATCGAAAAGGGGAAAATTAATAAATGCGGGCATTGAAATGGAAAATAACATTTTTAACGTTTGCTTAGCCCTCTGTCCTGTATTAATATGCTTCTTTTAAATGGTCCCCCATATTAATGTTCACCCCTTTACACTCGCCCTTTCGATAATCAATCTTTTGTTTGCACCCTTCACAATGGATACTACTCCAAACACGACACATGTAAAGTCGATCATCAAAAAACTTTGGTTAACAGTAGCTATCCACAATTAACGTATCTGTGTTTTCTCGGAAGATTGATACAAAGGGATAAAGAATGTAACGCTTTGAATAAAACGTGGTAGGATACATCAATAACTTTTAACCCAAAGGACCGAACCTTAAGAATAATTAGACATTAGACCAGTTACACTGATTAGTAATTTTTGCTGCCTTCGATTATTTGGTATTCAGCAATGTAACCAAGAAGACTAAATCTACAAAGCCATTTTTTAAAAACATTTAAATTTGCCCAAGTAGTGGAAACTGATCAATAATAATGTCTACAGTTACCACTAAATAGGTTAATATTATCTGTTGAGAACTGAACTACACTATTGCTCAGATGAAAACCAATGAAGAACAATTTCCCCTGTAGAGCATACCATGGTCAAATAAAATGTGACAAACTATTTGTTAATATTACAACTTGGTACCTTGAATAATCGCCAACATTAAGTACAATTTTTCAGTGATAACACTCACCATAACCGCTACATTTTCAATTCCTGATAATGTAAGTAAATGTAATAGTCGACCACCTGCATGTGTTTCTCCATCATCGTCACAGTCAGCTTCTTTGGAGGAGATACGCCAAGCTAGGATATTATGAGTAGCTGTAGCAACTTTTCTATCCGTAAGCAGTGTTGATATAAAAAGGGATACTTCACCACGGGTCGAAACACGTGCACAATGAGCCTGTACAGTCAACAACATATTCAATATTAGTATTTTATTAATGCCGCTCATATTGAACAGTATTATTTCATCTCACAAAACGTCCCACAGCTTAAACGGGATTTTAGCCGACTCATGGTTCAAATGCTAAGTTATTAAAGCAAAATGTAATCAATAGTCGATAGCATCAATCCGCAATTTGGTGATAAGTTGCATTAAAAACCACAATTTTCAAAAACTAAAGTTACTTATATTGTTCAACTTAGGATGTCAACCTACTTACGTATAACTGTCCTAGAGGAAACCAAGTCTTTAGCAAAAATATATTCCTGTATATGTACTATCCTGAAAGATTATTAAGCAACTATAACAAACAAGCTAATGAAAAGATCACAGGGAAATCTCAATATACATAATGCTACATAAAACATCTGATAACCAAAATCTTGTATGTTACGTTGTTTCGACTCTGATAATCATTCGTATACGAATATAACCACTGCTGGGGAAGTCCCACTCACTTCCTTCTAGTGGCGGCAGTGTTGCTTACAAAATTCAGGACGAAAAGCGAATATCCGACGTTTCAACCGGGTTGGTAGGTATGGAGGGTCCACGTAGAGGATTTACCAAACCCTGATTCCGAATCAATGGGTCACATGGGCCACAGGATCCTGAAGGGACAAATGGCGTATGAACCAATAGTTGGTAAGCGGCTATCATGAGACTGTATCTCCTGACGTTGTTCCAATGCCTTGCGAATTAGATTTTTAGGTTAAAGGCTCAGAATGTGGCCCCCTAAGAAAACCACCTGTTTCCGTTTGAGCATCCGGGCAATATCCCAGCCCTCAAAAAAATCGAATGATTTATGTGGCGTATATTTATTTGGTGCCTCCTTGTACCAATGTTTATGAGGTTAAATAAATAAATATCATGCGTATAATTGGCTCTTTTTCCAAACTGAACATACTAAAGAACTTATGTTAAGTTTATGGAAGCAAAGACATATGTTGTTACATGTAACTATCAACTGAAAAAAAAAGAAAACGACGATGACGATAATGGAACTACCTACGAAAATAATTAGGAATTCTTGTAATTACTAGATAAAGCAAGCCAACCTCCCGTCAACTAATATTACCAAATGAAAAGTTAACAGAAAGTAAATATACTTTAGAATGTTTTGGAACCAGAATGAATAGAAGTATAATTGTTTTATGGTAATCTCTTGAGAGGTTGTGGAAATAAAAACAATAAATAAAATTTTTTACAGTCCACCTAGACGAAAACAATCCATTATCACCAAGTTATTTCCTTAACTGTCTTAAAAGTACTCTCATCTTACACCTTGTATCCTTAACACTTTAAAAGTAATTGGCACAAAATAGAAGTGAAGAACAATCGTGTGCCAGTCATGATATATAATTAACATAGATCCTGTCACGAATGTCCGTTAGCGTAACGTCAACGAATGTGTCAGAACAGTAGTAATGGTAATAGCATCAGTGATAGAAGAGAAGAGAATAGACAGAGAATACGATTTAAAAAGAATCAGTTTGCAGAATAAGACGTATAAGATAATTTTAAGACTTAAGAGCTATAAGAAAAGATTGAATGTACCTGCATCATTGGACCAACTCTGAGTGATTTCACTCACAGAATAATCATGAATCTACAGTTCAAAAACCAACATGTCAGTAATAATCAATAAATAAATAGCTAATATCTAAGGAATGCTTATAGTTACGTAGGTACTTATTAATAAACGGTGCTCTTGTTTAAAACAATCACTCAATAAAAACATTCTCATACGTCACACCGAAAGTATAGTTTGATATGAAACAAATATCGACCTTTTAATCGCTAAGATAGTTACCTGGAAAATACTTTTACGATCTATAAGCGGTTCACCATGATAAATCTCTGGTACTTTTGAGTTTAAAGCAAATGGCAAAATCTGTGGAGATATGTCAAGATGAGATTTTACTGAAGGCACCGATACAACCGCACTTGATTGTTCGTGATTGTCCGGCACAGACTGTGATGATGATGCTTCAACTTTATGAACGGTTAGATTTTCAGCACTCGAAGACAAATAATTACACATGAATGACCTAACAGTCTCGACCAACAAATAAACAACTGGGGAGCCAAGTGAAGACGAGACTACAAGCTGCAATTGTTTATTGAGTTCATTAAGAATATTACACTTGAGCCAAGGTGCATGCAATCTGAAAACATAGATGATAACATCACAGTACAAACTCATATTTTACTGGGTTGATCGAAGGATAGCCAGGGACCTGCTGGAATTTCAGGACAATTTGTTCCTTGTTAGTAGTATCACCCATTTTTGAGTCGATCCTTATTTCGTAGACTCTATGACTCCATATAATTAACAATAAATTTACTTGTTCTCAGGCTCCAAGATAAAAAATTCCTCTTCATATATAGCAGAGAGAACTTCTATTTCTTCTGCTGCTTCTGTAAAATCATACGGCTGATCACTTGAGATGTTCATTCGTTTTACTCCTACTTCTAAATTTATAGTATATACACATGAGTAGTGACGAACCGTTTAAACGAAAAATAGACTAACACACTTACTTTTCAAGCTCAACAACAAAATCATTATTTTTATGAAAAAAATCTAATCAGAAAATAACACTGGATGGCTTTTTTTGCTGGTAATAACAGACCGGAATTTAAATAAGTTAATATTAAAAAATGGAATGACTGCCCAACTGACTGAATTGCCAGATTAATTTATTGATCATATACACAATACCTGGCCAACTTATCATCAAATACACAACATTGTTTTACACTGATAACGTCAAAATATAGCAAGTGGCTGAGGATGCTCTCGTAAGTGGACTCCAGTTCGAAATCAACAACCTGTTAAACTGATCTCTGATATGGAAAAACCCTAAAAATAGAGCTGTGTCACACTGAGTATTGGATATGCAAATAGAATATTAAAAATTTCCGTTGTGAAAATTAGAACAACACATGTAAGCGAACAATTGTTTTGAATTAGATTTCCATCAAGTCTTGCTCTAATATATATGAATATTTGTACGAAAATTTTCAACCAATCAAGACAATTTGGGTCAGTAACCACAATCAAATAGAATACGCAACCACACATAATAGGTAAAAGTACAAGTTGATAGTAGGAAGACAGGTGTACTGATAGTAGATAAGAATAATAAAATACGATAACAAAAGTCTTATTAATAGTTAAACATTGAAAATAGTAGGTCAAACATGGGTAAATGGAATAGTCATAACAAAACATTGAAATCATTGCGTATTAAGAAGTGTGCAAATAATTAGATAGTGAATACAAACGGAAAGAGACGGATAATTACAAACAAATAATGGATGTGTAAATAAGGTTAATAATGAAATAATAATAATAATAATAATAATAAAGAAAATAAAAACAAATAAATAAAAATTAATCGTTAGTTAAGTTATAACTGGCCATGGAAGGGATAGGGGAGTTACAAATTTCTTCTGTACACATAAATTGGGGTTATATGTACGAATTCCTATAGCTTCAGCTATATGTAGGAGGCGGGAACGAACTCCATTGGGAAATGATGTAGGTATACGATAGATCACTCGAAATGATTTCCATTTATCTACAGCATGACCACTATCAATAACATGTGCCAGGATTGAACTGCGTACTGTTTTTATCTGGCCCTTTACACCTGTCTTCCTACTATCAACTTGTACTTTTATCTCTTATGTGTGGTGACTTATTCTATTTCATTGTGATTACTGACCCAAATTGTCTTGATTGGTTTAACATTTTCGTACAAATATTACTGTATATTAGAGTAAAGCCTGATGACGATCTAATTGAAAACAATTGTTCGCTTATATATGCAAATAGCACAAACTACAAAATTAAATCTCCGTCCCACTAGTATTAACTTACAAAGACCTAAAGATCATAGCAAGTTATCTTCCAAAGACTTTGGCTCACTAATGTTCGGTTGGAGTTACTTATTAAAACAGAGACATTAACTTTCAGAAAGTGAGGTAAAATCATGTTTAAAACTGTCCACATGGCTTTAACGATATCCAAACCAAAAAATATACGCAGGTCATAGGCCCTTGTTTGGAAGACGATTAATATCTTGCAATGAGTGCAAAGGATCATTACGTAGCGAGTATTTGCTTAACCCCTGAGCTACACGCTTAACCTTAAAATGGGCTTGAGGATTTTTTACATAATCCTACAGTGGAAAAGACCAAATTATTACTCAACAGACACTAGGTGATTTCGAACTTGGCATACAACTTAATCTCATATAAGGAATAATCCAAGTACACACCCTTGGTTCGAAACTTGTCGAGTTTAGAAAGTTCAACGGTTCTAAAATCGTAATACATGCAGCAGAGGAAATCATCCATACGGCTACAGAATAGTTGGCCTCTGGAGCAATGATAAAGTCTCAAAAACTCTTTCAGCCTCGAGCACATAGTTTCAATATTGTTTATGTACACTTCGATTGTTGAGTGCACAAAATGCTACTTGTGGATAACGACACGATGCACGTAACCAAGTCTATCTAGGAGCCTGTACACTCTCCAATAATCCGTATATACTGTAGTACCTGGTTGCAACCAGTGTTACTGGTGCTTTTATTATTCAGCTCGCAATAATTGTTATAATTTGCCTTAGTTAAGAATCATACATAAGGTTTTCATCACGAACTGACACCAGCTATAATGCCAAAAGTTTATTTAGCCAAATGGATGAAAGGCTAGATGAATACAGAAGGATATTGAAAAAGAACTCCGGAATGCAACACCTGCAGTACAGACGCAAAACTCAACTGAAAGCAATGTGGTTGTTGAAAGATCGACACAGGTGTTTCTAGGGGAGCACCCCGCCGACGATAAATTGTGCTGAAGGTTGTACTCACTGTGACTTTATGCCGTCAAAAAGTGACAAATTGAGGTCCTCGACGTTCTAACCCCAAAGTAGGTGACAAATGTGAACCATTCGCGCCCTTCTTTGCCAACATTACATCTTAAGGGACGTCGCATTCATTTTAGTCATGTTTGCCTTTATTTCCCCTTTTTGGTAGGATATTATTTACGAAGTAGTGTACGGTTAGCAGTTTTTGAGACAGTGACCGACGTTCTCGTGGTATAACTTCGGCTACAATCGTATAAAAATGTACAGACATGTCAATAACACATAAGACGTCTTGTTACAAGTAGATTTGCTTACGGCCTCATGTAAGCTTACGTCTTGCCTGAAGTTGCTTCGTGTGCTGGGACGTGTAAGGAGCAGAGTATGATAAACGAACGAGGATGAAAGTGAGCCAAAGACTCAATAAGTACATAGAACTCGCTTGCACTCATTGAAGAAAGCCAAAGACGACAATCACGCATACCAAGCATGGGTAATGTTGATTTACGGATGACCTCAAAACAGCGCCAAAACGACCTTCACACTATCCACTTAACTATTGGTATTAAATGAGGTTAAAAATTAGTGTCAGGGATAAGAATCACGGCTAACAGTTGAACGTTAAAGTTATGAACTAGATTTTGGCTTCTCATCACAAACTGACATCAATCATAATGCCAAAATCTGATTTAGCCAAGTACATGGATGAAATTCGCGCTTAACCTTGAATCGGATTCAACCATCCATAAATTATTATGATTTATGGCAATCAAATATATATGAAACCATAAATTATTAGCATAAGGTTTCAAATGCACTGGTGAAAACCTATGTTAAGCATTCAGAAGCCACGATGATTTATTGTCCAACGTCATTATGTGAAGCAAAAGAGTTCATTGTGATAGCTTTTGCAAGAGCACCATGTCCTTAATATTTTGTATTGCAGGTAACTTCATAACCAAGCTTCACTTGAATTTTACGAGAAGCGATGAACTTGCTCGTCACTCAATGACTCAAATGTTGGTTAATTTGGCTAGAGCTCAACAAGATTTTGCTGACCCTACAGTTCTTAGGTGATAGGTAATAAGACCTACCTATATCAAATCATTGGGTAGACGACTTGTGGTGTTTGAATGAACTAATGATTCCTTTGTACTTGTTGAATGCCTTGTAGCGGTAAATAAATCCCCAAAATAAATAGCTCTGTAAGTTTTCGACATTGAATGCTGACCACAGTTTTAGTGGACTCATCTAGCTGAAGGCGCTCGGTCAAGCATCCGCACCAGACCACGTGTGGGAACGCTGTGCTCAACATCTGCCGCAATCGCTAGCCAGATTACTTCAAACGATCCTCGATATATTGATGGCTTACCAAATATATCTTCTATGTCCTCGCTTCTGTCTTTTGATTTCACTTGGTGGGTACGCTTCATATTAGGTGTTACTGGTTAAAGCGTTGTCAAACTCTGAATACCTGTGGCATCTTCATTGGTGAGCCCGACGTGGTCTGGTACACCAAATTGCAAACTGTGAGTCTGTTCCTTTTTTGATTTTATATACCATTGTCTTATTTCAATTTTTTTACACATTGTGATATTTTTTCCCGTGTTTTCGGGTATATATATTTCCCACTCGTTCATTTTCGTACTTGAGATATTACTATGACGGAACAGACACCTAAAGTATATAAGTTAAAAACTGTGTCCCCATCTTCCTTCCAACTAATGCCTTTCTGGCCAGACAACATCGAAGCCTGGTTTTGTTATGCAGAAGCCGACTTCTGTGAGCACGGTGTGGACGACACACGCGCACAATTCCTCGCAGTAGTCAAGGCACTACCGCGCGAATTCGACAGGTACGTAACACCTAGTATGTTTACTAGTGATGTTTCTGATCCATACCAAACCCTGAAACAGGCCATCCTTAAACGCGGAGATCTAACCGATCGGCAAAGTTTAGACCAACTCTTTAACAACATCGACCTGCAACACAGTTCTGTCACAGATATGTTGCAAAGAATGAGAGAAGTTATTGGCCAAAGAACCTTCGATGACGGCCTGTTTAAACAGCTTTTCTTATCAAAATTTCATCAACAGGTGCAAACTGTGCTGGTCTTGTTTCAAAATAAGGCCGTAGACGAGTTGGCTGCATCTGCCGACCGCATTCTCGAAATGATTAGATCTTCTAACGCCGAGGTTTTTTCAGTCAAAGAAAAGCCTCAAACGACCCAGAATGACATCACAGAGTTATGTCATACACTTGCGCGTTATCTCAAACTTCGTTACGACCGTAAATGGTCACACACCTCGCGAAGAAGCACATCACGTAGCCGGTCGTTATCTAGACCTCGAGAGACAGATAATACTGACCGGTGCTGGTATCATAACCAGTATGGATAGTCCGCCAGAAATTGCAGAAATACATGCAATTTTCCCAACGCGAAAAATGTTTCGGGAAACTTCCAAGCCGGCACGCGCTAACGGCGACCGTAGCCGGCGAACATAGCCGTCTGTTATATGTCACTGATGTGGTGACAATAGTTCGATACCTCGTCGATACCGGCGCAGAAGTTAGCCTTCTCCCAGCGAATTATAGAGACTGGCTTCACGAATCGGTTTTAAATCTACAGGCGGCAAACGGAAGACCTATCGCTATGTATGGCAAATGATAGGTTTATCTTAACGTGGGGTTACTCAAACCCATTCACTGGTCTTTGTTGTTGCAGATATTTCCATGCCAATCATTGGTTTGGACCTTCTACAACGGAGGCTAGTAGACGGAATTACTAATCTATCTGTTTGCGTAACTTCTTTTTCCGGTTGCAGATTATCTCCAGTCACTATTAAGCATACTATAGACCCCTTCTATCAACCACTATTCCATAAGTATTCTGGCATTTATCAATCGCAACCGAAATTGCCATGCGTAACCAGCAATGTTACACATCACATCATGACTACAGGACCACCTGTGTTCTCTCAAGCACGCCGACTGGCCCGCGAAAAGTTAAGGCTGGCGAAAAATGAATTTGACCATATGATAGACTTAGGAATCATACGACCGTCAAATAGCTCATGGGCATCTGCGTTGCACATGGTCCCTAAAAAGGACAGCAACGATTGGCGTCCAATTGGTGATTATCGGCGATTGAATGCAAAAACCATTCCCGATCGTTACCCGTTGCCTCACATTCACGATTTGACAGCTACCTTGAAAGGTACAACTGTCTTTTCGAAAATCGACTTGGTTAAAGCGTATAACCAAATCCCTATGGCTACTGACGATATTCCGAAAACCGCTATTATAACTCACCTCGGACTCTATGAATTTTTGTGAATGCCTTTCGGTCTGAGATACGCGGCACAGACTTTCCAAAGGTTCATAGACGACGTTTTTCGAGGTCTCAACTTCGTACATGCATATGTTGATGACTGCCTAATAGCAAGTCCGGAAAGAGAATCACAACTCCAGCATCTGGACCTTGTTTTCGACCCACTACAAAAACATGGCATTACTGTAAACATTCAGAAATGCCAAATCAGAACTGACTCCTTAGACTTCCTAGGACACACTATTGATGCTCAAGGCATCCGACCCCTTAGAACAAAAGTGGCGGCCATTCTGGATTACCCAGAACCGACCACCATCAAGCAATTACGCACGTTTAACGACCTGGTAAGTTTCTATAGACGGTTCATACCGAAATGAGCGTCCCTTATGAAATCTCTAACCGATCAACTTCGTGGAAATGCGAAATCCATCAATCTAGATGACACTGCACGAAAAGCATTCTCCACGGATAAGGAACATATCGCCCGAGCAGCAATGCTTGCTCATCAGGACCCTAGAGCGCCCATTAGCATCACAGTAGACGCATCCGACTCAGCAATCGGAGCAGTCTTACAACAATGGGTTAACCACTCCTGGCAACCTTTGGCATTTTTCTCTAGATGGTTGCTAGACACTGAATCGGGGTATGGCACATTCAGTAGGGAACTCCTAGCTATGTATTGTGCTGTTCGACATTTTCAGCACAAATCGAAGGCCGTGACTTCACCATTTTAACCGACCATAAACCCCTTACCTTCTCTTTGTGCTCATCTTCAAACAGGTACTCACCACGTGAGTCTCGACAACTGGACTACATTTCTCAGTTTACTTCAGATATTCAACACATTTCTGGAGCAAACAACGTAGTTGCAGACGCCTTGTCTCGTATAAATTCCTTGAACAGTTTCCAAGGAATCGACCTTTTAAACCTCGCCCAACCTCAAAAAGAAGACAGTGATCTTCAGCACGAGTTGGCCTCAACAACACTTAAACTGCGCATTAAACAGACGGGAACAGGTAAGGAAACCTTACTATGTGACACATCTACAGGTAGGGATCGTCCAATCGTGCCGAAACAATATCGACGCAACGTCTTCAATACGTTGCACAAACTTTCTCATCCAGGTGTTCGTGCAACCATCAAGCTTAGAGCAGAACGGTCTTGCTGGCCTGGTATGAATAAAGATGTGAGGGAGTGGGCACGCTCCTGTGTAAGCTGCCAGAAATCTAAAGTTATTAGACATAAAAAATGTCCCTTAGGCTCATTTAGAACTCCCGATGCTCGCTTCGACAACGTTCATTTGGATTTGGTAGGACCTTTACCAGACTCAAATGGATATTCTTATCTTTTAACATGCGTAGACCGTTTTACTCGATGGCCAGAAGCAGTACCCATCAAAGACATTACTGCTGAAACAGTGGCCCGCGCCTTCGTTGAATGATGGGTAGCAAACTTCGGCTGCACAACAACCATCACTACAGATCGTGGACGTCAGTTTGAGTCTGAACTGTTCCGTTGTCTGACCGCGAAACTAGGAATCACTCGCTTCCGAACGACGGCCTACCACCCACAAACAAACGGGTTAGTAGATTGCCTTCACCGACAACTAAAAGCGTCACTATCAGCCTCCAACATTTCTCAGTGGACTGACGCTCTTCCATTCGTCTTACTAGGTATTCGCAATGTAGTGAAAGCTGACATTGGATACACTGCGTCTCGACTCGTTTATCGTACGACCTTCGACTTCCAGGAGAATTCGTGGATCCTTCATCCTCCTCGATGAACATAGATCTAACCTCCTACGCAAACAGGCTTACAAACGCAATGCGTTCAGTTAAACCTGTTTCTACTCGACCACAATCAACTAATGTTTTCGTTCAACCTGACTTACGACATAGTGCACACGTCTTCGTACGTCGAGACTCTCATCGACGACCTCTCAAATCAGCGTACGAAGGACCTTTCAAAGTTATTCAACGCGAATCTAAGTACTATAGAATCGATAAGAACGGAAGCAACGATAGCATCAGCATCAATCGCCTCAAAGCAGTGTATTTAGAAGAAAATCCTATTCACGTCGATTTTTCTTCAATACAATTGCACGACACGACTGCTGCACTTGTAATACCTCAATCGACAGCCGACACACACGTTGATACTTTGACAGTATCCGAAAATAAACTCAAAACAACGCGTTCTGGAAGAAGAGTAGGATTTTCAGAACATTTGAGCGATTACTGCACGTAAGATACAAGTTTACATTTTATATCATCTCGATTTTCGCTTGTACTATATAAGATTTTTTAAAGAAAAACCCGAATTTAATATGCTTATATATTTTTATTATTTTTTATTTTAAAAAAGAACACAAAACAAAAAACGATATTATAAAAATGCGTTTTTACGCTATTGCGTGAACGTGAGTTTATTTTCCATTTTTTCGCCGGTTTTGTGTTTTCACGCGCGTACGAGTGTATTCCGACATGCACTTACATATTTTTTTATTTTCCAGGACGGCTGGAAAAGGCGATAAAAAGAACGATGAATTTGCGAAAAACGAAAATCTTCATTGTACTTTTTTTTACTATACTGTACATCATGGTCCCTTATAGTAAGTAATGATGACCAGACGCTGCCAAACCTAGCAAGCTATCAGAAGATTGTTTACCAACGAAAAACTCCTTGGGCTTAAACTTCTGCCTGGCCACGTCTTAGGGTCATCACTACTCCACTAGGGGGGAGTGTTCTGTAGCGGTAAATAAATCCCCAAAATAAATAGCTCTGTAAGTTTTCGACATTGAATGCTGACCACAGTTTTAGTGGACTCATCTAGCTGAAGGCGCTCGGTCAAGCATCCGCACCAGACCACGTGTGGGAACGCTGTGCTCAACATCTGCCGCAATCGCTAGCCAGATTACTTCAAACGATCCTCGATATATTGATGGCTTACCAAATATATCTTCTATGTCCTCGCTTCTGTCTTTTGATTTCACTTGGTGGGTACGCTTCATATTAGGTGTTACTGGTTAAAGCGTTGTCAAACTCTGAATACCTGTGGCATCTTCAGTCTGATTTCGAATTTTAAATACAGTACATTCGTTCGTGCTTGTTTAGTAGCTCTTGATCCAATTGCGTTATTTCTGCGATTCTTAGTTCGTACTATAATTCAAATACTTCTAATTATCATATTGGCATCGCGAGCAGGATCCTGTGGTAGAATTGTTGGATATACATTCAGATTTTGATGCTTTTGGAGATTACTTTGAAAGTTTCGAAATCCGGGCTATGACTTAGGAAGATGACGCGGATGTTAAAATTGTAGCACATTTCGTCACATTCATGAGAAAAGAAGCATATAGCTTATAGTAAATTCTGGTTTTACCGGAAAATCCCATTACGCTTTCTTATACAATTCTCAAGGAACTACTCCTGGACTATGTTAAGTATACAAATTCCGAATGCCGTAAAAAAGGAAGATTCTGTAAAATGATTCATGGGGATATAAAAGATTTCACTACATTACGTCACCCCATCCTAGTGCTTACTGAAGGTTATGCAGATACTTCATTGAGGAGTTGCAATGCAGTTCACGAAGATGTGCACAAGTTTGGTCAGTGTTTGTCCTGTGGCAGGTTCCACTCTTTTAATTTATGTAAATTTCGTAATTCTAAGTGCTTTAAGTGTGATGATGTTGAACATATTCAGTCAGTTTGTAATACTACTGTTCATCTTGCTGCAACTAATATTAAGTCTTGTAATTCTGATTCTATTAAGTTGAGTATTTATAATGATCATCTATCTTTATCAATGATTTCAAAATACAGCTTAGAGTCATATAGCAGTTCAAAGTTAAACGAAACTCAGAATCCTTGCGAGACAACAATTTCTAATGAATCAACCTATCATGTTATTGTACCAGATATGATTTTTCCTAATGATTCACATATTTTTGATGAAATTTCTTACAAATCTGGTGAAAATATTTCGGAGGAACCTAATCATGAACGAAAATCTGATGTAGTTTTAATTGATGCTGATTTTTCTAATGATCCTTTGCTCTGCAATGACATTTTTATTAAATTTGAGGAAACTATTTCAGAAGATTCAAATCTTGATGTCATATCAAATATTATTTGTCCTCATAATGCATTTGTTTCTTGTGGGAAACTTGCTCAATGCGAAGCACAAGTATTAAATGAACTCGATTCTGATTACAATTCAGATAATTCTACATCAACTGTTGTTTATCCATATCATTATTCATAACTTGGGGATATGATGATCTGACATTATTTCGTGGGGGAAGATATCCTGAATGTTTATAGTTCAAATTCTAGGTAGCAGTAGTTTTAGTACTCAACCGACATGATGATCGTACACAATCCCAGGAAGCAAGTGAGTCTGTTCCGATTTCGGTTGTTAATTCTATTACTCATGAGTGCATTGAAGATAATACAGAGACTTTATACAATACACTGTCGGACAAACACAGGATGAACTTGAGAAGAAGACTTACAATCAATTACAGACACTTAGACTCCAATTTAAGCTGTGGCAGATGTGGTGTTCGAATGAACTAATGATTCCTTTGTACTTGTTGAATGCTTGATTTCGAATTCTAAATACAGTACATTCGTTAGTGCTTGTCTAGTGGTTCTTGATTCAATTGCGTTATTTCTGGGATTCTTAGTTCGTACTATAATTCAAATACTTCTAATTACGACTGTTGCAACTCAAATATTACAAAATTATTCTTTAGCCAAGTTACGGCGGAGGCGGCAACCACGGGGAGATAGTCTGTCAGATGTTCCTCGGTGATCCAGATTAGTCTTACTTGACATTTCTGGTGAATGAATGCCAAACTTTCTTTGGTACTAGCTGACGAACTGAGCTTTTCTGACAGGTTATTAAACAGACTTAATATCATACTTAATATTCTATATTACTGCCATCGATTTTAGCAGCTATCCATATAAATGTAATCAAATTGGATAAAGCGTGCTTTAAAATCAGCTAACTGTAAAGGATAAGGAGAACCATCCTAACATATAGATAGATATCAAAGAGTCCAAGCACACAATTGTCAAAATAAAGTTCGGTTTTCATTTGTTTAGATTACCATCATTAAGTTATTATGCGAAGTAAAAATAAATGCTTCTGAAGAGATCTTTAAAAGCGGACCCACCCACTTCCAAAAAGAAAGGAAATTTTTAGTGGATGTTTTTATGTCCTTGACCATACGATTACCACAAAATATGATTATCAATCTAGATATATCAACTTATACGACCAAAATAATGACATATACACCATTACAGACAGCCTAGAGTAAAGACGGGTTTTCCCTCTGCCTAGCCCTGCTTATCAAGTCCTGAATACCAATCTCAGCCTCCGCGATAGTAATCATATGCCTCAAATATAATGGGTATTATATATAAACAAATCAGACCACATCACACCATGAAATAGAAAATAACGCTTCTCAATATATATCAATGGGTTTCCACTTATAACCTCGAACCCCTTCATTTCTGACTTCTGAGTTGACTGAAACGATAAAATTTGATCATAAACATATTATGTGTAAAGTCATATGTCATTGCTACTAGAATAATAGCGCTAAATGAAAATCGTTGACTTGCCATGATGGGAATGTCTTACGTATGAAAACTGAAATGGAATTCACATCATTGTCTGTATGCCAAACGGAGAAAAATCGGGAGGATTTTGTGTGAGGCCTGGCTAAAATCGATCTACGGAATTTTCGCCGATTAACCCACGTCTTTATCGCTGGGTAGTTTGGTTAAAAGTTTTCAAATGCGATGTGAAGCAGGGGTATTTAGTCATGAGAGGGGCTAGTAGGGTTTGTCGGAAGTGTTAACGGATGTTGCTTGATGATCTCTCCTATGATCCTCAATAGCTCGAAAGTCATCTTAATAGGGACACGATTTGTAACGTCACTTCTTGATCATGTCTTGAGTCTGGAAGCAATGAATGATTTGTTCAGTACATGTGGATAGGCGTCATGATCCTTGAAAATATTGAGCAGTTTGAAACATAACAAAAGAAATTCACTATCACCTCACTTCACGAACGGTATAGGGATCTCGTCAGGTCAACCGTCGTAGGACGTTTTCAAAATATTTAGAGCCTGCTTGTATTTTTTGGTGTGGAATTGTCAGAAATGGTGGTTGATACGATTGCATATAGTATTGTAGGACCAGTAAAATTCCACTGACCCCTAGCCAAATCATCCGGCATTTGGGTCATTGAATATCGAATAAATAAACGATCCTCGTCAAGGTCAAGGACAACCAACGCTCATCAGTTATTCGTACGCCATGGACAGGCCGATGCGGCAGTGGTCTCGCCTTTATTTGTATCTACTTTAATTAATATATTTCTGTAATAACGTCCTTTGTGTTGTACAGTCTTCAAAGCATCTATAGTACCTTGATAGGTCAACGGAGTAATCCCCATAAGGTACTGACCACGAGGTGTGACTTCGACGTTAGTTAGTTTGTCACATCATTCACGTCTAACCCGAATATGTCCCCAATCACTTCGATATAGATCATCTGCGTCGGTGATCTACAGTATCGAGATCGTCTATAATGTTACTGTTGATCATTAAGAATGTATTTTGTTAGAAAAATGGTCGACATTCATATCAGATGTAAATTGCTGAAAAGCATGAAGTTCGAATACAGGTTTATAGTGCTTTAATGAACATTTTGTCATGAGCGTGAACAGCAAGGTCTAACAGTGAGTTAAAAACTGTGAAAACTTTAAGTAACATGCGACGTTTAAGGTCTAAGTTTCTGAAATGACAACCGATTTTCTGTGTAACAATGGGCGGTGGAGAATATGTCATATATCATTCAAGATGCTTCGAAATTATCCTTGTAGTAGCACATGGACAGTTTGTGATTCGTGGCCTAGAATACTGTCCTCAGAAGATGACCGGTGACGTTGCAATCACCGTCAATAGATGAAATCGCAGAAGGTATAAAGAATCCAACTGGCAAGCACATCGCTGCTACTGATGTAAAGACTACGAAGGCTTATCCCTCTACATGTAGGTGTCTATTATTATATTTCAGGTTGTTCCATAAGAACACAACAAAATTTAAAAAAGAGAAGTGTAACATGCGTGTAGTATAATAATAATAATAATAATATATTTCTGCATGAGCAGTTACACGCCATTTTTACATGCATGATCTACAAATTACAACATTTGTTGGAGCATAGCATGCTTCCTAACTTATTAAGTTTATAGTTGTTATAAAGTAGTCTCGTAGAGCGCTTGTTATAAACCATGGCCTTGAGTTGACGCATACGTCAAGTTTGTTCCAGACGTTAGAAGTTCCATAGCTGTGCCCTCGGAGCAAGATTCTGAAGATAATAAAAAACAGGAACAACAGAGCAGCAAGGCACTTGGATATGGACTCCAAACGTTGCTTAACATTACGTAGTAGAACAGACAGAGGTATAATAAATTAGATTAAATTCATATTATCTCTTGTTAAAGTGAAATGAAGTCAGAGGCTCCATTTAAGAGAACGTATTAATAAAGGACAATGAATCGTGATGTTTGACAAGTTGGAGTAAGCTCATATGAAGAAAGGGAAGTTAAGGTTGGTACAGGGAAAGCTGTTTATTAGAAGGGAGTATACATATGGAGGGTGAAGTGTTGAAAATATTAATAACTATATCTGTTATTGTCTGATTTTTTCTTTCTTTTTTTCGTTTTTTCGTCCGTCCGATGCCAGCCACACAATCTATGTGTAAAAGTCCGAGTTAGCATGTTATAGGTTGTCTTAGTAGAATAGCCAATCCAGTATAAAATTAGAAACATGAGTCTGAGTGGTGAGCGTAGGAAGACAATCTATTTCTATATAGGAATAGTCCTACACCGTATCCGTTGTTGACTATGCGGTCAGTCGCGAAAGCGTACGGGTAAGCGTACTCGGCGACAGGAACGTCAGACGGTAGTCTCGTTCGTACTTCGTGAGCCTCCGATCTCATCCGAGGTCAAGGGCGGCGTGGTCTGCCGATCTGAACGTGAGGCGAAAGTCTCGTCCGTAGATGGTGCAGATGATACGTGCTGTTGACCGGGACGTGAGAACGCGGTCTCTGATGTATCTAGCTTGGGATCCGAGGTAGATGTAGAGATCCCGTTAGTAGGTTTTATAGGTCTAGCATCGAGTCTCAAGTTATCGGGTAGGGCACTGTCATCGACGGGTGCTGGTTTGAGACGATCAATGCTGACGATCTCGAAGCGTGTCGATCAACCTTGAAGGTTTTTTCGTGACGAGAGATCACGTGAAAAGAGCCTTCGTAAGGCTGTTGCAAAGGTTTGCGTACCGAATCTACTCGTATGAAAACATGTGAACAGGTAGATAACTCTCGAGGGAGAGCGACCTGTCGATATTGTATTCGAGTTGACACTAGAGATAGTGTTCGCATAAATGCAAACAGTCGATGGGTGTAGTCTGATTCACCGAAATCATTACTGCTCCGTGGTGTGAAGAATTCCCCAGGCAGACGCAATGTCGTGCCGTATACAAGTTCAGCAGCGGAACATTGGATATCTGCCTTCAAACTCGTTCTGATGCCTAAGAGAACGAGCGGTAAGGTTTCGTACCAATTGTTGTTTTTGTGTGCTAAACCATTCGATGCTGGATGGTAGGCGGTAGTGAGTATGCGTTCCGTACCAAGCAGCCGGGTCAGTGAGGAGAACAATGCCGACTCAAATTGTTGTCCTCGGTCAATCGTGACATTCGAGGGACAACCGTACAGTGCTATCCATCGTTCTACAAAGCGGTGAGCAACTGTCTCCGCCGTGATAGACGTGATGGGAACAGCTTCGGGCCATCTTGTAAAACGGTCAATGCACGTGAGTATGTGATCATACCCATGCGATGGTGGCAATGGTCCTACAATGTCTATATGAACGTGATCAAAGCGAGCATCAGGCGCAGCGAACGTGCCAATGGGGGCAGCTACGTGCCTGTGCACTTTTGATCGTTGACACTGTAAGCATTGCTTTACCCACATACGAACATCTTTATTCATGGACGGCCAGACGTATCGTGCAGCGATGAGACGTGATGTGGCTGCGATACCTGGATGAGACAATCAATGAAGGACATCGAAGACGAGACGGCGATAGGTAGAGGGTACGATGGGTCTAGGAAGATCTGTAGAAATATCACATAGGATAGTACCTGAGCTAGTAGCTAGGGGTACTTCCTGACACTGAAGGGACGAAGATTGTGGTGCTTCTGTACAGACAGGATCGTTTGCTTGAGCAGCGGCCATAGCAGGAAGATCGAGCACCGGTAAGGTAACTGCATTCGTCTGCATACGAGATAGAGCATCGGCAACATAGTTCGACTCGCCTTTAATGTGACGAAGGTCTGTCGTGAAAATGCAGTACGTGCGGTATCATTCAATTATAATTTACGTGGATTACCGCGAAGTAAATCGGTTAATGGTCGTAATCGTTCTGCCGCGTGCGGGATAAAACGTCGGTAGAAGTTAACAAAACCGAGAAAACCCTTCAGTTCCTTGAGTGAGGACGGCACGTTGTACTCCTTGATTGCTCGAACTTTGTCCTCGCAAGGCAGAGTACCCTCTTGTCTGATGATGTGACCCAAAATTATTATTTCTGGTTTACCCAATTCACACTTGTCTGGGTTGACTACTATTCCATTATCCGAGAGGCGTTGGAATAATAGTGTAAGATGTTGATAATATTCATCCACGTTTGATGATGCGATTAGCAGTTCATCAATATAGACTTGAACAAAATAAAAGTTTCGTACTGTGCTATCGATAAACCTTTGGAAAGTTTGAGCAGCATTCCGTAATCCAAATGGCATTCGAAGGAACTCAAATAGACCAAAAGGATTCGTGATAGCGGTTTTCTCAATATCCTTAAGAGCGACTGGGATCTGGTGATATGGTCGTACCAGATAGATTTTAGAAAATATAGTCGTGCCCTTGAGCGATGCCGTGATGTCATGTATGTGGGGGATGGGGTAGCTATCAAAGCGCGTAACTACGATTGATGCTCGGTAGTCGCCGCATGGTCTCCAGCTAACCCCATCCTTTTTGCGCACCATGTGTAAAGGAGAGGCCCAAGGACTGTGAGAAGGACGAATAATACCAGCAGATAGTAAATTGTCAAACTCACGTTTAGCGAAGGCTAATTTGTCCGGTGCCAGTCGGCGTGGTCTTGCCGTGACTGGTGGTCCGCGGGTGACTATGTGGTGTACCACACGATTGGTCACCGATGAAATCTCCTCGAGTGGTTTAGTTATTCTGGGGAATTTCTCGAATAAAGCGTGGAATTTATTGTCACGCGAATAAAAAGTGCCGAGGATTCGGTACGCGTACATCGGAGTCTATTATATTAATACTATTCTTATCGTTATCCGTCATGTCAAGTATATTATATATTAAAAATTAATGTGAAAATATACGACAGACGTGGATAGATAAACAATAGACTCATCGAATTGCTTTCTTTGGAAGATTTGACCGAGGTTGTGATGTGTTCCAAGATTTGGCTCACCAATTGTAGCGTGGTGTCTAGTTGGGCTTGACTATGAACACCGCTACAAGACTACGTGCCAATTAACCAATAAGATCCCCGTAGGCCAATATCAGAAGACAGATGATGGCTGTAGTCGAGATGTATTTGTTGGCGATCTCGTGGTATCGAAAGAATACCGAGATCGTGCCAAAGGAGTACAAGTGGGATCGGCAGGAGAAAGTACGTGCGTAGAGTCACAAACCGCGCAGAAGTAATGGAGTTCAATGGAAGGCCATAATGGCTGTCATTAAAACAGTTAAACAAACGAGCACGGTAAAACACTCACTGGTACAACTGGTTATAATAATAATTGTTTTCATCGAACCAGTCGCGTTCTGTTGACAAAAGTAGGTCACTACAAGTTCATCAATTTCACTGAGTCATAGACAAATCAACCGGAAGTTGGGCCACTGAATATAGAGCAGTACATTGATACTCTTCAAGGAACACCACTGAATGGGCCGGTCCATGGCGTGCAATTAGTGGATGCGCGTTATTTGACCTCGACCTTGATGGGGATTAATGAACAGTTTGACAACTGCCTGATGACTTGACTAGGGATCAGTGACATTTCAATAGTCGGACAGTGAAAATGGCCTGATGTTCATATAAGCGCCTCATAAGGCAAGCAATTAAGTTACAACTTTCATGCTATAGGCTAATCAGCTCAACTTCGTGGTTGCAGTGCTCATGTTCGACTTGTGATTAATTGGCTTTACCGACAAAGTAAATATTCCTTTACTTTGAATAACTACTTGTGGTAACTCTCATTGTTCGGGGAAGAAGTTACTCCATTCTGGATCAGCATAAAAGCAAAATCAATCTAATCCACTAGAATCTAGATTAAAAGAAATTAAAATGTCAATATTGGTCCTACGTCTTTAGACTCGTGGTGTTAAGGTCAGTTGAAGGTCAGACCGCGATACATATGTTTGTTATGAGATTGTCATAGGTTACTGACTGTTTGATAATATTTGTAGATGATTTGAGATTGTTAAGCATTAGTCCTGAATCAGGTCTTCATTTCTTTGCATGCTGCAAGTTGGACGGATCTGTACTTTAGTTTTCTGATAAAATTATATTCTCATCCATCTGCTCTCACACGCTGTTTAACTAACTAGCATTTCAATTATAACTTTAATGTTGATTATATCGTTGGTCGAGAGAATTAGGCATCATTCACATTTTAACTCGAAACGTTTTGACTGTTTCGACAATGATCTCTTATACAGAAGCGACCAAAACACAGTCTGTGAGATGTGTATTAATGGATACGGTGCGCTTGGTTAGATATGTTATAGATATCCTTAGAAGCAGCTAAATCGGATGAAATACAGGCATTCTAGTTTTTTTAAGCCCAACAGAACGGTACATAAAAGCATTTGACTTATTATAACCGACTTGACTAGATATGCCATTAGACAGGTAATTTTATACGCTCTTGTAAAGAATCTACTTGTAGGGAAACTCAAAATAACGACTTGATCCCCTTGGCTTCTGACTTACGTAGCATATTTTACCTTAACATAATTTGTACACGTAACATTAGTTACCTGTATGGTCGGATAATACTAGTTACCTGTAAGAAATAATATTATTTTTACTGTTAATTTAAACTTTTGCTAATTGTACGTCACTTACTGATTTCAGATATTTGGGTTATATGAAAATGGCTGTTTACTGTAAGACCGCTAATCACGAATCGAGTACCGACGGAGATATCCAGTCCACTACATCTCAAAATGATGACCATGCTAATCAGCCACGAGATCCCCATACAATAGGAAAAAAAATAAAGTGATCCTAAATATTTACTCAAATTATACTAACCTTTCTGTAGTGAGTATCAGGCACTCATGAGTTTAATCAAGGGTAATATTGGCACTGGGATACTTTCTATGCCAGTTGTTTTGAGATATGCTGGTCTGTGGGTAAATTTGTATTTGTATTTTTCTTATTTTCAAGACTGGGTTTACTATGATTATAGTATCAGGGATTTTGTCAACTTACTTAATGCATGTTCTTTTGAGAACTGCCAATGCAGTTCAGCAAAGGTATGCATTCATGAATCGCACTTGTTTATTTTGGAATCATATAGACACAATTGGGATAGATCAAAGATGGATTATGCGGAGACCGCATTTTTAGTGCTCAAATATGGTCCAGAAAGATTAAGAAAACCCAAAGGAAAGTTAAAGTATGTTTTTGATATTTAGTTGTGTCAAACTCGATTTATTTTAGACATACGGTCAATGGATTTTTGATTTTGACACAAGTTGGGTCTTGTTGTGTTTACACCCTATTTATCACTGAAAATATTCGATACGTAGGTTTATTAAATGTGTTTTGTGCGTTGATTTCACTTTCTTCAGTCAATTGTGCACTGATATATATCTTATATTAACGAAAGTAAAACAAAACCGAAGAAATATACGTTACTCTGTAGCTATAGTTCACATATCAACAATGATAGTAAGTTAGGGAAATGCAAATGCAGACTAAAGTCATATTTCGCAACATCAAGTAACGAACGCGCTGCAAACTTTTCGAAATATAATTATTCACACCGTCTTTATTGAACAAACCATAGTCATCTGCTGACTCCAATTTAGTGAATTTTCGTATGGAAAGCCATTCCATAATTTAAAGTATGCTACGTTAATCAGGATTAAAAAAATAGAATAAAAGTGTAAAATATGAACAGCATCGACCCAGATATTTTAAATCAGTCGATTCAGATAACAGCTCACTGTAATGTCTAAACAGATAGTGAATATTCCAGTAGATAGGTTGCTCTGTAGTTGCATCTTTGGTCTTTATCTTATTGACAAAGGTTGCTACTAAGCTAAAGTTATTTTACTAAACTCTGTCTTAAATTAAAACTATCCAATTCTGGTTTCGAATTCAACCATATACATAAATAAAGACCACAAACTCTACCTAATCTTCAGCTACTTAAATGGTTCGCCACCTTCCTTGCACGAGGTTAAGTCATCAGCTACACTTTTACCCTGAGTGAGGATCGTTGATTCAGTATACCGTCTAAACACTAGACGTTCTAACATGTATTTTAGAGTACGGTCCTGAAAAATGAAGGATTGGATTTTATTAGCTCCGGTCGTTATCATTAGGGTGAGTTGGAAAACCCTGATTCCAAACCAATGGTGCACATGAGCTCCAGTATCCCGAGGGAACAAATGGCATGTGAACCAATCGTTGGTCACCGGCTACCATGGGACTGCATCTTCCTACGATGCTCCACTGCCTTGTGGATCAGACCTTTAGGTCGAAGGCTTTTGGTGTGGCCCCCTAAAAAAACCATCTGCTTTGGTTTGGGCACCTTAACAATATCACAGCCGTCACACAAATTAACTGAGATTTGTGTGGCGTATATGTATTTGGTGCCTCCTTGTACCAATATCTGTGTTCAAACAATAAGAATAATAGCAATAGATTTAAGTATCGGACATGGTTAAATATTAACTGTATATTGAAAGGCTAAAGAACATCAGACGAAATGATAGGAAGCGTCTTCAGTACCATTCGTTCATGAAAAAACTCGTGCTGGTACGTCGCCCCGTATATATGGTCATGAGACCTCATCCACAATCTCTGAGTTATCCCATTTTTTCCAATTGCTCTCCAATTAACCTGTCTGATATGTTTTTGATCCCAAGAAACAAATTTCCTAATTAATATGCTATAATTTATCATTTCTGGTTGAATTTCTCCCGCCACCAACTATTTTAGGTGAAAATATTATCCACTGAATATAGGACTAGATTTAAAATGTAATCTAAGCAGTAAATAGTCATTCTTTTACATGGTAAAATTAAAATGTGGGCTGAACAGAGCTGTATATTTTTTGTGGAGATGAATCCACTCACATGCAAACTTGGCTCATAAGTTATACAGCCGTGAAAAAGTAAGTACATAAAGCTAAAACAAGAAACTCGTATGTTTTCAACTGTGGTCGATACAGTTTGGATATACTAGTTTGTTTGTTTACCGATTTTCTACAAGTGTCAGATACTATGCAGCATTTAAACATTCCGATAATATAAAAAGCTTGCATAATAGAATCCGAGAATAGCTTAATAATTTATAGTGAAGCAGTAAATATTACTCCAAAATATATATTTAATTAATTATTCAACAAATGATCCCAAATTCATTATTCTTAGTGAACTTAACCAGCCGCATAAACGCGACCAAGCATAGATGATGTTTATTGATACACTATTAGTCACAAGACGCATCTACTGGATGAGTAGCTTATGTGTCTGTTTTATGTTTTATTTTCTCTTAACTAATATTGTCTCTACAAACCATCTGTCGGGTTTATAGTAAATGAGTTCGTGACTTAGTGTCTAACACACTAAGCTTTCAATCAGTGCGTCACAAGTCAAAAAGCTTTCTCACCTGCTTCGGTTTGCTCAGTTGATCAGTATCGCTAGCCCCTTCACGTGAAGTATGACCTAAAGCAGAGTATGTAAACCTGTAAATAATTTAAATTTACGTAAATACTCCTGGTCTCCTATATATCAATTTATGATGGTTTCCTGCTAAACAACGGTAGTGTGTTGTATATTATCTTAAGTAAATAGGCTTTGTGCCATATATAATAGTAATACTTTTTTTCTATCTTATGTTTTTTTGCAGTTTTTAATGTTCTTCTTCCCACATCTAACTCTCAATGTGTATCTAGTGGGATTTATTGTTTGTCTAATACTAATTCTAATGAATTTTAAAAGTAGTATGCGTGTAGTCACCTATTTATCCGGTTTGGCTAATATATGCACTGCGATCGGTATGATATTAATATTCATCTATTTATTCACATCTGGATTACATTCAATACATGAATTTCCGGCTATTACCAATTTCAATGGTCTACTAATTGCATTTAGTATTGTCATGTTTTCATTTGAAGGAATTAGTCTGGTAAGTAAAAGTCATATTTATTTGATAACATTGTATCCTTAAGTTTTACCTCCGTGTGTATATGTGTGTCTGTGGATGTTGGGATTACCGATGATTGTGGTGTGTACAAGCTATTTTGAAAAAAAAACATTTGGTCGTAAAATATATTGAGTTATTGACTTGATGACTTCAATGGTTGGAGGACTCAGTATTCAGTCAATGGGCCGCAACTTCGAATCTCATGTTATATATTTCATTTTCAACGCAACCGGATAGCAATACTAGCTTTCAAGTAACCAGTATGGCTCAAAGCTAAGCACATGAGACGTGTAATTGGTTATTAAATTACTTAAAAAATAAAAAACGACGTTCAATAGTCTCTCTACACTAATAAAAGATGTTTCTTTTCCACGTAAGCAACTTTTATGGACTACTTTTTTCATTTTAACGATGTGATGTTTATAATTCTGCGTCAAATGGTATAACTTGGTTAGATTATCGTAATGTCGTTTAAGTATTTTTACAATATGGGTTGTATTACAGTGATATTTGCGTTGTAATTGTAAATTGATAATGGCTACATATCGAAATGGAATTGTCAATGAAACAAACGCTGCTTTACCATTAAAGACATTGACACAAAAACGATCTTTAGAGACGCTAATTTTTGTCTTGTAATATGGGAATGTTAGGCCTAAGAATAGGTGTTTCTGATCTATGACCATCCATATATCTTGGTACCGCTTGACCTTCAAACAGTGTGCCAAAGTTTTGTAACTCACTCCGTCTGTTGCTTAATTACCCAGGTAGTATCACTGTACTTCACCATTTTAAGTATAGTTAAAAGCCATAATATGTAGACTCGTACATGATAAATAAATTTAGCTTATTTTGTCACAAACAAGTAGCAATCAAAAAGTCATATATTTTTATAAATATTTGTATGTTGTGGTGGAATTCCTGGAATAATGCCATCTATTTATTTATCTAATCAAGCTTTTAGCCACAGGAATTGACGGATATGATATGATATCACGCGTCTAGTGATAAAATCTTTCGATTTATTTTATGCTGTGATCCAGTTTGTCCTTCCTATTTGATCTGAAAGCCTCTATCTCTGTCTTATCTGACTAATTGATTGGTGATCCAGTGTAAACCAACTATTCCAACTTCACAGACTCCATTAATTTTCACACTAGATTATACAATAGGCTATCATTACATATTTGAGAAATTTTACGTACATATTAAAGCTTTCACGAACGTCGTTTTATCCTTATTGTTGAACAATGGTCTAAATCCCAACAAACATTTAAATTTTGTAGTTTACATTATGTGTTGGTCTTAGAAAACTATTGAAAATCGGGAAGCACTAGGCAGCTATTTCATTTTATTATGTACATCCACGATCCCACTTTCGATAGAATCCAAGATTTTCTGGTCTTGGGGTTAGCGGTTAACCACTTGAGTTAAGTGGCTAAACCCTTTATATGTTAGTCTATATATTTGTTTATTAGTTTGTAATCGAACTATATATATATATATATATATATATATATATATATATAGTTCGATCGTTTAGAGCTTCGGGTTAAACTCAATTTGTTCATGTCATTTTAAGCAGTTTTTTGTCAAGCCATGTATTTAGCGTTATTTACTAACTATTCATAATATCATATGTCATTTTACTATTTCAATCGATTGTACTATGTTTATTCTCTTTGTTTTTTTTTTAAACAGTCGAAATCTAACAAAATTTACATATCCATACAACTTTTTATTATATATTAATTGTAAAAACACTTAATTTTTGTATTTAATTATTCAGCTACATCTTACATAATGCAAAATTTTGATTGATGCACATGTGTCTCAGTTAAATTACAATATCATGTGATGATTTACTTAGCTTATTTTTTTTTTTCAAAGGCTTTGTTAAAATATTATTTGAGTGAAGATGCTGATAAAATGCAGAGTCTTTTGGTAGCACTAAGCAACAATGCCAGAATGTTTGGGATGCACTTCTCTCGCTCTAAATGCAATTTGTTGCTTCAGGACTGGTCTGCGTCAACAATCGAATTACGAATAGGGAGTGAAGTAGTCGAACGTGTTGACAACTTCACTTATCTTGGAAGTCTGATCAACCTTAATGGGTTGGTGTCTGACGAAATCTCAGTACGGATTCGAAAGCTTGTTTGGCTTTTGCCAATTTACGTCACCTATGACGAAGGCGAGATATCCGTCTATCAATAAAAGGACGAGTATAGTGCGGGGCAGTTTGTTATGTTTTACTTTACGGCTGCGAAACGTGGCCATTAAGAGTTGAAAATTCTAGTATTTGACCACAGATACCTTGAAAATATTGTTGGCATCTACTGGGATCACCGGGTAAGGAATAGTGAGGTTAGACAGATACAGGGTATTAGGGAATGATGGTAAATCAGTCGATGAGGTTGTGAGTCCTTATCGACTGAGGTGATTGGGCCACGTGTTACGTATACCTGAACACCAATTACCATGACGTGCAATGCTAACTGGTGTTGGGGATGGTTGGAGGAATGTTAGGGGCGGCCAAACCAAAACGTAGCATCAGTGGTTGAAGTCACTAACTTCTGATCTGAGCCATGTTGGTAGATGCAGACTACTTGGTTGAGGTCCGCGTGACTATCGTAACCAATAATTGGAGACTCTGTGTGATATGGCTCAGAATCGATCACAGTGGCGTCGGTAAATACACTCTCTGTCTTTAAACTATGAGATTTAAATCGCTTCATATCTTTCTTTGAAGTAATTCCTTCTTGCTGTACTATGACTTTATATGCAATCTTTCTTTTATATATTATCACCATTGACTGAACTACTGTGAATCCGGTGTTCATGTTGCTGTACTAATTAGGTATGGCAACTTGTACTGATGCATATATGTGCCTGGTCCTACGTTGTAGCTGGCTGATTGATTTGATTCTGAAATTTGTAGGTCGTGGAGTATTTCTTGTTTACAAGTGTACTTGCTACAAAAGTTTGTATGTGTTCTTGGCTTACTTATATGGTTAAAACAAGTAGTAACCTAAGTTTTTTTTATAATTGTGACTGATTAACGGTTGTTAAAAATGTTTAATCACGTGGGTCAGTTAAAATTTATTACATTCGTTTTGTAGACTAGTTTAATCTTTTGATATTGTGTACATATTGTTATTGATTAATTAATGTTTAATAACGTCTAATTCAGGTTATTTTATATCAACTAGTGATCAATATACGCAAAATGTACAAAAATCAGTGGCTTATTACCCCAACCATGTGGGTACGTTTTCATGGGCGCGCCAGGATATTTTAGGTAGCTGCACTGGAACTTAAATTGTCATCCATACATCGGAGTGCTTATCATCGGTATCTCATCTTTGACATATTGTTTAAGTACTAGTTTGGTTTAAAAGGTGACGTACAACATGCAGCATTTTTTCATTAGATGTTCCAAGTCGGTGTATCAAGATGTCACCCATTATGTCGCCTTTAAAATCAGGTGTTAGACAAAAAGATTTTAGGCACATTGTTGGCCTTTCTCCTATTTTACCGTTTTGACAAGTAGTTTTTGGAGTCTATTTGTAACGCTTTCCTTTCCCACTTGGTAGAGATAGTGAAAGTGGAACAGAAAAATGGTCAATTGGTTTATGTCAAGTTTCTATCAGTCTACCTACGGATTACGCCTCCTCTACTCAGACGATGCCATCGGAACCAACTTCCGTAAGCCGGACTTGTGTGTCCAAAGGAGGTGTATTCAGCCTCTGATTTTCGTGGCTCACAATTAAGTTACTTCATAAATAAGCTAGATTTTATAAACTCATACTCACCCCAATTTGTTTTTATATTTATCTCTGCCCTTCCCCATCCGTAATTTGTATTCATCTTTCTTAATTCACATAGATTTCTTATCAGACTTCTTTTATGACCGTTGTATTACAGCATCGATGGATTTATAAAACTGTAAAAACCGATAGTAATGAAGTTTTTTGGAAACAATTGTTTGCTCAGATTATTTCCTGTTTTTTTTTAAATACTCTGCTCATTTCCAAACCGGCAAAATGTTGGCAAATCTATAATTTATAGACAATCTTTAAGTGATTCCTAAGTGGTTTTAAGAAACCTCAATTAGTTACTCGGATTAAAACAGAGTTATATATCATTATGAGGTATTAGAGGAAATTATGTATTAATGATGTTAATTAAAGAAAGCATCAAAATTCATATTTCCAAAATTGTTATGCAGTTTCTCTGAATGGTTATGAAAAGACTGAATAACCATTTTGTTCCAGCTGCCACATCATTTGTTGTTGTTATTATTATTATTATATATGAACTGATTTAAGTAGTTAGTTAACAGGTATTTTTAAATAGTGACATATGGTTTTATTATTTGTATAGGTTTTCATTTTACGTTATTGATACTGACGATCTGAATGTGATAATTTTCTGTTAGCATATAAACTGTTTTATTGAGGGACTTATTGTGAAATTCTATTGGTGACTAGATATACCATTTAGTTGATTAAGCTTAGCTAATTAGTGGATCACAATCTGACGTTCGAAGCGAAAGGTACTGGATTCTATTCTTTGTGGATACAGATTTGACAGATATATCCAGCTAACGGGTCTCAAATCGAAGAAACATATATATTGTATATGCCTTTATTTGCCAAAATCTAAAATATTTTAAAAGCGGTTTGTACTTTGTTCAATATATAACTTTTGTTTTTTTGTTGTCTAAACTATGCACAACAAATACGTAGATTTTTTGTAAGTGCAATCCTTAAGAAAAAATCCAACTTTGGTAATAGTTTTTTCATATAAAACACCTTTTTAATGGTCTTTAATGACTTGATGGGTCTAATCATTAACAGGATTAATTGTTCTTGATGGAAAAATCTTTTTTTTTTTTGAGACTGATATGAAGTGATATCATTACTATTATTCAAGTCGTCGGTAAATACACTCCCAACGAGTAGTCAGTTATCTTGTGGTGTGGGTTACTTATATCCACACAAGTAGTATATAACGGTGGTCGGGCATAGAATGTATTTCAGTGGAAGGTCGATGAGGAAAGAACGGGAACGGAACGCAATTGATATGTTAATTCATGAACAGTGAAATCTGAGACAATCGATTGATGTTTGCAACAGGAACAGTGAAGTTTGAGATGATGGATTGATATTTTGTAAATTAATGATTTAATATATGGTTCTGAGATTTCAGTGAGATGCTCTGTAATTTAGTGTGAAATACATTCGATTGTCCCCACTGGTGTTCTTGTTCACTACAATCTGAAGTAGTAAAAATTTACTGAAATTTAACTCAGATGCATATCAACTACAATACATCCGATATATATCTCTTAGTGTTTTCTTACCTAAACTCTATACTCTATTATATACTACGCAGTAAATAAAAACCTGGAATATTGTTTGAGAGCTAATGACACCACATGGTTGCTTAAACAAAAGTGTGGACGGAATTAGGAATGAACTTGCTACCCATTAATTGAAAGTGAAGTGTTGCGGCTTTATAATCATCGCTAACCTATCACTTACAGCATAAAACATACATATACTTAATGACCTAATGAATTATGTCACTTGAGATGAGTATGAATTTAAACTAGTTTCAGTTCAAAAACAGAATTTAATTCAAATTTCTTGAAATTTGCTCAAGCGTGATGTGCAGAAAGTTTCTCTCTCTCCTTGTCAAGAAAACTATTGCAGGTTCTCCACTGGTGTGACGAACCAGTAAGTTATACAATTTCTTTACGACACTAACTGTAGAGTTGTGATAGATAGATACTCCTTAGTCCTATATAGCTTTCGGACCAGTGAACTGTTATAGACTGTTCACTTGTCCATGATATACATATGTTGAACTCCACTGTTACCGTCTTTAATTAAAAAGATGTGGTGTAATTTGCAATCACACATTATGTTATGTTATTAATTTTTACTCAAATTTAGGTATTACCTATTCAAAGTAAAATGATTGATCCTACTGGATATGGTGTACGATTTGGTGTTTTAACTACTGGCATGATTATTGTTATCTGCATGAATGTAGCTGTTGGATTTTATGGGTTTTTAAAATTTGGTGAAGAATCTGAAGGAAGTATTACGTTAAATATACCACAAGTGCCTTAGTAAGTTCAAGTTGTTTACTGACTTAAGATGATAGTGATATCATGTATTTCCTTGTATGTAATCTGTAACATGTCGTTTCACATAAAACTTACACTTCTCGGTTAGTGATTCGCTTGATATTTTTTGCGCGGAACTGCTGTGTTTATTTAAAAACATTAAATCTGTGATGTGTTAAAATTTTGCACTGTTTCTTAATAACTGATATAGAAAGTAGATTACTCTAGGGAGTGCTGAACTTAGACTTCAGGTACAAGGTAAATATGGCAAGTACGTTGATGTAGTAATTAAGCCATCAATTGAGATGGTCAAAACATGTGTTATGTTTGACCAACTACCCCTTACCTCGATGCAATATATTTAGAGCCATATTAGTAGGTTGGAAAAAAGCCAAGACGTCACATTAATCCATGAATTCATTGACTGTTTTACTGAGCTGTATTGGTAGATGCAGACTTTCTGGTTATGGTCAGCGCGTTTATTCCGACCAATGGTCGGAGACGTTGGGTGGCATGGTTCAGAATCGGTCATATTCGCAATCCCATTTAAATGTACTAATGAGGTCTTCCAGCTTAAACCAATTCACACCTGTGCCACGTTATATGTCGCGCTAAACTCACTGACCGACAATGGCATGAATGCATTCACTCTTTGTCTTATATTGTTTATTCCTTTTATTCGTCGAATCCATTTTTCCCGGATTATATTGTCGGTCTCTAATCATTTTTACTCTTGCTTATACTATCACTATTTTTACTACTGTCGAAGTGTTTTGATAACACCATGTTCTTGTACTAGTACAGTTTGGTGACCGATGCACATATGTGTCACGCTCTATGTTGCTTATGACTGATTAACTTATAGATTACTTCCAAATTGTTCCAGTGAACCAATATGGGTTTTTTGTTGGACATCTTAAAAATTATGTCATGGGATTTATACCCTGATTTTAGCCTTCCGTGCATTATTGAGTAATCATCGTTATTTTCCATGTTCATTCGATATTTCAATTATATCGAATTTTATCATCAAAATATTCAGTTTTGTAACTTGTAAAGTAGGTCGCAGATTCAGACCTATCTCATGATTATTTCCGTTTAGACATTGAAGGAACAAGTAAGTATCATAATGTAGCTCAAAGTTGTTTTCATAAACACTTGTACTGTGGTGTATGCTACTTATGTTTGCAGATATGAGTAGTATATAACTCCAATCGGAAGTGGGATGTCTGCGATCAGAAGGTTGAGAATATTGAAATGAAGAAAAGGAAACTGAAAACAATCAAGATAACCATAGGAATGATGGGACAATAAAGCTTGTAAGAGAAAATTCAAAGAAGGTGTACAAATGATGTATTTGATGTATGATTTCCACATTTTACTAAACCACTGTGTGATTCTGCATTAAACAACAAATTGATCTTCCCCACCTTAGTGTTCATTCACTACAGTATTATTGATTAAAAATGTCATAATAAAATTAACTATTATCATTAAGCATCCCATTCATATATATATGGGATACATGTAGATGTAGCAGAAACAGTTAACTTATCCTTTAGTTGAGGAATCACCATATATCAGCTGGAGCACGACAGACAGATGTTAGTTGCACTAAATGAAATATTAATACAAGCTTTTGTTATTCTTATCACAATTAGTACACCCATCGTCACATTGTCAATTTGTACTTTTCACTTATTTATGTAATCTATTCCATTGTTCTCATTGGCTCACAAACTGTTTTGATTATTTTAAGTTTCGTATAGGCATATAAATATTACTGTATATTACAGTAAAACCTGATGAGAATCTAATTTTAAAACAATATTGTTCGCTTATATATGTTGTAACATACAAGACACGAAATGACAAAATCAAATAGCCATATTAAAATCAATGACTTTTCACTTCTCCTTATCATATCGATAATTCAATATACCAAACACATTTATTATGGATGAAACTATTTTATACACAATTGTTTTGTGATTTCACTTACATTTGATAATTCTGACTTTTTGATCCATTCCCTGACGAAGATCAAACCTGACTAACTTATGGGTGTAATTTCTTTTATTGAGATCACGAACCGATTGATGTTAGACCATCATTAAAAATCTGGAAAGACTGGACGGCTGTTACGTCCTAATATGAGACTCCTCAGCAGTGCGCATCCACGACCCCGCACACTGAACTACTAATTTATAAACGATCACAAAACATCGTGGATTAGTTGAAGTTAAACATTAGCACCATCACATCTCTACTCAGTGGTCTAGAGACTAAGCCTATATGTTGTTCTAAATTTGTGTATTGTTGTTTTATTCATTACATACATTATGTAATAGATTACATTAATACTATTCGGTAAATTCTTTTGAAGTAGTTTATCATTCACAATATACTAACCTATATCTGTTAACGTTCCAAAGTTTATTTAACTTATATCAGTAAATCTAATTGAAATGAATAGAAACAATATCAATTTATCAAAGAAATTTTCTATGATAAAAATAAATTATTTAATGTTTTTTACTTGTTTATATTCATAAATGATCTTGTAAAAATACATTGATAGACTATTCAAATTACAATTTAATTGACCTTGGAAAAAAATTATTTACATTTTAAAATTATTATTTGATGACATAATATTTCATACAAAACATTGGTAATTATACAATCCTATTGAAGTCTTCTATAGAGCTCTAGTATTCAAACCATAACTTTTATTCTGATATGATATACAGTATTGTTTGTCTAGATGATTTAATCGAGTTATACTGCCAGGATTGCCTCCACCAAATACCCTGATACGGTCGAGAGTAAGGAGAGTCACTTCTCTCTCTCTCTCTCTCGAAATGCTCTCACATGGCCACGCGTATATAGCCTCTGCCAGGGAAGTTCTACTCACTGCCTTCTCGTGGCGGGGGTGTTGTTTACGGAAGTGAGAGGACGAAAAGCAAATGTCCGGCGCTTTAACTGGGTTGGTGGACACGGAGAGTCCATCTAGGGGAGTTGAAAAACCCTGATTCCAAACCAATAGTGCACATGTGGTCCAGGATCCTAAAGAAACAGATGGCATATGAACCTATTGTTGGTCACCGGCTACCATGGGACTGCATTACCTTACGATACTCCACTGCCTTGTGGATCACACCTTCAGGTCGAAAGCTTCGGGTGTGGCCTATTAAGAAAACCATCTGCTTCGGTTTGGGCACCCGGACAGTATCATAGCCGTCACACAAATCAAAGGAGATTTGTATGGCGTATATGTATCTAGTGCCCCTTTGTACCAGTATTTATGTGTTCAACTAGATAATACTGCCAGGATTACATGTCTTTTATTTCCTACTGTGTCAGTCAATTCAGATGAGGAATAATAAAACTAAAATCAGCAAGTCAAAGTTTAACGATGCAGTTGTACTACTGACTATGTTGAAATGTCATATCAGTAAGTTTTCGGCGAGATTATAATTTATGGCTGAACCAATCAGATATAAGATAACAGGTCTCAGATTTTTGCTCGAAATCCACCCATCCATTTGGCTAAATAGAGTTTTGACATTATAGCTAATGTCAGCATGTAATGAAAACCCTAAGTATTTTTCCTAACCTTAACCATCAACTATAAATTATAATTCCAATTCCTCTCACTGATTTATAACCCTCATTTGGTCCTAGTTACTAGGTGTACACTCTCAAGGCCACTTAGGCGTCGCTCAAAAGTCGTCCATATATTATAGTCTCACCAAGTTTTCTCAGATAATCAGCATATTTTCAGGGATGCTAACTGTCGACGATGAAATGAAGAGGGTTTATAAAAGTTCGACTATAAAAGTAACATTTTTTATCCTACCTCACATTTTTCTATACTAGTAGGCCGTAATGTCACCACCCCAACAAGTCACTAAAAGTTTGTATGTGACATGCTTCAAGCAGTTGCACTTCGGGCTCTGTGGATATACTCCTATGTCGTCGAATTCACTGCTAGTACAGTTTTGTTTTTAGATACCTCAATAAGAAGTATCCTTCCACGGCGTGGGAAAACTTGCCAGTTAATATGTTGTTCTTAAATGGAACATTTTATTTAAATATATAAACAAGGGGGAAGCAAATATATATAGGTCACACTTCATTAGATTTGTGTGAGCTCAGATACTTCTCAGGCTCCCAAACTGAGGCTGCTGTTCTTAGGAGGCCACACCCGGAGCCTTCGACATAGAGGTCTGGTCCACAAGGCACTGGAGTATCGTTTATTTATTTATTTATTTTAACACATAGATATTGGTACAAGGAGGCACCAAATACATATGCGCCACACAACTCATTTGATTAGTGTGAGGGCTGTGATACTGCCCGGGTGCCCAAACCGAAGCAGGTGGTTTCCTTAGGGGGCCACACCCCGAGCCTACGACCTGAAGATCTGACCCACAAGGCAGTGGAGCATCGTAAGGAGATGCAGTCCCATGGTAGCCGGTGACCAACGATTGGTTCATACGCCATTTGTTCCGTCAGGATACTGGAGCCCATGTGCACCATTGGTTTGGAATCCGGTCAAAGCATCAGACATTCGCTTTTCGTCCTCTCATTTTCGTAAACAACACCCCCGCCATGCGGAGGCAGTGAGTAGGACTTCCCTGGCAGAGGCTATATACGCATGGCCATGTGAGAGCATTTCGAGAGAGAGAGAGAGAGAGAACTGACTCTCCCCACTCTCGGCCGTACCAGGGCATTTGGGGGCAATACAGTCCTATGGTAGCCGGTGACCAACAATAGGTTCATATGCCATCTGTTTCTTTAGAATCCTGGAACCCATGTGTACCATTGGTTTGTAATCAGGGTTTTCCAACCCCCCTATATGGATCCTCCATATCCACCAACCCAGTTAAAGCGCCGGACATTCGCTTTTCGTCCTCTCAATTTCGTAAACAACACTCCCGCCACGAGAAGGCAGTGAGTAGGACTTCCCTGACAGAGGCTATATACTCATGGCCATGTGAGAGCATTTCGAGAGGTAGAGCTGACTCTCCCCACCCTCGGCCGTACCAGGGTATGATATCAAACAATTTCGTGTTTATCAGTACAATGTTTATATTATAAAATTTTCCAAGCACAGGCCTATGTAATTGGCTGCGTTTCTCTGATTATCTGTTTGTATAAATGAGTATATGAAACATATGTATTCAAAATTCACCCTCGTTTTTGGCTTACTTTATTGTGTTGTTCTCTAACTCAAATTAAATCGGTAAAAATATACGAGGGTTGATGGCATGTATATTTAATGATAAAAATCGGCATACGACTTGACTGGGGTTAGATATATGGTCACCAAAAGCGGGTCACGTCAGGTCTTGTGCGAACGCTTAACCGTAACTCCCACTGGGTTAGGATCCAGTGATATAATTGTAGTCTCACTCGATTTGCGATTTATGTGACAAGGAAACATAGAGGCTTTCTGACAGTTATCCAACCATCTGTGCTGATTAAATACAGCAAGACCGCGTAAATATATATATATATATATATATATATATATATATATATATATATATATATGTCTGCACTAACATAAACGGGGACATATGAAACTCAACTGTGACTGGACAAATAGTATACTCACCTGCGAATAAGCCCACCTATCTTTTCCACTTCTCTCCACCATGTAACTTTGCAAAAGTAAGTGATCTATCTGACGTTGGAGCAGTACATTATCCATCCGAACTTGGCTTGTTACGATATTCTTTAAGCTTACTGATGATCTTAGTTTTCTCAATTATTTTGTAGAATTTTGACAACATTTTGGATTTCAACAGTTTTATTTGTCTTTCACGTTATGTATATTGCTATCCTAGTGATCTGTTAATAAACCGTTCTGTTTCCTATTATATCTTCCATTATTTTTCACTATAGTTGGTTTGCTCCAGTTAAACCATTGTTTATCATAGCAATGTTCGTCAGTTATTTATTACAGTATTATGTACCAGCGCAAATATTCAGTCGATTAATGGAGAAATTAACATGTCATCATGACGCATCGAATCGTCGACGATATATTAATTTGAAATTAATGCGAATTAGTCTAGTTATATTCTCATGTAAGTTAATATTGTAATTATGAGAACTATGCTGTATTTAATTCGTAGAAAAAAATAATCGTATTTTTCGTATTCCATTTGTTTCACTGACTGTTCTATTCGGATGTCACTTGTCATATTGTTAGTTAGCCGTAAGTAACCTTGAACCTCGTAAATGTTGTGCATCGATTCAAGTTATCACACTATATATCAGTACAGTGTAATAAAATTATTAAGACAAATGTAGTGATAGTATTTACCAATAGTAGAATGGTATAACTTGCTACATGAATGTTCCATACAAGTCATACAAAACATTTAGTAAACTACATGATATGAAAATCATGTTGAATTGGTAGGTCATTTTAGTAAAAGTGGTAAAAATATAATTATTAGGATATTAGTTGTGGTAGGTTGCTTGTAAAGAAATTAGATTTATGTCGAACTGTAAAGTAGTAGCTTAGCTGTTACACGTTTAAACTTCAATATGATTATGATAAGATCACTTAGCCTAACACAAACTGTATGAATCAAAACTAGTTACATAATAAACCTATTTTGGGAAACTAATATTACGGAAATCACGACTACGGAATGTGAGAATACATAGTTACTAAATAATCAGGAAATAATAGAGGGGTGTCTTATAGACGAAAGAGGAATGTGATTTCCAAGAAAACGGAAAAATATAAAAATCAATTAAAAAATATCGTTGTCCTATCAACGTTTCCCGAGAAGATTCTCGCATGATTTTGTGAGGAGAGTTGATAGAACCGAATGAGAGTTGAGCCTGATAGCTAGTCATTAATTTCATTAAGGAGTTGGTGACCTATAGTTCTCATATATTCAAATTGATTGTCTGCTAAATATTTAGTAATATTTATTCTTGTGTTCATTATTTTGTATATTAGCATGTTATTTTGTTGGACGATAAACCTCTTCTACTACACAGTTATTTCGTTTTCTGATATGAAACCTTGTATGACCTTTTAGTCGCTTTTGGCAGTTGTCAGCGTTTACAACTTTAATTAATTTGCCGTGCGTTGGAGTCCTTAAAGAACTTCTCTGGAAGTCTTCATATAATACTGAGTTCAGTAGAAACTTTTCATAGTATTAGAAAAACGATAGATTCATTGTCATGTTCACACTGGATAATTATCGATTTTGTGAAGAATCTTAGCATACTTCAGGATTTAGGTTGATGAAGCTTAAGTGGCTTGTCTTGAATTGTTTTCCGTTTTTAAAGGCTCACAAACCCACCACATGTATGTGATTGCTTTGGAGAAATCATTACCCCTGGGTTTTGGCGTGCAGACGTCGCACCAGGGACAAGTATATATTACATATATACCGGTGACACATTAGTTTTCATCAATTCATCCCATGTTATACGTATAAGTGTATTTGCTCACATGAGGTGGTAGATAGACACCGTTACTGTGAAACATATTTGCTACAACTTACAGTCTCTTACGCATCATATGCATACCACTTGTACGTAAACTTTCTCCAATGCACTTCATGACATACACATAATCATATGCACTCTCAGGGTGGGTTGATGGTCTCCTTAGTATTTGCTGCCACTTCCTTTTGTTATGCCTTCGACCGGCTGTTTCAGGCCACTGATTTTATTAGACATAGAAAGACATTTTAGCCTACGTGCCTTTTGCGAGTCCGGTGCGTACCCTTCTATATACTTACATGATCCGAGGCTCATGGATTTTATATACATAGGCAAACACATCGGGCAGCCTGCAAGATTTTAAGAGCCTCAAGGTTAGGATCCCAAGTAATCCAGTAACAACAGAGTGGTGGATTAATCCTATCTCCGCCAACCACCCAAGTTTGCTAGTAAGGTTGACCCTGCTACCCAGAAGTGCTGCGAGAAGGCTGCTGCCTCCAGGGTGCTTCTAAAATATTAGAGTTGTACATAAACTTATATATCTGTTCTCTGTACCTAAACCACCAGTGAAATTAAAACCTCTTCTCATACTTATCAGATTTTGTCTTCCGTTTTTAACGCAATTGTGAGAGCATTCTGGGATCTAGGAAGCAGCTAGAAAGCCAATGTTAAGGGTACCATACTTATCACAATATATCCTAACCACTCAAGTTAACGGTTAACACTTCTAGTCACTTACTACGCTTTACTTTAGTGACTTACAAGAATATCATACAACACCCGGTCTATCATTATTTAGAAAAAAAAACAACTGTTTATTACGAAATATTTTAAACCAACCTAAAATTATAATGGAACATTGGTCGGATGTTTTATTCTGATTGCTTCAATGACTAAATCAATCTTCAAGTTAAAATTATTCAAACTGCTTAACGGTATCAATTAAAATCTGTAATGGAAAAATTCGTATCTCAATTGTAACAAATACCACCATAATATTGATCTCTTGTTTGGAACCACTTCTTATCACTTTGAATTTCACAATAATAATAATAATAATAATAATAATAATAATAATAATAATAATAATAACTTTATCCAGTGCTGTAAGTTTTATTCCAGTGAATAATTATCACTCCGTCCAAAAGATTTTGAAATCGGTAGATTATTTGCAGTGTTTACTGTTAGAGTCCCCAAATACCGTGGTACGTACGAGAGTGGGAAGAGTCTGCTCTCCGTCTCGAAATGCTCTCACATGCCCACGCGTATATAGCCTCTACCAGGGAAGTCCTACTCACTGCCTCCGCATGGCGGGGGGTGTTGTTTACGAAGTTGAGTGGACGAAAAGCAAATGTCCGGCGCTTTAACTGGGTTGGTGGATATGGAGGATCCATATAGGGGAGTTGGAAAACCCTGATTACAAACCAATGGTGCACATGTGGTCCAGGATCCTAAGGAAACAAACGGCGTATGAACCTATTGTTGGTCACGGGCTACCATAGGACTGCATCTCTTGACGTTGCTCCAGTGCCTTGTAGATCAAACCTTTAAGTCGAAGGCTCCAGATGTGGCTTCCTAAGAAAACCACCTGTTCCAGTTTAGGCACCCGGGCAGTATCCTAGCCCTCACACTAATCAAATGAGTTGTGTGGCTCATATCTATTTGATGCCTTCTAGTACCTATGTTTATGTGTTTACAGTTTGAAAATGAACAATCCGAATGTTCGATTAGTCTTTTATAATCTAATTCCATTATGAAAATTTTAATTTCTTTAAATTTACCTTTATATTTCTAGATGCAGCAGCTGTTTTAATCCCTCGATTAGATTTATTATTATCATTAATTGGATCATTAGCTGGATCAACACTTGCTTTTATATTACCAGCTACTTTAGAAATAATTTTCTTATGGCCTGATCGTCAACAAATTTCATGGTTTTGGTTAACAGTATTTACTAAGCATATAATCTTTATATTAATTGGTCTTTTAAGTTGTTTTGGTGGTTTAATTGCTACAATTATACAAATTATTGAAGCATTCCGCTCTAAATAATCTTAATTAGCATTGATTATGTATGTATTCTATTGTAAATTGTCAATATCTTATACACACACACATTCTTTGTTATTACCTCTGTTGTTAATCAGTTAGACAGAGTATAATATTCATTCATAAATACTCAATTATATTCGTTTATTATTTTTATGTTTACGATATCAGCTAATTATATCAGTCAATCACTGATTCAAATTACTTTCTTAATTTCTAATTCTCATTAAAATATTGATCATTTCAATCGTATTTTGTATTTACCTTCTATTACTTACTTACTTACTTACGCCTGTTACTCCTAATGGAGCATAGGCCGCCGACCAGCATTCTCTAACTCACTCTGTCCTGGGCCTTCTTTTCTAGTTCCATCCAATTCTTGTTCATTTTTCTTATGTCTATCTCCATTTCCCGGCGTAATTTTTTCTTTGATCTTTCTCTCCTCCTTCGACCTTAAGGATTCCATGTGAGGGCTTGTTTTGTGACACAGTTCAGTGCTTTCCTCAATGTATGTCCTAATTACCTTCTATTGCATAATGTAAATTTACATTGTAATGTTTTCTCTTTTAATACAACAATCTTAAACCTGTTTCAAACGATGATATATACCTTTAATGATCTTAGAACATAATTGTTTTCTAGAAAAAAAATCAACTGGACAAAATTTTTTTTATAGTTTTTTTCTGTTTTTCCTTTCCATTTTACTAAAATCTAAACTAATTTCTGTATTGATGTATAAATTATTTTATCATTTCATTGATATACCATTCAGGTATATTATTCAATCTTTCACATTGATTAAAGTATATTTCATTTAAATTTTGATTGACTTCTATCTGAAGTTTGTGCTAATGATGTCGTTCAAAAGAGCGATGAAAGCTCCACGACCAAACCATCCAGCTCAGAGTACAAAACTCCATCAAAATCGTATAGAGTTTCACAATATTTGAGTATCATTTAATACAAAATATTATCAAGGGTTTAGTTTGAATCAGTCAGTTAGTAACAACGTAGAACTTCGTACATATGTACATCAGTTCGAGTTACTATACTACATTAGCATAGAGATGCAGTTGTTGATTCAAATCCTGTAGTGGTAGAGGTAGTAAAAGTATAAGCAGTAATTGAAGAGATTAGGTTTTGAAGATGTTATTCAAGGAGTATAATCCAGTGAAATAAATTTTGAACGAGATGAAAGGAGAATTTGGGAGAACACAAAGAGTAGATGCACCTGCTCCATGTCACATTCAAGGTCTCTAACCATCGGTCGCTATCGTTTCGCGGATTCCAACCAGGTATTCTACATCTACCAACATGACTCAGTCCACTTATCAGTGACTTCATGGATTTGAGCCACTTTATGGTCTGGCCGCCCCTAGCTTTCTTCCAACCTACTCCTACACCCTAAAACATCGCACGTTTGAATAATAATTTACGGTGCTTATAATCTTCTTTGTATATCTTGTAAGAAAAAAAGTATGATGAAGGATTGTAATTATCACGAATAGGTTTTCATTTTTAGTTTTCTTTAATTAATTAATTGATTTATTGGTATTACATAATAATAAATGTTCAAGGGATTATTTGTAATTTATATCATTATTGAGATGTATTAAATTATTTTGATCAAATTAATGGATTCAGAGATAAAATCGGTTCAATTGGTCTGTTGCCTTGACAACACCTTCGAAGTGCAAAGTACTTTTACAAGACTGACAGGGCCCTGATCCTGCACTCACCCTGGGTGGCTGCATGAGTGCTGATGGTGGAGTGAGTGATGAGATCAATTCACATATAGTAAAATCCAGAGCGGCATTTGCCGATTTGGACAAACTTTGGCACCTTTGTGATGTTGGTCTGCCTGTAAAAGATTGGATCTACAACGCGTCGGTGAGAGCAGTTTTGCTCTATGCTTGTGAAACCTGGCCTCTCCGGGTTGAGGATGTCAGACAATTCTCTTTGTTTGACCATCGCTGTCTCCGAAGGATTGCTGACATCATGGCAACATCATGTTAGTAATGCAGAGGTTCGGCGTCGTTTGTTCGAACACAGCCATGATAGTCCAATTGGTGTCACTATCTTGAAACATCGACTTCGGTGGCTTGGATATGTTCTATGAAAAAGCGGAGAAGTGGGCAGTATATGACATGGTGTCGTTGTATGAAAGAAAGCTGAAAAGGCTGGTTTCTGTTAGTCCTTCACAACTTCATGGTTGGAGTCCTAGAGACGGTCCAATACAGTGGTCCGAGATGTTATCAGGCATGGCTGAGAATAGAAGCCAGTGGCGATCCTACTGTTTATGCCATTATTATTATTACCATCATTACTTCACTCCCATACACTAATTTCTGTTCTCTGTTGTTCCTTTTATTATACTAATTTTACATTCTCTATCTCGTCACAACCTCATTGTTATTGTATGACGCATATGTTTTTGGTGACCCTTTGTTGCAATGTTTATGTATTTAAATAAATAAACAAATAAATACTACTTATTTTAAGACAGTAAAGTTGAACTAATTCACTATTCATTTATTCTTCATATTTGTTTTAACTCTAATTATAGTTTACTAAAAACATTTTCCAAAAATCTGTAGGTGAACTTTCGAGAATCTAAATTCATTATGTATAAGTGATTCATAATTATGTAATGATGAAAATATACATGATGTCTTAATGAACAACTGATTACATAGACAATGAATGTTACATGTATAATCATCGGTATAGTTTTAGTTTGGTTCCGAGAAGAGTTCTCTTTTTGGTGAATTCAAAGCTGTACAACCACCAATATATACTTATTTTTCAATATAATAATAATTATAATAATAGTGTGATCATAAAATCTTGTTAGACATGGTAACAGTGAGGTAGAATAAACAAAATATTGAAAACATTACCAAGGTGATTAATAATAATTTTGTAGTTGCGAATATCAAGATGGAAGAAAAACTTATAATTGGGAAAAGGAAAGGTAATATGTTGAAATTGAGATAAAATGTAATCGAACGGATCATGGAAACAGAAACAACTTAATTAGGTGCTAAAGGTATATGGAGATGACAGGAGGGGAGTAGGTGAGTGTAATTACTATCATTTTGAAAATTAAGTATAGGTTTGCGACTGTACAGCATTGGAAATAAACTTGCTGAATCATTTTATTTTATGCCTCAGTGGGTATATCCCTTTTACAAGAAGTATGAGTGACAAGAAAGTTCTTTGCGTATACATAATGATTTGTTACAGTCTTATATTAGCAAGGATTTCACCATAGGTTTATATTTATAGCAATAAAATTATGCTATTTTAAAAGGAGGCAGTAGAGGATGGTCGCGCCATATCGTAGATCGTTTGAATTTAGACATTAATACAGTCGGATGCCGATCCGTTTAATGATTTAAAGGTTGAGTTCGCGTGTGAGACCGAAGGTTCTGGGATCAGATTCAGCGTGCGGGTTCATGGATGAACACTAATGAAGAGTTCAATACTAGGCCGAAACGGTCGTTCATTGCATCCAGTTTTTCTATGGTGATCTAACATTGATCCATTCATGATATCAATATAATCTCAACAATTTCCACAACTTCTTACTGATAAATATAAATTTGTCGAAATTCGTATCTGTATTTCACGAAATGAAATTTTTCGCTAAAGTGATATGCGTTGAATTTATTACCCTTCAAACAATAAAGTGCCAGATATTTACTCACATTATTTCGTCCAAGAAATATAGTTCTTTAATAAGATAGATAAGACATATTCCTTAATAGTTGAATTCATGAGACCACCATGAGAAACCCGGAAGCACCGGACAACCATTCCGTCCTAGTATGGGACTCCTCAGCAGTTCCAATCCCCGATCCTACATGCGGGATTCGAACATAAGACCTTCTGTCTCACACGCGAACAGAGCCTCTACACCACTTAGTCGGTAACTGACGGTATTACTGTCTAAATTCAAATAATCCACGAAGATATATCCTGTAATATTTACCATAATGGCTCAGACTATAAGTTAGTGACTTCAACCACTGATGCTACGTTTTGGTTTGGCCACTCCTAACATTCCTCCAACCATCCCCAACACCAGTTAGCATTGCGTGTAGTGGTAATCGGTGTTAAGGCATACGTAACACGTGGTCCAACTATCTCAGTCGATGAAGACTCACAACCTCATCGACTGATTTACCATCATTCCCTAATACCCTGTATCTGTCTAACCTCACTATTCCTTACCCGGTGATCCCAGTAGATGCCAACAATATTTTCAAGGTATCTGTGGTCAAATACTAGAATTTTCAACTCTTAATGGCCACGTTTCGCAGCCGTAAAGTAAAACATAACAAACTGCCCCGCACTATACTCGTCCTTCTATTGATAGACGGATATCTCGCCTTCATCATAGGTGACAAAAGCCAAACAAGCTTTCGAATCCGTACTGAGATTTCATCAGACACCAACCCACTAGGGTTGATCAGACTTCCAAGATAAGTGAAGTTGTCAACACGTTCGACTACTTCACTCCCTATTCGTAATTCGATTGTTGACGCAGACCAGTCCTGAAGCAACTGACCAAAGTTAACCATACTTATATTTATTTGAAAGATTGCTCTTATGGTTCGCCTATAGAGAAAGAATTCTTTCATAATGAGTTAAAAACATCGGTATACAATATATTTACCTAATTCAATCATAATAACTTCCCAAACTATAAAAGTGATATAGTGTCACCCTAAAAATAAAAAAAAAATCATTTCTATTTGAATAAATGGGAATATTTCAATGAATCAATACAAAAATCAGTGAATTATATAATACAAATTAGATTATATAGTAGTAATACTGTAAGTAATTCATAAAAAGGGAAACAAACATTAACAAATCATATTTAGACTACTTTAGTAAACAATAAAGTAGTGTATACCTAAACTTATTTACATTCTATACTATTAACTTGTATTAACAAGTAATATAATCACTTTTAATTAACATCAGATCAATGTGTACTTAGATATGTTTATACTGTTTAACTGTTTGATTTATATTGTTTGTTTTACCATTTCATATTGTGGTAATTCGTAACCGTCTCCAAAAAACTATTGTTCATAAAATTACAATTAGTAAATGACATTACTAAAGAAATTGTGACCCAGTGACTAAGAAAACCTGTACAAAAAAAAACATTTAGTGCAGCCAGACTAAATGCTATCTTCTACAACCATCCCATCATAAGGATGGACAATAAAGACAGATTGCCTGAGTTCGCCAAATTCATGTGTATTTATCGATTCAACTGTTCCTGTGGAACCAGTTATATAGGGCGTACAATTCGGCAAGTTCTTCATCGTATAACAGAGCACCATCTGTCGTGGTTTAGCAAAGGACAGGTAAGAGTGATTAAAAGTTCTATTCTTGCTCATTTGGTCGACACAGGCCATCAAGTTGAACTGAATAAGGCTTTTAAGGTTATCTACCATATTCTATCAAATTTACGAGTGCGAGTTTTGCACATTGCTGAAGTCATTGCAATCCATGTTCACAAACCTAACCTTTGCATTCAAAAGAAATTTGTACAACCACTTCCAATACCTTTTTACTTTTATCAACATTCATCTCCTGATTCTTACATAACTACTATTCTATTGACCGTCCATTAAAAATTATGTTCCTTCTCTTTTTCGTATATTATGCAACGTATCAACTTCTTGATTTTCGAATAATCACTTTGAATATTATTAATCCTCTTTCTTCCAATTACTCAATGTTAATTTATGATCGAAATGCCATTATGTAATCATTACGTAACGTATCCACTCAATGAGAATTATTTCATTATTGTAAATCATACCTATATATATATATATATATATATATATATATATATATATATATATATATATATATATATATATATATATATATATATATATATATATATATATATATATTAGTGTAGAGCCATGAAGAAAAACCATTTGAAAAGAAATTCAACTGACTCATGATCTTAACCATTGAAATAACTACAATCTCCACAAAACCCCTGCTGATATTAATCAACATATGTTCACTAGTGACTGGCTTCAAGATGTATATCCTGGAGTTCTAGTGAGAAGCAGTGACCGGTGGAGTTCAACTGAGTCTGTTGTGAGATATTAACTCACTGAAAACAATGGTGGATGTGTCGCTCAGTTTCGTGGATTAGTTTAAGTTATACATTAACACCATTGGATGCCAGTCGGCTCAGTGGTCTAGTGGTTAAATGCTCGCGCGCGGGACCAATAGATCCTGGGTTCGAATCTCGCAGGGGGCGAGGTCATGGATGCGCACTGCTGAGGAGCCCATAATAGGACGAAACGGCCGTCCAGTGCTTCTAGGTTTCCCATGGTGGTCTAGCTTAAATTGACCCATGATCTTAACCATTGAAAAGAAATTTCTTCACTCAATTCGTTCCTTCCTAATTCGTAAACTGATGTAAAGATGAGCGTTGATCCAACATCAAAATGAGAATTAGTGTAGTAATATTGAGAGAAGTTATTGGCTAACAAGCATTCAGTAAAGGTGATTCCTATCAACTTTACCTGTTTAAGATATCATAATATGTTCATTGAATAACATTCCCCTTTGAAGTTTATACTGATGATGTTATTCAGAAGAACAATGGAAGCTTCACGCCCAAACTATCCAACTAAGAGAACAAAACTCCACCTAAGCTAAAAATCTCCACCATTTCGGTTTACTATTTGGATGAATAACTGTATATTTATCAACGAGAGATCCAAGTAAAAAAATTAAAGAATGTCCAGTTGTCCTTGAGAAGCGTATGCTTATCAAACCTTCGTTAAATAAGAATTTTATTAGCTCTCAAAATAGGCGACGATAAGGAGCCAGGATTTCAATAATCCTTTCTAATTATGTTTTCTTTAATTTCACTTACATATACGTTGACTAACTACATAAGACATTATCTAAAGAATCTCAAATCGTACACCGAAGAATTCCGTTATAAACCAATATTACTATTCGATGCTACATTTTAACCTGTATTCAAAATGAGCAAAGATGGTTAGTGGCATTCACGAACCCACACAAAATGGATTCGAAACCAGGAACTGTAGACCATTGAGTCTAACTTCAACCAATCCACGAAAATTTACCACCATCCACCATTATCTTCAGTGAGTTACTATCTCACAACAGACTCAGTTGAACTCCACTGGTCACTACTTTTCACTAGAACTCCAGGAAATACTTTTTGAAGCACGTCACTAGTGAGCACACGATGGTTATTATCAGAAGAAGCTTCACAAAGCCCCCCTTCTGAAAATAAAATTAGTGAGCTTAAATAATCATATTACAAAATAATAATGAACAAGTTAAGGTTTCAGTTAAATTAAATCTTTTGTGACCTTTTTTTAATTTACTTAATTAAGTCAAAATACACTTGTATTAATAGTTATGTGATAACATTTCTAGAATAATAATAAGTATAATCGATGTTCGCCTTGGCATACATACATACATGCCGTTGATTCGATTCAAACATTTAAGTAATGTATCCTTTAAGTATACCACTTATCGGTCTATGTTGATTGTGATTTATAATTAACGTACATAACTTATACCATTATCAAAGATGGATAGTGGTAAGCAGTGGAATCCAGGACGTGCGTTTCATACTATTTCAAACTCGTCAGCTGGATTAACCTGCATCACAGAGTTGATGTTCACTCTGGGACTCGAACCTAAATAGGTCGAAATGCGCGTTCTGGATTCCATTGCTAGCTACTATCCATCTTTGCTTAAAAAGCTTATGATTTAAGACAATCCGTACAGGATGCAGATGAGCAAACAAGAGACTGATCAATTGCAATCCTAAATAACAATGCGTAGATACAAGAAAAACAACACTAAGTGAATTGTTGGGGACGTTAGATCCCCAAAACTCATATTTTGTAATTTTATCTTTATGGAGCTTGTATGCCGATGTATGCTTGGGCATTTCTTACCACCCACGCACATAGTCGATTGACGAACTTATCGATTAAATGTTTAAAAACTTCCATGGCAATATCGATTAGGTATATTTTTGTATAAATACGCTTGATTTGTGTGCCTGATTGACCTGGTATCTTCTGGTTGCCTGTAGAATACACTTTCTACGTCTTACCAAGATTTCGTGATCGAGTTAGCTGAGTTGGGGACAACGGACCAGAATAACCTATTGAGTCTCTGAATCCTTGATACTTCGTTCCGTCCCGAGTAAGACGAATCAGTAGTAGCAGTCAAGTGTAACGAACTTAACATGAATTTATACAATTATCGTTTGAAAACATCATACAATTTTTGTTATACTTTCGACATATATTCATATGAATTTTTACATTAGCTATTTTGATCTAATTTGAATGTATTTTCATATATTCAATAACAAAGTGACTTATAGATAGTTTTAGTTATTCATATTGGAGTTATTTAATTTGGTTAGAGTATTTCTCACAAATCGTAAGTATAATTGGTTACATGGTGAGACCATCATTTATAGATGACCGTCAAGTGACTCGAAAGTGACCTTGAGAATGTTCATCAACTTACTAAAACTAAATGAAAGTTATAAACCAATGTGAAGAATTAGAATTAGGATTTACAGTTGATGGTTAGGATTATGAAATAGACTTAGGGTTTTCATCATGAACTGACATCAGCTATAATGCCAAGACGGTAATTGGACGAATGAGTGAGCGAATTTCACATCAAAATTCATGACCTGTTCGTTCATAAATTATAGTCTCACTGATCTTCAGTGCTGTTGAGCTTAGTCAAAATAAAATTGCTATTTATCTACAAATATTTTGTCTATTTTCATTTATAAAAAAGGTAGGCAATTCACTGAAGCAAGTGTTATGGTGAAAACAATTGAGAAGGTGATTAAATACATCATATGAAGGGGTATAAAAGCTAGAATTTCACCATTTCCAAACACTACCTTAATGTTATCAAAAAATAATGAAACTTAACACAGTCTTCAAAAATATTTCTTTTAATAATGTGATCACTTTGATTTGTTACGTTCCGATTAAGCTTGTTAAATGTGTGAGGAATATATGGTCAAGAACCAATGGAATGTGAAATCTTAGACTATCACTACAAGTATTGGTGGTTATACGATCTATCTGATGTGCAATTAACCGAAATATTAACTGAATATCATGATAGAACCACCAGATTTCACTAAATTAGATAAGGAACAATCAAAGATAATATTCTATATGTTAGTTATATTTTTATTCATACATTCAATTGGTAAGTTATAATTTACTCTGAAGAAGTGGATTACATTAAGTCACGAAACGTTAGAAATGCAATTTTTCTACTCATTGGGATATAATAAAAAAAGTACATTGATTATTCAATGCTCAATTGATTTGAAACTATCAAGTCTAACCTTGGTATTGATACTTACCTAGAAATAAGCTTTCAATCAATATGTCATATATAGTGATGAATATAATGTTGTAATTTACAAAGAGTAAATAACTGGAATTTACTTCATTTGACTAGAATGCAAAGTAAGAATGGAATAATCTATTGTTGGGGACGTTAGATCACCAGAACTCACTTGTAAAAGGTCCTAATTTTGTTATTTTATTTTGAAAATTTGAATTTCTTTGTTTTCGCGCCCAAAAGAGCTGTTTAACCTTCATGTTGTATTTCTCATTTAGGAGAATCTTAAATGCTATTGGTCCGTTATGTCTTTGAGTATGCTATTTTGTAAGGCTTCTAAAAGACGGTTTTGTGCTGTATATATACGTTTTGATTTGTGTCTGTTGTTATCGCTCTTGATTCTGGCTTTTTGTGGAATATACTTCCCTGTTCGGACTTCAACTTCTCTCTTTAGTTAGCGGGGCTGGGACGCAAAATAATAGCTAGTTTATTGGTCCTTGTTCCGTTCGCAGACTAAGTGAACTCGTAATCGCTTCAAACCTAGCAAAATTTGACGACGGGGATGGGATTTAATTGTTATAACTTGTGGCTTGTGTGCCCTGTTAATGTATAGAGTGATGATACCGCCAATTAGAGAACAGTGAATTATTGATCGGACCAATGACGCATAAAACTAGTACGATCTGTCTAGAGTCCTTATCGATCCTGTTTCCCGCCTAGCCTTGTCTGTTAAGTCCAGAACATCAATCTCAGCCACTACGATATGAATCATTTATTTCAAACATACGATGTTTATATACCAATCAAACAGATCACATCGTACCATAAAATGGAAAATAACATTTGTACATGATTTAGCCAAAAGTGGCTGTGAATGTGGGAGATAGTAATTGATAGACAAAGCATAATTCAAGAAGGGTAAATCGTATAATAATAGTTCATAGATCAAAATAAAGCTTATGATAAAAGAATCACGAAGATGAATAGTTTAGTTACTTAACAATTATACGATGAAAATATACGTGTAGTATTGATCCATAAATGAATTCCAAAAGTTACCATTCATTATGCTTATCGGAACATGACATCTATACAAATCAATGCTTGGATTAGATCAGCTACCTGCCAACTAGAAACTTAAATTGCTTATGTTTAATACTATAAAGTACTTGCTTTCAATTATTAATATTATTTCATTAGGATATTTCATTTTCATAAGACTAACATTTATGTAATCCAAACATTTAGTGATTAAATAAGGGAAAGAGAATTCAGAGAAGAAAATTTCTTTTTGACAAAATCATTTACTTAAGCTGTACATTCGTATGTATAGTTATATAGAAAATATATGTCTATAGGAGGATAGAAAAGATTACATCACAAAAATGGATTCGAGACTAAATAACAAATGAGGTTATGTACTAATCAAGGGGTAAGGATGAACACAATTTATGGGTCAGATAACAGTCCGATTGATAGATATGAAGAAAAAAACGACAAACATAAAGGTCGTAATAATAAACCGAATAATATCAGAAGGGGTTTTGTGGAGATTTTTATTAATTTCAGTAGTTGAAATCATGAGTCAATTGAAGCTAGATCATCATGGAAAACCTGGAAGCACTGCACGGCTGTTTTGTCCCACTATGGGACACCTCAGCGGTGCTCATCCACGACCCCGTCCCCACGAGATTCGAACCCAGGACCTATCGGTCTCGTGCGCGAGCGCTTAACCATTAGACCACAGAGCCGACCGGCACTCGACACTGTTAATGTCTAACTTCAACCAATCCACGAAATCGCGCCACTGTCCACCATTGCCTTCAGTGAGTTACTATCTCACAACAGACCCAGTTGAACTCCACTGATCATAGCTTCTCACTAGAACTCCAGGAAATGCATCTTGAAGTCAGTCACTTGTGAGCACGAGGCCGATAGTTCCTGGGTTCGAATCTCGCTGGGGCGAGATGGTGGATGTGCATTGCTGGGGAGTACCATACTAGGACGAAACTGAATAATAGTCCAGAAAACTTATATACTTCTATGATGTGTGCTCAAAGTGTAATTTAGATTTAATGATAATTTCTATAATCAAACAGATGAAGTTGCAATGGGTTCTCCATTGTATCTCTCTCTTCTGATTGTTTCATGGTCAATCTGGAAAATTCGGTACTTCCACCAATAATTGAGAGACTTCATTTATATAAGAGATACATGGATAATACTTTCATTATTTGTGAAAAAGACATAGACCTTAATGAAATTTTGAATAGTTTGAATTATTGTCACCCTTTAATTCAATTCAACTTAGAAGCAGAGGCAAACAATGAATTTCATTTTCTTGATGTTCGATTGAAAAGAATACCGGATGGTTTTTTACAGATATATATATATATATATATATATATATATATATATATATATATATATATATATATATATATATATATATAACCTACTTGCAATGGATAGTGTACGAATTTACATAGTTGGGTTTGACTGAGTAGAAAGAGGAAGTTAGTTCACTCTTTATCCTCTAGGATCAAGCGAATCTGTTTCACTGACACAATAGATGAGAAATTATTTCAACTTCGAGAAACTCGCATCAAAAATGGTTATCCACCTAAACTCGTCGATAGCAACATAACACCTACCAGCTAGAAGCTTAAATCTGTAATATACTATGTTCAACACTATGAAGTACTTGCTTTCGATCATTCGTATTATTTCATAAGGATATTTCATTTTCATAAAACTGACATTTATGTAATCCAAACATTCAGTGATTACATTCAGAATCTCAATGTGCTATATTGATAATTAATCCATTTCAGTATATCAATTTGTAATCATCAGAATTAGGAACTCATTTACTAAAACGTTAATGAACAAAGTAACATTTATCATTTAATTAAAAGAGAAGATTATAATTGGAGAGGGTTTTTTGAATTTGTAATCATCAGAATTAGGAACTCATTTACTAAAACGTTAATGAACAAAGTAACATTTATCATTTAATTAAAAGAGAAGATTATAATTGGAGAGGGTTTTTTGAATATTATGGTAATTTAATAGTTGAATTCATGAGTCATTTGAAGAGACCTATAGGTTCTGGGTTCAAATCTCGCGAAGCAGGATCGTGGATGAGCATTGCTGAGGAGTGACATACTAGGACGAAACGCTCATTTAGTGCTTCCAGGTTTTGCATGGTGGTCTAGCTTTAGTTGACTCATGAATTCAACTATTAAAACAGAAGAGTTGTAATGTGAATCTATGGTTTATGATATTGTAAAGATTTTCTGAACAGTATTTATTGAATTTAAGCAAAAATGGATAGTGGTTAGATGTAGACTCAAGTCAATATCGAGACAATCCCTACAGGTACACATATGCTAATAAGAGATTAACCAATTGTAGTCCTAAACATTAATGGGAAGTGTCAAACAATACAAAAGTGAATTAAAAGTTCACTACATTGTATAAGCTAGTAGCTACATGAACTTAGTAGCTATGTGGATAACGTGATGGCATTTGGAGTGAATGGTACTGAGTTGGAGTCTTGAAGTGAACATCAACTGTGGAATGCAGGTACATCTAGCTGACGAGTTTGAAGTAGGACGCAATACGGCTCCTGGATTCCACTACTAATCACTATTCAAATATAGTTCCATTATATTCAATTAGGACAATAAGCGATGACGTAACTTTTTATGATACTGTCTACATTTCTGACATTTTTTTAATGATCATTTCAACTACCTACTACTTAGGATAGTTTGTTTAACTTGAAAGTGTACCTTTTCTTAAATGGTAGCAGGAAGTGTTCCGAATATGATGAAACGTTAAGTAGAGGTTAGTACAAGGAAACTGTGTATTTGTAAGTAATATCATAATTATCTTCTAGATAGTAAACCGTACAAGGAAAATGAAAAATGTCCACAACTGACTGATCACTGGGTGGTGGTCAATGTCATGTAAGTCAGGTCCTTTTAATGCAGATCGAATCCTATCGACCAAGTTGCAATGTAGCCACTAGTATAAATGACTTGATATTGCGTGCACTATGTTGAGATAAGATGGTGATTGGAGGCAGTCAACAGGAAACTCTGTACCTAGAGTTTCGTGCCACTTGGAACTCGTCAACAAGGTTTACCTATAATCTTAAGGGTGCTGACGCTCCCTGACGGATTCGATCTCGAATCATCTAGCTTCACAGTCAGAGACGTTACCATTGAGTTATCCAGATCTACGTATAATATATTTATTCTTAAGAATGTTTGTCTAAATCAAATACAGTGACTTCCATAAATATAAGTGTAAACTATATGTGAGAATATTTTATCTCAAATGTAACCCAAAAACAAGATAACGTATATCTCTACTCATGATAAAAACTTATGCCACAAATCAGATCATAAAATCATGCTGTAAATCATACTGTACATATAAACATTGAATACCTATATCCTTTACATCTCTTTTGATTAACATTAACAAACACAAGAGTAGTATGTGCTTAAGACTATTTACATATTTAAAAGAAGAAACTTATGAAATTTGAGAGTAGGCAAGTTTTCATTCACTGACTGCTTATTCTATTCAAATATCTCATTTATTTACTTATTCAATTTATGTTAACTGTTAATGTAAACACATTAAGTAAATATGAGATGAGAGTGTAGTTTAATTAATTTTCATTTTATCCCACCTATTTTATAATTTTGTTTGGGTGTTTTCGGTGTTAAAACGTAAGGATCATTTATTGGACATCCGGATTGACTTCAGTGAAATGACAGCATTCAGATTGTAGTTTGTATAACTCGCCATCATTATCAAACATGAGCACATGAGTGTTTTCTGTCAACATTCCAAAGGTTGAACATCCTAGCGGAATATCTCCATATACAGCGGGTAGAAACTATTGGCAGGTTAATATTGTTCCTTGACAACCTTGTTATATTCAAATCGAAAAAGGTTTACAAAAAATTACTAATAATAAATTAGACATGTAAACACATTCAATTTTATGAAGCAACTATCTATTCGAATAATCTACGAATATGAGGAGGAATATTTAAAATATGCTGGTGTAATATACGATTAAAGCTAGACCACCATTGTAAACCTGGAAGGAATGGATAGCCGTCTTGTCCTAATATAGGACTCTTTAGTAGTGTTCATCCACGATCACTCAACGAAAAGACTCCAACCTAGAACTGTCGGTCTCGTGCGCGTACGCTTAACTTCTAGAATACTGAGTCAGGATCCAATGGTGTCAATGTCTAACTTCAATCGATTCATGATCTTGCACAACCCTTCAACTATTGTGTGAGGTAGATAACTGTGCTTACAAGACACGGATTGAACTACATCGGTTTCAATGCCTTTTTCTTCTTCAAAAGCCGTACATTTAAAGCAAGAGGAGAAAAACCATGTTCGAAAATCAATGGACAAAATTTTATTTAATATATAGCTTGTATACTTTTGTATCTTCGAGATGATTAGATAGTTCATTTGTTAATATCGATTTGATCCTTTGTAAAGAATAGTTTCTAGATGTTGTAGTGGAATATAATAAAACAATGTAGCCAATAGTGTGATGCGTTATTTGCTAACGAACCCTTTATGACTAAAATTTCTGAAGACGTTTTCTACCTAATTTGCCACAATAACTGTAGGCAGTTTGTGATAGCTTTCCTTATAATTAGGATATATCAATTGATACAATCATATCACAGGCTTGCTTCATCGTGAAAAGCGTTTGACATATTCAACTGTGTAAATAAAGTGAACCCAGGTGGTAAATAACTCGCCACAATAATGAGCGTCATAAATATTTTCTAAACATGATAAAATGGTTAACTCTGAAATGTACTACTGATTAAAGACATTTGGTCAAATATTGTTGTTGTATTCCGTCATTAACTCATGTAAAAGTGGAATAACAAACTTCATTGTTTTATTAAACTGATATACTCTAACTGAGTTTTCAGAAGTGAATAATTGTGCTTCAAACACAGATCTAATCCACGTCTTTTAATTTACTTGGGAGCAGTCAAACAGTCACATACTATTTATCAAATGTGTCTATGCTGACTACCTCAGTCCTAATATTTAAAAATTTGATTGACTATGAGTCCTTAATAAAACATCGAGATATTACCAGAAACAAAATGATCTTCAGTAATATCAAAAAGACATTGGTTTTCATCCATATGAGTTGAAAATTGTCTAGAACAGGGCATTACAAAGAAAAATATTTATAGTTATTTTGCGTTTTAAATCCAACAATAGTATTACAAATTCTTGCAGATAATTTGGTTATATCAGTATGTGGTTGTGGAGATTGTTAAGTTTTTGATTAAGACAACAAATAGATTGATGTTAGACTACCATCGAAATCCTGGAAGCACTATACGGTCGTTCCATCCTATTGTGAGACTCCTCAGAAGTACGCATCTACGACCCCGCTCGCGGCGTTCAAACTCAAGGCCTTCGGTCTCACGCGCGAACACTTAACCTCTAAACCATTGACCCAGCACCCAACGGTGTTAATGTATAACTTCAACTAATCCACGGAAGGGCACCACCATTCATCATTGTCTTCAGTGAGTTACTACCTCACAACACACCCAGTTGAACTCCACTGATCACGGCTTGTCACTAGAACTCCAGAAAATGTTTCTTGAAGCTAGTCACTAGTGAATTCATAAGTCAATTAAACTTGAACCACCATGGAAAACCTGGAATCACTGGACAACACATTACTGAGGAGTCTCATACTAAGACGAAATGGCTATATTGAAATTTAATAAACTTATATTGATGTACAGGTTTAATTGATTAAAATTGTTTATTTTTTCATTCTATTTATATTGTTTTTTTCAAATTTTATTCGTCAGTACAAAAGAAATTTTATTGGTTTGATTGTTAAAGTATTTTTTGATAGAATAACAAATAAATGTTTACAATTCAATAGTATAAGAAACACAATTATCCCCCTTTGGTTGGTAACTATTTAACCTTGTAAAGATTATTTCTAAAATAAATCTTGATTCAATAATTATGTGTGATACAGAATGAACTTATATGTATCCATCAAATTGTGTAAGAAACGATCGTATTTCAATGGAACTAACAATCACAAATGGTTAATACATGTAAGGATAGTAGGACAGCATACAATACGTGATTCAATCAATCAACAGATTATATATATATATATATATATATATATATATATATATATATATATATATATATATATATATATATATATATATATATATATATATATATATATATATGAAAGTAAAATCTGATATAATTCTATTTGAAAAGTCTATCAATGGAGTTTGCTATATTAGTTCTGATTACATCTCTATACTCACTTGGTAAGTGGAAGTGAGAATTTATAAGGTTATACTTGTAACAAACGATAATGATATTTTGATGATGATGATGATGATAACTGCTTTTCGATTCGCCATCAAATTGCCTTATCTGAATTAACTAGGAAACGGTCAGAAAAGTTGTCTATACAGTTTACTCAAAATGATCATTAGTTACTTCTTTGGAAGCTTCTAGGTTACAGATCAATCTGTATGACAATAATGTTTTTATTAGGTAGTCAATTATATTCGAAAGTCGAAAAAAGTTTAATATTAGTACGGCTTTGGGGTAGATTATTATCTGAATTTAAAAAAAGAGTTATGTACGTAGAAAAATATGGGATGATGATAAGTAAGAAATTTGAAATGTGTAATCTTATTCTTGGGAAGCATCATCTATAAACAAGAAGTAACAGATGTAGATGTAAAGGAGAGGATCATCAAATCAAGGTCACCATTCCTATACTTGAAGAACACATGAAACTTAAAACAACTATCAACCAAATATCAAAGTCACAATGTTCAATACGAACGTCAAGACAGTTCTACTGTACGGAGCTTAAATTTGAAGAACTACCACAACCATCATTAAGAAGGTACAAGTATTTATTAATAGTTGTCTTCCCATGATACTCAACATACATTGGCCGGATACCATCAACAACAGCCTACTGTGGGAGAGAACAAACCAGATTCCAACTGAGGAGGAAATTGGTAAAACACGATGGAGATGAATATGACATACTTTACGGAAATCATCAAACTACATCACGAGGCAAGTCCTAACTTGGAATCCTGAAGGGAAGAGGAAAAGAGGAATGCCCAAGAACAAACCACATCGGGAAATAGAAGCAGATATGAAAAGGATGAATAACAGCTGGAAAGGATTGCCCAGGACAGAGTTGGATGGAGAGTTCTATTGGGTGGCCTATGCTCCTTCACGAGGAGTAACAGGCGTAAGTTAGTAAGTAATCTTATTCTGAAAATAGAATTTAAAACGCTGCGTAAATATTTCTACAATTCCAAGTTATTATTCTGCATAAACTATATTACTCTTTGAATTTCCACTAGTCATACAGTAGTTAAATGAAATGATCACTCTGAAACAGCTATTATTATTATTATTATTATTATTATTGTTAGCTTTATTCAATATTATACTTTTGATATAATATGGAATTCTTATCAGAAAGTGTTCCAACAAATTACTGTTTCTTACTTCTTTATCGATCCTGATGACAAATATTGAGTGATTACCAGTTAGAAGTTAACAGTCCAGTTAATCAACATCTAAATAATGTACATTCTTTTTGTTATATATTGTCAGCAACAACGATATCTATGATTAGGTTCTTTTGTAACTTGTACTACGAAAGGTTTTACATTGTTCAGACGCGCACCTGAATCGATTATGCGATTGATAGCCATAATGATGTATTAAAACAAACAAAATTAGATAACCTATTGAAATATCTCGATGTCAAGAACGGGTAGCCTATATGTTCAAACAGACCGCCGGGTATACAAATAAATAAAATTTGAAATAATGGATTACTAATTATCGTTTTGAATTTCTAGTGAAATACAGTTTACTGACTGTGAATTTTAGCATTTTATGATTATATTTTTAGTGATAATTCAGTGAAATAAAACATTCACTCTATATCTAATTTTCATTGGAATTCAAGCTTAAGATGAATAATTTTAATATACTTTATAGATACTACTTTATTTAAATAAGTAGTATACCTGGAGTCGGATAAAATATTTTGTAAAAGTCAATTTTTATTGAGTTAATCTTAAACTCTCTGGTTATCAAATAATTTAATTTACTATTGAAACAATGTCTGTTTTATTTTTTAGTTGCTGCAGAATCACCAAATTGTAAGCTAATAATAATAATGATAATAAAAATAATAAGTAAATATTTAGTTTACCATTACAATTTAGAAAACCAAGTTAAAACCAATAAGATCATTAGTCAATTAAAGGTAGATCACCATGGAAAACCTGGAAGCACCGGACGGCCGCTTTGTCCCACTGTGGGACTCCTCAGCAGTGTGAGTCCACGATCCCGCCTCGCGAGGTCCGAAACCAGGAAATATAGTACTCGCGCGCGAAAGTTTAACCATTAGACCCCTGGGTCGACCGGCATCCAGCGGTGTTAATGTCTAACTTTAACTAATCCACGAAATTGAGCGAAACATTCACCATTGCCTTCAGTGAATTACTATTTCACAACAGATGCGGTTGAACTCCACTGGTCGCTGCTTCTCACTAGAAATCTTGAAGCCAGTCACTGATGTGCATATGTTGCTTAATATCAGAAGGGGTTTTATGGATATTATTAAACTAATATTATAAAACTAATATCTGAATTCAAGAATCAATCTAGGCTAGACCACCATTGAAAACAAGAAAGCACTGGATGGCCGTTTTGTCCTAGTAACGAACACCTGTACAGTGCTCATTCATGATCTCTCATAGGAGATTCAAACCTAGGACCTTCAGTTACTCTTTCGAACTTAATGTCTAACTTCAATCGATCCATGTTCTTGCGCAATTCTTTATTCATTCTTTGATAAGTGTCTCACACTCGAGATGGATAAGACTCCACTAGTCCCAGCTTGTCACTAGAATCCTTAATAATAAAGTTTATTATTCCATCATAAATCATAAGAAATAGTTTTTAACATGTAATCAATGTATAAACTTATATAATCAAAATGATTGAAAACTTGTTATGTTATTAAACATTTCTGTTATAGATACCAATTGTAAGTATTCACTTTCTAATAGGTTCATTTACATAGCAATACCCTATATAAAAATTATATAACTATTCTTGTATATTCATTTTAGGCCTTGAAAAATGCCTATCTGACAGTAAGTTAAATAAACATTAGAGTTTATTAGATGTTAAGTTTATATTTAGGAAAAGAATATATTTCCTGTTGAATATAATAAAGTACTTCTATAACGACATATTTATTAATTGATTTTATGAATCAATTAAAGCTAGATCACCATGGAAAACCTGAAAGCATTGGACAGCCGTTTTGTTCTAGTATGATACTCCTCAGCTGTACATCATCCCGCTCGCTGGATTTGAACTCATACTAGGATGAAATGGTCGTCCAGTGCTTTTAACTTTTCTATAATGATCTAACCTTAGTTAATTCATGAATTCAACTATTAAATTACTAAAATCTTCACAAAACCCCCTTCTGATAACGATATATTTCATTGCAAAGGATCTACTGTGAAGAACATGAATGACGAATTCGGACTGAAGTTGTTATCTCCATGTATATATGACTACTTTCAGTATGCAAGCAGTTAAAATGTATAAGGAATACTAAGAATAGACGTATTATTACTGAACCGATTTCATGAGGCTATGTCAATCATATGACTCTTATATTGTCTACATGGATTTAATATAGAAGATTCTGTTATGTATATTATGATTCTATACGCTTATTTAATGTGGTTTACAAATAATACATGTCTGTGTGCAACTTATTTGAGATCAATCTTGAAAAGTACGTATATATATATAACTACGTGATAACTTTAGGTTCCAAGAATATATGACAGGTTTAAGGTCAACAAGAATCAATCAATATCAAGGTATACAACACAAGCTGTGAACCACATGTGGAGAAATTTGAACACTTTACTTCTACCTAAAGTTTGTGCTGATGATTTCGCTCAGTAGAACGATGAAAGCTTCACGATCAAACCATCCAGCTCAGAGAAGAAAACTCTATCAAAATCACCCACCTGAGCTACAAATATTCTCCACCATATTTGAAAATTGTCCAACGGCCACACCCAGAGCCGTCGGCTTCAAAGTCTGATCCGCAAAGCAGTGGAGCAAAGTTAGGAGATCCAGTCACATGGTAGCCGGTGATCAACAATTGGTTCATGCACCATTTGTTCCCTCAGGATATTGGTGCCCACGTGCACCTTTGGTTTAGAATCAGGATTTCCCATCTCCACAAGGTGGACTCTCCGTGTCCACCAACCCGGTTAAGGCGCCGGACATTTGCTTTTCGTCCTCTCAATTTCGTAAACAACACCGCTACCACGAGAAGGTAGTGAGTAGGACTTCCCTGACAGTGGCTGTTTACGTGTGACCATGTGAGAGCATTTGGAGATGGAGAGCTGACTCTCCCCATCCTCGAGCGTACTAGGGCATTTAGGGAAAATATACTCTATATTCATAGAGTAAATTATATAATTTAGGTAAAATCATTAATAAAACTTTCTTCATAAATGATTTTTACCCTAGGGAAATATCTGAGGCCATATTGTGAGTAATGTGTAATTTCAGAACATAGTATTCAATTTCATTTCATAATTTATGTATGATACACTTTTACCTACACTTATTATTATCATTATTATTTATTATTTGAACACATAAGTATTGGTACAAGGGGGCACCAAATATATGTGCACCACACAAAGCAATGAGAATGGGAAGAGAAAAAGAAAGTAAGGTGCGTATAGGAAAAAAAGAACAATAACGACCACAAATTAGTGTAAGGTAGTGCAATAATAATAATAATAATACTAATAATAATAATAATGGAGAAAACAGAAACGTACAATCAGAAGAAATCTTTCAGTTAAGGAAGATACAACCACTTCTTATGAAGAAAGTAAAATAAGATTACAGCGAAATCGCCATCGGCTTCTATTCTGTGCCATATCTGATAACGTTTCTAGCCACTGTGTCACACCATCTCTCGGACCCCAGCCAGGGAGTAGTGAAAGACCAACAGAAGCCAGCTCTTTGCAGCTTTCTTTCATACCATGACACCATGTCATACACTGACCACCTCTCCGCTTTTCCAACCAGTCCCAGTGTCTGCAAATAATGCACGATGTTGAATTCTCTTGGACCATATTTGTAGAACATGTCCAAGCCACCGAAGTCGATATTTCAAGATGGTGACACCAATTGGATTATCGTCTCTGTGCTGAAACACACGATGACGAACCTCTGCATTTGCTTATTTGCCTACTATTATTTGTTCAAGGGTTTTTATTATTACCTTCGTTATACAGATTAAAAGTCATTGATTGCACTGATGGATTAAAACGATTGTTTCATCTGAAGTTAAATATGTTCATTGCAAGTGTGTAAACCATCAGAACTAATTAGCGATAGCATTCAATCAGATGACATATAGAAACAATATGGTATCTTTAAATCGTTATCTTAATTGTGGATCGTGTTTTGAAAGACAACATGGCAAAATCATTATCTAATACCTGGAATAAAATACTTTGACATTCCCACTATAGCTTTGGTGGAAAAAAATGTCTGTCCACATCACTTTACCATTCAGAGGTAATTCAAATAGCCTTTTATTGAAACAAATGCTTAAATCAGTCATATTGTTCAGCAAAGGTCATTATCAAGGAAACAACAAGGTTCATACTTAATCGAAAACTTAAAAGACAAAAAAACCATTGCGTCACATCCCACTATGTTTATCAGTTTAAATATGTGTGGTCATACATATATAGGGAGGAGTAATCGTGATCTCAAAATTAGGGTGTGTGTGAACACGTACCTAAATGGTTACAGAAACAAATACAATCAAATGATCCAATAAAAGTAGAGGATAAATATCCATTCAAGTTACAAAAGAGACCAATCAGAGATATCGTGGTTGTTGGCAATATTTATCGAAAATAATTCACATTATCCACATGTCTATTCCTGAGCGGCTAACATCGAACTGGTGATCACTCAATATTTATCGGAAAGGTCGATCAAGAAATAAAGGAAACTTGTTGACATACTTTGTGTTGATAATTCTATATTATACCAAAAATATAATATTGAATAAAGCTAATAAATAATAATGCAATTAAAACTCAGTTCTATACCTATCTTCAATAGTATCTGCAAGCTTATTGATTTTATTCACCGTTTAGGTAATACTGCATGTTCAAAAAGTATGTCTTGATTAATAACTTATTTCAATATTACAGAGTAAAGTACTTCAAATTAATTATCGTTTACTGAAAAAAACTATTTTCTTAATTTTTTGATTGAGATCATGAACTGATTAGTGTTAGATCACCATCGAAAGCCTGGAAGCACTGGATAGCCATTTCGTTTTGTTATGGGACTCCTCCTCAGTGAGCATCCACAACCCCACTAGCGGGATTCGAACCAAGGGTCGTTAGTCTCGCTCTTGAACGACTTACCTCTAGATCACTGGGCTGGTCAGCACCCAACGGTGTTAATGTCTAACCTCAATCAATCCACGAAAGTTATATTCATTTGAAGTACTTTTAGAAAACAGTTAAAAAAGAAGCGATTCATAAAATATTACAGTTAAAACTAACTTGTTCATTTTTGTATTGTTTGTTTGAATCTTCACATTAATATTTAGGACTGTAATTGATCAATTTGTTAAAGACATTTGAACATTCTGTACAGATGATTTCAATATTGTCTTAAATCTTAAGCATTATAAGCGGAGATAGATAGTGTCTCTCAGTGGGAATCAAAGACGAGCGTCTCATTCTATTTCGGACCCATCATATAGATGTACCTTCATTACACAGTTGATTTTCACTTCAAGACTCTAACTCATTAACGTTCGCTTCAAACACAATTACGTTATTCACTTAGCCACTGAGTTTTGGAATGAAAATCAACTCTGGAATGCAGATACATCCAGATGATGAGTCCTACTATATAAGAGGAAATGAGCGTCATTGATTTCCACTGCTAATCCTCATCCATCTTTAATTATTAAACTAACTCATGTTTATGAAAGCTTAAGCAAATGATTTGCAGAATTTTGCTGGTTACATTAAATAAATTGAAAAAAATGTTTCTATGAAATATGTTTCTCATTGATAAATCATATCCTGATTGATTGTGAGATAATAAGTCACTGAAGACAATGATGGATCTGTTGCTCGATTTCGTGGATTATTTGAAGTTATTTATTAACACTATTGGATGTCAGTCGGCTCAGTGGTCTAAAGGTTAAGCTTTCGTACGCGAGACTGATAGGTCCTGGGTTCGAATCTCGTGAGGTGAGATCGTGAGCATACACTGTTGAGGAGTCCCACAGTGGAACAAAATGGCCGTCCAGTACTTCCAAGTCTTTCATAATGTTCTAACTTCAATTGACTCATGATTTCAACTATTAAAATTACTATAATATTCACAAAACCCTATTCTGATATTAAATATAAGTATTCAATATGAAAATACACACTTCTTATTAGTGAAATATAAACAAGTTTCTTGTTAACCAACAACCATTATTAAACTATTGAAAATGTTTTGAGGATAGATGCTTCAATAAATGATAATGAATTGATGAACAATACACAAAAATATTCATCTTTATAGACTAATAAAGATTTATGATTTATAAACAGAACAATTCTATTCACTTTGATGTATAGATGCTGATCCACAATATTTTTATTGTAAGTACATTTTCATATTGAACTTTGTTAAATGATTTCCTTGAAACAATTGGCTTCAAATCTATTGAAAGATCTAATGAATCAATTATAATTCGGATAATTAGTAGTGTAAAGACTTGTTGAATGAATTGATGGATATCTTTTATAACATTCAGGATGTTTTCATCAGTTAATCAGCAACAGGTTAAACATGATCTTATTCATATAATTATATAACTGAAAGTGATCATAAAACACTCATACTTCTCTAGCTGAAATATGTAATTGAATGTTTGTCATGTATTTTAATGAAATTATTTGGATTACCATTTATGAGAAACAAAGAATTGAAATCACTAATAATAGTATTCACTTACTTACTTACTTATTTACTTATGCCTGTTACTTCCAGTGGTGCGTAGACCGCTGACCAGCATTCTCCAACTCACTTTATTGAGGGCCTTCCTTTCCAGTTCTATCCAGTTGTTGTTCATTTTTCTCATATCTGTCTCCGTTTTTCGACGTAATGTGTTCTTTGGTCTTCCTCTTTTCCTTTTGCCTTGAGGATCCCATGTGAGGACTTGTCTTGTGACACAGTTGGGTGCATTCCTCAATGTGTGTCCTATCCACTTCCAACGCTTCCTGATTTCTTCCTCCTCTTGGATCTGGTTTGTCCTTTGCCACAGTAGGTTGTTGTTGATAGTGTCTGGATAACGGATCTGAAGTATTGTGCATGGACAACTGTTAATAAACACCTGTATCTTCTGGATGATGGCTTTCGTAGTTCTCCAAGTTTTCACCCTATACAGTAGAACTATTTTCACATTTGTATTGAAAATTCTGACTTTGGTATCGGTTGAATTGTGTTATTTTGAATTGTAGATGTTCTTCAGTTGTAGATATGCTGCTCTTGCTTTTCTGATCCGCGCCTTCACATCTGCATCAGATCCACCGTGTTCATCAATGATGCTGTCCTGATGTGTAAAGGATTTTACATCCTCCAAAGCTTCTCCGTCAAGTGTGATTCGATTAGTTCATGTAGTTATATCTTGCTTTTTCCTTTCTGTATGTTGAGACCTATTGCTGCTGAGGTTACTGCTACACTGGTTGTCTTCTCCTGCATTTATTATTGCGTGTGTGATAGAAGAGCCAGATCATCTGCGAAGTCTAGATCGTCCAGTTGCATCCTAGCTGTCCACTATATCCCTTGCTTCTTCCCAGATGTTGACGTCTTCATGATCCAGTCGATCACCAGGAGTTGATTTATTTCACATATCTTAACCAGGAAAATTGCTGAATACATACGAAATATAATGACGAAATATACAATGTTATTACTGATTTTGTTTGCTGAAAACGTAAGCAGAATGACTTCAAATATATTTTGATAAAAACTATGCACTGAAGTCACATTAGATAAGTAAATGTTTTTAGATTTGTAGAGAGTATTACCTTATCATATAAGCATTTAATAGAAAATCTCTTCTGTTAGGACAAACATAGAATAAATATCCAAATGTAGTGCGTCAATAATTTGTAAAGACCACAGTAAAAAATGGCTCCCGAATGCCCTGGTACGGCCGAGAGTGGGGAGAGTCAGCTCTCTCTCTCACTCTCTTTCTCTCTCTGGAAATGCCCTCACATGGCCACGTGCATGCAACCATTACTAGGGAAGTCCCAATCACTGAGTTTTCGTGGTGGTAGTATTGTTTAAGAAATTGAGAGGACGGAAAGTGAATGTCCAGTGATTTAACCGGATTGATGGATATGGAGGATTCATCTAAGGAAGTTGGAAAACCCTCATTCCAGACTAATGGTTCACATGGGCTACAGGATCCTGAAGAAAACAAATAGCGTTTGAACCTATTGTTGGTCATTGGCTACCATAAGACTACATCTCCTGACGTTGCTCCACTGCCTTATGGATCAGACCTTTAGGTCAAAGGCTCCGGAGTGTGGCTTCTTAAGAAAACCATCTGCTTCGGTTCGGGCATCCGAGCAGTATTCCAGTCCTCGCACAAATCGAATGATCTATGTTCACATATCTGTTTGGTACCTCCTTGTAGCAATGTCTATGTATTTAAAATAAATTAAACAGAAAACGATTTAAAAGTCATAGTTCTACTTCCTAGAATAAGCATGATTTTCACTTTAATGTTTTAGGCAATTTAGCTTGTGAACGACATAGTACGTCATATTATCCTCCTGTCATAATATTTAAACATAAATAATAAAAAAAGAACAGTTATTATGTAATGATTAAAACGTTATGTAGTACGATCAGTTTTATACATAAACCTTTTATGAATTTGAATTTCATCTAAAAGGATGTATTTTCGGTATATTCTTGTGTTTCAATATTCATATCTTTATGGTTATTGTTAGAACTTTTGCCCTGTGACCCTATCAATGAATAACGTAATGATACCGCCAATTAGAGAACAGTGGATTATCGATCGGACCAATGACGCATAAAACTAGTACTAGCAGTCTGGAGTCCTTATCGATCCTTTTTCCCGCCTAACCTTGTCTGTTAAGTCCAGAACATCAATCTCAGCCACTACGATATGAATCATTTATTTCAAACATACGATGTTTATATACCAATCAAACAGATCACATCGTACCATAAAATGGAAAATAACATTTGTAAAAGATTTGGCCAAAAGTGGCTGTGAATGTGGGAGATAGTAATCGATAGAGTGGGCATGATTTAAGAATGGTAATTCGTATAATAATAGTTCATAGGTCAAAATGAATCTCATAATAAGAGGGACATGAATATGAATAGTTTAGTTATGTGACAATTATACGTTAAGAATATACGTATATTATTGGTCGATAAATGAATCCCAAAAGTTACCATTCATTATTCTCATCTAGATAATAACATCCATAGTTCAGTTTTTAAGTGAACTACTTATAGATTCGTCAGATGAGTTTATTTGGCTATAGTGTTTTCTTAAATGCTCATTCACATCAATATTTATATAGACATATCTTTACCTAGAGAGCTATTATCTGAATTCCATGAATTACTTCTTTCTTTTGAATACCTACTGATGAAAATGAACTCAAAACATTTATATTTCTTAAATCATAATGTATCATTGTAAGATTCATTGGCGAATAAACTTAAGTTATTTCAAATTTCATCAGGTTCAAGCTAAAAAGTTCTCGTCATCTAACATTATTGAGCCAAGTTTCCATGTATTTTAAAGCTTTAGGAATAATCACTTTGAAGCTAGTCACTACCCAAATACAATTACAATACTGTTTTATATCTTTGTTGGTTACTAATGTGTTTATATATCTTCATCAATTTTCCCTTGAATTTACTGTGATATACATATGTATATATACTTGTATGATATTCATAAATCAATCAAGAATGTTTATGATTAAATAGATTATGTAATGATCTCTGATTGTAATTGATTCTCATGTTGACAACAATTTATGTTACTAACTGTATAATAAAAATAAGATATTTTTGAAATTTCTGTTATTATTGTTGTTATGTAATTACAGAAGCCAAGAGTTCCAAAACTGCACGATCAATAATCGATAAAAGTAAGTTACAAAGAAAAAAAAAAGAAACTCGAAACGTCATTACTCAATGTTTTTGTTACTTATTGTTTATTATACTTAATCGCTAGAACATTATTTCGAGTTGGTAGATTCTATAAGACGATAAATTCTATTCAAGTATCTTGATGTTTTCAACATTTATTCAAGATAAATTGAAGTTGATATTAGTGAGGTTTATTGGATCTCACAAATGTCAAATAAAATTACTTTAAACTTGAATTCACTAGATGTTGTTTACTTGTATCTTCTCATTGTTATTTAGGATTGTATCTCAGAGTCGACGTTCACTCTGGGATTCGAACTCAATATACCGTTCACTACAAACGCCATTGAGTTATCCACTTAGCTACTGAATCCTTTAAAACTTTGGTTAGTTCAAGTTTATTTGGTTTAAGTAAGAATGTATCAATCATCAAAGAGGGGATATAATATCGACAATTATTCATTTAACTGCCTACTAAATTTGTTCGTGAAACTTACTGATATCAGAATCATCTGGATGTGTGTTTATTACGTAAATTTTGGTCAATTCCGGATTTAAACGATAACTGTTATATTGATTCTTATTTTTCAATCTATAATGATAACTGTGCTTTATATGCAATGATCTAGAAACAATTTTGAACTTTATATTGTAGTTGTAACATCCATTGAATACGAATTCTGTAAGTTTTTATACTTAAAGCTGAAATTATCTAAAGGTTAACTTTTGTTTTAACAAACTGGAATTTTAAGTTATTTCAATAGTTGAGATCATGAGTCATTTAAAGCTAGACTACCATGGAAATCCTGGAAGTTTCAGTGGACGGCCGTTTCGTTCTATTGTGCGGCCACTTTTTAATAAAGGATCCCAAATACCATTAAACGCAAGGCGGCTTATGTATTTTATTTAATCAATTTTTTTTTCATCCCTTTTGAAAACGTTTTTTATTTCTTTTCGTCCAATGAAATGGCTAATTTCAAATTCATTATAATTGGTCAGTTATTTCTTAAAATTGATATAAAATGTCAGTCCTTGTCAACAGAGCATCTTTTCTTCATATTATGAACGATAATAACGTACAAAGTACAAGCTCTATCATTTCTCGCATTGTCACAGAAACAAATAAATTATTCTTGAATACATTATATCTCATAGCGTTCCAATCAGCTGAAGCGTTAAAGAGCGCCAACAGAAGTTATGAAAGAGCTACGTACTGCGGTGAGACTATAATTTATGGACGAGCCAATCAGAAGCGTCTTAGAGATTTCAAGGTCATGGCGCCAACGTCCGATCGGTTCACAGGGAATTTTGTACAAAACGTGATAATTGAGAGGCTATAAGAAATAAAACGGGCAGACTACAGTTTGTGGACGGGCCAATCAGGTACACGATAACAAACCTCTGATTTTGGCGGGAAAGCCTTTTATCCATTTGGCTAAACAGATTTGTGGAATTATAGCTGATGTCAGTTTGTGATGGAAACCCCATATATAATTCTTAACCAAGGCAAATTATGACAATTATCGCGAACTGGATAATAAAAACACCAGTAACACTGGCTGCAGTCAGGTACTACAATATATACGGATGTTTGGAGAGTGCATAGACTCCTACATAGACTTGTTTATGTGCATCGTGTCGTTATCCATAAGTGGTATTTTGTATATTCAACAACCGGAGTGCACGCAAACAATATTGAAGTTATGTGGTCGAGGCTGAAAGAGTTTTTGCGACCTTATCATGGCTTTAGAGGCCGACTATTCTGTAACCATATGGAATGAGTTACTCTACTACATGCATTACGATTTTAGAGCCTCTAAACTTGAAAAGTTTTTGAACCATGTAAAAGAAATGTATCCACTTTATTTCCTTGGTTTTGTATAATATAATTTTACTCTGTATTTACTGTTTGCTGATTGGCTAATATTTCTCAAGGTCACTTGAGATTCGTTCAAAGGTCGTCCATAAATTATAGTCTCGCCGAACTGATGAAATATGAAATTAAATTCATTTTGTTGGAAAAAAATTATTTAAAAAAATATACTTGGTTTTTTCAAGATGTCAGTTTCTACCTAGCAACTAGACTTTTGACAGATATGTTTGATTCATTTCTATGTACAAGAAACATTTATAGATTAACAATTTTTCTGAAAGATTAATCATATTAATTTATAAATAGATAATTCAGTCTTTTATAAATGATACTAAATGTTCTCTATTTAATATTTTATGTGAATACTCATTAAACAACTGAGATTCTATGAGTTGCATCTTTTTAAAAACAAAATTCATTTACAGGTACTACTGACTGTAATGGTAAGTGATTATAAAGTTACAACGATATTATACAACGTTATAATCATTATATGTTGAAAAATACAATCGAGAATTCAGGTTCTAATATTATTAACGGAATGAACATTATACTACGTGGTTAATTTTTCTTCTCATTTAGACCCACACTATAATAGACAAAGATGTGAGCTTATACAATTATATGTTTTGTAGTATATGTATGTTTGTAATTTACACTTGTCTTGAAACATGTTCATTAGTGTATAAATTTGATCAATGAATACTATTTACAAATATAAGCAAAGATGGATGGTGGCTAATAGGAGAGTTCTGGACGATCATTTCTTTCTATTTTGGACACGTCAGCTGGATTTATCTGCATCTTAGGGTTGATGTTTTACTCCAGGATCCGAACATAATACTGTTTGCTTCAAACGCTCTCGAGCTTCCAATTTTAGGGAAAATTTGACCCGTTTTGGGGAAGTCGCTATAGTAAACTTTGAGGAAATTCCCCAAAATTTACCCAGGGTTCCCGATAATTTCCCCAAACTTGAGAGATTGGGCTATCACAACAATTCACATAGGATGTATATATGTCAATAACAGACTGATCAACTGCGTTCCTAAACATCAGTGAGAAGATTCAAAGAAACAACACAAAACTGTATCAATATATACAAATATGTCACATTCTAATGAGAACTTATACGTGAGAGAGATAATCTAGTGATTATTTAAAATTTTCGCATCTTAATGAAGGTCAGTCCCAATCTCTCAAGCTTGGGGAAATTTTGGGGAATTCTGGGTAAATTTTGGGGAAATCCCCAAAGTCAAATGAACTTGACCAGGGTTAAAGGGGAATTTCGGGGAAATATTGGGGAAGTGGCACTAAAACCCCAAAATTTCACCAAAGTTTACAATAGCGGCTTTCCCAAAATTTTCCCAAAATGGGTCAAATTTTCCCGAAAATTGGGAGCTCGGGGTTTAAGTTGAAAGATTCGGTGAAGGGATAGGTTCAATGTAATAAATATAGTATTTCTTAATTAATAACTGGCTAAATAAAAGTGATCGAAAATAACCACTATAAAACTGCTTGAACTATATGTTGTAGAAGTATATAATATATGGATTCTTTATTGCTGATAACACACTTTATGATGCAAATAAGCAAACCTTAAAAAACCATGTTACATCTCCATTGTCTAGTATCGATCTTTCCGCACGGACATTCAATTGAGCTGGTTACTTACTTACTTACTTACGCCTAATACTCACAATGGAGCATAGGCCGCCGACCAGCATTCTTCAGTCCACTCTATCCTGAGCCTTCCTTTCTAGTTCTATCCAATTGTTGTTCATTCTTCTCGTATCTGTCTCTATTTCTCGGCGTAATGTGTTCTTTGGTCTTCCTCTTCTCTATTGGCCTTCAGGATTCCATGTGAGGGCCTGCCTTGTTACGCAGTTAAGTGCTTTCCTCAATGTGTGTCCAATTGAGTTGGTAATATCTTGAAACTATGTTTTTATACTGGTATTACTTTCTTGTTTCTGTCTGATCGATTTTCAGTTTATTTCAGACTGGTTCTTTTTTACGAGTGTCAATGAATTTCGATACGCTTGAATATGTGTCAGTAAATCCGTATAACACTCCATCAATTGACTGTACTTTACGATCAAATATTTAAATTAGGAAATATACAATTCACCTTATTATTAACCGGAACATCTCAAAGGATATTTTTTTTTGTTATTTTCTATAAAATTACTTTTACATGCTGGCTTCTGTGGTCGTTGTATCAATAACTAGTCAACTCAATTTATATACACCACTCGAAATAGTTCTAGTTAAATGCTTTCCAATCTATGATGCTTTGGTGGAATATGCTTAAAGCTATCATGCGAAAAGAAGGAAGATTTACGGCGAAGCTAAAATTTATGGACGAACCAATCAGATTTAGGATAACAGGTGTTGAATTTTGGCGCAAAATTTACTCACCAATTTGGCCAAATAGCGTCTTGACATTTTACCTAACGTCAGTTCGTAACGAAAAACTGTAAACCTAATTCCAAACCCTGGCCATTAACTGTGAATCATAATCCTTATTCTTCAAATTGCTTTACAACCCTCCTTTAGTCTTATTAAGTAGGTAGACACTCTCAAGGTCACTTTGGCGTCACTCACATGTCGTCCATAAATTATAGTCTCACTAAAAATTAATTAAACAGCGATAAATTAATGTATTCTATCTGACCATCCATTTATTACAATTAAAGGTGAAAATGATTGTGGCAGTGTTTGTAAGTCAATCAAGTTTTTATGAAACTATGGTATTAACTTATTTTCAAAGTTGAATTCATGAGCAAATTTAAGCTAGATCACCATCAAAAACGTGGAAGCACTGGGAGGCCGTTTCATCGTAATAAGGAACTCCTGAGTGATGCGCATTGACGATTCCTCACCAAAGAAACTTGAACCTAGGACCATCGGTCTCGTGCGCGATTGCTCAAACTCTAGAACATCAAGACAATATCCAATAGTGTTAATGTCTAACTTCAATCAATCCATGGTCTTGCTCAACGCTCTATCTGTTCTCTGATAACTGTCTCACACTCGAAACGGATCGGACTCCACTGATCACGGCTTTTCAATAGAGCTCTTGACAATCCATATTGGAGCTAGTCACCACTGACCACATGATTATTGTTGTTATGAGGTTTTGCAGAGGTTAATCGTTTGCACGCGAGATCGAAGGCCCTATCGGCCGTCCAATGCTTCCAGGTTTACTATTGTGGTTTAACTTAGATTGACATATGAATTATTTCATTTATCCTAGCCGCTTCGTGATTAAGAAATGCTCACAATATCAAAATCCATTTATTAACAAATGAAAACTACATTCAGATACAACTATCTAACCATTTCGTAGTTTTTGTTGTTATACGACTGCAGCCGATTTCGTTGAAAAGAATGACATTTCTTTGCTGATAGAACCAAATTGAAACGAATTGTCTTTGAATGAAATTACCCTACAATTTTCAATTATGAACCGGGACGAGAATAAAACGAGGACCTCTCTTGTTTAATTTCGTAAGCGTAAAATTGATGATAAACTCAAGTACTTAAATTACTCGTATTTACAACTCTACATATTTCATGATGAAGGGTACTTTGTCATACCCTATGTTCACATACCCTATGTTCTCAAGCTACATGTTGAGCTTGTTAATTATTCACTTATCATTCTTAACTGTTTTTATATGAACGTATGTATGTGTACATATTATTCTACTCATCACCTATCTGTAGCTTATTTTTATGTGACTATAAATATTGATTACCACTTGACTAAATCGAGTTGGCTTACGTACCTTCTCCACTGCGCATCATTTTGTTTCGCTTCGTTTCTTTGATTATCTAATTGTACAAAATATACTCATTCAAACATCCATTCTCGTATTTGACTTATTTCCGGAATTAAGTCGATAATTATATACGACGATAGATGATATATATGTACTTCAATGAACAATCAAATATATGATATAATGGGATTTAGATGCCACGTCACTAAAGTATAAATTATTAGATATCCATTTACTTATTAGAGATTAGAAACATTTTTTAATGAAAACTTTAAGACTGCACATATACAAAAATATTTATCAATATTATCGATTTGCAGCTGCTTTCATTTCAAAGTGTAAGTTATATAAAGTTCTTTATGTTCTAAAAGTTATGTACATCAATTGTACAAATACTTCATTGTGAATATTAAAAAGTAGATTGAATGAATTAAGAACTGATTGAATGATTACCATCATAATTGGTTACCTGATTAGTTAATATATTATTATTATTATTATTATTATTATTATTAGCTTTGTTCAATATTATATTCTTGGTACAATATCGAAGTATCAGCACAAAGTATCTCAGCAAGTAGCTTACTTATTGGTCGATCCTGACGATAAGTATTAGGTGATCACCAGTTAGATGTTAGCACTTCAAGAATCGACATCTGATTAACGTACATTATTTTCAGTACATATCACCAGTAATCACAATGTCTCTGATTGGACATTTTTGTAACTTGTAGAGCGAAAGATTGTACACTTTTCATAAAGGTGACTGAATAGAATATTTCTTGAAATATCTAGATGGCAGGAACAGGTAACGCAGATACTCAAGTACGCTGCCATTTTCTGAGGTGTGTAGTTAACAAATCGTGAAGAACAAACTATTTTAATAGATTGTCAGTGTATTACAATGTCAATGGAATAAAATCTTTATTATTATGTTTTTGTTATAAGAAATAAAGATATTAGAAATTTTTCAGAAGGTGTTTTGTGGAAATTGTTGTAATTTCAGTAGTTGAGATCATGAGTCGATTGAAGCTAAACCACCATGGAAAACCTGGAAGTACTGGACGGCCATTTCGTTCCAATGTGGGACTCCTCAGCAGTGTGCATCCACGATCCCAACTCACGAGATTCGAACCCAGGACCTATCAGTTTCGCGAGCGTGCGCTTAACCACTAGAGATGTTTAATGAAATGAAGGAACATTTTGAAAAATCATAGATATATGTAAATTAAGGAGAGAGAATGATATTTTTAAATATGGAATAAAGTAGTAAAAACAATAGAAACGTATTAGACGTACATCTTTTGTATGTATAGCTATGTCTTCATTTTATGAATACCAAGAGCTTCTACAGCGTTGAAGTATTTGATACAAAGATATCTAGACAGATTCACTCGAATTGTATAAACAACCATATAATCTATCTGTGGATCAGTATAGTGGTTGGAATGGAATAAATATTCAACAATACAACTTTTATCTGCTTTCTTCTGAACTTTGTTGAACTACATTGTAACGTTGTAGTTCGCAGCAAGCTCTATCTCCGCGTATTATACCTTGCCTCACAAAGAGCAAGTAAACTGGTGGATGCACATAGAAGTAACCAGATAAGGGAGCCTATTGATTGTGGATACAAAAAATAAGCTGCTGCCGGTTGACGTTAGTCTAAGCTTTGCTGCATGGATCGTTTATTTTATCGCTTCTGCTAACCAACTTTTAAAAAAATCAGAAGTTTTGTCACCCCTAAATTCCAGATTTATAAAAAGATACTTCTTCGGCCCGGAATTACCAGACTCTTTGTTCCAACATCAGTTCACGCTCGTCTCTATGAAATGGTTCGTATATCCGTTTTCAGCCGACGTTTCTCTGAAGAAAGCAAGTACTTCAGTACTTCAGTATTACAGATCTTACAACTTCAGTAACATAATGGGTAAATAAGTTTCCCGAGTCTGTTTACCGTAACCTAGAAATTGAAGCTGCTCAGTTCGTCGTTCCATGTTTGTTTTCTGTTTTTTTGACATTTTAAAAAATCTGTCATTTACCCTTGCTAGAAGTACATCGAGAAACGAGATAGACTAACCTACTTCATTTTTTAACTTAAAATCTAAGGAAGAATGGGATATTTTGAAAAAAAAAACAACGAAAAATGTCAACTAGAAACACTCTCCTAAGACTGGACACAATGGAAATCTTATTTAAAGCAATTAGTCCCTTTTATAAATTTCGATAGAACAATGACAAGACGGAGTTGATCTGAAAAATGTGATGTATTTGCGCTATACATTTCGAACAATCTGGTCACACATATTCTTGTCAGGGCATTTTATATGAAAATTAATAAAGGTCAATTACATGAAAGTTAAAGTACAAACAAAATTAACAAAGGGGAGAGAAAAGATAAGAAATTGTCGCATTATCCTAGGCCATAGAATGACTCAAGGATTACCAAGGTAAATTCAAGGTTACGACAAATTGTTTTTGTACACATAAAGGGGGCTTAAATTTACGAATAGCCAAGGCTTCTATAAACTTAAGAATTCGTCCTTGACAATTTCTATACAACGTTTTAAAAGCTGCATTAATATCAATTTTGTGCCCCGTTTCAATTATATGTTTCGCTATCGATGACCCTGGTTTTCTACCACCCACGTTGATCGGATCGTTTGACACACATTGATTTTGAAGCCATTTAGGCACATGTATAACGCAAATACATCACATTTTTCAGATCAACTCCGTCTTCTCATTGTTCTATGGAAATCTTATTATTATGGCATCTGTATGTCTGCATATTTCATTATCAAAACTGAAATGGATATTGTAGGTACAACATAACAATAAGTGAAATGAATCCAGAACTGCTACTATTATTATTATCAACAGTATATATTCTTGCATTAAAACTCTTACTATACATTATCGTATTTATTCATTATTCATATGTACAGATTGTACAAAATGATAATAAATTCGTTGAAAAAAGAACTATTAAATGAACTTTGAATTTTTATCTTTTAAACTAATTGATTTGAAGATGTGATTACAGAACCTCAAAAGAATTTATTCTTCATTCATATGTCTGTGTGTTGGTGTAATCTAACATTGATCAGTTCATGATTTCATTGAATTTCAACAATCTCTACAACGTCATACTGAAAATTATCATGTGATTACTAACGACTAGCTTTGATAAGTAACTCTTGGAATTCTAATAAGAAGTCATGACCAGTGGAGATTAAATTGTGTTGAATAAGAAGTAGTTACCTACCAAAGACAATGGAAATCTGATAATGTGATGAAAAGCTTTTAGTGAATAAAATATTTGAATAAGATTATTGTGATGCTTTCATTTAGGGATTGAAATCAATTGTTCTAGTTGTTAGAGCGCCTTAAAAACATTTGTAGCTTATATTAAAATCATCACATTTGGGTTAAGGAGCAGTTACCATTGATTATATGACCAGTATTCTTTCTGGATTAACCTAATGGTTGTAGGATCAGTCATTATGGTGTGGAATTAGATTCTAGTCCGATACTAGTACACTTATCTTTGTAACTATAATAATAATAGACCTATTCCCAGAATTGTAGATACGTCATGATGTGACCACCTGATCTATATGATCTTACTTGGAAGTCACATCATAGTCTACGCTGACTCGTTCTATCGTTACCATCAGCAATATGATGTTTAACAATTCTGAAGAGAATATTTAAGTTGGGGTAGAAGAATATATTCAATGTGAATGGTAATAAGTTACACATAATGAGCACACCTGCAAGTTCAAGCCATACCACCTCGAATGATTGTTCCCATGTTTACTATTGTTCACCTTCTCTTAATGTTACATGTTGAATGTCAATCTTCTCAATAATTATAAGTTTAGCTTGGAGAATCGTGTGGTTAACAACCGATACCACTACAAAGGTACATATCAACGTATAGCTACCGACATTAACTTCACGTACACTTTTTTTGTTAATCTATGTAATTTAAATATTATTAAATTTATTTGCAGGTTACAGAGTTTGTCGTGGCAGTGAGTTTACTAGCATTTCATGTATATTTGAGTTAAATACCATGAATGTTGATTAGGAAGAAATACGTTTTTATAGAAGCATCCATACTGAGTTTAAAATTATACCGGTTAATATCTTGTTCATTGTAGCAAAAGTTTTCATCAATATTTGGATTATTTCAGATATAATTTGGGTCGCTTCAAAAATAGGTTTTTTCCGATTGACATCATGAATCGATCAATGTTAAACCACCATCGAAAACCTGGAAGCACTGGACGGTTGTTTTGTCTCCATAACCTCATAATGACAGATATCTATCTTAGTAAAATGGAAGATGGTCACGCGATTTCGTGGATTGGTTGAGGTTAGACATTAACACCGTTGGATGCCAGCCCAATAGTCTAGAGGTTATGCGTTAGCGCGCGAGACTGAAGGACCTGGGTTAGAATCCCGTGAGTGGGATCGTGGATGAGCACTGCAGAAGAGTCCCACAATAAGACGAAACGGCCGTCCATTGCTTCCATTTTCTCAAAGGTGTTCATGATCTCAATCAAAAACATGATAAAATATTATTGATTTAAGAAAGAAAGCGTATTTATCATGTCCGTAAAGAAGACTACACTTTTGTTTGCCATACTTGTAGAATTGTTGTCTCCAGCTAATCGAACTTTTTCGTGATGTTGATTAAATTTTCAACTTATTTTCACGGGCTAAATTATATTTAACTGTTAAACGTTTTCAGAACATACCAGCCTAGATGCACTTTGTAAGTCATTTAGAAACTATTATTAATCCATTATCACCTAGAAAATATACTCATCATAATGTCTTATGTTATTTTTCGTGTAACATAGAGTGTAACCTATTCAACGAAAAATTTGCAGTATGACGGTATCGATATATTCATTTAACTATCATTTACTTGCTTACTTACTTACGTCTGTTACCCCTCGTGGAGGAGTATAGGCCACACATCAGCATTCTCCATCCAATTCTGTCTCGAGCAATCCTTTCCACTTGTTTCCAGTTGTTATTTCCCGACGTAGTGTGTTCTTTGATATTCCTCTCTTACACTTCCCTTCACGATTCCAAGTTAGAACTTGCCTCGTGATGCAGTTTGGGAACTTCCGTAATATATATCCTATCCACTTCCAACGTCTTTTCCAAAATTTCTTTTCAACTAGGAGCTGGTTTGTTCTCTCTCACAGTAGGTTGTTGCTGATGGTATCTGGTCAACAGATACTAAGTATCTTACATAAACACCTATTTATAAATACTTGTGCCTTTTTAATGATGGTTGTAGTAGTTCTTAAAGTTTCAGCTCCATACAGTAGAACTGTCTTGACGTTTGTATTGAAGATCTGCATTTTGATGTTTGGTTGACAGTCGCTTTGAGTTTCATATTTTCTTCAATTACAGAAATGCGGCCTTTATTTAACTATCACACATATAATAACCTTGATGAGTCTGGTAATTGAAACAATGAAAAGAATTACATACTATGCTTAGGAATATCACTTTCTAACTAATCATATCCAAACAAAAGAGATGTCTATCGAAAATAGTCACATTAGTTTTTTTGTCGAGTTATCAAGTTAAACACTTAAACAATAGTTAAATTGATTCATATTACTTTCAGGTCTTTATAAATGTGAATGGAAAGGTAAGTGTTACAAGTTTCCCTTGTATAATTAAAATATTTTTGTAAGATTGATATTTCAATGGTTACAACTCTTTGTCTTTGAAACTACTCATAAAATTATTGATTGATTTATTTGAACACGTAAATATTCGTACAAAGGGGTATTGAATATCTATGTGCCACGCAAGTCACTTGATTTGTGTGTGTGTGTGTGTGTGTAGGGAGGGGGTCTGTGATACTGCTCGGGTGCTCAGACCGAAGTAGGTTAATATAAAACTTCAAAACATGTTAATTGGATGAATATGATATTGAAAATTCCAGAAAATATGTTTTATTTATATTTCATTACCCTTATATATATCATAATCGGATGATTAGTTTAAATGAAGATAATAACAACAATCAATCATTTATATATATGAAACTGAATGGAAAATAAGGTATAATTATGAAAAGTTTATTGGTCTGTATCCATGCTAACAATAACGATATACGATATTGAATGTATGATTGATTGGTCGTTGAATGTGAACTGACAAAAAATTATTTAATTAATACATGATTATTTTTCTAGTATTCATTTCTACTGTTGATTCATTGAGTGTAGACTATATGTAATTATGTTGAATAAAGTATTGTCTAATCTATGTTCTGGTTCTTTATATGTAATCGTATATTATGTACTAGTCAGTCAGCTACAACGTAGGACCATGCACATATATGTATCGGTCGAAGTTGCCATGCTGCATTAGCACAGCAAGATGGACACCGAATTCATAGTAGTCACATCAATGGCAGTAATATATAAAAGAAAAATTGCATATAAGGATATAATACAGGAAAAAAGAATTAGTTCGCAGATAGAAAGATATAAAGAGTATATACACCTATGCCATTGTAATCGATACTTGGAAACACTGAACAACCGTTTCATCTTAGTATGGGACTCCTCCGCAATGCACACCCACTATTCCACCTCGCGAGATTCGAACATTCTTTCAGAATGTTTTATTCAAACATTTCTATTCATGAAAATCAAGCATCATACTTTACATTGTTTTATTATTCTGTAAAATCTAGAGAAAAATGGACTTATATCAGGTAAATGAAAAAAAAATCATTTTGATTGAAGTTCTAAATAGTTTTGTTTGTTAAATGGTAAAATAAAGAGTTGAAAGAGAGAGAGAAAGAGAGAGAGAGATGACATTTGTATATATAGTTGCGTTGTCATTGACTTTCCTCTAGAAATCGATATCGTACACATCCTTTATGAATGAGATACAAATATGATTATGCCTAGTTCACTAAAGTATTTCATATAGAAAGGCGCCACTCAACTGAAAAGCATTTATGTCGGTTTAAATGTCAATTATCTAATTGAACTTATAAAAGAAGAATTGAATGAGATCATTTCATAATTTATGTCATACAGTTATACGGTATATTTTCTATCACATTACAACTATTCATGTGAACATAAATACATATGAAACAAACACTATGTCAAATGATCTTTAATAAACATGAAAATAGCAAAAGTAATCAAATGTCTTAGCATTCTATACCTCATTAGAATGATTTGGCTTTTTAAACATTATGTCTTATGATAACATTTGAGTATTTAAAATGTAAATAGTTTAGTACCATTGTTAGTTCTATTATATTTAAACAGTTTTTTTTTATTCATAATGGATGTATTTAAATCCAACTGTTGAGTTGTGAAAATTCCTATTCTACTTTGGATAACATGTGACTAGAAAATAACATTATATATAGTTCGTTGACCATTGTTTAGAAAGATAGGTCAAAGTAACATGGTGGTTAGAGGTAGTCAACAGGAAACCCTGGATCTAGGTTTCGTGCTACTTGGCACTCGTCAGTAAGGTGTGCCTGTAATCTTGAGGGAGATGTTACCACTGGGCTATTTAGGTCGCGACTGAGATGTATTTACAATTGATTGATTATAAGTGGTAATCAATATCATGTGTCACAGGTCCTTCTTAGTGCAGATTGAATCCTATCAACCAAGTTGCAGTGTGGCCATCAATCTAGGTGACTTGACATTGCGCTTCCTGTTGAATACCTCCAACCAACATTTTATCTCAATATAGTACACTCAATGTCGAATCACTTGGACTAGTGAACACATTGCAACCTGATCGATAGGATTCGATCTACACTAAGAAGGATCTGACATACATAACATTGATTAACACCTAATGATCAGCCAATCGTAAACAGATCAAAATAAATGCGATGATGCTTTCTGGAGACAAATGACCATCACTTGATCTAAAAATATGTACGAAAAAATAGTTATTGATGGAAATTCGATAGTATTTATATCTCATTAGGACAAGATCTTGTTTTTATTGTGATGTACATATTTAGTATAGATGTGTTTAAAGTCAACGAGATATATTATCTATGTTGTAAGTTATTGATTACGGCATCACATCAAAGTGAAAGTCAGTTTAGTTCTAAATGCAAGTGAACATGTATTAATGAATGATAGTCATCCCTATTATGGGTTATATATTAACCATTGTTTAAATAAATTATATAATTTGAAAGATTATAATGAATGTGAGTGTAATTTTTTTATAATATACTTCATTGACCATAAAACATAAACTACATTACATTATCATTTATATGAAGCATATGCAGTTTACGCGACTGTTGATGCTACCTTGATGTAGTGGTCGAGGTATACTGGCTAGGACAATCATTCTACAGGGTCCTACCATGACAGACAAGTCGGTTGAAGAATGGTAAGACTAAAAGCAGTAAACCTAAGTTCCAAGGGCGAAGTCATACTGCTGACTGTACAGAGGTGTGACAGCAGTAAGGGGTTTCTGTCAGAAAAGGTCGACCCTAAAAATGCACACATCTCCTTATCCCACGGATATCCGTCTCTGGCGTTAAGGTCTCAACACGAAAATTACTCACAAATAGGTCGTGTGTGACCGACCTCATGCATTTGTCCCTTGGGCACTGAGGTCACACTCTCAGGTTACTAAGACCACCTCTAACTCAATTTCCTTTTCACGTACCTCCAGAAGAACCCTTTCACATTTGGACAACCGAGAATTTATATCCACCCTCATACTTCTAACAGCACTGAAGACTGATACAGTTTACAGTTACCTAAACAGATAATCTAAATAAAGAAGTAATTAACCTACTATCAATTATCTGTTGAATATAATGGAAGGTGATTGGGCAACATTGTCAAATGATAAACGTTAGACATATATAACATTAAATACCAGCTAAATGATCTAGAAGCTACATGTTCTCGTATATTATCACAGGTCCTTGGTTTGATACCCTTTGTAACCAATGATTACTCATTGCTTAGGAATGCAATACAAAATGAAACAATAGTTCACATCTATTTTCTTTTTATCTAACTTAGTTAAGTTCGAGTGATTTATATTTAAATAAATATCTATATATTGATTTATTTATTTACATAAATTCTGTTGCTAAGTGAACCGTTACATGGAGATAAAATGGATTTCTCATATCAAACCATAGTGAAATTTCTTTATTATTTTTTTTAAAGACTAATCTAATCAACTATAGAAATAATGTTTATTATTTCAGGTTCAAATAACTGCATTGAAGAATAATCATATGGATAACCATTTTTCGAAGAAAAAAAAAGATTTATATATTCATAATGAATTTTCATGAATAACTTCTTGAATAAATCCATTCAATGTGTGAATGTTTAATGTTTAATTAACCTTTCTAACTATAATTCACTGATAATGTTGTTTATTAATATCTAGTTCTTTCTATTATCCAATGCTTCCAGGTTTTCTATGGTGGTCTAGCTTCAACTAATTCATGATCTTAACCATTGAAACTATGAAATATCTTTAAGGATGTATGAGTGTGATTATAATTTATAGATGATCTTTGAACAACGCTAGACTGATAGTGAGTGTGTTCACTTAGTAACCAAGACCAAATGATGGTTGTAAACCAATATGAAGAATTCGAATTAGGATTTTCAGTTGATTATTATTATTGGTGGCTTTATTCAATATTATATTTTTGGTACATTATAGAATTCTTAGCACCAAGTTTTTCAACAAGTTTCCCTTTCTTATTTCTCGATCAGTTCCTTGCGATAAATATTGAGTGGTCGCCAGTTAGATGTTAGCGGTTCAGGAATCAACATCTGATAAATGTATATCCTTTTCGATTCATATAGTCAGTAACCATGATGTCTCTGATTGAGCTCTTTTGTAACTTGTACAGCGAAATGTCGTAAACATTAGATTTTGGATTTTCATCACGAACTGACATCAACTATAATGCGAAAACTCTATTTAACGAAATGGATGCATGAATTTCGCGCCAAAATCCGAGACCTGTTATCTTATATCTGATTGGTTCGTCCATAAATTATAGTGTCGCAGTTGTGTGTGTATTAAACAAAATAATTGATACTTCATTCATTTACATTGATTGTTTTAATCATGTTAAGGACTATGATTATTCGGTTTATAACAGTAAATAAATCCCCAAAATCAATAGCTCTGTAAGTCTTCGACATTTGGCGCTTATTGCATTAGTTTTAATCGACTCATATAGCTGAAGGCACTCAGTCATGCATCTGCATCAGATCACGAATGGAAACAACATGCTCAACTTCTCCTGCAACCGCTAGCCAGTTTAGATCAATCACTTCTCGATATATTGATAACCTATCAAATATATCTTCGAATTTCCTCGCTTCTGACTTTTGATTTGACTGGGTGGTCACGATTCAATTATAGAAGGTGTTACTGGTTAAAGTATTTTCAAACTAGAAATACCTTCAACATCTTCAGGTCTCTATTGATTAGGAAATATTTTTCTATTGACTATGGGAAATGAAATAATATAATAAGCGTTTGAAAACTACGAAACAAGATGAAACCTTCCAATGAAATTTACAAAATTTAGCTTATAATCTATTAACAACATTTCGATTAGATTCTCATTAAGCTTTACTCTAATATACAGTAATATTTATATCGATATACGAAATTGATTAAATCAATCAAGGCAGTTTACGAGACATTAGTAATAATGGAGTGAACATCAACTCTGAGATGTAGATACATACAGCCGAGTTCCAAATAGGAAGAAACACGCGTCCTGGATTCCACTGCTAGCTACTATCCATCTTTGCATATAACGCTTGTGAATTAAGGCTATATCGAGGCAATCCGCACAGGATGCACATATGTCAACATGAGACTGATCAACTGCAGTCCTAAATAACAATGGGAAGATACAAGTAAAGCAACACCAAATGAATGGAATAGAATACATAAATAAGTGAAAAGTACAAATTGGTAGTGTGACGACAGGTGTTCTAGTTGTGATAAGAACAATAAAGACTTGAATCAATGTTACGTAATGGGAAATAGGTCAATGATTAAAAAAATATAGACACTGATTACGTAATAAGTGTTCTGACAATTGGACCGTGAAACACATATATGAGAGAAAATAAAACAAAATGGTAGGACGGGGGTGAAGAAAAATCAACGAAAGGAGAGTATAGAAAATAATAATAAATAAAATCATTTGTTAAGGTCAAGGAAGACATAAGGGTGTTACAAATCTCTTACAGAACACAAAGATTTGGATTGTTGGCTCGAATTTCTATAGCTTTTGCTATATGTAAGAGACGAGATGGAACACTATAAAGAAAACTAGTAGTAATATGATAAATAACTTTAAACCACTTATTTCTGTTTACTACATGACCGCTATCGATCAAGTGTAATAGAACCGAGCTGTGTACTGATTTGACAGTACCTATTCCTAACCACGAGGAGAGGTGTTCACTAACTCTTTGGTTGAATGATTTCGTATATGCATCTAATCGTATATGAATCTAATCGAACACAATATTGTTCGCTTATATATATATATATATATATATATATATATATATATATATATATAATTCTAAAAATATCTCATCAATTTATCGATTTGGACTTATTTCCGCTTGAATGTGTGCATCATTTTTCTCAGGTACAACTATTACGTAAATAAGTCAGTTTATTTTGATGTCGCTCAAATGTCTACTGGTTAGTACATAGTGAGAACAAGTTTCCTATCACTAATTTGTTTTGTAGTTCGACCAATATATTATATACTTGGCATATTTTCTATCAACTTATTTATAAATACTATGAGATTTTGTGGATATAACCAGCGTAAAAAATACGAGATTACTACGACATAATGTTTGCATAACAGTTTAGTTTACTTACACTATCGCTAGAAGTGATTTTTAATACTGTCGTTTATCTAAGTTGGAGATAACAGTACTCTTGAATAGACCCATAGGTACGGTGACACCTTAAGTTTATCCTCTACGAAAAACATATAAAACTGGTTAACATCTTTGACTAGTTCCAGATATGGTCAATTCACCTTAATACACCACTGCGAAATGGCTAGTTGAACTTCTGAAGCAATTACGCAATGGAGTTCGACGGCACAAAGTGAAAGATGGTTTTAAATTTATGGATATTGTATTTACAAAAGTGTTTCTTATATAAACAATTGATTTCGTATTAAGTTATTTATAAAATCGAGGATTGGAAATCAGAATACCCCTCTCTGCTCTAAAAGAATAATCATTTAAAATTTCGAGGAATATATATTTTTAGTTTCATAAAGAACTCTGCAGATAATGCAACGCCGTTGCTACGGTCACTGTAAGGACGCGTCCTGGTCGATTTCTTTCTAGAACAATTGGAAAACTGACCCTGAAAGATGTAATAGGCAAACTAGAATTTTTTGTTGCTGTACGAATGATATACTGATAATTACAAAAAACAATAGCAAAGCTTAGAGCCTATTGAAAACAGTTATAAGGGTTCATTAGGCAAATTCTTTCACAATAAGAAAGAATATCCAACATAATCTTTCTAGACGTCTTATTTTCGAGAACTGATGGGTCAATAAAAACAAACTTTTATCGTAAGCTGACTATGCAGTGACAATATACACAGTTCATGAGCCTAATTCCACTAAACTATCAGATAAACATGGATGAAACTTCAACCCATAGACACGAGATTATTTGCTCGAATGATAGCCTTAAAGATGAACGAAAACTTATTCATAGTTTACTACGTACGTATGGATAATTTACAAAGTTCCAAGATGAACATAGGACTACAACTGAACCATGAAATACTATTGAGCCAGCGTCCAGCGGTGTTAAATTCTAACTTCAATCAATCCATTGTCTTGCGCGACCATTTATCTGGGGTGGATAACTGTCTCACACTCGACACGTATTGGACTCCACTGGTCACAGCTTCAGTAAAAGGCTCCATGCTGAGAAGATCCACACAAAATCTGTCCCCTATCTCCTTGCTGATTGTGTTGAGTAGAAAATAAATTGTGTCACCCACAAATAATGACTAATTCAAAACCCTTTATCATTAACGAAATACCTGAAACGGCGACCTGAAGCGATCACACAGTAATCCGTAGCTTTATACAACCTCGTGACGAAGATATTGAAGATTGGATATAAAAGTCACTTTTGAATAAACGGCGAAAAACCATTATTTCGAATAGCAAGTAAACATAAGTCATTTGCCCAAACCAAATGAGACAGTTACCTAAAAATCAAGAGCAACTAATCATTCAACCTAAACTTCAGAAGATTGAGGTTTTTATTCAGAATAGTTTTGTCGTATCCTAATCTACGTGAGTCAGGTATATTAACCATTGTCAACAAATGGCCAACATAATTGGAAAGTTTTATTATGAATTCCTACTGAACAAAATTAACTGTTGGAGGAAACAACCTTTAACAAATACAACCATAGATTTAAAACATCTATTATTATTTTTAGGTGGAAATGCATGGTGACTGGTAGTTGAATCCAGGATGCTTGTTTCGTCCTAGTTAGGACACTCCAGCTCGAATAACTGCTAGCAACTGTCTATCTACGTTTGAAAATATTTGTGACTTAGTGGCAATATTCAATCAACTCGTGAAACATTCACATATTCCAAAACAGACTGATTAGTTGCTGTCCTCAACTTCAATAGGAAGATTCAAATGATCAGCATATATAGATGTTATTCAAATTTAGTGAACAGGAACGAAATTGAAGTCCTAACCTTGACACAAATGTCTCTATCGTAGGTGAGCGCCACTCACAGTGCTGTGTGAAAGCGATCATGTCAATAGAATAATCTGTCAGTTATGAACGTATTATTATTATTCATTGTCACGTCCAGTGATGATTTATGCACGCAACATGCTGTACTGTCACGATTTATCTTTTCACACTTGTTCAAATTCTACCTGCGTGACTACAATTGATCTCTTTAATTTTTTCTCGTCAAAAGTGCAAAATATTCTTTATGGTGTTTTCACAGTTGACAGAACGAATGTCACCTTCAAAACTTTCACAAGTGCACCAGTAAAATTCAATCATATTGATACTAATGTTGTCGTAGAATTCATTCAATAATGCATGGACATTGCAACTGATGTCGACAGATATAAGTAGTACGTGTCACCAATCGAAACTGACATGCCTGGTAGCAGAAGTTTAAGGATATTCGAAGAGAATAGAACGAGAATAGAGAATGATTGATGTGGAAACGAAAGAACAACGAGGTCTGTGATAACTGATTGACATCCTGTAAATAAAGTGTTAATTGTTGGATTCTCAGATTTAACTAAGATGTTCAGTAAATTCGATTGTGCCCACTTGTTTTCCCGTTCACTACAGGAGTACTTAGTATATGAGCATGTATGAAAATTAGTGGACAAGTGAAATAATCAAAAACTCTAAGGTCACTAATAGAAAATGTCTACTTATTTTGTCAATTATCAGCTTAATGTTAATCGTTTGATTGAACCGTCCTTGTTGTTTTTCTTGAATTATGTCATAACACAAGTTTATTATCAGAAGGGGTATTTGTGGATATTATAGTAATTTCATAGTTGAGTTATTGAGTTAACTGAGGCTAGACCTGTATAGAAAGGCTTGAATTCAGCCACTAGTGATCATATGAGATATGTCTTGGAGTTCTATTGAGAAGTACTGAGTAGTGGAGTTCAATCGTATCTGTTGTGATATAGTAAGTGACTGAAGACAATAGTGAACGGTGACTAAATTTCATGGATTGGTTGGGGTTATATATTAACAGCGTTAGATGTCGGTCGGCTTGGTGAATTCTATGTTTAGTGTTCACATGCGAGACCGATAGTTTCTTGGTTCGTTAGGATTCTTTATGAGCACTGCTGAGAAGTCTCATACTAGGTCGAAACTGCCCTCCAACGCTTCCATGTTTTCCATGTTGGTGTTGGGCATAGTGTTAGCGACCCAATCCCATAGAAAACTAACTCACTGAAAAAACGCTAACCAGAAAAATTATTCAAACAATAATTTGAGAAACGTTTCTCTGTAAATTGAAATTGTTTAAAAGTGAACAATCATACATATTTGTGATGTTTTACTTTTCTCAACCTCCCAGCATTTCAAAAGCTGACCATTTCAAAATTGTCAGTTATAACTGTCACCAAAACCATTCATGGTATTATGAGTATTCTAATTCATAATGAAGTTGTATCCGTTAATTAAACATGACAAATATGAATAGATCAAGATTGAATGGAACATGTGATATCGGATTATGTTGATTTGTGTTTTCTTGACTTAATGCATATCATGTGGTCTTATTACTGAATACAGTATAAATACAAATGAATCCTTCAACAGAATATCCAGAGTTCGTCTAACTACACATAGATTTATTTCAGATGTTCTTCTTTGCATTGATTCTGATCATATCTCTCCAATCATTTGGTAAATCAATCAGGGAGATTATTTTTATTTTATTTTTAAAAACTATGATAATTGACATTCAACGCGTTTATTAGTGTTGATGATTATGTTTTCTAACGAAGATTCTACTACATTAGGCATATTACATATAGACATTTAGTCCCTTCCTAGAGTGTAAACTGCATTAGTTAATCAAATCTGTTTATCAAATCATATTATTGTTTGAGGTGAGACTATAATTTATGAATGATCTTTAAGTGAGGCTAAAGTGATTTTGAGAATGTCCATCTACTAAGCAGGACCGAATGAGGGTGATAAACACGTGTGAAGAATTCGAATTATGATTTGCAGTCGATGATGAAAGTGAGGAATTAGATTTAGAGTTTTCATCATGAACTGATATCAACTATAATGCAAAAACTCTATTTAGCCAATTGGATGGATGAATTTCGCCCCACAACCAGAGACCTGTTATCTTATTAGCTGATTGGTTTGTACATAAATTATAGTCTTCCCATGTGTGGAAAGTTATATTCATTGACATTTTGACCGATTGACTATTCCTTTGTATCACATTAATAGTTAATCTGATACTGGTAATTAAACTGTTCTTCTTTAGACTGTGTATCAACACCCTGTAAGTTATTTGATTTTAGATTAGTCATTTTACTTTGTTTATATAAATAAAAACAGTTAAATATGAGGAATAATAATGAGAATATGAATGGATAATCATAATGACTGACATATTTTAGGAATATGGTATAAAGACGTTAATGTGTAACGGGAACACTGATTACATTTATTAATTGAATTTACACTGAAAGACACAATGACCAGTTACACTTCATACTAGTTTGAGCAAGTGACATAGTTTTCCTGTCTAACGTATTCGGTCTGGTCCAGAACAGAGTGTGTTGGAGAATGCTGGTCGGCAGCCTATGTTCCATTGGTAGTAACAGGCGTAAGTAAGTTATAACAATGATGTAGCAATTCAAATGTTTGCAAGGATACACTACAGAAGAGATGAACAATATTCATTTCGAATGACGGAATTAGGGATACGATATCCCATCGAAATGTGAAAACCTATGAACTCTGGGTTGAAACATTATTCTTCTTTTAAGTCATCAGCTTAACTTATGAATATAATACTTAACTAATTAATGATTGATACGTTTTACTGTTGAAACATCACTCATGTTCTTGGGATTCAGATCAAATTAGTAAGTTACTAAAACTTTTCGTCTAACGATTTCTATACATACATCTCCAAGTAAATCAATGCTAACAATCTTAGTTAACGTTCCCTATGTGTTCTGTCGACCTAATCGATCACTTGTGAATACAATGTATTTTGTTTTATCGAAGTGTGGTGTGATTTTTTGTTGCTTGATCAGATAACGTTGAGCAAACCTTTTTCTGCAAACGTCTATTAAATGATGCTATAAAGATGACATTATAATACGTTTTCCTCGACATTCGCATACATGATCTGATATGAATTGTTCAGCAACACCACGAAAGTCTTCATATTATGTGATTTCTAGACAGATGGTTTGCACGTAAGAACGCATGATCTTTGATTGATATGATCATTAGGTATCTGAGTTGAATAGTGTTAGACCCAGTAAAGTCAAGATCAATAACAAATTACGCTAAGTCACCATAGGAAATCAGTATGGAAATTGAAGTGGAAGTTCCATAAATAACGAAACAACCACTTGAATCTGAATGACAATTTAAACAATCGACAGATTGTAAATGTTTGAAAACCAACTGAGTGGACTTTAATTGAAACATTGTTTTCTAACTTCTTATTAACAGAACAAGAATGTAAGTGCATTTTTAATAAATTCGGTTTGCTATTTCCACTATAGACTGTTACAGGTCATGTAATCTTTGATGGAATTTTTATTGTAAACCAATTTTCAAATTCAGGTGAAAAACATTGTGGGGGAAACAGTAAGTCGAACAAATGATTATTCTTTATGTTGTAAGTCACATTGGTCTTGTTATGCTTCACTTGACTTCCAATATCACTGTACATCAGCGGTGATAGTAGCGTTGTTTATTAGTATTTAATTAAGTAATTAGATAAATTGAAAATAGTTTTAGGTTGTGGGTTCAAGTGTATTGGATGGAGGACTTACACTGTTGAAGAATCCAATTTGGGGACGAAACGGCTGTTCAGTGCTTCCGAATTTTCAATAGTAGTATGGCTTAGATCAGTTCATCGTTTCATATGGAATAATGAAGATATTCACGAACTTTCATGCAAGACTGCATTTGAAATTCGAACACCTGAAATATTCATAATTTTTCTGAATCGAATGTTATGATTTTCATCAGTTGCTAAGTTTACGATTAAGACTTTATCGAAGCAAACTAAATGACGAAGGAAATGTGGATAGGCATATTTGGTTGGTGTTACTGGTGTTAGTCGAATCAATTGATGAATGTCAGTAGAACTATGCAGCTGTTTAATGGTTAATTTAAATTATGCAATAGGTTTCATTTCTACAATTTTGCTATTGCTTATTCAAGTACATTGTCTACATCATACATCACATCTTAAAAGGATAGCTTATGGTCTCCAGAAGCTATTTCAACAACCGATGTTTGACTTTTTACTGAGAATGCACATCAGTGATTACTAATAAAGCTGTCTGTGAATTCTTGTTATTACAGGTGAATATGCGACTCGATACTGTAAGTATATTTGAAGATTTGATGAAAATTTTTGAATAGAAGTTCTATTTTATTTAAAATGCTCATCACTCAACACCTTATTTTGACTATGAAGTGTGAAACAGTTATAAAATATCCGAACGAGTGTAGTAGTAGTGTAATCTCAATGATTTAATTTGACTTATGAGGAGTCCCACAATAGGACGAAACGGCCATCCAGTGCTTCCAGGTTTTCCATGGTGGTTTGGCTTCAACTGACTCATGATCTCAACTAATAAAATTATGAAAATTTATTGCAAACAGGCTTTAGTTTGTAGATAACTAAGGTGTTTTGATCAACTGTAAATGAATCAAATCATTGAACAGTACACATTGGTTAAGACAATATGATCCAAACTAACAACAATGGGTTCGTAACCCATCAGAAAACACTTGAGTTACCCAAATAAGTCATGTTTTCCTATTTCAGTGAATAATTGAATTCATAAACTTGAGGCCTTCATATTAGGTTGTTCAGATGGTTTCTCTTGTGACATGCTATGTTTTGCAAATAGATGAATGACAAATTCCTGTAATCAGTATTTTATTACACATCCTCATTGATTGGAACATTGTTTTTGATGTTTGAACTTATCATTAAGGTGGTTACCTGTGTTCTGGAAGTAAGTTATTGTTATTCAACCGTCTTACTTTGTAATGCCCATTATCATAAAACAATTGTCACTGACTAAAACGATAACATTTTCCTTCGACAACCTTCTGTGAACTGGCTCACTTTCAACAATTTATTGACTAACACTCATCATTTACACGACATAGATAATGCAATGACTGTTTCAACTGACAAAACAAACAGTCTATATTTGAATAAAACAACTCTGGATTATTTTCGTACTAACCCTGATTACACAATGGAACACCTATTGAATGTGGTTGTATGATACACACTTACACACTGGTACGCAATAATACCCGAAATCTTTCAAATTATTCACTCACTACAAGTATGGGAATACTGTATCATTTCATTAAAAAAATGTGGAAACATCTAGAACAATTTCTCCTTACCCTTTTTCATAAGAACAGTATACTTTGCGATAAGTAATAAGCACAATAGCTACATTAAATGACTTACTGAAAAGTCACAACTTCAAAGCGATTTGAGTAGTTTAGGTGATTAATCACCAACATTGTGAATGTAATTGTACAGTCTTTTATGCAGTTCGATTGTACAATATAGGTCTTGGTCTTCTGACACGATAAGATGATAAGATAATCAACCGGTTTCATCGAATCACGATACAGATAAATTCTCTTCTTCCTTTCAATTTGGATTCTCTGTGTTTGTACATGCTGTCTTTGCTGTAAATTTAGAATAATAACATATGAACATCCGATTGTTATGTTTGTAATGTGGCAGGTATAGATGACGTTAGTTAAACACTAATAGTGTTTGTGTGTAAAACTGAATACTTTATGAAGCACGTTTGTATTATCCATACATTCTGCTTGACCGAGATGAGTTTGTTAGATCCATGTTCATTTGAGAATAGTTGTACAAATGTCTAATACTATACTGCCTTCAACTTTGTAAATGCATGTAATGATTTGATGTACATATTAAAATAAGTGATTGTCAATTTACTCTAATGTATAGCCACAGGAGCCCAAACATTCTACTGTAAGTATGCTATACATTTTCGTTGTTATATTTTATTTGAAATGAGAGATTCAAGAGATCATTAGATATTTGACTAATATTCATAAATGTGTGAATCCACTTAGGAGTCGTGGTGTTTCATTGACTAAAATGTTTCTATTGTAATGTATTTATAATGAAAATACAAATATTGTGAAAGTTTGATGAAACGGCGACCTTGAGAAACCTTTAAATCAGTCGCCCCCAAATGCCCTGGTACGGCCGAGAGTGGGGAGAGTTCGCTCTCCCTCTCGAAATGCTCTCACATGGCCATGCGTATATAGCCTCTGCCAGGGAAGTCCTACTCACTGCCTTCTCGTGGCGGGGGTGTTGTTAACAAAAATGAGAGGACGAAAAGCGAATGTCCGGCGCTTTAACCGGACCTCAAATCAATGGTGCACATGGGCTCCAGTATCCTGAAGGAACAAATGGCGTATGAACCAATCGTTGGTCACCGGCTACCATGGGACTGCATCTCCTCACGATGCTCCACTGCCTTGTGGGTCAGACGTCCAGGTCGAAGGCTTGGGGTGTGGCCCCCTAAGAAAACCACCTGCTTCGGTTTGGGCACCCGGGCAGTATCACAGCCCTCACACAAATCAATTGAGATTCGTGTGGCGTATATGTATTTGGTGCCTCCCTGTACCTATACTTATGTGTTAAAATAAAATAAATAATTAAATCAGTCACAAAAGAATGGCTATTTATTTTATAAAAACAAACAAATAAGCTTTCAGTGGAAATACGTTTTTAAATGATCGATGAACTTTTCAAAACTGGAGATAGGTTTCATTCATTCATCGGATAGCTACTACTAAAATCTTTGATTTAAATTCAAAATATCCATTTCATTACTGGAAATACATACTCCATGAAGAATGTATAGTCCGATTTGGCGAATGAAAGAAATCGACAATTCAGGAGTTTAATATAACCATGTAAACATTTACTTACTTGAAGGTCATTTTGTTGATCTAATAATTCACTTGAAAAGTAATTATTACTTTGACGATCACTTCTACTAATAAATAATTCGAATTTTTTGAAAGTATTTCAAGTGCATATTTCTTCAACTTAACCCATTCAAAGTAAATTTCAGTTAACACATGCTTTCTGAACCATTCACGTACTTAGGCAATCAAATTACAAGCAGTAATATGATCACTGAAGTATTTACCGGAAACCAAATAGTACTGTTACTAAAACGGATTAGATATCAAGATATAGTCTGTTAATTATGTAATTCTGAGACATCATTTGTGTGGTTCATATTATTTATATTCAAAACACTGATGTTTGGAACATTATTTTTGTAGGTCTTCTCGGATGCAGTCATAACGGTATGTCTTCTACATATATAATCGTTAAATTTGCTAGACTTATGATTGAATATACATTGAATATACATTTTACAATTAACTGCTCAAATATTTAGAATAGATGCATTGTGGCTGATTATGAAGTCAAGGTGAAAGTATAACCATTTTTTGAACTGGTTAAGTGGATGATCCTGCATCTCAATTTTGATGTGTACATAAGGATTATTGTTCAGTGCTTTCTCATCCACACATCAAAAGCGCTTTCCATCTGGTGACTTTATGGATAAATTGACTATATGAAGCACAAATTCCAACGATGACTAACCGGAACACATTCCACAATATTAACAATTTAACAATTCAACCCCTCACAATTTGTGACATATGATCAATGATGTTAAATGACTGATTCATTTGCACAAATAATGTGGAACTGAAAAATTTCGTTCTACAAATAACCACAGTACACTTTTCAACCATAGAATTGAAGTCCATTTCAGCTTTAACAACGAATTGTTCCAGTCTAACAAACCATACGCAAAACATCTGAGTGTTTAATACATTTAGACAGTTGACAGCTCATAGGTTTGTTAAACTAAACTGATCATCAGAGAATGATCATAAAGCAGTAATCCCTGGTGTTCAAAAAAGCATAAAAATCTGAAATAATCCTCAATGTATTGTGCAAGTGACCTCAAAATAGACGATCTCCTTTCGCCTAAAATGTAACGTCGGTGAAAGATATTTGCCATAACATTTTCGACGGAGCGAAGAACTTATAATTTGAATACATAGTTGTATAACATACATATTCGTTTATACATTTTAATTCATTACGTCATTTTAATAGACTTGTTTCGTTTGGAAATTGTGTCAAGAAAAGAATATTGAAAGCCACATATCAATCGAAATATTGAGGAAATTAAATAACGATTTCGTTCTTCTTTAAAATTCCGATGAGACTATAATATATGGACGACATTTGAGCAACGCAAAACTGTCCTTGAGAGTGTCTACCTAGTTACTAATGCTCAATGAGTGTTATAAATCACTGTGAGGAATTCGAAATATGATTTACAATTGATGATTAAGGTTAGGAATTAGATTCCGTGTATTCATTACGAACTGACATCAGTTATAATGTCAAAACTCTATTTAGCCAAATGGATGCATGAATTTCGCACCAAAATCAGAGACCTGTTAACTTATACCTGATTGGTTCGTTCATAGATTATAGTCTCGCCGAAATTACTTAGCACACAGACTGAGTACAACATCGCCTACGATAGAATGTAGCACATATACGTTCTGACAAAACATGTTTCCACCTGATTATTGGTTCAGAATCCTCTCGATATCGTTTACTGACATGAAGTTGTTTTCATCGAGACGTTATCATGATCGCACCAGGTAGGTCCGTGAAGCTAGAGATAGAAAACTGAATATAAAGAGCTATTCAGTATCTCATATTTCCAATCGGTGTTCTCAATCTATATTTTTGACTTTGACTGATAATAAATCCTACAAGAGATCGAAAGCACATGAATTGTGCTCATTGTTGGGAGTTCTAGATCGAACCGAATATATATTTATTCGTATAATTAGGCTACATTTTAATTCAAGGAAATCGTTTATTTGGTTTTCTAAATGATAATTATCGTTTCCAAATGATGTTACTTGTTGAACTGATAAACAATAAGATGACTTCAATGTTGCATTTAAAGGTTGATTGATTGTTTTACAATTTCAGCCACTACTGAAAGAGAATTCAACGATTGTAAGTTTTGAAACTGATATATTCATGTTCTGCAGTTATTTCTCATGTTGACTGATGAACAAATTTAAAGTTGTTGTCTACATTCACATTTTGCATACGTAAGAAAGTTGTTTCGTCTTAACGTGTTTGCTTTCTAGCAAACTTTGATTGATATGAACATTGACTAATTCTAATTTCTAAAGTCATAACTTACATCATTAACAATACCCTTGTACTTGGTCAGAAGTGAATAACCAATAACATACTTAGTTAGATGACAATGGAAATGAGGGAAGCAATGAAATATCTGTATAAAATATGAAACCCATTATTTTAGTATCTATTAGCTGGTTAGATAGAAGTTTAAGATATTTGTGGTTGTCAGTTCACAAGACTGCACTAGAACGCTCATTGCAGGAACCAACAAGATTAAATCATACACACCTGATTCAATCACTCGGATCAGATGTAAATTGTGATTCATTTAATGGGTTAGTTGAATAGTCACTGGACAACTGAAATTACAGCTAAACTATCTATTATTTCTTTTCTCAGGTAAAACAAAGTGTGAAAGTAAGTGAGAATTGATCAATAATGTCAGTTCCATGAAATTTCTGTTCACAAATTAAATATAGTTTTATGTTGTTATTAATACGGAAATCACTCTTATTGTAGATGGTGTTCATCTTAGTGAGGAATCTTGTAAGTACACAAATTGTTTATTTTGTCTATACATGCACAATAATCTTTAAAACTTGCCTTTAAAGCAAATCACTCAATTGTGACATTACCGAGTATACTATGTTCTCATTCAAACAACCTTCAACCCTCTGATGCACTTCACAATATGAAAGACATCAATCTGCATGGAAAGGAACATTTTTAAAACTGATAATTGTTATTTAGTCCCTACAAAGAAATTGTCTTATATTCACATTGTATTTATTAGTTTGTTCCAGGAAATAATAATAAGCCATTTCATAAACGCGAGCATCGAAAGGATATTTTACAAATGTAGTGAAGAAACCTCAACAAAATATCCAATAGTTCGACAAATGAGTTGACAACGAATATCCAAATTGTCTAGGCATCAATGGGATGCAAATGTTTTTCGTATGCGGAACTCTTTGAAATACTCCTTAGTGCATCTAAATATTCTCAGTGTGGTATTCCATATTGATAATCTAGAATCAAGTAGTTCTTACTAGTTAATTCGGACTTTGTTTTACATGTCACTGGAACGAACTTCTTAGTTTGCAAATTCATCCAGAATTTTTTTCTGGTCCAATAAATGATAACTGAGAGGCAATGATTAGTTAGCTATATACTAAATGCTATCCCTACACTGAATTGTTCTATTTCATCGGATTTTCCACAACAAAATGTTAACAAAACTGATGACTGATATATATAAAGTCACACCTATGTCATTCTGTCCTGACAATATGCTCAATTTTGTGGCATGAAGTGTGTTGCTTTGAATCAGAAATGATAATGGTGATTCGAATCGATGTGCCGAAATGGTATGTTCAATACCTGTTTCAGATTCCATGTGATAGAACAGATCAAACGTTATCATAGCGGTAATCGGAATCGTGTAATAGGAAAATCCTTTCCACTGATAGCAGTAATTTTTTTCGGATTTTCATTCACAGTTAGTTCCACACGCATGGCTTGGATAGGCAGACATGGTTACTTTATGTGACCCCATGTTGTTTATATTAACGATATTATTCAATGTATTCACTGGTAGTTATTGAGAGGAAAATTTCGATCTGTCACAATAGGACGAGTCAGTATGATTAATGATTTGATTTAAACGTAAGATTTTATGGAACAGATAGTCATATTATGGCACGTTCACAATATTGATTTAACTTTCAATCTAGTAACACAGATAGGTACAGATATACCGACCTACACCCAAACCCTACATACTAACCAGTAAATCATTTAAAATTTCTTGAATGAAAATCGGAGTTTTACATTTGTTTTTCCATCTGCCTAACACACTTTAAGGTATGAGTAACTGTGGGGTTGTTAGTAAGTTGCTCAAACTTTTACCGAATGTTCTTATACATGGGTTCTTACATTGTTTATTTTATGCAACATAATTGTGCTATTATTATTTTAAATCTTGATCATAAAAGAAACGCTTACTTTGGTTAACAGAAACTCTTTTAAATCCAATTTTTCAACGAATTATCCGATTAAGAATTATATGTATTTTATGTATCACGTTAGTTTTTAATGATGACATGATCATATTTCATCAGTAAGATCGCTTAATCCTGAACTAACACTGTTACAAGATTCAATGAGAAACAGGAAACATTTGTGGATCAGTTTCATGTAATTTGGTCGCCATCTGTACGAGACCATGAATTAGGTCAGACCAGCTAAATTTACATAAAATAACGAGCGTTGTCCACTGAAACTAATGAATACGAACTTCAATAGTACATGTGTCCAACTTCTCTGGCAATGGTTATCTCGCTAGTCAGTAACTTTACGTCAGGTTCGTGTTATTAGTATATGTCAATTGTTGAAATCATGAGTCAATTGAAGCTAGACCACCTTGGAAAACCTGGAAGCACTGGACGGCCGTTTCGTCCTAGTATGGATGGCGGCTCAGTGGTCTAGTTAGTTAAGCGCCTGGCGATCCATCTCAATGCTAAAGATAAATAAAATTACATCAGTAGAATGATATTGTTTGTAAATTGTGTTCCAAGGAATGCAGCTAGTTTGACAATGTTGTGATGTGATCTCTCGAAAGTTAGAATTAACTATCCTGTAACAGTTGTACTACACAAGATAGAAGAAGGTTCAACAATAGTGTTTTATGTTTGAAGACATATACACACAAAATAACCTATGTATATTATTTTATTTACAGCCACACACCATGAAGTGTGTAAGTTACACATCGTTCTTAAACTGTTCAAAGATGGTTATAAAATTAATGTGAAATTTTCAGATAGAATATAAATTTTTCGATAATGTGATCTAACACTGACTGACTGGTTACGAACGAAGATCATATACAGATCAGTGAAATTATTTTATAAATGTTCTGGCCTATCGATAAAAGACATTAATTTTACTAACCAAAAGGAAAATGAGTGACAGTGACCAGCTTCAAGATACTTCTAATTCGTACAGCACTTAAACTTGCACAGTGTGTGAACACCCGAATGTAGACACTTATAGATAGCTGCAAAATTATCGGAGAAATCGCATCGGTAAATAACAATTGAAAGTTTCCTTATGCATACGAAAAACGATGTCATCATGATTGGTTGCAGTGAACTATATTGTCATAGGACATGGATATCCTAGTAGATTTGGTCTGGTTTTCAATTGTGAAGTTGACGGTTATTTGTATCACTTCAAGGATCTCGCCTTGAGAAGATCATTTCCAATTCATTTTGAACATGTAAACTAGCGTAAAACTAATGATTATTTCATCATCTGTCAATGCTTTCAACAGTAACTATTGTATTGTACAAGTGGTCCTTATGGAATATGTAAATATGTAACAGTAATGATTAGGTTTACACCATTCACATTTACTTAATCATCCACCTTAAATAATGTAATCAACCATTTCAGGTGAAACCGTTTGCGGTGAAAGTAAGTTCGCAAGTATTGGAAATATATATGAATTAAAAACTGTGAATATAAAATGTATGTCTATTGAAAGATTGAATGATGTTTCATGGGAGAAAAATTGTTAATGAACTTGAGAGGAGTGATGGATTTACATATGTGAGAATGTTTTATAGCCAATTCACTATTTTGTTTTTGTTACTGAATGAGTCTTACATAAAAGTGACGTTTGTAAGTGTGAATAAACGGAAATCGATTAAACACGCAACCTTTATGTTATGACAATATGATTTGAAAAAGGACTTCAACAGAATCTTACTGTTAATTATGTAGACTATGCAAACGTAGATGCAAACCTATCATAAAGTGACTGCAATGATGTTTCACACAAATAGTTGAATTGTTTAATAGCTGAGCTTTGAAAAATGATTTGAAAAGTTTCCGAAAACTGATTTCTGCATTCAAACATCCGGTAGTATTCATTATTGCTGTAAATAGGATTTAGATCTTTCAAATATCACAGTGGAATTATTAAAGCCAAACCACTGGATTCCGTTTTGTTCAATTGACAAACATGTTCTTAAGATGATTTTTTGTATTCATTTTTCAACATTATGCAGATAATGGAGGCTCATTCCCACTTTGTAAGTCATTTTTAATGGTAATTTTGATGCAAAATAAGTGAGTGTAAAATGTCTTAACTGTTCAGTTCTGTACTGTTCAAATATAGTAGCTTTATATGATCTACAGCTTGAAAGGTAATCAACTCAAAACCAATAGACCGACCACCTTCAAACGTATTTTGTAACAGTTGAGCCATAAAACCAGATAAGTCAATAGTCTTAAATCCCTTACCCTGATATGAATATTATACAGTATAATATAGTTGAAATTTCTATTCAGAAATAACTATAATTTTGATTGAGCAATAAAAAGGTGCATTTGAGCTGTACATTTAGAATAATTCGGTTACACATGACAAATTGTTTATGTAGTGAGTAACGGACTAGCTAATAACCGAACCTAGCCATTCTTTCCTCACATTTTCTAATAAAATTTCAAAGGCTATGCTTGACATTCGTGCTTTGGTTCATTTCGATTGTAGTTTGATATTGATTCACGCGGCTTCCTCCTTTCTATGTTTATTGAATCACTTAATTTTGGAGCCACATAACCCCTTTTTGATCACTTCTCCGTATGTATGTGTGTTAACAGAACCTCGTCAAGTAGTTTGTACAGTAGACCTCGACAAAATCCAACACAGTGTGTATATATCATTGTGTAAACATGAGCTTAGTGTATTAAATAATAACCGATTTGGAGGTGTGTTACGTTAAAACAGATACCAAGCATAGAAACTGATTGTTAAAACATGCTTGACAATATTTCTTCATTATTCACACTAAAACGACTTGAGCGATAAAACTACATTTCAAATAGGTTTCTTTCACAGTTCGTCAGTGATAAGTAACACAACAGTTTAAATAATGATGCTTTTCTTCAGAGTTTTCCTGTTATATTGTCAGTAATTAAATGAAAGTGATTAACATTTAGGTTTATACAATTGCGATCAAGCACGTAAGTGATACAAGTGAATTTAGACATTTATAATATTATGCTATAGAATGATCATGTGTGACACTATCTAAGATTCATTCACCGATATCAACGATTGTAAGCTCAACAAGAAGATTCAAATAGTTCTGTTTGTTGATCTGATCAACTACATAGTTGAAGTCAACAATGTCTCTAAATCACAGTTTTACATTTCTATCATTGAATGTTAGTGATACACATAGAAACTTCAATGGAGAATTTCATTCTTATGAAAACCAATTCAGGCGAATATTTCTAACAGTGTTAAATATAGGCGGTGAATATGATTAACTGAAATGATCTGATTTGGACTAAGCTAATCCTTGAGTTGTATCATATAAGATGTTTATTTCTGCAAAAGATAATGAAGTATGTAAATACTGTTGCTGAGAAACGTGGGATATTGAACTCTTTATTATTCTATTTAATTTTTTTAAATACAGATCCAAATGGATATGAAGGGGGTAAGATGCCTTCGGTTTACTACCATAATTGTTATTATTGGAGTTACTTTCGTGCTTATAAACGTCGATCAGAAGAGTTTCTCTTAGCCTTATTTGTATTAATGAGTATATTCACGATCTCCATCCAAAGATGAAAATGTTTTAACAAAAGCAAAAATGTTTTATGCAAATTAATTGAAATCATGTTTATAAATTGAATCTTAATTTTACTACGAATTGTAAATTTAATTACAAGAGCGTTCGCATGAAGACTGAAGGTCATGGGTTGAAGCTGACTTGAGGGATCGTGAATGTACACTGTTTGGGAGTTGCATTCTAGGGCGAAGTGTCCGTCAAACAGTGCTTCCAGGTTTCCAGTGGTGTTCTAGTTTAGACCGTCTCATGAATTCTGCTATTAAAACTTCATAATTATTTGTTCCATGTGTACAGATTTACACATCAGCGATACAGATTATGCAAATATTTATATAGGGATTGCTTGGTCTGTGGTCTGTCAAGTAAAAATATGTATGCAAACACTGTTAAATAAAATGTGAGAACAGGCAAATATCATGATACATAGAGTCTGTAATTAGTAGTAAAAAACTGTTACTTCCATATAAAAGATTAATGGAAGGTAATAAAGATTCTGAATGTTCCTTTCAAAATCAAAAGAAGATTGATCGGATGGAATAGAACATTCAATCTCATCTCACTAAATAGTTGATCGTCTCGAAGCAAATATATCCTTCATTATTCAATCTACATTTTATATAAGATTTAAGACTGCTTGTTGAGAAATACATTCATTTCTGTGTAACTTAAAAATATACAAGCCTAGCAACACTTAGCGCTGCTGAAAAAGCATAAAATATGATATCTTGATTCTAGCGTGCTTTTTGATATTCGTTGTATCATAATTTTTCATCCCGTAAGCATAGTGATAACTATATATCTATCGTTGTTTCTTTAAACAACATGATTTGAAAGGCTTTGACAACTGTAAGTGTAACGTTTTCTAATACACTATATTTATCAATGCCACATTATTATGTAACGTTGTTTATTTCATTTAAATATGACAAGTCAAAAACTTTTAGTTCATGAACACCTGGAAGGAGAAAGAAAATTCGTGCTTCTTATTACAAATTATTCAAGATCCAATGTTTTATAACACTAGTTGTTTAGAAAATAAGCCAAGTTGCTCAGACGTTTTGCAAAGATATGGCTCAGCAATTAAATGACATCAGAAAGAAATTATTATGGATATTATAGTAAACTAATAGTTGAGATCATAAGTCAATTGAAGCTAGACCACCTTGGAAAACCTGAAAGAACTAGACGGCATTTTCGTTCTATTGTCGGACTTTTCAGCAGTGCTCATTCACTAGCGGGATTTGAACCCAGGATATGTATCCCAAACTGATGTAAATTGGTCAGGAAAACTTGCGAGGTGAGGTCGTGGATGCGCATTAACGAGGAGTCTGACAATCGGCCGAAACAGCCTCCAGTGCTTCCAGGTTTTCTATGGTGGTCTAGCTTCAGTTGACTCATGATCTCAGCTTTTAAATCAGATAAGAGTTGTGCACGTAAAGAAAAGTAAAAATGGTTAGCACATTGAGTGCATATGTCGTACTGTGTAGAGAACTTCACAGTAGTTTATATTCTGAAACTGTTCATTTCAACGTGAATAACTTAGTCTTGTACAAGAAAAGGTCTAGACGTGCAAAATGATCCAATTTAATTAGAGATATTCTTGACCATGTTAAGAAATTATCACTCATATTTATTGTTGTTGGGTTGTGTCAGATTGTTGTCGGTTTTCGGTGTGGAAATATATTCACATTCTAGACAGGCTAATCAACTGTTCTTGTTCTGAGTTGTGTTGAAGTCCTGTAGAATAAACACTGTAAGAGGATCTAATGTAGATATTTGTCTAAGGCAAATTAACGTCCCATTCATAAAGACAAAGAATATTCGATCGACATAATATTTTCTTTTATAAATCTCCAGTTGTTGATACTTCATCATAAGAGTTCATTTATACATGTAACTAGAAAAATATTTTCTTCTCCAGGTAAAACAAAGTGCTACGAAATGGAAAATAGTAGATTCCTGTGACAGATTGCCCTTAGTTCTATCAAGTTTCTTCAGTCGTTCGTTAAATACGATGTTTGAATTTAACAAGTGATTACGTTAATGTCTTATTATTTTGCTTATCTATTAACTGTAATTAAAGAATAATAACTAACCGGAATCAAATAAATTCATAATATAATTTGTAATTCGTTTATATTTTCAACTTGACAATGCTTCTATTCTCAAAATTATACCTCAAGAATCCTTCAACCATGTCGTAGTGACCAGTGGCGACAAATTTGCGTCTGGTGAGAGACAAATATCCATCTCAGAAAATAGACGAAGGGTTGTGCAAGATCACATTAGATACTAACATCGTTGGATGCCGTCTCAGTAGCCTCGAGGTCAGGCGTTTACATGAGAGACCGAAGGACCTGGGTTCGAGTTACGCGTTCTGGATCAATGATGCGTACTATTGGAAAGCCCCATACTAGAGCGAAACATTTTTAGTTACGACTGTTTCGTGAACAGCTGGACGATAATGTACAGACTGAGCAGATAAATTTGATCGATGTGAAACATGTTTGACACGCATTCGCATCATGTGGATGAAAAACAACTAGCGTTGTTATCATTTAGCTTACATCCTGTAAATGTCACTAAGGTTGATAATGAAGCAGCATACCGTCATTAGTTGTAGGATGGAGAGCTTTACCGAGTTACAGATAACTTACATACAGACAAACCGAAGTCCTAAATTCAAATCACACATGTGTACAAATTCTTCTCATCAATGTAAGTGTGCATAAAATATTATCAGCCTTTCATCAAGTGTATATTTAACTCCAGTTGTATATAATGTAAGTTAAAACATCTAGCAGTATACCATTCATCGTTTCAGGATTTTAAAGCTTTGAACAATCGCCTTGCTATTCAAGACAACATGAATCGTCTCTACAAAATGTACTTATCTTTCTAACATGGCGGAATAATGAACATCATTCTTACCTCATTATCTGATGTTCACGTAATTACGTCGTAGTCGAGGTGAAAATGTGTCTATATCTGCATCTCTAACAAAATTGTAGAAGGCTAGAGAAGCTGAAATAAGTCGAAGTCTCTCACTTTATTAGTTAAACTTATATCAATTCTAATTTAAAATACGAGTGTTTTTAGTTTCACGTAAAGGCTATAAAGTTTGCCTTTTTAATTATGTGACCAAACTTATTCGTAATATGATAACTTCATATCATTCAAACGATTGTTGTGAAATTATCAACAATCTACATTTTAATGCACTTGTGTACAACCATTAAGGCGGTCTGCTTGAATACGTGTAACACCTGTCCCTGTTATCTAGATATTTCAACAAGTTATCTGCTTCTATGTCTGTCCTAACAGATTATTATGTCAGTTTGTTAAACGTTTACGACCTTTTGATATACAAGTTACAAAACAGCCCAATCAAAGACACTGAGGTTGAAGGCAATATACGTCGAGAAGAATATACGTTAATCAGATGTCGACTCATAAACTGCTAACATCAAACTGGTGACCATTTAGTATTTATCATGGAATGAGAAACGAGAACTCACTGAAACACTTTGTGCTGAGAATTCTATAGTATACCTGAAATATAATATTGAATGTACCCATTATTACTAATTATTATTTATTTCACCATAGTGACCAGCCTTATGAGACGATCCTCGGAGTTTCAGCGAGAAGCCGTGACCAGTGGAGCTAATTCGTGTCGTGTAGAGACAGGTATCCACCTCAGTACGATTGAAGATGGTCGCATAATTTCCTGAGTTGGTTGAGAGTAGAGATTAACACCGTCGGATGCCGGTTCAGTGGTCTATAGGTCAGGCGTCCGCGCGCGAGACTGAAGACCTTGGGTTCGAATCCCACGAGCAGTATCGTGAATGTGTACTACTAAAGAGTCCCACAATATAGGACGAATCGACAGTCCAATGTTTCCAGATTTGCAATGGTTGTCTAACATTGATCGATTCATGAACCCAATCAAAACTCAACAATCTCCACAACACTTCACTGCAAATAAACTCTACCGAATAAAACAAATCAACAACAACATAAAGTTTTCCCCTCTCCAAATGCATATCACTGAATTAAAATTGGGCTAACATTGCAAGATATTACCATTTAATAGTTGAATTCATGAGTCAATTAAAGCTAGATCACCACAGGAAACCTGGTAGAACTGAATGACCGTTTCGTTCTAACATAGGACTCCTCAGTAGTGTGCATTCATTATCTTGACCTTTCTAAATAAACTTAAATAAAAATGAAGTGACGATCAGTCCAGAAGTAAACTTTTGGTCAGTGGGTCGATTAGTTTCCATGTAAAAACTAACTTCCATATCACCAAAAAGCGAATTGGTTTTGATCAAGTTCAATGAACTACTACAACTGTAAATATACATTTAAGAGGATGAAGCAGTATCCGTATTTAACTTTCATTTACACGAACACTACTCAACTATCAAAGACCAACACATATATTCCTCATTACAAATACATACACACAATTGTAAAAGTACATGAAACAGAGACTACGTTGAAATCCTTGATAGATGCAACTCAAAAAAGAAAGAATAATCTTTGAAGCATGAGGATTAGTTCAGTCATGAGATGATTCCAAATCATTTTGTGCCTTAAATAATCACATAGGGAAGAGGAAGGAATGACTGGTATTATTATCTTCTATTTCGAATAACTATTTCGAAGTTATTTCCACTACATGTCAAGGTCAGTGGTATCTTCGTCAGAATTTCTAAACTTGCCCAATAATGACAATGCCGATTTTCTGTTATTTTCTTTACATTACCCAACACTAAACCACTGGTCTTAGGATCAACTCGGAATGAGCACTAAAATTATTCACTTCCTGTTGTAATTATCTTCAATTCCATTCAACAATTCGTCTAAAGTGAATGCATATAATGTAGTTTTCTCGAATAATCTTTCGTCATGTAAACATGTTATCACCAAATCAGCTCACTGATGATCGACATTCATTATTCTATTATATACAACGATACTGAAATCTCCTTAACCACATAACTTATTGTTTCACTAAGTGAAAACTGAATATTTTTTGTACTATAATGTGGACTTGTATTTCTCTATCAAGTCCTAAATACTAGACATGCATACTTAAAGATGAGCGTAACAACCGAATGTTTATCTACCATGCATCGAAATCTTAGAGCAGGAATTCTGTGGACCACGTTGCCACTCCTAGATGATTAGCAACGAACTACGATATTCATTCATTGCCTTCAGTAACATACTGTGTTATATTTCTCTAGAACTGTCTTCCGCTTCTGCTTCACCACAAAATCCCAGATTATGTAATGCTCAGTGTTGTTAAATTATGACATTTGAAAAGATAGACTTAGTAAGACGTGAAATATGTAATCCTTAACCAGGAAGTGAAATCGTTGATTTGACCTACCATCTTGACAGCCCTGTCGACGACCTGAACTCAAAAATATGTTCTTTGTTGATTTAGGTCAATCACAATATGGATTATGACAATAAGTAGTCCAAACACAACATGAATCCATTGAAAACGGACGCTTACATTCTTTTTCTATGAAAAGAAAAGTAAAATAAAATGATAACTTGTAGCTAACTCCATAAATTTGACATTCCATTTAGTCTAGGCAGAGATGGATAGTGGCTAACAGTGGAATCCAGGACTCGCGTTTCGTTCTATTTGGAACTCGTCAGCTGGATGTACCTGCATCTCAGAGTTGATGTTCATTCTGGGATAATACGCACAGTATGCACATATGCCAATAAGAAGCTGATTAGTTGCAGTCCTAACATCAATGGGAAGATTCAAGTAAACAATGCCAAGTGAATTTAAACTTCACCCGATTGCACAAGCAGGTGGTTATCAGGACTCAGTAGCTAAATGGATGACGTGATGGCATGTGAAGCGAACAGTACTGGGCCGGAGTCCCAGGGTGAATATCAACTCTGAGATGCAGGTATAACCAGCTGACGATTCACAAATAGGACGAAATGTGTATTCTGTATTCCACTGCTAGCCATTATTCATCTAAGCTTACAATGCTTGTGAATTAAGGCAATTTCGATGCCATCTGTACACTGTTAAATACACAGTATATAAGTTCATTTGATTCCTTAAATTGAAGATACCTAGAATCATTTGATTTATATATAATTTTGATTGAGCAATAAAAAGGTGCATTTGAGCTGTACATTTAGAATAATTCGATTACACATGACAAATTGTTTATGTAGTGAGTAACGGACTAGCTAATAACCGAACCTAGCCATTCTTTCCTCACAGTTTCTAATAAAATTTCAAAGGCTATGCTTGACATTCGTGCTTTGTTTCATTTCGATTGTAGTTTGCTATTGATTCACGCGTCTTCCTCCTTTCTACGTTTATTGAATCACTTAATTTTGGAGCCACATAACCACTTTTTGATCACTTCTCCGTATGTATGTGCGTCTTAACAGAACCTCGTCAAGTAGTTTGTACAGTAGACCTCGACAAAATCCAACACAGTGTGTATATATCATTGTGTAAACATGAGCTTAGTGTATTAAATAATAACCGATTTGGAGGTGTGTTACGTTAAAACAGATACCAAGCATAGAAACTGATTGTTAAAAGATGCTTGACAATATTTCTTCATTATTCACACTAAAACGACTTGAGCGATAAAACTACATTTCAAATAGGTTTCTTTCACAGTTCGTCAGTGATAAGTAACACAACAGTTTAAATAATGATGCTTTTCTTCAGAGTTTTCCTGTTATATTGTCAGTAATTAAATGAAAGTGATTAACATTTAGGTTTATACAATTGCGATCAAGCAAGTAAGTGATACAAGTGAATTTAGACATTTATAATATTATGCTATAGAATGATCATGTGTGATACTATCTAAGATTCATTCACCGATATCAATGATCGTAAGCTCAACAAGAAGATCCAAATAGTTCCGTTTGTTGATCTGATCAACTACATAGTTGAAGTCAACAATGTCTCTAAATCACAGTTTTACATTTCTATTAATGAATATTAGTAATACACATAGAAACTTCAATGGAGAATTTCATTCTTATAAAAACCAATTCAGGCGAATATTTCTAACAGTGTTTAATACAGGCGGTGAATATGATTAACTGAAATGATCTGATATGGACTAAGCTAATCCTTGAGTTGTATCATATAAGATGTTTATTTCTGCAAAAGATAATGAAGTATGTAAATACTGTTGCTGAGAAACGTGGGATATTGAACTCTTTATTATTCTATTTATTTTTTTTAAATACAGATCCAAATGGATATGAAGGGGGTAAGATGCCTTCGGTTTACTACCATAATTGTTATTATTGGAGTTACTTTCGTGCTTATAAACGTCGATCAGAAGAGTTTCTACTAGCCTTATTTGTATTAATGAGTATATTCACGATCTCCATCCAAAGATGAAAATGTTTTAACAAAAGCAAAAATGTTTTATGCAAATTAATTGAAATCATGTTTATAAATTGAATCTTAATTTTACTACGAATTGTAAATTTAATTACAAGAGCGTTCGCATGAAGACTGAAGGTCATGGGTTGAAGCTGACTTGAGGGATCGTGAATGTACACTGTTTGGGAGTTGCATTCTAGGGCGAAGTGTCCGTCAAACAGTGCTTCCAGGTTTCCAGTGGTGTTCTAGTTTAGACCGTCTCATGAATTCTGCTATTAAAACTTCATAATTATTTGTTCCATGTGTACAGATTTACACATCAGCGATACAGATTATGCAAATATTTATATAGGGATTGCTTGGTCTGTGGTCTGTCAAGTAAAAATATGTATGCAAACACTGTTAAATAAAATGTGAGAACAGGCAAATATCATGATACATAGAGTCTGTAATTAGTAGTAAAAAACTGTTACTTCCATATAAAAGATTAATGGAAGGTAATAAAGATTCTGAATGTTCCTTTCAAAATCAAAAGAAGATTGATCGGATGGAATAGAACATTCAATCTCATCTCACTAAATAGTTGATCGTCTCGAAGCAAATATATCCTTCATTATTCAATCTACATTTTATATAAGATTTAAGACTGCTTGTTGAGAAATACATTCATTTCTGTGTAACTTAAAAATATACAAGCCTAGCAACACTTAGCGCTGCTGAAAAAGCATAAAATATGATATCTTGATTCTAGCGTGCTTTTTGATATTCGTTGCATCATAATTTTTCATCCCGTAAGCATAGTGATAATTATATATTTATCGTTGTTTCTTTAAACAACATGATTTGAAAGGCTTTGACAACTGTAAGTGTAACGTTTTCTAATACACTATATTTATCAATGCCACATTATTATGTAACGTTGTTTATTTCATTTAAATATGACAAGTCAAAAACTTTTAGTTCATGAACACCTGGAAGGAGAAAGAAAATTCGTGCTTCTTATTACAAATTATTCAAGATCCAATGTTTTATAACACTAGTTTTTTTAGAAGATAAGCCAAGTTGCTCAGACGTTTTGCAAAGATATGGCTCAGCAATTAAATGACATCAGAAAGAGATTATTATGGATATTATAGTAAACTAATAGTTGAGATCATAAGTCAATTGAAGCTAGACCACCTTGGAAAACCTGAAAGAACTAGACGGCATTTTCGTTCTATTGTGGGACTTTTCAGCAGTGCTCATTCACTAGCGGGATTTGAACCCAGGATATGTATCCCAAACTGATGTAAATTGGTCAGGAAAACTTGCGAGGTGAGGTCGTGGATGCGCATTAACGAGGAGTCTGACAATCGGCCGAAACAGCCTCCAGTGCTTCCAGGTTTTCTATGGTGGTCTAGCTTCAGTTGACTCATGATCTCATCTTTTAAATCAGATGAGAGATGAGCACGTAAAGAAAAGTAAAAATGATTAGCACATTGAGTGCATATGTCGTACTGTGTAGACAACTTCACAGTAATTTATATTCTGAAACTGTTCATTTCAACGTGAATAACTTAGTCTTGTACAAGAAAAGGTCTAGACGTGCAAAATGATCCAATTTAATTAGAGATATTCTTGACCATGTTAAGAAATTATCACTCATATTTATTGTTGTTGGGTTGTGTCAGATTGTTGTCGGTTTTCGGTGTGGAAATATATTCACATTCTAGACAGGCTAATCACCTGTTCTTGTTCTGAGTTGTGTTGAAGTCCTGTAGAATAAACACTGTAAGAGGATCTAATGTAGATACTTGTCTAAGGCAAATCAACGTCCCATTCATAAAGACAAAGAATATTCGATCGACATAATATTTTCTTTTATAAATCTCCAGTTGTTGATACTTCATCATAGGAGTTCATTTATACATGTAACTAGAAAAATATTTTCTTCTCCAGGTAAAACAAAGTGCTACGAAATGGAAAATAGTAGATTCCTATGACAGATTGCCCTTAGTTCTATCAAGTTTCTTCAGTCGTTCGTTAAATACGATGTTTGAATTTAACAAGTGATTACGTTAATGTCTTATTATTTTGCTTATCTATTAACTGTAATTAAAGAATAATAACTAACCGGAATCAAATAAATTCATAATATAATTTGTAATTCGTTTATATTTTCAACTTGACAATGCTTCTATTCTCAAAATTATACCTCAAGAATCCTTCAACCATGTCGTAGTGACCAGTGGCGACAAATTTGCGTCTGGTGAGAGACAGTTATCCATCTCAGAAAATAGACGAAGGGTTGTGCAAGATCACATTAGATACTAACATCGTTGGATGCCGTCTCAGCAGCAGATTCGAGGTCAGGCGTTTACATGAGAGACCGAAGGACCTGGGTTCGAGTTACGCGTTCTGGATCAATGATGCATACTATTGGAAAGCCCCATACTAGAGCGAAACATTTTTAGTTACGACTGTTTCGTGAACAGCTGGACGATAATGTACAGACTGAGCAGATAAATTTGATTGATGTGAAACATGTTTGACACGCATTCGCTTCATATGGATGAAAAAACAACTAGCGTTGTTATCATTTAGCTTACATCCGGTAAATGTCACTAAGGTTGATAATGAGGCAGCATACCGTCATTAGTTGTAGGATGGAGAGCTTTACCGAGTTACAGATAACTTACATACAGACAAACCGAAGTCCTAAATTCAAATCACACATGTGTACAAATTCTTCTCATCAATGTAAGTGTGCAAAAACATTATCAGCCTTTCATCAAGTGTATATTTAACTCCAGTTGTATATAATGTAAGTTAAAACATCTAGCAGTATACCATTCATCGTTTCAGGATTTTAAAGCTTTGAACAATCGCCTTGCTATTCAAGACAACATGAATCGTCTCTACAAAATGTACTTATCTTTCTAACATGGCGGAATAATGAACATCATTCTTACCTCATTATCTGATGTTCACGTAATTACGTCGTAGTCGAGGTGAAAATGTGTCTATATCTGCATTTCTAACAAAATTGTAGAAGGCTAGAGAAGCTGAAATAAGTCGAAGTCTCTCACTTTATTAGTTAAACTTATATCAATTCTAATTTAAAATACGAGTGTTTTTAGTTTCACGTAAAGGCTATAAAGTTTGCCTTTTTAATTATGTGACCAAACTTATTCGTAATATGATAACTTCATATCATTCAAACGATTGTTGTGAAATTATCAACAATCTACATTTTAATGCACTTGTGTACAACCATTAAGGCGGTCTGCTTGAATACGTGTACCACCTGTTCCTGTTATCTAGATATTTCAACAAGTTATCTGCTTCTATGTTTGTCCTAACAGATTATTATGTCAGTTTGTTAAACGTTTACGACCTTTTGATATACAAGTTACAAAACAGCCTAATCAAAGACACTGAGGTTGAAGGCAATATACGTCGAGAAGAATATACGTTAATCAGATGTCGACTCATGAACTGCTAACATCAAACTGGTGACCATTTAGTATTTATCATGGAATGAGAAACGAGAACTCACTGAAACACTTTGTGCTGAGAATTCAATATTGTACCAGAAATATAATATTGAACATACCCATTATTACTAATTATTATTTATTTCACCATAGTGACCAGCCTTATGAGACGATCCTCGGAGTTTCAGCGAGAAGCCGTGACCAGTGGAGCTAATTCGTGTCGTGTAGAGACAGGTCTCCACCTCAGTACGATTGAAGATGGTCGCATAGTTTCCTGAGTTGGTTGAGAGTAGAGATTAACACCGTCGGATGCCGGTTCAGTGGTCTATAGGTTAGGCGTTTGCTCGCGAGACTAAAGGCCCTGTGTTTGAATCCCACGAGAAGTATCGTGAATGTGTACTACTGAAGAGTCCCACAATATAGGACGAAACGACAGTCCAGTGTTTCCAGATTTGCAATGGTTGTCTAACATTGATCGATCGATGATCTCAATCGAAACTCAACAATCTCCACAACACTTTACTGGAAATACGCTTCACCGAATAAAACAAATCAACAACAACATAAAGTTTTCCCCTCTCCAAATGCATATCACTGAAATAAAGTTGGGCTAACATTGCAAGATATTACCATTTAATAGTTGAATTCATGAGTCAATTAAAGCTAGATCACCACAGGAAACCTGGTAGAACTGAATGACCGTTTCGTTCTAACATAGGACTCCTCAGTAGTGTGCATTCATTATCTTGACCTTTCTAAATAAACTTAAATAAAAATGAAGTGATGATCAGTCCAGAAGTAAACTTTTGGTCAGTGGGTCGATTAGTTTCCATGTAAAAACTAACTTCCATATCACCAAAAAGCGAATTGGTTTTGACCAAGTTCAATGAACTACTACAACTGTAAATATACATTTAAGAGGATGAAGCAGTATCCGTATTTAACTTTCATTTACACGAATACTACTCAACTATCAAAGACCAACACATGTATTCCTCAATACAAATACATACACACAATTGTAAGTGTACATGAAACGGAGACAACGTTGAAATCCTTGATAGATGCAACTCAAAAAAGATAGAATAATCTTTGAAGCATGAGGATTAGTTCAGTCATGAGATGATTCCAAATCATTTTGTGCTTTAAATAATCACATAGGGAAGAGGAAGGAATGGCTGGTATTATTATCTTCTATTTCGAATAACTATTTCGAAGTTATTTTCACTACATGTCAAGGTCAGTGGTATCTTCGTCAGAATTTCTAAACTTGCCCAATAATGACAATGCCGATTTTCTGTTATTTTCTTTACATTACCCAACACTAAACCACTGGTCTTAGGATCAACTCGGAATGAGCACTAAAATTATTCACTTCCTGTTGTAATTATCTTCAATTCCATTCAACAATTCGTCTAAAGTGAATGCATATAATGTAGTTTTCTCGAATAATCTTTCGTCATGTAAACATGTTATCACCAAATCAGCTCACTGATGATCGACATTCATTATTCTATTATATACAACGATACTGAAATCTCCTTAACCACATAACTTATTGTTTCACTAAGTGAAAACTGAATATTTTTTGTACTATAATGTGGACTTGTATTTCTCTATCAAGTCCTAAATACTAGACATGCATACTTAAAGATGAGCGTAACAACCGAATGTTTATCTACCATGCATCGAAATCTTAGAGCAGGAATTCTGTGGACCACGTTGCCACTCCTAGATGATTAGCAACGAACTACGATATTCATTCATTGCCTTCGGTAACATACTGTTTCATATTTCTCCAGAACTATCTTCCACTTTTGCTTCACCACAAAACCCAGATTATGTAATGCTCAGTGTTGTTAAATTATGACATTTGAAAAGATACACTGAGTAAGACGTGAAATATGTAATCCTTAACCAGGAAGTTAAATCGTTGATTTGACTTACCATCTTGACAGCACTGTCGACGACCTGAACTCAAAAATATGTTCTTTGTTGATTTAGGTCAATCACAATATGGATTATGACAATAAGTAGTCCAAACACAAAATGAATCCATTGAAAACGGACGCTTACATTCTTTTTCTATGAAAAGAAAAGTAAAATAAAATGATAACTTGTAGCCAACTCCATAAATTTGACATTCCATTTAGTCTAGGCAGAGATGGATAGTGGCTAACAGTGGAATCCAGGACTCGCGTTTCGTTCTATTTGGAACTCGTCAGCTGGATGTACCTGCATCTCAGAGTTGATGTTCATTCTGGGATAATACGCACAGTATGCACATATGCCAATAAGAAGCTGATTAGTTGCAGTCCTAACATCAATGGGAAGATTCAAGTAAACAATGCCAAGTGAATTTAAACTTCACCCGATCGCACAAGCAGGTGGTTATCAGGACTCAGTAGCTAAATGGATGACGTGATGGCAAGTGAAGCGAACAGTAATGGGCCGGAGTCCCAGGGTGAATATCAACTCTGAGATGCAGGTATAACCAGCTGACGATTCACAAATAGGACGAAATGTGTATTCTGTATTCCACTGCTAGCCATTATTCATCTAAGCTTACAATGCTTGTGAATTAAGGCAATTTCGATGCCATCTGTACACTGTTAAATACACAGTATATAAGTTCATTTGATTCCTTAAATTGAAGATACCTAGAATCATTTGATTTTATATTGATTTTGATGCATTTCGACTGTCAACTCACAATATAACACTTTCTCACACAAGATCTTATCTCTGTTTTAATATTTCACAACTGATTCATTTGGCAGAATATGTTAACATATCTCACTAGGATATTCGTAGAACCCATCTCAAAGGTAGTTTCAACACGATAATAATTTTACTAATATTTTGTATTATCTGGAAACAAATTAATTTGAATTAAGTAACTTCTGACGTACAATAAACCATTGAGTGGTGGTTTTATTTTAAATTTCATATATGTCTGCACACATCACGTAAACAGGGATGGAATTCAGTAACTCTTCATAGACATCATGTGCATACGTTATCACATAGTTACCCTAATTTCAAATGGAACGGAAAAGGTACACTTATATTGTCAAGAGTGATTTCACACAGATTAAATGTTGCTACATAGCTATACAGGTAATAAGGGATTAAAATGTTGGTGGGCTTTTGGGAATAAATCTATTCAAGGTCTCCAGTCATACGTTCATTCTTGATCCATCCAATAATTTATATATACACTCGTTAGTTGTGTACTGAATTTCATCGAAGGTATGAAATGTCCTGCACATTATTAGTCCTTCGACTGTTTATAGAGTTTTCAGTAGGTATCAAATAGAGTGTATCGTAACAAAGATAGAATCCCATAACAATCACACAGAGGTCCATTCTAAGTATTGAGTAACCCAAAATAAGTGTCTGAAGGATAAAACTAACGGAATTATACCTACATGATTTTCCTTAATTTGAGTGTCCAATTTCCTTATGACATGTTTATGAAGATAATATTCAACTCTTAATTTAAAATCTCAACTCAAATCAATCTTTTTGTGGCTACTCCAACAGAAGACAATTACCAATTGACAGTTATATCTGTATAAGTGCTAAACCAATTCACTCTTTACCTTGAGAATGTAAACAGATAGAATCTACATGATGAATAGCTGAAGAGTCGCAAAAATTATGGCACCAACCACAATCAAAGGAGGTGAACATTGAGAATGTAGTTTGAGGATTCATAAGGAAAACTCATCTGTAGTGAAATATCCGAACTTATTATGTAAAGTAAGATAGTGGAATAATGCATCTTCTCTACTGAGACAAATTTCGAGCCGTGTTACTTGGTACAACACTGACTTCGTGAATAATTTCTACATCATCCAATACCGCTCAGACAGATGGTCAATGAATTTATGGATTGATGCTACGTTTAATTTTGAATATCTTTTCCCTTCTTCCATATACTTCTACCCAAATTAGTATTCTTCATCAAACTAGTTTATAATTGGGCATACGCCACACACGTCCTAGCCACCTCAGTAGACAAACACTGACAATCTGCTGAACCGATCTGTCATCTTTGCCTGAGCATGCAAAACTACAAAATGTTCCAGAATTAAGAACAAAAGAAAATTTATGAACCATATGGTCTTTCATTTCCTGACCATAATGCAACTTAATTAATTAATCATAACTGACAGTTATACAATCAACCTATCAATACTGTCGTAGGGATTTATCTTGTCGATTAGTTTTATGATTCATATAAATGAGTGTTTTAAAATGTCATAAGATCATGTGAGAGTTCTAACGGAAATACTGCTACTATAACTGTTCTTCAGTTTGAGAACATAGACTCCATCTCAACTCGACTAATGTCATACTTATTCTCTTTATTTCTGTCTATTAAGTGTTTCGAGCTTAAAGTCGATTGTTGAATTGTATTGATTTGTAATGGAGACAACGCTTATGCCACCCAACTGTTTTTATCTTTAACACCACATGAACTACTGACTAATTGTGATCTTAAATGAAGATGTTACGTTTTTCTACAGAATATAGTTATTGCTGTAGTTTCTCAGTACAATTATCATTATTACATGGTCTACGGAAACCACTGATCCATAATCTCATAACATGCTTCATAAATGCTTGATGATTCGATAACTTAAGAAACGTTTCTTACAAATGTAGGGTATCATGTTTCTATGAGAAGTAGAATTTCCGCAAAGAACACCATAATTTACCATTCGAGCGATTCCATGGTGTCAACTGCAAAATCAAGTATTATTTGACATTAGATCTTCCCTGAGATGATCATAGTCTTCAACCAAGACACACACATTGGAATAGCACTGGATTATGGGTCAATTTATTTTGAGTTAAATCTTCTACACCTCGAAATACAACTGTGCATTGAATGGTGGACGAAGGATATTGAGGTACAATCGGTGTCTATGATGTGATACTATGGAATCTCTATTACATGGAGATCCAGTTAGTGGTCACATTATGTAACTCGTTAGTGTTTACACAACGTTCATCGTCAGACCTGTGTTTAAAAGATTCTTAAGCAGCAGGACAGTCCGATGGGCGAATTAGTGTAGGCCTTGATAAACACTGTCGTGACTTCAATGTCAGATCACATGGGTTATCGTGTTTTACGTTCACATCAGTAAATCGTTTGCGAATTTTTCCACAGACGATTTCAACCACAAAATACAATACTTCCGATTGTGTGCACAAAATCATTCCTGATTTATATACTGACCCATTCATGTCTGATAAAGTAGAAAAACAATTGAACAGTTTTACGTACTCCTAGTTGTCATTCGATTTCTACTAACTCTGGTTATCATAGTTAGGCAGGTGAATTATACCCAGTGTGCTGCACTAGACCAGATTCTTTTCTAAATACAGTAAAATTGTATGACACTGACGACCTAGTACGATTTTTAGGTGAGAATTCTGAATCAAATAATCAGATTATTCAAGCCGAATTCAGATAGTGTAAATAAATAATACGTCAGGCCATTTACCAAGTAGAATATTTGGTAATTCTTCAAGTGATAATAAAGCGAAATAGTTAGAAAGCGAATTTGATAATTATACATTTGAGTAATTAACAACATCAGCAACGCGAAGACAAACCAATTGAAAAGCTCGATATATGAAGGCATAACAGTTAGTTCATTATGGTATACAAGTCAAAAACATGTATTTCATTCAACCACACAAATGATGCATGTATGAAGACAACATTATGAAATCTGCCATCTATCTCCTTATTGATTATCTGTCTTCTATATCCCTGTTGATTGTGTTGAGTAAAAAACAAACTGTATCACTCACAAATTATAACTAATTCAAAACCCTTTATCATTAACGAAATACCTGAAACGGCGACCTGAAGCGATCACACAGTAATCCGTAGCTTTATACAACCTCGTGACGAAGATATTGAAGATTGGATATAAAAGTCACTTTTGAATAAACGGCGAAAAACCATTATTTGCAATAGCAAGTTAACATAAGTCATTTGCCCAAACCAAATGAGACAGTTACCTAAACGTCAAGAGCAACTAATCACTCAACCTAAACTTCAGAAGATTGAGGTTTTTATTCAGAATAGTTTTGTTGTATCCTAATCTACGTGAGTCAGGTATATTAACCATTGTCAACAAATGGCCAACCTAATTGGAAAGTTTTATTATGAATTCCTACTGAACAAAATTAACTGTTGGCGGAAACAACCTTTAACAAATACAACCATAGATTTAAAACATCTATTATTATTTTTAGGTGGAAATGCATGGTGACTGGTAGTTGAATCCAGGATGCTTGTTTCGTCCTAGTTAGGACACTCCAGCTCGAATAACTGCTAGCAACTGTCTATCTACGTTTGAAAATATTTATGACTGAGTGGCAATATTCAAGCAATCCGTGAAACATTCACATATTCCAAAACAGACTGATTAGCTGCTGTCCTCAACTTCAATAGGAAGATTCAAATGATCATCATATATATATGTTATTCTAATTTACTGAACAGGAACGAAATTGAAGTCCTAACCTTGACACAAATGTCTCGATCGTAGGTGAGCGCCACTCACAGTGCTGTGTGAAAGCGATCATGTCAATAGAATAATCTGTCAGTTATGAACGTATTATTATTATTCATTGTCACGTCCAGTGATGATTTATGCACGCAACATGCTGTACTGTCACGATTTATCTTTTCACACTTGTTCAATTTCTACCTGCGTGACTACAATTGATCTCTTTAATTTTTTCTCGTCAAAAGTGCAAAATATTCTTTATGGTGTTTTCACAGTTGACAGAACGAATGTCACCTTCAAAACTTTCACAAGTGCACCAGTAAAATTCAATCATATTGATACTAATGTTGTCGTAGAATTCATTCAATAATGCATGGACATTGCAACTGATGTCGACAGATGTAAGTAGTACGTGTCACCAATCGAAACTGACATGCCTGGTAGCAGAAGTTTAAGGATATTCGAAGAGAATAGAACGAGAATAGAGAATGATTGATGTGGAAACGAAAGAACAACGAGGTCTGTGATGACTGATTGACATCCTGTAAATGAAGTGTTAATTGTTGGTTTCTCAGATTTTACTAAGATGTTCAGTAAATTCGATTGTGCCCACTTGTTTTCTCGTTCACTACAGGAGTACTTAGTATATGAGCATGTATGAAAATTAGTGGACAAGTGAAATAATCAAAAACTCTAAGGTCACTAATAGAAAATGTCTACTTATTTTGTCAATTATCAGCTTAATGTTAATCGTTTGATTGAACCGTCCTTGTTGTTTTTCTTGAATTATGTCATAACACAAGTTTATTATCTGAAGAGGTATTTGTGGATATTATAGTAATTTCATAGTTGAGTTATTGAGTTAACTGAGGCTAGACCTGTATAGAAAGGCTTGAATTCAGCCACTAGTGATCACAATTGATTGATCACTGGTGGTGATCAATGTCATGAGTGTCTAGTCCAGGGTCTAGGCTTTCCTGTCGACTACCTCCAGCCACCATCCAATCTCACAATAGTGTCGAGTCACCTAGACTGGTGGTCACATTGCAACATGGTCGACAGCATGACATTGATCACCACCCAGTGATGAATTGATTGTGATGACTCATGAACTCAACAAGTTCTTTCATCTGACACTTCATATAAAAATGTAGTTTGTTACTCGTTTTCAAACTACACAAATCAGTTGTGAAAGAGTTTTTAATATAATGAACCATAAAACTACTACACAAACTATATTCATTTGAAACTACGCCTGGAGCTCCTCTGCGGCTTCTGCAGGTCCCATACCTGGATAAAGGAGGAGAGTTGGGCATGGTGTTAGCGACCCAATCCCATAGAAAACTAACTCGCTAAGAAATCAATAATTTGAGAAACGTTTCTCTGTAAATTGAAATTGTTTAAAAGTGAACAATCATACATATTTGTGATGTTTTACTTTTCTCAACCTCCCAGCATTTCAAAAGCTGACCATTTCAAAATTGTCAGTTATAACTGTCACCAAAACCATTCATGGTATTATGAGTATTCTAATTCATAATGAAGTTGTATCCGTTAATTAAACATGACAAATATGAATAGATCAAGATTGAATGGAACATGTGATATCGGATTATGTTGATTTGTGTTTTCTTGACTTAATGCATATCATGTGGTCTCATTACTGAATACAGTATAAATACAAATGAATCCTTCAACAGAATATCCAGAGTTCGTCTAACTACACATAGATTTATTTCAGATGTTCTTCTTTGCATTGATTCTGATCATATCTCTCCAATCATTTGGTAAATCAATCAGGGAGATTATTTTTATTTTATTTTTAAAAACTATGATAATTGACATTCAACGCGTTTATTAGTGTTGATGATTATGTTTCCTAACGAAGATTTTACTACATTAGACATGTTACATATAGACATTTAGTCCCTTCCTAGAGTGTAAACTGCATTAGTTAATCAAATCTGTTTATCAAATCATATTATTGTTTGAGGTGAGACTATAGTTTATAGATGATCTTTAAGTGAGGCTAAAGTGATTTTGAGAATGTCCATCTACTAAGCAGGACCGAATGAGGGTGATAAACACGTGTGAAGAATTCGAATTATGATTTGCAGTTGATGATGAAAGTGAGGAATTAGATTTAGGGTTTTCATCATGAACTGATATCAACTATAATGCAAAAACTCTATTTAGCCTACTGGATGGATGAATTTCGCCCCACAACCAGAGACCTGTTATATTATACCCTGATAGGTTTGTACATAAATTATAGTCTTCCCATGTGTGGAAAGTTTTATTCAGTGACATTTTAATCGATTGACTATTCCTTTGTATCACATTAATAGTTAATCTGATACTGGTAATTAAACTGTTCTTCTTTAGACTGTGTATCGGCACCCTGTAAGTTATTTGATTTTAGATTAGTCATTTTACTTTGTTTATATAAATAAAAACAGTTAAATATGAGGAATGATAATGAGAATATGAATGGATAATCATAATGACTGACATATTTTAGGAATATGGTATAAAGACGTTAATGTGTAACGGGAACACTGATTACATTTATTAATTGAATTTACACTGAAAGACACAATGACCAGTTACACTTCATACTAGTTTGAGCAAGTGACATAGTTTTCCTGTCTAACGTATTCGGTCTGGTCCAGAACAGAGTGTGTTGGAGAATGCTGGTCGGCAGCCTATGTTCCATTGGTAGTAACAGGCGTAAGTAAGTTATAACAATGATGTAGCAATTCAAATGCTTGCAAGGATACACTACAGAAGAGATGAACAATATTCATTTCGAATGACGGAATTAGGGATACGATATCCCATCGAAATGTGAAAACCTATGAACTCTGAGTTGAAACATTATTATTCTTTTAAGTCATCAACTTAACTTATGAATATAATCCTTAACTAATTAATGATTGATACGTTTTACTGTTGAAACATCACTCATGTTTTTGGGATTCAGATCAAATTAGTAAGTTACTAAAACTTTTCGTCTAACGATTTCTATACATACATCTCCAAGTAAATCAATGGTAACAATCTAAGTTAACGTTGTCCATGTGTTCTGTCGACCTAATCGATCACTTGTGAATACAATGTATTTTGTTTTATCGAACTGTGGTGTGATTTTTCGTTGCTTGATCAGATAACGTTGAGCAAATCTTTTTCTGCAAACGTTCATTAAATGATGCTATGAAGATGACATTATAATTCGTTTTCCTTGACATTCGCATACAGGATCTCATAAGAAATGTTCAGCAACATCACGAAACACTTCATATTATGTGATTTCTAGACTAATGGTTTACACGTAAGAACGCACAATCTTTGATTTATATGATCATTAGGTGTCCGAGTTGAATGGCGTTAGACCCAGTAAAGTCAAGATCAATTACAAATTACACTAAGTCACCATAGTAAATCAGTATGGAAATTGAAGTGGAAGTTCCATAATTAACGAAACAACCACTTGAATCTGAATGACAATTTAAACAGTGGACAGATTGTAAATGTTTGAAAACCAACTGAGTGGACTTTAATTGAAACACTGTTTTCTAACTTCTTATTAACAGAACAAGAATGTAAGTGCATTTTTAATAAATTCGGTTTGCTATTTCCACTATAGACTGTTACAGGTCATGTAATCTTTGATGGAATTTTTATTGTAAACCAATTTTCAAATTCAGGTGAAGAACATTGTGGGGGAAACAGTAAGTCGAACAAATGATTATTCTTTATGTTGTAAGTCACATTGATCTTGTTATGCTCCACTTGACTTCCAATATCACTGTACATCAGCGGTGATAGTAGCGTTGTTTATTAGTATTTAATTAAGTAATTAGATAAATTGAAAATAGTTTTAGGTTGTGGGTTCAAGTGTATTGGATGGAGGACTTACACTGTTGAAGAATCCAATTTGGGGACGAAACGGCTGTTCAGTGCTTCCGAGTTTTCACTGGTGGTATAGGTTAAAACAGTTCATCATTTCAAATGAAATAATAAAGATATTCTCGAATGCACTGAAAATCTCAATACCTATAATAACCATAATTTCTCTGAAATCGAATATTATGATTGTCATTAGTTGTTAAGTTTACGATTAAGACTTTATCGAAGCAAACTAAATGACGAGGAGAATCTGGATAGGAATATTTGGTTGGTGTTACTGGTGTTAGTCGAATCAATTGATGAATGTCAGTAGAACTATGCATCAGTTTAATGGTTAATGGATACCTCCATGTAATTTAACTATATAGCAGTTTACTGGTTAAATGATACTCCCAAGTAATTTAACTTACTGTTACTGGTTTTGTTTCTACAGTTTTGCTATTATTTATTCAAGTACACAGTGTCTACATCATACATCACATTTTAAGAGGATAGCTTATAGTCTTCAGAAGCTATTTCAACAACTTATGTTTGAGGTTTTACTGAGAATGTATATCAGTGATGCTTTATTAACTATAATTACTAATCAAGCTGCTCATCAATTTCTTTGAATACAGATGGATATGAGACTCGATACTGTAAGTATTTTTGAAGATTTGATGAAACATTTCGAATGAGAGTTGTATTTTGTATAATATGCTCATCACTCAACACCTTGTTTTGTCTGTGAAGTATGAAACAGTTATGAAATATCTGAACGAGATTAGTAGTAGGGCAATATCAATGATTTAATTCGACTTATAAAGATTGATTGCAAACTGACTTTAGTTTGTAGATACCTAATGTGGTTTTGATCAACTGTGAATGGATCAAATCATTGAACAGTACACAACAACGGGTTTGTAACCCATAAGAAAATACTCGAGTCACCCAAATAAGTCACGTTTTCCTATTTCAGTGAATAATTGAATTCATAAATTTGAAGTCTTCATATTAGGTTGTTCAGATGGTTTCTCTTGTGACATGCTATGTTTTGCAAATAGATGAATGACAAATTCCTGTAATCAGTATTTTATTACACATCCTCATTGATTGGAACATTGTTTTTGATGTTTGAACTTATCATTAAGGTGGTTACCTGTGTTCTGGAAGTAAGTTATTGTTATTCAACCGTCTTACTTTGTAATGCCCATTATCATAAAACAATTGTCACTGACTAAAACGATAACATTTTCCTTCGACAACCTTCTGTGAACTGGCTCACTTTCAACAATTTATTGACTAACACTCATCATTTACACGACATAGATAATGCGATGACTGTTTCAATTGACAAACCAAACAGTCTATATTTGAATAAAACAACTCTGGATTATTTTCGTTCTAACCCTGATTACACAATAGAACACCTATAGAATATGATTGTATGATACACACTTACACACTGGTACGCAATAATACCCGAAATCTTTCAAATTATTCACTCACTACAAGTATGGGAATACTGAATCATTTCATTAAAAAAATGTGGAAACATCTAGAACAATTTCTCCTTACCCTTTTTCATAAGAACAGTATACTTTGCGATAAGTAATAAGCACAATAGCTACATTAAATGACTTACTGAAAAGTCACAACTTCAAAACGATTTGAGTAGTTTAGGTGATTAATCACCAACATCGTGAATGTAATTGTACAGTCTTTTATGCAGTTCCGTTGTACAATATAGGTCTTGGTCTTCTGACACGGTAAGATGATAAGATAATCAACTGGTTTCATCGAATCACGATACAGATAAATTCTCTTCTTCCTTTCAATTTGGATTCTCTGTGTTTGTACATGCTGTCTTTGCTGTAAATTTAGAATAATAACATATGAACATCCGATTGTTATGTTTGTAATGTGGCAGGTATAGATGACGTTAGTTAAACACTAATAGTGTTTGTGTGTAAAACTGAATACTTTATGAAGCACGTTTGTATTATCCATACATTCTGCTTGACCGAGATGAGTTTGTTAGATCCATGTTCATTTGAGAATAGTTGTACAAATGTCTAATACTATACTGCCTTCAACTTTGTAAATGCATGTAATGATTTGATGTACATATTAAAATAAGTGATTGTCAATTTACTCTAATGTATAGCCACAGGAGCCCAAACATTCTACTGTAAGTATGCTATACATTTTCGTTGTTATATTTTATTTGAAATGAGAGATTCAAGAGATCATTAGATATTTGACTAATATTCATAAATGTGTGAATCCACTTAGGAGTCGTGGTGTTTCATTGACTAAAATGTTTCTATTGTAATGTATTTATAATGAAAATACAAATATTGTGAAAGTTTGATGAAACGGCGACCTTGAGAAACCTTTAAATCAGTCACAAAAGAATGGCTATTTATTTTATAAAAACAAACAAATAAGCTTTCAGTGGAAATACGTTTTTAAATGATCGATGAACTTTTCAAAACTGGAGATAGGTTTCATTCATTCATCGGATAGCTACTACTAAAATCTTTGATTTAAATTCAAAATATCCATTTCATTACTGGAAATACATACTCCATGAAGAATGTATAGTCCGATTTGGCGAATGAAAGAAATCGACAATTCAGAAGCTTAATATAACCATCTAAAGATTTATTTATTTGATGGTGATGATGATGATGTCAGCTCTGCTGTTAAACAATTCGTATGTGTAAACGTATTTGAAGTGTGTTTTTCATCAACATAACCCATTCAAGGGAAATTTCAGTTGACACTGACACTTTATTCTGGACTATCCTAATAATCAACCAATCAAATTACAAGCTGTAATATGATCACTGAAGTATTTACCGGAAACCAAATAGTACTGTTACTAAAACGGATTAGATATCAAGATATAGTCTGTTAATTATGTAATTCTGAGACATCATTTGTGTGGTTCATATTATTTATATTCAAAACACTGATGTTTGGAACATTATTTTTGTAGGTCTTCTCGGATGCAGTCATAACGGTATGTCTTCTTACTATATAAACGTTAAATTTGCTAAACTTATGATTAAATATATAGTAAATATATCATTTTACAATTAACTGCTCAAATATTTAGAATAGATGCATTGTGGCTGATTATGAAGTCAAGGTGAAAGTATAAACATCTTTTGAACTGGTTAAGTGGATGATCCTGCATCTCAGTTTTCATGTTTATATAAGGATTATTGTTCAGTGCTTTCTCATCCACACATCAAAAGCTCTTTCCATCTAGTGACTTTATGGATAAATTGAATATATGAAGCACAAATTCCAACGATGACTAACCGGAACACATTCCACAATATTAACAACTTAACAATTCAATCCCTTACCATTTGTGACATATGATCAATGATGTTAAATGACTGATTCATTTACACAAAAAATGTGGAACTAAAAGATTTAGTTCTACAAATAACCACAGTACACTTTTCAACCATAGAATTGAAGTCCATTTCAGCTTTAACAACGAATTGTTCCAGTCTAACAAACCATACGCAAAACATCTGAGTGTTTAATACATTTAGACAGTTGACAGCTCATAGGTTTGTTAAACTAAACTGATCATCAGAGAATGATCACAAAGCAGTAATCCCTGGTGTCCAAAAAAGCATAAAAACCTGAAATAATCCTCAATGTATTGTGCAAGTGACCTCAAAATAGACGATCTCCTTTCGCCTAAAATGTAACGTCGGTGAAAGATATTTTTCGTAACATTTTCGACGGAGCGAAGAACTTATAATTTGAATACATAGTTGTATAACATACATATTCGTTTATACATTTTAATTCATTACGTCATTTTAATAGACTTGTTTCGTTTGGAAATTGTGTCAAGAAAAGAATATTGAAAGCCACATATCAATCGAAATATTGAGGAAATTAAATAACGATTTCGTTCTTCTTTAAAATTCCGATGAGACTATAATATATGGACGACATTTGAGCGAGGCTAAACTGACCTTGAGAGTGTCTACCTACTTACTAGGGCTCAATGAGTGTTATAAACCACTATGAGGAATTCGAAATATGATTTACAATTGATGATTAAGGTTAGGAATTAGATTCCGTGTATTCATTACGAACTGACATCAGTTATAATGTCAAAACTCTATTTAGCCAAATGGATGCATGAATTTCGCACCAAAATCAGAGACCTGTTAACTTATACCTGATTGGTTCGTTCATAGATTATAGTCTCGCCGAAATTACTAAGCACACAGACTGAGTACAACATCGCCTACGATAGAATGTAGCACATATACGTTCTGACAAAACATGTTTCCACCTGATTATTGGTTCAGAATCCTATCGATATCGTTTAGTGACATGAAGTTGTTTTCATCGAGACGTTATCATGATCGCACCAGGTAGGTCCGTGAAGCTAGAGATAGAAAACTGAATATAAAGAGCTATTCAGTATCTCATAGTTCCAATCGGTGTTCTCAATCTATATTTTTGACTTTGACTGATAATAAATCCTACAAGAGATCGAAAGCACATGAATTGTGCTCATTGTTGGGAGTTCTAGATCGAACCGAATATATATTTATTCGTATAATTAGGCTACATTTTAATTCAAGGAAATCGTTTATTTGGTTTTCTAAATGATAATTATCGTTTCCAAATGATGTTACTTGTTGAACTGATAAACAATAAGATGACTTCAATGTTGCATTTAAAGGTTGATTGATTGTTTTACTATTTCAGCCACTACTGAAAGAGAATTCAACGATTGTAAGTTTTGAAACTGATATATTCATGTTCTGCAGTTATTTCTCATGTTGACTGATGAACAAATTTAAAGCTTTTGTCTTTATTCACATTTTGTATACGTAAGAAAGTTGTTTCGTCTTAACGAGTTTGCTTTCTAGCAAACTTTGATTGATATGAACATTGACTAATTCTAATTTCTAAAGTCATAACTTACATCATTAACAATACCCTTGTACTTGGTCGAAAGTGAATAGCGATTAACATATTTAGTTAGATGACAATGGAAATGAGGGAAGCAATGAAATATCTGTATAAAATATGAAACCCATTATTTTAGTATCTATTAGCTGGTTAGGTAGAAGTTTAAGATATTTGTGGTTGTCAGTTCACAAGACTGCACTAGAATGCTCATTGTAGGAACCAACAAGATTAAATCATACACACCTGATTCAATTACTCGGATCAGACGTAAATTGTGATTCATTTAGTGGGTTAGTTGAATAGTCACTGGACAACTGAAATTACAGCTAAACTACCTATTATTTTTTTGTAGGCATAACGAAGTGTAATGGTAAGTGTGAATAAATCAATAATGTCAGTTCCATGAAATTTCAGTTCACAAATTCCATATAGTTTTATGTTGTTATTAATACGGAATTCACTTTTATTGTAGATGGTGTTCATCTTAGTGAGGAATCGTGTAAGTACACAAATTGTTTATTTTGTCTATACATGCACAATAATCTTTAAACTTGCTCTGAAAGCAAATCATTCAATTGTGACATTACCGAGTATACTATGTTCTCACTCAAACAACCTTCAACCCTCTGATGCACTTCACAATATGAACGACATCAATCTGCATGGAAAGGAACATTTTTAAAACTGATAATTGTTATTTAGTCCCTACAAAGAAATCGTCTTATATTCACATTATATTCATTACTTTGTTCCAGGAAACGTTCCAAGAAACCTCAACAAAACATTCAATAGTTTAATAACTAACTGGACAACGAATATCCAAATTGTCGAAGCATCAATATGACACAAATGTTTTTCTTAATCAGAATTTTCCAAATTTAAAAATACTCCTTCGTGTATTTAAATATGAAAATTCGCAGTGTGCTATTCCATGTCGATAATCTAGAATCAACCAATTCTTACTAATTGCATTGGTTGAGATCATGAGAAATTTTGGAAGCACTGGTCGATCGTTTCGTCTGATTGTGGGACTCCTCAACAATGCACATACACGAGGAGTCCCACAATCGGACGAAACAGCCTGCCAGTGCTCTCAGGTTTCTCATGGTGGTCTAGCTTCAATTGACTCACGATCTTAACCACTGAAATTACTACAATATCTATAAAAGCCCTTCTGATATAATTCTTACTAGTTTATTCAGTGTTTCTACTTATTTGGAGTTCGTTGTACATGCCACTAAAACGAACTTCTCAGTTTTCCATTCATCCAGAAATTAATTCTTCCTGGTCAAGAAACTGATAATTGAAAGGCAATGATTAGTTAGCTAAATACTATGTTCTCTCCCTACACTGAATTGTTCTATTTCATCAGACCTTCCACAACAAAATTTTATTAATACTGATGACTGATATAGATAAAGTCATACTTATGCTCAATTTTATGGCATGAAATGTATTGCTCTGCATCAGAAATGACAATGGTGTTTCGAATCGATGTGCCGAAATGGTATGTTCAATAACTGTTTCAGATTCAAAGTGATAGAACAGATCAGATTTCGTTAAGGTAGTAATCGGAATCATGTAATAGGGAAATCTTTCCTCTGATAGTAGTAATTATTTCGGATTTCCTAACACTTTCATTCACATTCGGTTCCACACGCATGGCTTGGATAGGCAGACGTGGTTAGTTTACGTGACCCCATGTTGTTTATATTAACGATATTATTCAATGTATTCAGTGGTAGTTATTGAGAGGAAAATTTCGATCTGTCACAATAGGACGAGTCAGTATGATTAATGATTTGATTTAAACGCAAGATTTTATGGAACAGTTAGTCATATTATGGCAAGTTCACAATATTGATTTAACTTTTATTCTAGTAACACAGATAAGTACAGATATACCGACCTACACCCAAATCCTACATACTAACCAGTAAATCATTTAAAATTTCTTGAATGAAAATCAGAGTTTTACATTTGTTTTTCCATCTGCCTAACACACTTTAAGGTATGAGTAACTGTGGGGCTGTTAGTAAGTTGCTCAAACTTTTACCGAATGTTCTTATCCATGGGTTCTTACATTGTACATTTTATACAACATAATTGTGCTATTATTATTTTAAATCTTGATCATAAAAGAAACGCTTACACTGGTTAACAGAAACTCTTTCAAATCCAATTGTTCAACGAATTATCCGATTAAGCATTATATGTATTTTATGTATCACGTTAGTTTTTAATGATGACATGATCATATTTCATCAGTAAGATCGCTTAATCCTGAACTAACACTGTTACAAGATTCAATGAGAAACAGGAAACATTTGTGGATCAGTTTCATGTAATTTGGTCGCCATCTGTACGAGACCATGAATTAGGTCAGACCAGCTAAATTTACATAAAATAACGAGCGTTGTCCACTGAAACTAATGAATACGAACTTCAATAGTACATGTGTCCAACTTCTCTGGCAATGGTTATCTCGCTAGTCAGTAACTTAACGTCAGGTTCGTGTTATTAGTATATGTCAATTGTTGAAATCATGAGTCAATTGAAGCTAGACCACCTTGGAAAACCTGGAAGCACTGGACGGCCGTTTCGTCCTAGTATGGATGGCGGCTCAGTGGTCTAGTTATTTAAGCGCCTGGCGATCCATCTCAATGCAAAAGATAAATAAAATTACATCAGTAGAATGATATTGTTTGTAAATTGTGTTCCAAGGAATGCAGCTAGTTTGACAATGTTGTGATGTGATCTCTCGAAAGTTAGAATTAACTATCCTGTAACAATTGTCCTAAACAAGATAGAAGAAGGTTCAACAATAGTGTTTTATGTTTGAAGACATATACACACAAAATAACCTATGTATATTATTTTATTTACAGCCAAGCACCCTGAAGTGTGTAAGTTACACATCATTCTTAAACTGCTGAAAAATGGATATAAAATTAATGTGAAATTTTCAGATAGAACATAATGTTTTCGAAAATACGATCTAACACTGACTGACTGGTTACGAACGAAGATCATATACAGATCAGTGAAATTATTTTATAAATGTTCTGGCCTATCGATAAAAGACATTAATTTTACTAATCAAAAGGAAAATGAGTGACAGTGACCAGCTTCAAGATACTTCTAATTCATACAGCACTTAAACTTGCACAGTGTGTGAACACCTGAATGTAGACACTTATAGATAGCTGCAAAATTATCGGAGAAATCGCATCGGTAAATAACAATTGAAAGTTTCCTTATGCATACGAAAAGCGATGTCATCATGATTGGTTGCAGTGAACTATATTGTCATAGGACATGGATATCCTAGTAGATTTGGTATGACTTTTAATTGTGAAGTTGACGGTTATTTGTATCACTTCAAGGACCTCATCTTCGAAAGATTATTTCCAATTCACTTTGAACATGTAAACTAGCGTAAAACTAATGATTATTTCATCATCTGTCAATGCTTTCAACAGTAACCATTGTATTGTGCAAGTGGTCCTTATGGAATATGTAAATATGTAACAGTAATGATTAGGTTTACACCATTCACATTTACTTAATCATCCACCTTAAGTAATGTAATCAACCATTTCAGGTGACATTGTTTGCGGTGGAAGTAAGTTCGCGAGTATTGGAAATATATATGAATTAAAAACTGTGAATATAAAATGTATGTCTATTGAAAGATTGAATGATGTTTCATGGGAGAAAAACTGTTAATGAACTTGAGAGGAGTGATGGATTTACATGTGTGAAAAGGATATCAACAAAATCTTACTGTTGATTATGTAAACGATACCATATGCAAACGTATCATAAGAGTGATTAAATCAAAGTGACTGAAAAGATGTTTCACTCAAGTATTTTAGTTGTCTATTCATTGTTCTTTGGAAAATGAATTGCGAAGTTCCAGAAAACCGATTTCTGTAGCCAGGCATCAGGCGATATTCATTATTTCTGTAGAGATGGTTTGAAATTTTCAGATGTCACAGTCGAATTCTTAAGGCTAGACCACTGAATTCCGTTTTATTCAATTTACAGACATGTTCTTAAGGTGATTATTATATTTCACTTTCAACATTTTACAGATAATGGAGGCCTACTTCCACTTTGTAAGTCATTTTTGATGCATAATAAGTGCATGTAAAATGTCTTAACTGTTCAGTTCTGTACTGTTCAAATATAGTAGCTTTATATGATCTACAGCTTGAAAGGTAATCAACTCAAAACCAATAGCTCGACCACCTTCAAACCTATTCTGCAACAGTTGAGCCATAAAATCAGATAAGTCAATGGTTAGTCCTAAATCGATTAGCCTGAGATAAATATTATGCAGTATAATATAGTTGAAATTTCTATTCAGAAATAACTATAATTTTGATTGAGCAATAAAAAGGTGCATTTGAGCTGTACATTTAGAATAATTCGGTTACACATGAGAAATTGCTTATGTAGGGAGTGACGGACTAGCCAATAACCGAACCTAGCCATTCTTTCCTCACAATACTAATGAAATTTCAAAGGCTATGCTTGACATTCGTGCTTTGTTTTATTTCGATTGTAGTTTGCTATTGATTCACGCGGCTTTCTCCTTTCTATGTCTATTGAATCACTTAAAACCAATTAATTTTGAAGTCATATAACCACTTTTTGATCACTTCTCCGTATGTATGTGTGTCTTAACAGAAACGTGTCAAATGATTTGTACAATACACTTTGAGATAATGCTTCATGGTGTGTACATGTCTTTGTGTGAACATGAGCTTAGTGTATTAAATAACAACCGATTTGGAGCATAGAAACTGATTGTTAAAAGATGCTTGACAATATTTCTTCATTATTCACACTAAAACGACTTGAGCGATAAAACTACATTTCAAATAGGTTTCTTTCACAGTTCGTCAGTAATAAGTAACCATACAGTTTAAATAATGATGCTTTTCTTTAGAGTTTTCCTGTTATATTGTCAGTAATTGAATGAAAGTGATTTACATTTAGGTTTATACAATTGCGATCAGGAAAGTAAGTGATACAAGTGAATTTAGACATTTATAATATTATGCTATAGAATGATCATGTGTGATACTATCTAAGATTCATTCACCCATATCAATGATTGTAAGCTCAACTTGAAGATCCAAACAGTTCCGTTTGTTGATCTGATCAACTACATAGTTGAAGTCAACAATGTCTCTAAATCACAGTTTTACATTTCTATCATTGAATGTTAGTGATACACATAGAAACTTCAATGGAGAATTTCATTCTTATAAAAACCAATTCAGGCGAATATTTCTAACAGTGTTAAATATAGGCGGTGAAGGAATCTATTTATTGCAGTGTGAATATGATTAACTGAAATGATCTGATTTGGACTAAGCTAATCCTTGAGTTGTATCATATAAGACACATATTTCTGGAAAAGGAAAGAACGTATGTAGATACTGTTGCTGCCAGACGCGCGATATTCAACTCTTCATTATCTTATTTAATTTAAAAAATACAGATCAAAATGAATATGATGCGGGTAAGATGCCTTCTGTTTATTACCATAATTTTCATTAATGGATTTGCTTTCGGCCTTGTAAATGTTAATCAGAATAGTTTCTCCTATCTCTACTTATATTAACGAGTACATTCGTGACCTCCTTCCAAAGATGGACATTTTTAAACAAAATCAAAAATGTTTTATGTGAAATCGTGTTCAAAGCCGAATCTTAATATCACTACAAATCTGAACTTCAATTACAGCAGTACATATGATTACTGGACGGCCATTTCGTCTGTTCGCGCAAAGATTAAAGGTCGATGATTTGATTCTTGTGTGCAGGGATCGTGCATGAGCACTGCTGGAAAGTTTCATACTAGGACTTAACGGTCATCCAGCACTTCCAGGTTTCTAATAGTGAACTAGCTTAAATAGACTCATCAGTTCAACTATTAAAATTCCATTGTTATTTGTTTCCTGTCGACATTACTAGATATCGGTGATACAGATTATGCAAATACTTACATAGGATGTGCTTAGTAGGTTGTCCGTCAATTAAAAGCATGTATGCGAACACGATTAATAAAATGTGAGAACAAGCAAATATCACTACATACAGAGTCAGTAATGAGTAGTAGAAAAATGTTAATAATTCAATCGGTTTTTGCTTAGGAAAAAGTCTAAGAATATCCAATTATGAATATTTACAACATTCAATGGCCAATGACAATAATATGGACTGAATTAATATAGAGTTTCAAGTAACAGTTAACGATTTAGGTCATGTGAACAACTACAAACTAAATATTCGTCGAATAAACATGGAAACCGTCAAGCAAGATATCGTTTGCACGTAGTCGTGTCAGTGTACATGAAAATACCTCAATGTTACGTCTTCACTTCAATATACAATCAACAGTTTTCGATGCCATTATATGTAAATTCACTAGATATTTTTGCTCTACAATCATTCATGTTGCTCATTATATAAGTCTTCTGAAATTTTTCTTGCTGTTACATAATGTAGAAATGACTGTCTCTATTTCTGTTAACTGGATCATTGTACTTTAATGACAGTTAGCTCGAAAGACTGTATCTTTGACTGTTATTGCTTGATTCCCCGAGTCGGCTATCTACAAATGATAGATATCAAGTTCACCATTTTCTAGAAACATTTTTTTCTATTGAATACTTTGATTACCACCTCCTGAGTAGATCAATAACTAATTGCTTGCCATCGGAATAAAAGGGAAGTATTTGATCCTGCACTTCTGGTACGAGTTGACTGCATGGATTAGAACTATCACGCTTATCTCGCTGAATAGTTGATTGTCTCGATTCGAATATATTCCTCATTGTTTGACCTACCTTTAGTGTAACATCTAAGATGGTTTGTTGAGAGACATGTTTATTTCCGTGTAGCTCCAAGACATACAAGCCTTGCAATACTCAGTACTACTGGAAAAAACGAAATATAAGATCTTGGTTCTTGATATTCGTTGTATCACAGTTTTTTACCTTGTAAACATAGTGATAATTATGTATTTATCGTTATTCCTTTCAACAAGATTATTCGGAAAACTTTGAGAACTGTAAGTGTAACGTTTCCTAGTACATTGTATTTATCGTGAAATCAATACCACATTATTATGTAATGTTATCTATTTCATTCAAATGTGACAAACCGAAGGCTTTTACTTCATGTAAACCTGAAAAAATCAAAGAATATTAATTCTTGTTCTTACAGACTATTCAAGATCCAATAATCTGTAACATTTAATGCACCAGTAGTTTGGAAATATAGGCCACATTGTTCAGATGTTTTACAAACATTTGACTCAATAATTAAATGACAGTTGTGCATGAAAACAATGTGAATAGTTATTAGCACATTCAGTGCATAAGTTGTACTGTGTAGACAACTTCACAGTAATTTATATTCTGAAACTGTTCATTTCAACGTGAATAACTTAGTCTTGTACAAGAAAACGTTTGGACGTACAACATGATTTAATTTAAATAGAGATATTCTTAACCATGTTAAGAAATTATCCCTTATATTTATGTATCATATTCTTTCATCGATATATGATATCTCTTGATCTAATACTTCTTAAATGTGGGATTTCTAGAGATGAAATATTTTGAACAGACTATTCTCATGTTTTCTGATGTGTGAGCGAAGATCATTGTCGATTTGTCGGTTTTTGGTGTGGAAATATATTTACATTCTAGACAGGTTAATCACTTGTTCTTGTTCTGAGTTATGTTGAAGTCCTGTAGAATAAACACTGTAAGAGGATCTAATGTAGATATTTGTCTAAGGCAAATTAACGTCCCATTCATAAAGACAAAGAATATTCGATCGACATAATATTTTCTTTTATAAATCTCCAGTTGTTGATACTTCATCATAAGAGTTCATTTATACATTTAACTAGAAAAATGTTCTCTTTTCCAGGTAAATCAAAGTGTTACCAAATGAAGGAACATTGAATTCCTGTGACAGATTGCCCTTAGTTCTATCAAGTTTCTTCAGTCGTTCGTTAAATACGATGTTTGAATTTAACAAGTGATTACGTTAATGTCTTATTATTTTGCTTATCTATTAACTGTAATTAAAGAATAATAACTAACCGGAATCAAATAAATTCATAATATAATTTGTAATTCGTTTATATTTTCAACTTGACAATGCTTCTATTCTCAAAATTATACCTCAAGAATCCTTCAACCATGTCGTAGTGACCAGTGGCGACAAATTCGCGTCGGGTGCGAGACAGTTATCCATCTCAGAAAATAGACGAAGGGTTGTGCAAGATCACATTAGATACTAACATCGTTGGATGCCGTCTCAGCAGCAGATTCGAGGTCAGGCGTTTACATGAGAGACCGAAGGACCTGGATTCGAATTACGCGTTCTGGACTATGGATGCGTACTATTGGAAAGCCCCATACTAGAGCGAAACATTTTTAGTTACGACTGTTTCGTGAATAGCTAGACAATAATGTACAGACTGAAAAACTTTGTGCTGAGAATTCTATAGTATACCAGATATATAATATTGAATATACCCATTATTACTAATTATTATTTATTTCACCATAGTGACCAGCCTTATGAGACGATCCTCGGAGTTTCAGCGAGAAGCCGTGACCAGTGGAGCTAATTCGTGTCGGGTAGAGACAGGTCTCCACCTCAGTACGATTGAAGATGGTCGCATAGTTTCCTGAGTTGGTTGAGAGTAGAGATTAACACCGTCGGATGCCGGTTCAGTGGTCTATAGGTTAGGCGTCCGCGCGCGAGACTGAAGACCTTAGGTTCGAATCCCACGAGCGGAATCCCACAATATAGGACGAATCGACAGTCCAGTGTTTCCATGTTTTCAATCGTTGTCTAACATTGATCGATTCATGAACTCAGTCAAAACTCAACAATCTCCACAACCCTTCACTGAAAATAAACTCTACCGAATAAAACAAATCAACAACAACATAAAGTTTTCCCCTCTCCAAATGCATATCACTGAAATAAAGTTGGGCTAACATTGCAAGATATTACCATTTAATAGTTGAATTCATGAGTCAATTAAAGCTAGATCACTACAGGAAACCTGGAAGGACTGAATGACCGTTTCGTCCTAACATAGGACTCCTCAGTAGTGTACATTCATTATCTTGACCTTTCTAAATAAACTTAAATAAAAATGAAGTGATGATCAGTCGAGAAGTAAACTTTTGGTCAGTGGGTCGATTAGTTTCCATGTAAAAACTAACTTCCATATCACCAAAAAGCGAATTGGTTTTGATCAAGTTCAATGAACTACTACAACTGTAAATATACATTTAAGAGGATGAAGCAGTATCCGTATTTAACTTTCATTTACACGAATACTACTCAACTATCAAACACCAACACATGTATTTCTCAATACAAATACATACACACAATTTTAAGTGTACATGAAACGGAGACAACGTCGAAATCCTTGATAGATGCAACTCAAAAAAGATAGAATAATCTTTAAGGCATGAGGATTAGTTCAGTCATGAGATGATTCCAAATCGTTTTGTGCTTTAAATAATCACATAGGGAAGGGGAAGGCATGGCTGGTATTATTATCTTCTATTTCGAATAACTATTTCGAAGTTATTTCCACTACATGTCAAGGTCAGTGGTGTCTTCGTCAGAATTTCTAAATTTTCCTAACAATGAAAATGCCAACAATACGTCTAAAGTGAATGCATATAAAGTAGTTTTCTCGAATAATCTTTCGTCTTGCAAACGTGTTATCATCAAATCAGCTCACTGATGATCGACATTCATTATTCTATTCTATACAGTGATACTGAAATCTCCTTAACCACATAGCTTATTGTTTCACTAAGTGAAAACTGAATATTTTTTGTACTATAATGTGGACTTGTATTTCTCTATCAAGTCCTAAATACTAGACATGCATACTTAAAGATGAGCGTAACAACCGAATGTTTATCTACCATGCATCGAAATCTTAGAGCAGGAATTCTGTGAACCACGTTGCCACTCCTAGATGATTAGCAACGAACTACGATATTCATTCATTGCCTTCAGTAACATACTGTGTTATATTTCTCCAGAACTGTCTTCCACTTCTGCTTCACCACAAAACCCAGATTATGTAATGCTCAGTGTTGTTAAACTATAACATTTGAAAAGATACACTGAGTAAGACGTGAAATATGTCATCCTTAACCAGGAAGTTAAATCGTTGAGTTGACTTACCATCTTAACAGCATTGTCGACGACCTGAACTCAAAAATATGTTCTTTGTTGATTTAGGTCAATCACAATATGGATTATGATAGTAAGTAGTCCAAACACAAAATGAGTTCATTGAAAACGGACGCTTACATTCTTTTTCTATGAAAAGAAAAGTAAAATAAAATGATAACTTGTAGCCAACTTTATAAATTTGACACAGTATGCACACATGCCAATGAGAAGCTGAATAATTACAGTCCTAAAATTCATTGGGAACATTAAATACCAATTTTCTTATGACAAGTTTATGAAGATAATATTCCATTCTTAATTTAAAACCTCAACTCAAATCAATCTTTGTGTAGCTACTCCGACAGAAGACAATTACTAAATGACACTTATATCTGTATAAGTGCTAAGCCGATTCACACTTTACATTGAAAATGTAGTTTGAGGATTCATAAGGAAAACTCATCTGTAGTGAAATATCCGAACTTATTATGTAAAGTAAGATAGTGGAATAATGCATCTTCTCTACTGAGACAAATTTCGAGTCGTGTTATTTGGTACAACACTGACTTCGTGAATAATTTCTACATCATCCAATACCGCTCAGACAGATGGTCAATGAAGTTATGGATTGATGCTACGTTTAATTTTGAATATCTTTTCCCTTCTTCCATATACTTCTACCCAAATTAGTATTCTTCATCAAACTAGTTTATAATTGGGCATACGCCACACACGTCCTAGCCACCTCAGTAGACAAACACTGACAATCTGCTGAACCGATTTGTCATCTTTGCCCGAGCATGCAAAACTACAAAGTGTTCCAGAATTAAGAACAAAAGAAAGTCTATGAAAGTGAATTATTCTTATCTACAGTCCTCAAATCACAGTTTTCTAGGATTTCGCGCACACAGATTCTTTATTGCCAGAATGCACACATGGACTTACACATAATGTAGACCATGAATCAGTAATATAATGGGTTTATTGTCTCACTTGGCCTAACCACTCGAATCTACATAAACGCAAGAGGCACTTATTCGCAATAAGTATCTTGGCAACGTCAGCTAATTCAAATTATAAAAGGGTCAGTAAATGATTTCAGTTTCCTTATGAAAACTATATGGAAGTAACTTACTCGTTATTCTTGCATAGAAGTCTATGCGTGATCGTAACTGGTAAAAAATATTAAGTCATGTTTAGTATCAGTCTCTAGTTGAATAGATGGTATATTACTCCATATTTTTGTACTCTTATGTTTCTATACAACTAAAGTCTATCGTATATAACGTCATAGTAACGGACAGGAAGGAATCGCCCAATATGAAAGTACTGGCAATGACAACAAATTTCGAGGAACACGTGTGTAAGTTTCGAGAGAGTTGCTTCCACATAGTGGTTCCGTGCGAGTTTAAATGAAAGGCTCACCAAGCATTCCTGATTCAGCTCTTATTTACCTCAACAGATAAACTAGAAATTTTGAGAAACATCTCTGTGGAAAACATAAAAATCTGTCACAAAACATAGTACTTTAAAGTGAGAAAAACCATGTCACTCAAGCCCTTTTGGTTTCCTCTTTCCGATGACCGCAGATAAGGAAGAAATGTTTTACAGGTGAAGATGCCGGCTGAGAACTAGGAACACTCCGTATTTATGTGGTGGACGACGAATCAACGGGGAAAAGTCCGTGAATACAGAATGACAGTTCACTCAATCTCAGCTACTCCGTCACTGTTTCGTATCGACCTCTTTTCATACCGACCAGTAACTATTTTTGAGTATGTCAGGAGTAAAGAAAGAATTAAACGAGTATTTTACTTCAACAAATGTCTAGTTTCATTCGATAAAGTTACTTCTTTTCTGTGTTTATCATTACTAATTAGCAATGAGTTTTCATGAGAAAGGATTGGTCAACAAGCCTGCGTTCAGAAGGAGTGATTTATTTGGTAGAGTTCAAATTCATGCATCAACGACGACATACTTATCTGCAGACCTATCACCTGTGTAACAATCACATTGTAGTGGGAGCGTCGATATTTCTAGTGGGCAGGTCTGGTCAGTTAATGAATTGAAGAGAGATGCCGTGCAGTGTGTATTCTTCAGTCGGATTAGTAGGCCTAGTGCCTCTCTTTAATGTCCGTGCCAAAGCAATATGTTAGGAAGCATAAAAACAGGCTTATTATGAGTGAACTAATTGGTTGTGCGTCAGGTAATGGCTGAATAGAGAGGATTTTATCAAAATTCCATGGTTCACTCGTAGCATTCACGTTCCGTTGAATTAAGAGCGGGTCACTGGTTATTAAATTTGCATGTGCTTTGTGCCATCTCGAAGAACACTGACCCACTTAAAATTCATTCATACACTGAATCAACATAACAGAGTGCTATGAGCTATTATACGACAATTTTTCTAACTTCTTCACGTTGTATTACATCTTCATTGATTGTTTATATGCACGCATATTGATCTCTGTTTGTCTACATTATTCCACATCTAATTCCATGAATGTGTCATTGTTGGTTATTCACTGTCAACTATGAACAATTTTAGACGTGCTTGCCCTATACATGCCTGACATCTACACTCTGCTGGATTTTCTGCAATTCATACATCACTTACTTTACATTAGAACTGAGTCACTGAATGTTAACTCAGTGAGTTCTACCGCTACTTCTCTCGGAATATGCCTCATTTCCGCACTCACACGTTCATGTTGTCCACTCAAATGAATGCCTGCAATACTCATGCCTGAAATGTAACCTCTGTTTGGCTTTTTATGCTTACGTTGTATTTGCGTAAAGTGGTCCACAGAAGATTTAAGAAATCAAGCTGGCTATCCTGAATTGTAAGTAGTCAACGTGTTTAAATTATTAGCAGATCAATATAATAGTCGAATATGGCCAACGGAATCAAAAGGATATCGGGAAAATTAGCAAGTAAGACATCCGAATTAGTCAAGCGACCGAGCACGTGCTAACCAAGAGAATTGAGTTTCTGCGTTTGATAGTCACGTGAGTAGTAAGGTAACTTATTCCAAAATGAATAAACAACTACGTGAACCTTTCGTGCCTGTAAGTACCGCTCGTTTTATCAGTGGAAGAAACCAAACTAGTTGTGAATAGGTTTATTTAGATCGTGGAACAGAACGGTCAGAGGACGGGGCTGTTTTTTTTTCAAGTTCGATGTAAAATGATACGAAATATGGTGTCCGTACAGAATAAGGAAGTGGATTGATAATTTAGCTGTAATGCTTGCGACGAACTCTTAGCCAATCAGCTTAAGTTGTTGCAAACTAAGCATGTCTATGACAAACACTACAGGGAAGCTGTGTTCAATAATGGACTGTAGAAATGTGGTCTACTTCGTTATCAGTACTGCCCTAATAATAGACTTAATCCTAAAATTGTAATGATGTAACTGTCTAATCTATAAGATATTATGTATAAATTACATCATTGTCTACACCAACTCATTGCATTGTAACAATTACCAATACATGATGGAGAACAAGCTTAGGCTAGAGATGGAACAATATATTTAATATGAATAAAAGATATAAGATAACATTCAGTAGGGACCGCGCCTGCAAGGCCGATTCATGCCATCCGATCAAAATGAATTAGTTGAATTCATTCTTCTTGCCTTTTTCATTGCTAGGTTTTTCCCCGCGTAAAGTGTTGAATATCCATTTTTCCAGTTGTCTCGCATTGAGTTTTGAGAATTGTGTGGTTAGAGCACAATACCATTACAGGATTTTATATAATATGCACACATTTTTACCACAGTTTATGTCAAGTCTGCACAATTATTTCTCCTCCTGGTATTCCGACATAGTTTCACACTCACATTTTCAGTGGTTGGCGAAACGTTTCACAAAAACGATCATAAAATAGATCTATGCTTTCTATCCTGATGGAACCAATGAAACATGAACCAATGATTAGTCAACGGATAACATGGGACTGCATCTCCTGACTTTCCTCCATTATTTTGTGAATTAGACCTTTAAGTTGAGGGCTCACGGCATGGCCCCATAAGAAAGCCATATCATGTACACTATGTTGACTTACAATTAATTTCATCTCATTACTAACTGCCTTATTCATAAGTTTTATATCCCTACGCTTTTTTGATTGGCATCACACCCATGTGAATGCCTATAAGTTAGTAAGAAACCCATGATTTATATTACAGTCACATAAAGCGTTGCATCGGTGCTTTACCTTTAGCTCATAATTTGTAAACACTTGACAAGTTTGTAAAATATTACTTATAAAAACGGTATTCTCCGACAGGATATGAAACACGGGGCATCATGTAAAACATAATATTTTGTCTAAGATAGACTTAAATTTATGAAAGGAGGATGAGAGAAATTACTGACCAGTAAGCATTAATGGTGAGGGCAATGACTTAAATTCACTAATGTTCATGTGGCAGAACATCTTGCTTGTTTCAAGCTCTTTATAACCGATAGTTTTTACTTCTATTTTCCTTCCATTATTTGAACCTTTCCCACTTTGTTACACATCATAACCCATTGTTATTTATTGCTGTATTTTCTTATCTGGAGAGTCTTACCACATTTCGTTCTAGTGACAACAGCAAGTATGAGTTTTGTTTACTAATTTATCATACACCTGTCTGTTCTACTACAGACCGTTAAGCTTTCTTCAGGGTTTAGACCAAAACACCTTTTACAGCTCCCTTGTTTCACTTTTTCCGGCAAAACTAATGAACGAGTAATGCCACAATGCATACCATGTGCCCTTTTTATTTACTTTATAACAACTACAAACTTCTTAATCAGTTATACTGCATAAATATTTAGTAGCAATAAAACTCGGACACACGGCTGCCGAATTTATACCCGATGTGCGTTTGTTAATATCAGAACTTCAGAGTAAGGTAATTTTTAAGCATCATAAAAATTGTGCTCATAGTAAATTACTGACATATAAACCTAGTCATTAACTCGCTGGTACATCTGCACAATGTACTGCTTATTATTTTCATTGATTTTATTTATTTACCAACCCTTCTTTAGAAGCAATATATTTATAAACCAACGTTGTAAATTATCGTAGCTACAAAGATGTCATGTACCTGTTATATTAGAAATTTATTATTGCTGTTAAGTATCCTTCTAAATCATTAATTGCAACAAGTCACAATGCTGACGTCAAACAGTTGCGAGCCTAGTGATAGATAGCGAAAACAGTGATAACAAGCTGAGTAATATGACCCCATCTTATCAAGCCATAAGAGTGGCGTTTGCTTGTATTTATTGAAAAGTATTGTCGAGAATGTGGTAGATAGTGACCGGAGAATATAAGTAATGGATGAGCATTGAGTTGGTAAGCAGAGAATTATATTAGGTAACCGTGGTACGTATTTAGTTCAGCGTATGCAAACGTTTTGTGTCTTCGTAAGCATACTGTTCTGTTAGACAACAAAGATATGTTGTTATTAATCCCTAATTCATTCATCAGTACTTTGGAGGTTACAATCGCACATCTCTTAGTGACAAGAGAAAAATCCTTTTTGCCTACTGCGCTACCAGTTCTGACCGTGTGACAATATTAATTTAGTGTAGACACAATCTTCAAGTTAACTCCAATATTCTGTCTAAACAAATGTACATCGAACTTTGGCAGGACTTTTTACTGTAAGCATTGGCGCAAGCCAATCAACTTGCCAGCTATTTTTACCTAAAACTGTACGTTTAAGCAGTGAAATGTGGAATAATTAGGCGTAGTGCTGGTCCCTAACATATTTAGCAACGTTATGAATAATTGAAACAATTTTTTATCGAGAACCACGTTTCGTCTGTCAAATTTGTAATCACTCTGATAACCAGGTAAACAATAATCTATTTAGAGATATATTTACATAGGCTTTGTCGCTGAAAACTCCCCCTCTAGCTCTTCTAGGGCTACTGACGGTCCCATGCCCGGGTTAAGGAGAATGGTTGGGCGTGGGGTCGCTGACCTTATCCGACAGAAAACAACCTTGGTAAAGAAAACGCTAACTAGAATAAACAGTTTTAACCATTCAAACCCTGCACGCCGAGTTGAAGGAAGAATTATGACTCCTCTTAATAAAAGCCGAGATTTCTCGGAAGTTACAGGGCCGATGCCTCTTCTGACAACCAGAGAAACAATCAACATAGATACACGAAACGTCCAGACTATGTGGGATACCGGGAAGACCAGTCAAATAGCAATGAAAATGCGGAGATACAACTTGGCAGTCCCCAAAATCAGAGAAACCCATTTGATACAAGCTGAACAGCAAACGTTAGCTACGGGAGAGATGCTGCTCCACTCCGGTCACAAAAACGTAAATCCTCCACCCACTCAAAATGTTGCTCTGATGCTGTCCAAACAAGCACGAAACGCACTTTTTGGGTGGGAATCTCATGAATCCAGGATCATGAAAGCATCCTTCCAAAGAAAGAAGTATAGAATCATAATGAGTGTTATTCAGTGCTATAAACCTATCGATGATAGCAATGACGACGACAAAGAATAGTTCTATGAAAGGCGAATTCAATATGGCTCTCAACAACAGGTTCAAAGCCTTATAGCATCTACTGAAAGAAGAAACTACGATAGAGGACAACTGGAAAGAGAACAAAGAAGCACTAACTTCAACGTGTCAGGAGGTTCTGGGCTGCAAGAAGCATCATAAGGAATGAATCTATATCGAAGCACAAGATTCAAGAAAAGAAGAGCAAGATGACCGCAAGAAAATGAAATATGGAGCAACTACATGACACAACAAAGAAACTGGTAGGGAAATATAGTAAACCAGAAACATCAGTCAACAATAAAGAAGGCAAGCCAATCACTGGGATTCAAGAACAGAAGAACAGATGCGTGAAACACTTTTCGAAACTTTTGAATAGGCCAATTCCATTGAATCCATCAGATATCGAAGCAGCACCCATGAACCTTCCCATAGATGTCACTCCACCAACGACCGAATAAACCAAGGTGGCCACCAGACAAATCAAGAGTAGGAAAACAGCAGAATCAGACAAACTAGTAGCCGAAGAAATAAAGGCAGACACAGAAGTAACCGCAAGCATGCTTCTTATATTCAAGAAGATTTAGGAGGAGGACAAGTGCCGATGGATTAGAAAAAAGGACATTTTATTGAGATCCCAAAGAAAGGAAATCTTGGCAACTGTGAGAACTACGGAGGAATCAAACTACTGTCAGTACCAGGAAACGTTTTCGACAGTGTGTTGCTGAACCGGATGACATGCGCAGTAGACGCTCAACTTCGAGATCAACAAGCTGGATTCCGTAAGGATCGTTCGTGCACATACCGAATCGCGACACTACGGATCATCGTCGAACAATCAATTGAGTGGAACTCGCCACTGTACATCAACTTCATTGATTATGAGAAGGCATTTGACATTGTAGATAGGAGAACGTTGTGGAAAATTCTTCGACACTACGGAGTTCCTGAGAAGATTGTCAACATTATCGGAAACTCACACGACGGACTACAGTGCAAGTTCGTGAATGGAGGACGGCTAACAGGTGCATTTCAAGTAAGAATTGGAGTCAGACATGGCTGTTTACTCTCCTCCTTCCTCTTTCTTCTGGTCTATGCTCTTCCTGTGATGCAGTGACCATCAACTAAGAATACATTCGACGATGAATATAGAGAATACAATTAAATTCGTTCAGTTCGAGCTGTTGTTGTGATCGTCAGAAAACAATTCAAAAAAATCCATGACCAATAAACCTCCCTTGAAATAGCTGATTTGCCTTCTCCAATTTCACTACAGTATAGTTTGCTGAAATACATCAACTAGAAATCATTCAGCGTCTCTATTTCCAACATGTAGTGGATCTTTTTGAAGGGATTCTATCATTTCTCTGGGTTTTTATATTATTATGAAAGAACAGCTGATAACGGTGATTCTATGAAGTATCGAGTTTTAAATATTGGTAGTTTCCAATCGTTTCTAGACTGAAGACGGAACGTTAGCTTGTTGGATCTAATGTATTCAGTTTTGAAGGATGATTGTTTAATCTTAATCCTACTTATGTTACAGCCGCAGTCAGACGTTCTGTGAAAAGACTATATGGGCTATAAGCCAGCCAACTTGGGAGACCGTTCCTCTATGATGAATATATAATAAACCAATGTGTGAAATAAATATCCACAAACATGAAAACAAAATCACAATATGCAAAAATGAAAATAAAACATGATATATAATGTTCCAACAAGGAACTAACTTACAGTTTACGAATTGGTGTAAGATATTACATCGGTTTCACAGCTAAGGATGCCACAGGTATTTGGAGGTTTACAAAGTCTTTACGCATCAGGTCTATATAACCGAAGTATGCCAACCTAGTCAAATCATAAGTCGGAAACGGAGAGGCTTGAAGATATATTTCAAAGGCTATCGGAAAGTATTTAATGTAAGCACGTTAGAGGTCGTAAGAGATGCGTAACAAGTCGTACCTACTCGTGGTCTGGTGCGGATGTATGACTAGGCGCATACAGCCAAATGTGCCCAGTAAAACTAATCAGTTCAGCATCAAATTTGATTACATTTAGAACAACTTATTATGGGGATTTATTTACCGCTATATAATATCGAAGATCCAGCAAGTGTACACGATGCACAAACGTTCGTTGGACAAAATGTTGACAATAATCTGAAACAACACAATCCTCAGATTGGGACAACCCTTGAATCAAAACTAGAAGCAAATGGCTGAATAAGCTGTAAGCCGGCCAAGCATTTGTAGTTTGTAAAGCGCGCCAACGTCAAAATGAAATTGTAACGAATAAAGCATTTTCATATTTCAAAATTGATGGAGAAAGTGAACAAAATATGAATTGCTGTTATTAGTTTGTTTTTCTGGTGGTGCGAGTTATATGACGCCGGGCGCCGAGACGCCATGTTTGGTGTTCTATGCCCGTCATCTATGGTGAGTGCTTGCCTTCTGTTTAAAAGCAATATGTCCAGTGGTTTCCTTGTACTAAATTGCTTTTGTTTGTTCTTTTTAGCCTAACAAACGTAAAGTAAGTTCCAAGTGACTTTTTCTCTACCGAAATGTATTCTGTTGTATATTAATTTCATTTGTCTCTAAACGGAAAATCCAACTGCTTATACTACTCGTATTGTGACTTGGCATCAGCCAAGAATATAAACTACACAACTCGTTTTTGTGGTAGTTTGTCGTACATACGTACAGTATGTGTGTTATTTACCCATGCAAATGCATTATTACCCGTAGTAGTGTCCGGATATAATAGGACTGCATGACTTCAATCTCAGTTCGTGAACTATACGATGAAAATTTTTGTACTGTACGGGTTAACGGAAGGAAAGTGCTTCACAAAATCGGTTAGTAGATTAATTACAGATAATTTACGTGTCACAAGCCAACTAAGTTTTTCGCATTATTGTTAAACAAGATGGTTTACAAAACCAACTGTTCAGTGAATAATGCCATCTCAACAAATACGTTTGGCTAGTAGGGCTAAAAATGTGCCAGTCGGACGGGTGACAGGTTAACCTCTGTTACTTAAGCCTTGGCGATAATTCCGTACTGTAAAATGGGTACTTATTGAAAATTTGGTGCAACCTGTCGTCGATGGCCATCTCATTCTAGAAGAGTTACGTGTTAAGACAGAGTCGGTTGGAGGACTCGCTATAGTACCATTTACCATTACAATCATTTGATTATACGCAACTCAAGTTCTATGTTCAGTAAACCCTTCTGTACGCACTTACCAATATGTAGACTAGGGTTTGAAAGGACTGTATCACCAGTTCAGGTTTTCTGCTCAGACTGGTAGTTTAATATGTGCTACTAAAGTTAAACCCCGGTTTTATTAGTATTTTGTTCTCATCGAAGGATTTGTAAAATTAACTTCATTTGAAGCTACTGACATGTTTTACTTTTTTATTCATTACATGAGCTGCTACGGTGATACCAGTCTCATCATCGTTTAAGATGCCGAGGACTTGTTACCTGTGTTTACTCGCCATGCACTTCACAGTATTACCCTAAATAGTCTAATTATTGACTAAAGATCAAGATATATTAGTTGGTTCGTTCTGCGTGAGGAAGTACAGACTAGGTTTTGCAAGGCAATCGTTTCATAGGTACTTAAAGTGGTCTTTAAATCTCTAAATAACCTAGTCTTGCGAGTTCTAAACTTAATATCATCCTTTGATCTAACTGTTATGTGTTGTCCACTCTTCTTTGGAGCCGTTCATCTTAGAGATTCTAAATAATATCAATACCCAGTTTAAATTCAAAAGGTTCATCCAAACAGGTACAAATTTAGCCATAATTAATCACATACTGTGTTAGCTTGAATGATTAGGTATGTAACTAACATTTTTTAAATTAAGTGTTGAGTTTTCGGTAACAACTAATGTTCAAACGTTGTTAGTGTAAGATAAACAGCTTCATACACCTGGTAAGGGTACGTTAAAAACCTTGGGTTGTTCTTTCCCCGTCCGTAAATTTGTATTAAGTCAAGCAGCTAATAAAGGCAGTAAGTTGTCCTCATGTGTTTGTTACAGTTATGACATCCCTCTAATATTTTGTTTACTAGTATGTTTTTAAGACTTAATCGTCTCTTTTTTTCTCTAGCGAGATTTAAGTGTACCAAGCATAAATTTACACCGCAACGGTCATCTCTCAATGGACCTCGAAACAGTCGATACTAAAAAGGTAAAGTTTTAAAGTACTGCTCACTTTTTTAGTCGCGTGTCGACCGGTTGGAAGCATCACCTTCACGTGTTATACACATACGAAATATGCCAGCAGATGCAACTGAAAACGAGATTGCTCTTTTTGCCATACCTTTTGGCCTTCTTAAAAACATGGTCCTTTCTAAAAGAAATAATCAAGCACTCATTGAGATGCATGTTTTGGAGGAAGCTGTGCAACTAGTTGCTCATTATTTAAAGTATCCCGTAACTTTACATGGGAAACACTTGATCTTTCAATTTTCTACACATTCCCATCTTGAACTAATTTCAGAAAATGATGCAATAGTTAACGCTATCAAAAATGCCAACCGTGTCGTTCAGCAGGATCTGCCGGGTGCCCAGACAGGTGTTCCTAACACTGTATTACATGTGGTCATTGACAATATCATGGGCCAACAAATCAACCACGTTATTTTGTATAAGGTAACCTCTTCATCCCAGTCTAGCTTTGTAGATATTTCATCGGTTTGGAACTATTTTACGTGTCTTAATTTTCTTGCGTAACAACCAATATCGATGCTTGTTGGAATTTCAAAACCATATCCAAGCGTTCGTTGCTATGTTAGTAAGTAAAACATTTCATTGAATTCAGTTCTCACCATTTCTGTGTATTTTGATTATCAGTTAATGCTCCGATTCACTTGATTCCAGCGGTAGCTTAACGATTAAATGTGTTGCCTTATCTTGACAATCTTTATCGGTCTCTACTAATTGCAAACTTATTGAGATCTTTTTGTAAATCAAAGTACTACATTTTCTTTTGAGCTTCTTTATGAACCTTACATTGCTCTACTCGTCAGTTCCCTCTGACTAGACGAAACAATCATTTTAACATACAATTTAACATTTTGATTTATCACTTCAACTTAAGAAATAATTTGTCTCAATTAGTATGTACCACTGTTGCACTTGACAAGTTCATTTCCCCCTCATACTTTCATTACTATTATTACCATTGTTAATTAATAGTCATTTTAAATATCCTTAAGCAAAATTTCATCTTTATCTATAACATTAGTGGAAAACTCCAGGCAAAATTTAGAACCGTCGGTCGAAGTTACTCTTAATTGTAGCAGCAACCAGTTCTTATCTAATATTTACTTCATCAAGCTAGTTATCGGTGGATCAATGGTCATCTACAAAACTGCTGACCACAATTTAGTTGAACATTACTTGACCTTCTTAATCTTCCACTGTTTCATTACCATTTTTATGGTTAGTTTTCATCTGTCTTTCTTTTCAAAAATCTTGCTATCACATTCCATATTTTAGCTTCTAAACGGTCAAAATATTTATACGGGTTGTTGTTCTCTTCAAGTGGAATTTTGGAAAGCCCGAGGGCCTTTGGAAGTTCGTCGCGAGAATGATAAATGCCGTGATTATACTGTCTCACCTCTAACAGATGATGAATTAAACAGTTTACAAGCACTTCCAGGTGGAGTAACTGCGTCGACGAATAATTCAACCATTAATTCAATTCCTCAACCTTCTATCGGTCAAAATATACCACTAGGTAATCCGACCGCAGCTTTCACAGCTGTCCCTCAAGCTGCAGCGTCAGGTATCAACGATCTTGCTATTCAGTTAACGTTGCTTGCTCAACAATCTGGTCTTGCATTGACCCCTGCTGCAGCCGCAGCAACTGCCAGTTTCATGGCTCTAACTGCGCAGGGCGGGAATTCTGCCATAAATCCAACTCCAGGAACTGTTTTAAATGCTGCAGCCCTACAAGGTTCTCGTACAGCTTTACCAACTGTACAAAACCAAACACAGCTTCTGCCAAACTTAATTAATCAATCTGTGCCTAACTTGGGTCAAACTGGAGCTAGTACTGTGTTAATAGTTTCCAATCTCAATGAGGAGGTACGTATTGATTATTCTTCTTAGATTTTGGTCTTCTCTAATTTCCTTTTTCCATTTAGATTTCCTTACAGATTATTTGATAAAGTTTTGAATTCGCTCTTATTCTATTCTTTATTGTTATTATTGCCTTGTTCATTGTGATAAAGCCTATGGTTCGCAATTGTTTTTAACTTATTGCGTTTATTTTGTTTTCCTTTTTCCTCTCCGTAATCTATCTACAATTCGACTTCATTGTGATGTGGTGCTTAATTCACTTGTGAAATGGTACAATTTATCTTCGCTGTACGAATCAACAATCCAATGTTTCATGTTGGTATCTACACAAACTTAAAATGCATTTTTACCACGTTTCGGTCTGTTCCATTATTTATTTTCACATATATACAAACTAATTTTGTACGTATGCTTTGCGTGCTCACATTTCAATTTTATACCTGGCTTTTACCTACCTACTGTTTTCTGAACTAGAAAGTATATCCAGATGCATTATTCACACTCTTCGGTAGGTTTATTTATTTGTTCTCAAAAAATCAATTTACCTATGTTTCTGACATGCTTAAATGGCAGTACAACTTCAACTCACTATTATCATTTCCGAGTTCGGTCGACACATTTTTAATACTTTTTTCGTAGTTTATCTGGTATTTCTAATTATTTTCAATTCTTTTGTTCAACAGGTGTTTACGGTGATGTAACACGGGTCAAAATAATGTTCAATAAAAAAAGTACTGCTCTTGTGCAATTTTCAGACCCACAACAAGCTCTTACAGGTATTTCCTTAATAACGAATTTTAGTATTCTATCAATTTTGTAGCTTTGTATCACCTTAATGGGCAACCACTATATGGAAAACCTCTAAAAATAGCTGTTTCACGCTTTAACATTGTCCAGTTACCAAAAGAGGATAGTGATGTCGGACTTACTAAAGATTATACCAATAGTCCACTTCATCGTTTTAGAAAGCCGAATTCTAAGAATTTCGCGAACATTTATGCTCCCAATCATGTTTTGCATTTAAGTAATATACCCTCCGCTATCACAGAAGAGGAGGTTAGAATGATCTTTGAAACTAAAGGATATCATGTTACAGACTTTAAGTTTATGATGTAAGTTGTCTGTTGATATAACCATGTTCCTTTGTTCAGGAAAGATAAAAAGATGGCCTTAATTCAACTGGAAAACGTTGATATGGCTATCCAAGCCTTGATTGTAAGTCAATTTTTGTAAAAATGCTTATCACTAATCTACTTTTTAGGACCTTCACAACTGTCAGCTCACAGAAAATTCCCATTTGCGTATCAGTTTCAGCAAAACAGCGATATAAATGCATGATCTATCTAACCAGCTTGTTTACTTTTCTCTGACTTCGATTTCTGGTACATAAACTTTTATATTCTAGCTAGTTTTTTCTTATTTCGTTTAATCTTTTGTAATAGTCTCATAAGCCCTTATGTTATGCTATACTTGTTCATACTTATCAACTGTTAACCTATCAATTTTATTTATAAAACATGGTTCAAACGTAAGATCAACACTAGAGTTTATTGAACGAAGTCCACACTGTTAATAATTTCCACTAATTCCAGTTTACGTAGCAGTCTTACCATGATTTTGTGTTGGTATTTTCGACACACCTTAGCTCATTTGTAACATACGAAATTTCGGATGTTTTTGAACTAACTGTAAGATTATATGCCTGTAAATATTCCCATCAACTAGTTTGAATATATATCGACGTCAAACAGTTCGCAAGTGATCAACCAATCTTCATTTCAGTTAATGACAAACAATAGTTCATGTACTCCACAGCGTTTTGTTCCTTTACCGGTCAGTTTTTTGAGAACTGTTGCTATAGGTTGTGAACTAGAGTATTCACAACTTTAAAACAGGATTTTAAAAAATTGACCAACACAAGAAAACCAGCCTATCGGAAAGTTGAGTTTCTTTTGGTAGATTCATCAAGTGTAATTTGTAATTGTCAGTATGCTTGTTTGACAATGATTAACAACGTCAACAAGATCCTCAGTGTAGTCAATTCAAAACTGTGTTTCATTGATTGTGTCTCAGTTGTTTGTATGATTATGAACTTGATATTGTATAAATACTAGAAACACTAAATAATAATAACAACAAAGCTTATGTGTTCATTCTATTTCACACTTACTACCTCCCTTCTTTAATTTGCTAGTCTATCATTATCTAAATATTCAGACACTCCTTTAGTAATTTACAAAAAGATCCGTAAACTCTCAGTGATAATCTCAGTAATTAGGTTCATTTCTTCAGTTTCAGTTCGTGCCAAAACTTCAGAAAACATTTTAATAAACAAGACATTGTAAATAAAAAAATGTTAACCTTAATTAACGACGTTTTCTTTTCAGTTACTTACGAATGTACTATTGTAAAGTGTATTTGTCGATATGAACACTAAGTAATCAGTTTGAGTCGACCGAACTTAGCCTGCTGGTGACGATTTTACGGTAACTAAATGTGTTTGCCCTGGAAATGATCCTTGAGTACAAATTTCTGTATGCATTAAATCAATACCTAAATTTATACCATTGGGCTCCGACTAAATGGTCCAATAGTTGAACATGAGATTAAGAGTTCTACTATTGGTGTGATCATAGTTGCACACTAATGAGTCCCATACCATAACGGGGACAATCATGCGGAACAATTGTTTCGCACTACTTAGTATTTCATAATGCCCAAACTGATACCTACTCACTAAAAGTACAACCTACAAAAGTAGTATATCTATTTCCCTATCAGGACTTAAAAACAAGCTAGGCGGCGAGTATTCAACAGTTTTTTTACAGTAGGAGTATCTTGTATACTGTTAACAAGGCGGAGCGATTGTGAAATTTCTCCGAGCTTGTTAACCAGTTAGGATACGGTTCTCAATCTAAATCGCAAATTGTTATCCTTTACCTACGAAGACTAAGTTATATGTTGTTAACCTATTTCCATTTCTTTAAACAGCTGAGAGGTTATGTTGTAGATTCATTCGAGTGTGAAGCCGTATAACCTCCGATTATTCTATAAAACACTATTTCTCTTACAGTTCACCAGTTTCCTTGTATGGCATTCAAATATACTGTGATCTAAATTCACGTAATATGTTTTCCGTCCACTCAAATTAAGTGCAAATGTATGGATTACAAGTTATTGGTGTTACAATCCCCAAACACTTACTATGTGTTTTAGAACACTAAGCGGTCCATTTATTTTTGCAGAAATACGTATGTATCAGCATAGTGAAATGTGGTTTAGACCCGGGAATATTTTATCCAGACTGTCGATTTCAGTTACATTTCTCCCACCAGTTAAAGTGATATAAAACTGATGGATGAGTAAACCCACCAACAAATTTTGTCTTAATCGAAACAGCAAGTTTAGGTGTGCGACTAAACTTCCGGGATTATTGGCAAAAAGTCGTGTTTAGTGTGAACATTCATTTATTAAAAAACTATTACAAATAATTAACACCGTGCAAATAGTTGTCTGAATTCTTCATCTTAGTGAATATGCAAAACCGTTTTCGGGATAGAAAAAAATTTGGGCTTTTGAAAATAATTGAGTTCACTTGTTTGATCGAAACGAATTGCATTTGCAGCCACGGATTCTTACCATAATAAGTCCACTTAGAAAACCTACTTGGTTCAAGTTAATCAATAAGTTGGTGTCAAGATACCTTCCAATAATTTCTCTGATCACTATTAATCTCACATATTTACAGTTATGGTTCAGCATACTGGTAAGGGAATATATGATTTTTCGAAAGGTAACAACCACTAAGTAACTCAAGGGAAATGACTGCAGAAGAGGTCGGATGTTTAGTCGAAATGTGTAGTTTAATGAGTGCATGTGTTATCAGATTTCAGCTATCATCTCAGGTCTTGAAATAAGAGGATATGATTATCTGGTGGTAATGAGAACAGCACGACCTACACCAGCAATCAATGACTTCGTAGTCTGTTGCACGTCTTGTTCTAGGCATTTTGGTTTTTCTCAACTTATTAAATCAGCCAGTCTTGTGTGCATCAAAAAACTGCAATTCCTAGAATTATGAGGATCCTCCTACAGGCGGGTTAGGAGTAGATGTCACTTTCAGCTCGTCATTTGAAAGTATAAACAGGGTTGTTATTCACGCATGGATTTGATTACTTATTGCGTCATCCGACAGGACTTATTGTTTGATATGTTACATGAGAGCTGGGGTTGTATTTCATTTTTTATATCTATTGCATCTTTCAAATGTAGATATATATAGGTGAGAACTATGGCATGCTATGTTGACCAAAACAGTGTGTGACTGCATCATTCTTGTTTTGAAAAACTTTACAAAGTTATCGTCTAAAGATTGGAAAACTCCGGGTCAGGTTTTCAATACACATTAACTAAAACATCTTCAAAGCTCGCCTAATAGTCATGATGACGTATTATGAGACTAGTATTACGGTGACTAAACTTCTGTTCTCGATTCAGTAACAAGACTAAGATTTATTGTTACCAGAAAGTGGATGAATTACGATAGTCATGTTGACGTACTTGATGGCTAACTTATTGCAAAAGGAATATAAATGGACGTGATTATTTTATTTTGATACAGGTATGAAAGACAAATAGATAAACCTAATTACTACTACAAACAAAAGATTTAAATGTCTTGTTGAAAAACATTTCACTACCTCCATTACTTACTTTTATTAAGAAAGTGTTGCAAAAGTGACCCAAACAACCAACCAGATAAAAGTGGTTGTACGAATATTTCAATTCAGATTTGTCTCCGGAAAGAGCACGCTTTGTGCAACCAGGTTCTACAAGGACAAGTAAATTGATAGATATACACTGAAGTGGCCCAAAACGCCAGTCTTTCCTTGATACATTTACTGGAAAACACTGTTCATAGCTCATTTGAATAAAAGCTCTTCAATGATTTAGAAAGTCGGTTGCGTAAGTACTCTAAAGTTGTTTCTGTCCTCGTTTTGGTCCCAGGTTTCCTTCAATGGTCTTGAGAGGACATCCACTTTCCATAGGTATTTGTTTAATATTTTATAATTCTACATTGATCGTGTCTTCATATATTACCAATTCTATCTTCAAGTCGATCATAGTAAATAGCTTTCCGGTCTTCTGAAAAAGTGATGTTTTTTGTTTGAAATGATGGTGATTGATTGATAGCTCAGGACGAGTAATTTTTAGGATGTTTTGTTCTCTAAAATGGATGGTTTAATCGTAAGGTTTTTAATTGACTTTCTCGGTAGGATTATCGGCCCGCACTTCAATAAAATAATAAGACTAATGCTGACTCTAGTATGAATGCGATGGGACATACTTAAGTGTTATATATTATTAAGATTATTGATTTTATCGTATATAATGAAAGAATCATCCATAATCGCTAGTAGAAATGAAAGCCATTAATTGTTGATCGAAGAACAGTATTCTCAAGCTTAGCCATGAAATATATTGTTAAGAGAGAACTTAGTAGGAACCCTATAGCAATACCAACAGGATGTCTGTAGAAATCATCAAATCTGGTTCCGCTTTAGAGCACCTCGGTGTATATTTACGAGCTTGCTAAATTGACTGCACAAAATGGGCTTTTCATAAATGTATATCTGAGCATTATCCAGCTTGATTATCAAAAGGTGAATCCAAATCTGTCAATATCTCTATTATTGAACATCTAGTCGATTCTGGTAATCTATCTCGACCAGAAACGTTAATAAAAATGATCTATGATATGATGTGAACTGTTTCAAACGGAAACTAGATAATAAACCTATACATAACAGAGTTTTTGGAGATTAATAATTTCAAACCTTATCATTGTGCTCATTAGTGATATATCTATTCTCTTAGTTTACCATGGTTCTCAAACGTATTCGTATCCATGAAGTCACTGACAAGTGAACTGAGCCATGTTGGTAGGTGTAGGCTACCTGGTTGGGATCCGCGAAATGATAGAATCCGATGATTAGCGACCTTGAATGACATGGCTCAAAATCGTTTGCAAGTGCGTCCATTCTTTGTGTTCTCCTAGATTCTAATCTTCTGAATTCTTTGTCTCTTTTTGTTTCTCTTACCAAATTTATTTCACTTGATTATACTCTGAGTAACATCTTCAAACCCTAATGTTTCCGATTACTGCCTATACTTTTACTACCTCTACCGCTATGGGATTTGAATCGACAATTGCATCTCTGTGCTAATGTGGTATGGCAACTCGAACTGATGTACGTACGTACGAAGTTCTACGTATTTGCTGACTGACTGAATTGTTTCGCGACACACTTTTATTTTCTCCATTTTTTCTTCATATATCTTTCAAGTGAACTGTTATTTTTCAAATCTTTACTTTGTATCTTATTTTATAAATTGTTTTGACATATATTCATGTATATTATTATCCTTCTTATATAATTGTTAATTGCATAATCTTTCATATCCAGTTTCTATGTTAATTACATAATTATTACACTTCTATTATTAGATTGAGATATCTTCATTTTGTTTAGTTATACAATGCATCACTTTCATTGTTTGATAGTAATAATTTATTACAATTGTATTTCTATTACACAGCCCCTAAATGTCCTGGTACGGCCGACAGTGGAGAGATTCCGCTCACCCTCTTAAAATGCTCTTACATGGCCACGCGCATATAGCCTCTGCCAGCGAAGTCCTGCTTATTGCCTTCTCGTGTCGGGGGTGTTGTTTACAAAACTGAGAGGACAAAAAATGAATGTCCGACGACTTATCCGAGTTGGTGGACACGGAGAGTTCACCTAGAGTAGTTGGAAAACTCTGATTCTAAACCAATGATGCAGATGGGCTCCAGGATCCTGAACAAACAAATGGTATATGAACCAATCGTTGGTCACCGGCTACCATGGGACTGCATCTCCTTACGATGCTTCAGTGCCTTGTGGATCAAACCTTTAAGTCGAAGGCTCGGAGTGTGGCCCCTTAAGAAAACCACCTGCTTCGGTTTGGGCAACCGGGTAGCCCTCACACATATCAAATGAGATTTGTGTGGCGCATATCTGTTTGGTGCCTCCTTGTACCAATATCTATGTGTTCAAATAATAATAATGATAATAATAAGAATCTATTACGTAATAGTTTCACAAATTATTCCAATACAATCTATTCTGATCAATCATAGGTTAATAGATAGTAATGAAGAAAGTTGGTATAACTTTCATTATCTATTCAATAGTTTCACTGTAATTCCATAAATTAGAATTGTTGATATTTGTATTGATTGAGATCTTAAACTGATTGATGTTAGACCCCCATTGAAAACCTGCAAGAACTAGACGACCGTTTCGTCCTATTGTGGGACTCCTCAACGGTGCACATCCACGACTCGGCACGCGGGATTTGTACCCAGAGCCTTCAGTCTCGCGAAGCGAACGCTTAACCTACTAGTTTTTCAACGGTGGTTTAATATCAATCGGTTCAAGATCTCATTCAATAACTTAATAATCTCCACAATCCTATACTGATATTTGTATTTTTGGATTTAATATATGTTATTCAATTTCATCATCATAATAACATAATTTAAAGAATTCATTGAAATAAACCGGAATACTTTATTTTAAATACAGTTATTAAATAAAAATAGGAAAATTTTGATTAAGATTATGAATCGATCAATGCTAAACCACCAGTGAAAATCGGGAAGCACTGAACGACCATTTCTTTCCAATATAGCACTTCTCAGAAGTGCGTATCTACAACCCCGCACCAAGGGGGCCCGAGCTCAAGACCTCCGAGCACGCGTGCAAACGCTTAACCTATAGATGAGTGAGCTGGGATTCAAGTGTGTTAATGTCTAACTTCAACCAATCCACGGAACTACTTGACCATCTCCATTTTCCTTTAACTGACACAGATTAGCTCCACCGATAACGGCTTCTCACTAGAACTCCAAGAATCGAGATGGTGAAGAAGATTTGTAGCTCAGGTGGATGATTTCGATGGAATTTTGTTCTCTGGGCTGGATGGTTTGGTCGTGGAGCTTTCATCGTTCTTCTGAACGACATCATCAGCACAAACTTCAGATAGAAGTGAAGCGTTCTAATTTCTCCATATGTAGTTCACAGCTTGTTCTGTACACGTCGATGTTAATTGGTTCTTATTGACCTTAAACTTGTGATTATTTACTTCTTTGTTTTGATTGTATCTCCTATTAATTTGGTTTTTGTTCCTATATTTGAGCATGATTTTCCTGATTGGTTGATAAATTGGATCGATTTCAATGTGTTTGTTGATTGCTAATTGACCTGAGTGCCAGCCTTCTAAAAATTCTCTGGTGTATTTGGAGTTTCCTCTGTCCAAGATTTCCACATTTTTCCAATCGAATGAGTGTCCGCAGTTGTCCACGTGTATTGATATAAGTGAGGAAATATCATGGCGTTTGACTGCTAATTGATGTTCATGTAGGCGAAGGGGAAGGGGGCGTCCGCTTTGTCCGATATAGTGTTTGTCGCAGTTGGCACAATTTATTTTGTAGATAATGTTTGATTTATCTTCTTTTGTCAATTCATCCTTTGGTTTGCATAGGATTGATTGTAGTAATTTTGTTGGTTTGTGTGCCATACCTATCCCGAAGGTTTTTAGCAGTCTCGTTGCGGTTTCTGATATGTCATTTATGTATGGTAGGGTGATCCTTTTGTTGATTTCTGTGCTTGACTTGGGTTCTGATGCTGAGTGCGGTTGATATTTTTTGATGAAGTTGATTGGGTAGCCGTTTTTTGAAATACGTCCTTCTGGTATTTCTCTTCATTTTCTCGTGCTGCAGTGTGTCTTCGCCCTCTTGAACAAAGTGTGCACGCAGTTGATTTTATGTGCTCTTAAATTGTTGCTATTGTAGTTGAGAATTTGATCTGACCTTGATTCAATTGAGGTGAATAACGCTGTTACATTGAAGGATATCATCAGCTCGTCGTCGTTGATTTGAATGTCCTTAATTTGGTCCAGGAATTGTGTAGGGGATTTGATGGAGTGATTGGCTGAATCTACTCAATGTTTCAGTACTCGTGAAATTTCTTTTGACATATTGTATGTAGGCGTTCCGTGGAGTGCTACAAGAATCGGCTATCGAAGCTAGTCACTAGTAAACACATGATTGGATACCGACTCAGTGGTCTAGAGGTTAAGCGTTTGCGTATGAGATCTAATGTCCTGAGTTCGAATCCCAATTGAGTGTTCGTAGATACACACCGCTAAAAAGTCCCATATTAGGACGAAACAGCCATTCAGTGATTCTAGATTTCCAATGATGACCTAACATTGATCGATTCATGATCTCAATAAAAAAAAACTTAACAATCTCTATGATCCTATACTGAAAAATAGGAAGACACGTGAACGAATGATCGAATCAGTGAACTTCATAATAGATCTATATAACATTAAAAATAATTCAATTATTTTTAAATTAATTTTATAAAATTCTAGAAATTCTAGCCGTTGTACTTTAACATAATTAAGATTAATATATTTTATTTAAGTTAAAATGAGATTATTACATTAAATTCTTTAGAAATTAAATATAAATATTTAAATAATATGTAAAGAAAATATATGAAATTAAATTAAATTGTTATGGAAACTATTACAATGCAATGATTCTACATCAATAGTTACTTGCTTACTTACTTACTTACTTACCTCCTTACTCACTTATTACTTGCTTAATTACTTACTTACTTAATTATTTACGTACTTTCTTACTTACTTACTTACCTCCTTACTCACTTATTACTTGCTTAATTACTTACTTACTTACTTATTTACGTACTTTCTTACTTACTTACTTACCTCCTTACTTACTTACTTATTACTTGCTTACTTACTTACTTACTTACCCCCTTACTTACTTATTACTTGCTTACTTACTTACTTACTTACCTCCTTACTTACTTACTTATTACTTGCTTACTTACTTACTTACTTACCTCCTTACTTACTTATTACTTACTTACTTATTACTTGCTTACTTACTTACTTACTTACCTCCTTACTTACTTACTTATTACTTGCTTACTTACTTACTTACTCACTTACTTACCTACTTACTTACTTACTTACTTCCGCCTGTTACCCTCAATGGAGTATAGGCCATAATTGATTTCATTCAATTCATCACTACGTTTAAGAAGTTTTGACTTTGAGGTTTTCTAAATTATCAGTATGAATGAACGATAAAAACTATATATATATATATATATATATATATATATATATATATATATATATATATATATCCCCGAGGATTAGTTGAAGTTAGACATTAACACCGTTGGATGACGATCGGCTCAGTGGTTTAATGGTTAAGCGCTCGCGCGCAAGACTGACAGGTATTGGGTTCAAACCTCGCGGGGGAGGGCGTGAATGCGCACCGCTGATGGGTTCCACACTAGGACGAAACGGTCGTCCAGTGTTTTTATGGTGATCTAGCTTCAATTGACTCATGATTTCAAGTAGTAATATATTCCTATTGTATAACCGTTCAGTAACTAAATTACTTATATTATAAGCTTTGTTTTGATCTGCGGACTATTATGATACGATTCACTGTTTTTAAGTTATGTTCAATTTATTGATTACTGCCTCCCACGTTCACAGCCACGTTTAAAACAAATGATTCGCACAGTGGAAGCTGTTATTGCTGTTCTGGAGTTAACTAGACGGGTTAGGTGAACAAAGGACCAATAAGGATGCTAGGCTGCTCATTGGTTTAGCACAATACTATGATTGAATAAGTTGTATTTCGATTGGCGAATGAATCGCTACGCATATCTGTCGATATCAGTAGCACATACCATACCAGAACCAGGATTCATGACCCAAAATAGAGAAGCAGATTAACATTAGAGAATACTTTATTCAATGCAATTACAGGCAGTTACACAAACTATGAGTTCAGAATAGAGATCAATAATAAGAAAGAAAATCACGTATTTAATAGTCTGTAGGCTGTGGCTGTTTGTCCACAATTAATGACCAATTACACTTTACTTTCACTACCATAAATAAAAAGTTCACTTTAATTTTTTTATAATCGTGTGTTTTTTGATCAATTTTTCAGTGTGATAGATAAGCAGTGAAACTTTCTGATTGAGATCATGAATCAATCATTGCTAGATCACCAGTGCAAACCTGGAAACACTGAATGAACATTTCGTCCTGATATGGGACACCGCAGTAATGCACATCCAGGGTCCCTCACAAAGGAGACTCGACCCCAAGACTTTCGATCTCGCACGCAAACACTTAACTTCTAGACCACTGGGCCGACCGGCATCTAACGGTGTTAATGCCTAACTTCAATCAATCTACGAAATTTCGCTACCAACATTGAGAACCTGGAAGTACTGGATGGCTGTTTTGTCCTAGTACTGGACTCCTCAGAAGTGGGCATCTACAATCCCACATGCGCGTATGAAATTTACTAAGTGTTTAGAGATAGCTAGCAAGGTAATTTGTAGCTGGATTCGATGCTAGTTAACAATCATAGGCAAAAATGTACCTGAAAACTTTATGGAAATGATACTTCAACTAAATCGATACTTGTCAAAAGTAACATCTCTGATATTGTCAGAATTTATGATTTTTATGACACTAGAACTCACATTTTATCTAGTATGATAATCAAAGAACGGTGATTGAAGTCCTGTAGAGTCAAACTAAGTGATAACTGAATGATAACAAACGTGATATTTATCGTTAGTTCTGTTCGAATCCCCAGTGGCTAAGTTAGTTGATGACATTCGATCACTGAAAAAAAGTTTTAAAAAATCATCAGTTGTGATTTAAATGTGATTTTGAGTAGATTATTTGTTTAGGTAGATAGATCAACTTCACTTCAGATTAGGTTTATGTAGTTAAATGCATATGGCTTCCACTATATTTTAAGAGAGGTCGTTTGAATAGGATTCATTAGATAACTTAAAAGGTTACCATTACATCAAGTCCGTAATATATATCAATGAGTTTTACAATGATGGAACTTATTATTGTCCTTCTCTAGATTCCACTGCTAGACACTATCCATCTTTGCTTAAAAGACTTATGACTTCAAGCAATATCGAGGTAATCCGCACAGGATGCATATATGTCAACAAGAGACTGATCAATTGAAGTCCTAGATTGAAATCAAACTGATATTGTATTTTGATTGAGAATATGAATCGATGAATGTTGGATGCGTACTGCTGAGAATCCCCAAACTAGAACGAGACAGCCATCCAGTGCTTCCAGGTTTTCAATCGTAGTCCAAAATTCATCGATCCATGATCTCCATAACACCACATTGATGATATTATTTTTTCTAAATTTCAAGTGCCTACTTACAAGTCATTAAACTCTATTTATAAAAAAATAGATTTTCATCATTAAATCTGATCAAATCACATGAATTCATTTGGTATTGTTTACTTGAATCTTCCGATTGATGGTTAGGGCTGTAATCGATGAGTTTCTCTTATTGGCATATGTGCATACAGTGCATATTGCTTTAATTCACAAGCATTATAGGATTCAAGTAACCATAGCACGTGAATTTAAACTTCACCTCATTGCACAAACAAGTAGCTATCAGGAATCAGTAGCTAAGTGGAGAACGCAATAGTGTTTGGAGCGAACGGTACTGGGTTCGAATTCCGGAGTGAATATGAACTCTAGGATGCAGGTACATCCAACTGACGAGTACCAAATAGGATGAAACACGCGTCCTTTATTCCATTGTTAGCCACTGACTATATTTGCTTATAAATCACATGAATGTTATAAACCTATGTGATTCTGGAATAATAGCAACTGATTAAACAATGTTTTATTAAGATCAAGTGAAATTCATGTTATAAATTCATAGAGGTGAGTGTGATTGAATTGTATTTGGTCAATGAGAATGAAACAGCTATATTACCGTGCAATATGATTTAATTGATTGGAATTAGATATTAAAACTAATCAATAGTCTAGAGACTAAGCGTCAGTGAATAGGAATGAAGGTCCTGAATTTGAGTCCCGGTTTCAAGTGCCAAATACACATCTCTAAGGTATCCCACACTGAGATAGAATGGCCTACCAGTGGTTTCAGGTTTTCAATGTTGGTCTAGCTAAGATCAGTTGGTAATTTTAAAACTAGATAATGTGACACATTCAATTATAAAAGTTTGCTTCTATTTCTTTATGGATATCAATTAGGATAATAATTAACGTACAACCTAATACGTAAATATCTCAGCCCAATTTGACGTATTCCATACAAACGATGAGATGAAATTAACAACAAGTATAATAAATTATTCAAAATGATGTTTCAACCATGATATAGAGAGAAAATAGTTTTAGAAGACAGGATAGAAAGGTATGTATGCAGAAATATTGAACCTTAAGATTTAGATTGCTATAAAACGTGAGTACATCTAAACTGAATGCGATCAATATCGACCTTTATCATCCAAAGTTTTCAATAATTAGTTACTATAATAGAGCGGACAATTACCAGATAATTTGTATCGATTAACATGTAACTGTTTGTATATCTATAAAATAATTGATTTTTGGTACTTTGTACTGTTCTAATTTCATGCTTGAATTTGTGTTATTAGATGTTTATAGATTACTCTCAAATAATTATAAGCCTATAGATGGTTTGTGAAAATAATTGAATTTCATAGTTTAGGCTACTAGTGATCCTAGTTAGACAACAAATAAAAATTGGAAAATACTAGATGATTATTTCGTCTTAGAAAAGAACTCCTTAACAATGAGCCTTCATCGTCCTAACGAGGTCGATTCCAAGACTTCAAGGTTTATGGCAATCTGTGACCAATGAAGTCCAACCACGATAAGTGTGAAACACGTACCCATCAAAGGTATTGGTAGATGGCTGTGTAAATTCATGAATTAATTGAAATTAAACACGTAAACTGTCGTCCGAGGTACATATCTCATCTTCCTGGTGTTTTGGTTGTTAAATTGAGGAATAACGTCAAAATTACGGACCGGTTTGGTGTATATCGTAAACAGTATTATTAAATATAGATGAAAATCCACAACAGTTAGGTGGTTGGGTGAAATAAGCAGGAAACTCTAGACCGAAGTTTTTTATTAGTCGGGATTTGTTAGAATATTCTATGTGAAATTATGAACGCTCTTTTAATCCTTATAGAATCTGAACTCTACGATATTACGAGCCTTCTTTTTCATGACGGTCAGTTAGTATGAGATTTATCAATTGCCTTCAACTGTATCACATCTAAAACATAGTTTGATCTAACTTGATATTCATAATTTGTAAACATGGCTTCATGGAATTCTGTAACAAACACATGAAGCGATAAGATGACGCGAATGATGTAAGATGGTAAACCACGAATCTATAACAATTGTGTTTGTTACGGCAAGCATTTCGAGTCTCACCAAGTCGTGGGAATATTAGAGGTCAATGCCTGATCAGAAAATTCAAAGGAATATTATTTAATAAGCTTTTCACCCCATCAGCCAATCAATTATAAAAGTCAGGATTTTACTAACGCCACAATGCTTGATTGAACTCTTTAGTGGTCCATTACCTGACTCCATTATGAACATACCACAAATGATTTAAGAACATCAATTTCAAGTATTCCACTTATGCTAACCAAATTTTGTTAACGGTGGTAGTAGAAGGCCAAATAAGAATTAAGCTGAGAGGATCTATTACAGACAGTCTTCTATGTAGACAGACGATGAGGGACGCGAAGAAAAGATGAACGTGTCAACGTAGTGAGTTATAGGTCACTTAGTCGTCATAATTATGAAAAAGATACAATTAAACATACAGACACATACGCATATGTACCAAGCCTGATCAAGATTACACGTGAGTAATTAGCAAGGTTAAACATGTGGGTGATAGGACAAATAGGAAGATTAGAATAGTTCATTTATCAATATAAGGTTGAATATTAAGTTTAGAATGATATAATGAGTGAAACAATGTTAGATCAATATTGAAAATCTGGAATTACTAGACGGACGTTTCGTTCTAGTATGGGACTCCTCAGAAGTGTACATCCACGATCCTGAACTAAGGGAACTCGAACTCAAGACCTTCGATCTTACACGCAAACGCTTAACTTCTGGACCACTAAGGCGACCGGCATCCAACGGTGTTAATATCTAACTTCTATCAATCCATGATCTTTCTCAACCATTCATCTATTGTCTGAGGTAGATACCTATGTTTGCCATACACGGATTGGGCTCCACTGTTCACGGTTAATCTCACTAGAACATAAGGAAGTTCATCCTGAAACTAGTTACTAGTGAGCACATGATTATTATCAATTTCCTGGATTTGCATAGATTATAGTATTTTCAAGGTTGAATTCATTGTGTTCAGTCAACTGGAGTAAAATAAAATGATCTCTCTCCATATATATGAGAGACTAAAATCAGTTATTTATGACATTGATTTCTGCTATTAATAATGTATAGAATAACTGATTTTTATACATTAAATGTCCAATGATTTCAATTATAAAAAGTACTCATTTTTACACTGAAAACCTTGTTATTTTTGTACTTATCGACATTATTTACTTTGAATTACTATGGTAACAAATTAGTCATAGTAACTTATGGAAACATGAATGAGGTATCTTTAATGGTACATAATAACAATATTCCACAACGATAATCTCTTACTCTGCATGTAAACACTGACATAAATTAAGTCAGAATACAAAAGGTTAATTGTCTAAATGATTTATTATTATTGTTATCATCATCATCATCATCATCATCATCATCATCATCATCATCATCATCATCATCATCATCATCATCATCATCATCATCATTATCATCATCATCATCATCATCAGTGGCTTTGTCATAATATGGTACCTCACATAGAAGAACACCAATAACCATAAGATCAATTTAGTAATCAGATGGTTAGATTCCTTTGATTCAGTGATCTGCGGTTTTCGTGTTTACTAGGATATCTGTTGGCTCTTCATTCGGTTCTTTAAATTATATGTACCGTTGAAAAGTTTCAGACTAGAATGAAAGAGTTCTTGAATACTTCATGGTTTTCAATAGTATCTCAGATTAATGTCATAATATGACTCAAACTAAATTCAAATTCATTTATACTGGTTGTTTGAATCTTTACATTGACGTTATAATCTCTAGTTGGTCAATTACTTTTAGAGTGAGTACATCCTATGCAAACTCTCTCGATATCACTGTTAAGTTACAACCATTTTAAGCAGCTGCAGATATAAATTCAAACTATCCATAAAATATAAGTATTCACTTGTTTACTCTTCCTGATATTTACTTGTTCTGATCAGTATTGATATTCGTCGACAGCAAATCATGTGCCTCGTGATGTTGAATGCTAATTTCGTTCAGAATCTGTCGAACACGATAGTGCTATTTCCTTTAAGTAGGCTGAGACACTTCAACAGTAAGGGATGGATTACCTTGCATGAGAATGAGAACAGAACCTTTGGGTCACGTGGTTAAAAGTTATTATTTGAATTACTAACTCCAAGTTCCAGAGTATACCTTTTTAAATCATGGTTGTCGAGTGACAGGATAAGATTTCAAGAACACTGATGAATTAGTTATATGGGCTCGAGGTTTGGGCTTAGTAGTTAATTCTAGGAAGATAGTGCTCATGCACATCGGACATGGTGAAAGTTACCATTATACTATTAATGGTACATCTCTTCCACGCGTTCAAGAACATAAAAACTTAGGAGTAATGTTAAGTCATGACTTGAAAACAACTACGCATTGCAACACAACTGCTAACAAAGGTTATCGTGCGTTATGGTCACTTCGCCGAGCATTCAAATGCTTTAACAAGGAGATGTTTCGAATTTTATATCCCACCTGTGTAAGACCACACTTAGAGCATTGTATCCAAGCAGCTAGCCCACGTCTGATCAAGGATACTTGAGCGTGTTCAGCGTATGGGAACAAAATTAGTAAACTCTTTCTAAACTCCCTTACGATGAGCGCTTAAAACGCAAAGACCGTTCCCCTTTGTCGTATAGCATGACGAGAGGTAACCTTATACTGGCATTTCATATCTTTAATTATGATTTGGGTGTTAATATGTCTTTTCTTTTTACTTCCTTCAGCACTAGTAATCTCCGAGATCATAGCAAGAAAGTTTACAAACCGCGATCTAATAAACTTAAATTGGGGTATCGATTCTCTCATCGAGTACCCAATAACTGGAACGCCTTATCCAAATAAGTGATATCAACCCTATCAGTGAATATTTTCAAGGAGAAGCTGGATCTTCACTGGAAGGCAATCTGTCAGGATTAACACAGGTTGACCAACCTACTATCCTTACTACTGAATACATATTCTTTTCTAAACAGATCATGTAACTGCACTCGGTATTGTTTAATTGAATCTTTCCATTGATATTTAGGACTGCAATTGATCATTCTCTTATTGGTATATGTGCATACTGTGTGTATTGCCTCGATATTGCCTTAATTCACAAGCCTTATAAGCAAAGATGGATAAGGGTTAGCAGTGGAATCCAGGACACGCGTTTCGTCCTATTCGAGGCTCATCAGCGGGATGTATCCATCTTTGTATATTACGCTAGTGAATGAAACACGCATATATATATATATATATATATATATATATATATATATATATATATATATATATATATATATATATATATATATATATATGAACTCATTATTATTATTATTATGACAAATTTGTATTCATGTTAATATTGAAGTTTACAGTAAGTGAATTTCATGCATGATGAAGTTTATAGTGTATTGTATTGTTATAAATTAGTCAGTTTAACTGACCTAATAATCTTATGAAATAAAGATGAATAAAGGTCAAGGATACAATTATAATTTATTTTAAATTATGGTACGATTTATTTTTATTTAATCAATAAATGTAGATTAGGTTATGATTTAGTCAAAAGAACAATGAAGTATTATAAGATTATAAAAACATGTTTTAAATAAATGTGTATTATTAATAGTTGAGATCATGAGTCAATTGAAGTTAGATCACCATGGAAAACTTGGAAGTATTGAACGACCGTTTCATCCTATTGCGGGACTCTTCAGCAGTGTATCATAGCGTTCACACGCGTAACCAATAGGTCATGAGTTCAAATCTCGCGGGGTGGGATTATGGATATGCACTACTGAGAAGTCCCACAATAGGATGAAACGGCTGAAACTCATATCGAAATCAGTCTATGGTTGAAGACGAATGCAGCGCATCATGTCAGTTTAAATGCTCTACATATATTTTTCTGGACGTAATTATGGAGACCGATGAGAAATAACTGAAACTATGCATGTGATTAATTTATATTTTCAGAACTTGATCCACGAACTGATTTTAGCTCGATCACCATTGAAAACTAGGAAGGACTGGAAAGCTGTCTTGTCCTAGTATGGAAATACAGTATCTTCGGAAGAGAGGTGCTATCGATTTACTTGGCAATAAAGCATTTTCGATATATGGTAAAAAGTAAAATTTTTATTGTGTACACGATTCGTAAAAACCTCTTACGAAAGCATTCAGCGCCAAATAAGATAATTATTCTCCACTACTTCGTTATCATTAATATAGCATATACTAGACATAAATTAGAAAATAATTTCTATCTAAAACAATGATAAGCGCGCTCATTTTATTTGGAAACAGTTATCACAATCTGGTGGTATTGCCATAGACGGATGTTGAACTAAGCACGTTAAGACCCGATAAAACGAAGTTCAATTCATCAGTGTAAATATAATATATGACACGCCAACAAGCCGACACCATCATTTATCCCGAAACTATTGCGACAAAAAGTATTCGGAGTTAGACATAACATATCCTGGAATAAAATCCATGGTCAAATTAATCCGCTTCCTATGGATAAATATAAATGGTATATGCATCAATGGACGCAGGCATGCATGAAGTGTCAAAAGTCAAAGTCCATCGTCATACTGCTTCAGCAATCGATTCCTTCCTTCACCCCTACACCAGATTTGAATATATATATATATCATAGAACCACTACCAATTTCGAACGACTACGACTATTCTTTTATCTGCCACGATGGATTCGAGCGATGGCCTGCAGCAGTGTCAATAAAGGACTGTAGCTAAAACTCTGGTTGAGAGTAGGGCTTCTTTTTATGGAGTACCAGAGGATTGGCAAATCAAGAACAGCATTCCTTCATTTGAAGAACATATGGAACTCAAGACAACTTTCAACCATTATCAAAGTCACAATCTTCAATACGAACGTCAAGGCAGTTCTACTGTACGGAGCTGAAACGTGCAGAACTACAACAACCACCATCAAGAAGGTAAAAGTATTTATCAATAGCTGTCTACTCAAGATACTCAACATCCATTGGCCGGATACCATCAGCAACAGCCTTCTGTGGGATAGAACAAACCAGCTTCTAGCTGAATAGGAAATTAGGAAAAGACGATGGAAATGGATAGGACATACATTACGCAAATCATCAAACTGCATCACGAGGTAAGCGCTAACTTAGAATCCTGAAGGGAAGCGGAAAAGCGGAAGGCTAAATACCACATTACGTCGGGAAATAGAAGCGGATATGAGAAGGATGAATAACAACTGGAAAGAATTGCCCAGGACAGAGATGGAGTGTGCTGGTGAGTGTCCTATGCTCCTCCACGAAGAGTGACAAGCATAAGTATACAAGTAACGTTTTATTTAAGTGACCTACTTCTGAATGATTTCTGATAATCAATACAAGACTTTAAAAAATATTAACTATATGAAATGTATACAAAGATACAGAATTTTACAACACAAAGAACAGAACATTTTTATATAGAAAAAAATTTATCAAATTTAATATAAAATACCACTTATGATCATCAATGGAATTTAATCATCATTAAATAGAGAAATACACAAACATAACACATAAATACTGAAATCTTACACAATGTGTAACTAATTCATATTCATTCAAATCTGATATGATTACAAGTATACCTTATTGTAAAGAGGCGCTAATTAACATAAAACTTAAGTTAATATATACAACCTTATCTGTTGTTTACAGTGAAGTGGTCTAGTGGTTAGGACATTGCATTGTGGCCGCACTAACCCAGGTTCGCATCCTGGTAGTGACATCCTATTGCCCCCGAATTCCCTGGTACGGCCGACAGTGGGGAGTCCGCTCTCTCTCTCTCTCTCGAAATGTTTTCACATGGTCACGCGTATATAGCCTTTGCCAGGGAAGTCTTACTAACGACCTGCTCGTGGCAGGAGTGTTGTTTACTAAATTCAGAAGATAAAAAGAGAATGTCCGGCGCTTTGACCGGTTGGTGGATATGGAGAGTTCACCTAGGCGATTTGGAAAACCCTCATTCCAAACCAATGGTGCACATGGGCTCCAGTATCCTGCGGGAATAAATGGCGTATGAACCAATTGTTGATTACTGGGTACCACGGGATTACATCTTCTTACGATGCTCCATTGCCTTGTGTATCAGATCTATAGGTTGAAGGCTTGGGGTGCGGCCTCCTAAGAAAATCACCTGCTTTGGTTTGGGCAACTAGACAGTATCACAGCCCTCACACATATCAAATGAGATTTATGTGGCGCATATGTATTTGGTGCCTCTTTGTGCCAATATCTAAGTGTTTTCAAATAATAATAATAACTACAAACAGTGCAATGATAAATAGAAGTTCGTTTATTATTGTTTTTCTTTAATTATCATCATTAGTATTAAGGAAGGGTATTGCTATTTTCCTTTTTTTTTATAAAAAAAATTTGTTCAAAGAAGTTCACAACAATAACAATAACGAAAAACCAAACAATCAAACGAGAAAGGAATGTTGACAAGGAATAAACAGAGAGGTAAATGAGGAATACATATGTATATATATATATATATATATATCTATATCTATATAATCTTATTAATAATAAGATCTTTATAGATTGAAAATAATGAAGTCATAAATACGATCATTAATCATTATTCCTGATTCTAAATAAATACACACAATTGTTCGCCCCCCCTCGTCTTTTTTCTTCTTTTCAATTTAGATGATGTAAATAATTTGTAGATAACATTTATAATTTCATTTTACATAAACAATTTAACAAAATAAAATCTGTTGGAAATTGTTTGTTTGTTTTTACACAGAAAAGGAAGCAAACAAACAAACAGACCATTTGTTGTTGTTGTTGCCAATTCATCATCATAAATGATGGATTAAAAAATTTATTCGTTAGAAACAAATTCACAAATATGTATTGAACCTGATCAGGAAATATAATTGATAATAATAATACGAAGTTGTCAAAAAGTAGTAATGCATGCAAGTGTACACCGAGAATAACACATACATACATACATACATCTATGTGTATATGCTCAACATATGAAAGTGCGGTTACCTTTCCGTTATGCTGAAGACGGTGTGATAGACATATATATATATATATATAAGACAATACTACTACCAATAATAATAGTAATGGGTACAAAAAGTTGCTGAAGAAAAGAAAAACAAACTGAGAGAAAGACCATAATTAAGCAAATATTACAAAGATTAAAAAAAAAAGAGAAAACTAAATAAATCGCCAATGAATTAAGTTTAAGGAGAGAAATACAAATTCCATTCTTTGTTTTTTTAAAAAAATGTGATTTCAGTAGTAAATAGAGATTAACCAGTTATAATCAAAAAATATCCAGAGTAGTAGTAGTCGTATTGGTATTAACTGATTAGTTGGTTTAGTTTGTTGACCTGAAATTCTTTTTGTCAAGTTTAAGGCATGACAATTAAGTATCATGATTTTTTTAAACATTATTGCCAATACTACTATTACTCTACTACTGATAATATTGTACAATAAATCTAGTAACATAATGTATATGAATAATATTTATTCAGATAGTGAGAAAATATATTTGTATTAATAAAATAGAAAACTTGATAAATAGAAATCATTATTGTTATTGTGTTTAATATGGTTGATAATAGTACACCAGGAAGAGGATAAGTAGATGTATTCACTTGCGTACATACAAGTTTTATGGAATACAATTCCCTTTAGATTACACTTAACAAGAAGAGAATTTCAACCATTGTCATATATATGAATAAGACAGGCAAAATGCATCAAAATTAAGTAGGAAATGAAGAAAAGACCTTTGAATTCACAAAGAATATAGATGTGAAGAATTAGCTGAACATGAACTGAACAGTACTATAAGAAGAAGAACCGGAGGTAAAGGTTAGATAATCAGAAAATGGTAATAAAGAGAAAAGCAGATAGTTCAGAGTATAATAATCATTATTGCTATTATTATACAAAATAGATTGGCTATTACTCTTCGGTGACATGACCTCGTAAGCTGCCTTGTACACGTTGCTTGAAGTGAAAAAAGGATGAAAAAAAAACAAGCAAAACAAAAATTATAATGATATTGATAAATTTTTTCAGGTATGAACCACAACAACGCCCGAATTTCAAATAAAAATCAACATCTTAAGGATTTACACATTGATATGAGTTACAATCACTGTGTATCAATCTAAAATCTAGAACTGAGATAAATACAATGACAAGTCATTAAGACTAGCAATCACATTACAACTTGACAGATATAACTCACAAGAATGACATTGACCATTATTCACTGATCAACCATTCGTAAATATTTCAGTCACACAGGAGGCTCATCACAGCTTACCTGTAACATTTTAGGCTGAGAAGCTGTTGTCACACAGGATCACATACAATAGACAGCATTAGTTCCCTCAACATTAAAAATATATCTTATAACCATGGATGCAAACTGGCATAAGACCTAGATACAGGATTTCCAATTGACTAGCTCGAGTCATCTAACGCAGATTCAGTGAAAATAACTTCGATATTAACGACAACGTGCGTACACTCAATAATAACAATCCATGAGTTTTTCGTCTGCAATTCGATTAGTAAGCTTTTATTTCTTTTTATCCTTAAAATACAAATCCGTATAGAGGGGAGCCGCACCTGAAGGATGCGTAGACAACAAAATACTAACTGATGACAAATCAGGTAAACAGACTGAATTTTGAAGAATCCTAGTGATAGTTAAACCGACTGAAATGCAGACAGGGGAGCTAGATCGGCAGAAATAGGGGGGTATTTTAAGATGAATGAGACTGATGTATCCTAAGACTTTCAGAACAGAACACTACCTCAGTTGGCATTAAAGAAATCAACGTTTCAAATTATAAGGACTATAAAGGATAATTAAAAACGTACTTCTTCCAATTCCCTTTTAGTTTTCTCCTCATGTATTCTTACATCTTCCATTGTCCAACCGTGCCATTTATCCATCCAACAGAATACTTGGCGATGAAAGTTAGCAAACAGGCGTCGTTCTTGCTATTATTTGTTAGGAAAAAAAGATCAATACAAACTTAGTAGGATGAAGAACTGTGTGTTAAAAAGATAAAATCACAGACTCGGTTTGAACTTCGGCTAAAACATACCCCAATGTTGGGAAACAATTCATATTAATCACTAGCTCAAATCTTAACACTCCACCACTCTACTTAGTAAGACTTTAAATCGATAATAAGATTGTATACAACTTATCAATAGTTTTGTCAGTTATTATATTAATCATGACAAAGGTGACAGGTAGTAATTGTTATAACTCATCAGTTGAGTGCTACTTGTTATATCTGGTCGTTGCTGATCGTTGTGCTCTAAACGCTTATCATTTATACTTGGGACGAGGGACCTCCGCAATTCTCACGACGCGAAAGTAAGAACACAAAGACTAGTGTAAATGAACATTTGTTAAGCCTAAAATACGACCACGACGACCTTAATCAAAAAACACATTTATATATTGATTAATACACCCATTTTTGATTAGTAATTAGAATGAAATCACATATGTTGAGTATAGTTCATGTCAATTAAATACAAGAATATCGTATATTATACAGAATAGAAATGTCATACGAGAAAATAAAACCTAATACTACACTGAATCACCACCACATTGAATTAAAATGGAATTAATGTTGAACAAAACTCATAATGAGTAAATCAATCGATTTTTGACTTTTCTTTCCATCATATCGGTAATATTTGACATTAAATGTTAATTTAATTTATAAATTTAAACATACGAACATTGGTATATAAGGGCACCAAAGTATATATGCACCAGATCGTATTTGCATGCAGGTTGAGATAGTAAATGGCTACCTAAATCGAACTAGACGGTTTTCTTAAATGGTCAACCTCAAGTCTTTGATTCAGAGTTTTAATCCACAAAGTAGAGAAACAATATTGGGAGATGCGGTTCCATGCTTGCAGATGACTAATAATACGTTCATACGCCATTGCCCAAAATGCCCTGGTACGGCCGAGAGTGGGAAGAGTCCGCTCACCCTCTCGAAATGCTCTCACATGGCCACGCGTATATAGCCTCTGCCAGGGAAGTCCTACTCACTGCCTTTTCGTGGCTTCACTGTTGTTTACGAAAATGAGAGGACGAAAAGCGAATGTCCGGCGCTTTAACCGGACCCCAAACCAATGGTGCACATGGGCTCCAGTATCCTGAAGGAATAAGTGGCGTATGAACCAATCGTTGGTGACCGGCTACCATGGGACCGCATTTCCTTACGATGCTCCACTGCCTTGTGGGTCAGATCTCTAGGTCGAATGTTCGGGGTGTGGCCCCCTAATAAAACCACCTGCTTCGGTTTGGGCACCCGGGCAGTATCACAGCCCTCACACAAATCAATTGAGATTTGTGTGGCGCATATGTATTTGGTGCCTCCCTGTACCTATACTTATGTGTTAAAATAAAAAAAATAAATAAAAAATCATACGCCATTTATTCCATCAGGATTGTAGAGCCCATATACACCATTGGTTTGGAATCAGTGTATTCCGACTGCTCATGATAGATACTGTGTACCCCCAACCAGGTTTAAGCTTCATATATTTGTTTTCCGTCTCTTTTATTTCGTAAGCAACATCGTTATGGCAAGAAGGTGGTAGTGAGTAGGACTTCCATGGTATTGTGTATATACGTGTAGTCATATTCGACGATTTCGAAAGGGATAGTGAAGTCCACATCTTCGGCTGTACCAGGGCATTCGGGGGAATACAATGCTCAACCAATCATTATTACACTTTTATTGGCCTGATTATACGTGGACTTGGAACTAACTAGTTGCTCAGACATTTTCTAACACATGTACACACATCAACCAAATAATGATGGGATGATACGTACTGATTTAAGTGTGAATATGTAATCACGCCAACAGTTACAGTAGTCAGATTACAAAGTCAAACTGTTATTGTATCATATAAGAAATGATAAAGTGTAAGAAAATCATATATCACATATAGCTTAAGTTAAATTTTAAAAAAGACTAGATCAAGTGAAGGACTATACAGTGAAAACTTATCACTTCATGAATACATATAATCTATTATACACTAAATAGTGCATATCAGACTAAGAATCATTTATCTCATTTCATTGTATTAAGTACTAACTAACTAGTAACATTATTTTAATAATTATAATTCTCTCTTTATTACAACCCAGTTTTTCCTATTGCTTAGTATTCTCGGATACCAATTCACTCGACAAGTCCCCAAATCAGAACATGATTGAACAGGAAAGTGGTTCATATTCCAAATAAAAAGGTTAGATGGAAGTAAGAAGCACAATAGGAAAACCGTTAGTATATTTATAGCTTTTACATGAGACGATTCTAGAGTTTTCTCCAAATATCGACTAGAGCTGAGTGGATAAGAATTAGCCAATCAGCATACACCAAAGTAATCGTGCATTGAGCATGCTTTAATCCAATATATGTCCCGTTAACATGTCTAATTTCCGACCACAGTATTCAGCATTGATCGAGATTTTTTAAAGACTATTATCTAACAATGTTATAATGAATTGTCCAAATTGAAATAAGCAATCCAAAATTTGAACATGTGACCCAGTAACTAAAATTTAACTGCTACCATAATTGTAAAACATTACCGTTTTGACTATGATTAAACATTGAAAATGTTGCAAATAAATTAAACAACTAGGAAGTTATTTAGAGTTTAATTATTTCATATATTGTAAAACAATAAACAATGCATAGAATAATTCAGACAAAAACAATCAAATATGTTTAGTAAAGTAAAAAAAAAGCTACGAATGACAGATTTTTGTTTTGAAGGAAGTAAAAAAACAAAACAAAGATTGATGCAGAATTATACGAATTCATGTTATTTGACTAGTTTCGCATTAAGCTCCCATCTGGTACGGCCGAGGATGGAGAGTCAGCTCTCCCTCTCCAAATGCTCTTATATGGCCACGAGTAGACAGCTACCGACACGGAAGTCGTACTCACTGCCTTCTAGTGGCAAGTGTGTTGTTTGAGAAATTGAGAGGAATGCTTTTAATCCACTTGGTCTAAGACTTTTTGGAATATGTTATTTGGATTGGACATAGACTCTCTTTTCTGTTCTACCGATGTAACTGTTTCGACAGATACATATGAATTTGTATATACAGTTGGTGGTAACATGAAAGGGATTGTGTTAAAGAACATGTTATTTCGGACGACAATTTAGTTGCAAAATAAGTTCCAATGAACCGTTTTGACTTCAGTTCACTAATTAATAAAAAGTGTTGAAACGGAAGGGTACTGTACTGTAGAGAAAAACTACTTATTTATTTATTTATGTTATATGTTAATTCTGATACTACAATAAAGCACCAAAAAAATGTGAAGAAATTGAATTGGAAATGTAGCTGTGAAGTCGATAAAGTAACAAGGACAATATTTAATAAGAGATGGAGTTTAATTGTAAATATAGCCAAGGAAAACCATCTGTTAGTTAATGAATAGCTTAAAAGAAGACTATAGCAGAATACCTTTGTTCTCTATTCCGAGCCATATTTGATGACTCAAGTTATTGAGTTATATTGTCTTTAAAAACCCAATCAAAGAGTTATGATGAACACACAGATTTCAGTCCCGTACAACAATGACATTTCAAGAGCTAACTATCTCTATGTATTTCTTAACCAGTACCAAGATAAGCAAAAAATACACGATGTGGAAGCCGCTGAAGTTAGTGTTCCAGCATGGTGACGTAGTCACTTTGCCAGAAAACACGCAGTTGGACCTCGGTATTACTGATATATCGATACAAATATAGAGCCAAAAACCAAATCAATGGGAGATACAACCAAAATAAAGAAGTAAACAATAACAGGTTATAGGTCAACAATAACCAATCAACATCGAAGTTTTACAAGACAAGCTGTGAACCATATGTGGAGAAATTCGAACGATTCACTTTTACCTAAAGTTTGTGCTGATGATGTCGTTCAGAATAACGACGAAAGCTCTTCGATTAAACCATCCAACTCAAAGAACAAAACTCCATCACAATCGATTCTTAATCGCCTTATGTATGAATCATGCGATTTCAATGATTCCCTATTCGACTATGTTCGTACTTAATCTATAAGTGTAAACTGACAGCTATATCATTATAATACAGCGTTAATTCATAACCAAATACTAATGAACTTTTACTATGATAAAAAAGCTGATGAATGGTCGTTGAATGATGCCAACAACCTACGATTTTCTTGATTAATTAACTCTCACCTATGTAAATCAGGATATATATATTTACACACACATACATATACTGGAGATGAGATGATTACTGCTTAGTCACAGTACTCTCTTCACAGTATTCAAAATAATTACAATGAGCTAACATATGAACTAGAAGTAGGCAAAACACGTACAGTTGTAAACTTTAGTGAATACTCACACATGATTAGCACACTTATTTAAAAACTTAATTGAAGTAAAAGTGACCGAATATGTCAATTACATGTGGTTTATCATTAAATCAATTCATGTATACATAAATATCAAGTGACCATTAAAAATCGGTCGTTCAAAAGTGTAGTATGTGTCATAAACATATGAATCTCAACTATAACAGAGTTATTATTGCTGTTATTATGAACCACTTTCACACTTTTGCTTATCCTTATAAAAAGAAAAAGAATAATGCTTACATTAGCAAATTGTAGTAATCCATTGAAATGATCCTTTACTAATTTATCATCTATGATTCTAAATCGTTTTTAGCAATTTAAGTATTTCCATAGGTTTTATGTAAACTACTCTGATTACACATATATATGGAGATTCATAAATGGAACATGGATAAATTACAGAATATACATCACTTGCTGCTTTCAGTAGAAAACACAGAACACTAATACATAAAACTGTATCATATTATTTAGGCATGTATGTATAAGTTAATATACACAGCATAGAACTATATTGGTCCTGTGAGGTCAAGTAATATTATCTGACTGTATTTTGGTCAGTATACTGAGCGGCAGTTCGTTCTGTTTTACTTTACGGCTGCCAAATGTGGCCATTAAGAGTAGAAGATATTCATAAGCTACTTATATTTGATCACAGATGCCTTAGAAATATTACTCGCTATACTGGGATCACCGGGTAAGTCATAGTAAGGTTAGACGCAGTGTATTAGGGAATGATGGAAAATCAGTCGATGAGGTTATGAATCTTGATCGATTGAGATGGCTGGGCCACGTGATGCGTATGCCTGAACACCGCTTACTACAACGCGCAAAGCTAATTGGTGTTGGAGACGGTTGGAAGAAAGTTAGGGGCGGCTAAACTAAAACGTGGTATCAGTCCAAGAAGTCACTAACTTCTAGTCTGTACCATGTTGGTAGATACAGACTACTCAGTTGGGGTCCACGCGACTATCGTAACCAAGGGTTGGAGACTCTGGGCGACATGGCTCAGAATCGATTACAATGGCGTCGGTGTATACACCCTCTATCTATCTTTAAAATATAAAATTAAAATCACTTCATATCTTTCTTTCTACGAACTAATTCTTTCTTCCTGCACTGTGTCCTTATATGCGATCTTTTATATAATGCGGCCATTGAAGTGACTACTTCTATGAATCCGGTGTTCATCTTGTTGTGCTAATGAGTTATGGCAACTTGGACCGATGCACATATGTACCTGGTCCTACGTTGTAGCTGAATGACTGATTTTGGTCAGTTAGATGCAACGTAAAATGCGGGCACTTATACATGCTTCGGTCCACGTTACCACACTATATGACCACAACGAGATAAAATTGTTTTTAAAAATGCCAGAGTAGTACAAGTAATAACAGTATCAGTAGTACCATAAACAACTAGACATAGACAGTATGACGATTTAGGAAGAAAGGATGAATTGGTGAATAAAAAGTAATAGATGTTAAAATTAAGTTTTAAGGGAGTGAGTGGGTCTGTGCCATGGTGATTCTGAGTCATATCACCTGACATAGCCAATTATTGGTTACGATAATTACGAAGACACCAATCTGCTAGACTGTACCTACCAGGGCATACCTAATACATGTCTCAATCGATAAAACTCACTACACAAAAGAGCAAAAGTAGATGTAACGGGGCTTAAACATGTAGCCAATTGGTTGAAAATCGTATTTTTATACTAGTAAGCCATCAACATTACGGTAATGTCTAGACTTTTTGATATCATACACTTTAACGAAAGAATTTCGATAAGAAATATACATACACAAAAAACTGTTAAATAATGTGAGAAGTTTGTCTTGAATGTTCCAGTGTCAAATAACAAGCAGTTGGACAGAAGACAACAAGAAGTAATAGATGCTGAGTTCGCAAGCGCTAATGAATGCATCCTAAACTGTGAAACATAAATAATCGTCAAAATCATATTGGTTAGATTAACTAATTTATATATTTATGTTTGTTTAAACACAACATTGGTACAAGGAGGCATCAAATATATATATGAGCCACACTTCGCCATTCGATTTGTCTTAGAGCTGGAATATTACCCGGTCACCCAAAACGCAGCAGATGGTTTTCTTAGGGGGCCACACCCTGAGCCTTTGACCTGAAGGTCTGATCCACAACGCAATGGCGCAAAATTACGAGATGCAGTCCCATGGTAGCCGGTGACCAACTAGAGGTTCACACGTCATGTGTTCCCTCAAGATCCTGGAGCCCATGTTTACCACTGGTTCGGAACCAGGGTGGACCAACTAAATAACTATGGCTTGAATCCTATACTTGTTAAATGAGTTACATTAAACTACAATTTATCTCTGTTAGTACGACAGTTCCAGATCGGGCTTATATCAGAATGCGTTCATTAGTCTATTTTCAATCAAACCGTATGGACGATTGTTGTGATGCTAGGAAATTCCCATGTAAATTCTATATAAACTCTAATATATTTTAACTAATCTATCTTCATAAAAGTTAAGTATAGGGGCCCAGGAATACTTGAAAGTAAAATAATAAAATAGTTTTAAATGACCATGTCCTAAACCGAATGATCGAATATTAACATACAGGAATGAAGAAAGTTCATATGATATTGTACCGTTATGTATATCACTCCAAAATACTATGTTGTCGATAAGTTAGATTTACATATAGGGAAATAATAATTTATAAAAGTAATTAAAACTATAGGTAAACAAAAGATCCAGCATACCCGTTGAATCATTTTCTCTATACGTCCTTGCATTCCCCACATTTTGAATTCACATGAAACAAGTTTGTATGCACACATAATCGGTCCTTTGTAACCATTCTGTAAGTGAAGAGTAGAATAGAGACATCTAGACAGAATTTGACAGGTCATTAAATGAAAAACAAACCGATTGGTTTCTATTTGAGTAAACTAATGTTATACGATAAAATGATAGATAGTTATATAATTTCTAGCCAGCCAGAAATTCGATAGGTAACTCAATCAAACCTTATAGTTGTTGAAGAATATTTAGAAAGAAAGATCACATGACCCCACTTTATTATTCATGTACAGAAATGTTTCTAGTCTAGTCATTAGTAGTTAGTACAGGACAATCCTAACATCAGGTAGCGGCATGATAGTTGATGTTTAAGCTTACGGTGATAAATAGAGAATAGTCTTAAATATTATCTAGTAAACCATATCCTTAGTGTGTAATTTTCCTCACTTTTGATACTGTTAGCCAATTATTTGTTTTATTAAAATACATTAATATTGATACAAAGGAGAGCCGAAATAAATATGCGACACAGAATAAGAACGTGAGACTGCAGAGTTATAAAGGTGACGATAAAAAAACAATAAATTGGAAAATATGAATGAACAAGAGCAGTGAATAATGGGATAAGCAAGTGAGGTATAGAAAATAAAATCAGAAACATTCCTTTCTTTTCACTTTTCAAAGAAAGTCAACAACAACTACAACAGGATGACCATTGGTTATTAAACCAGTGAGTTCTGCTATCTGTTTGAAATCAAATAGAGACCGATAAATGCCGGTTCTGTACAACTTTGTTTCATAGCTCGGGTCTATGCTATAAACTAAACACTTCACTTTTTCAACCAGTATCAGCGTCGGCAATAAAATGCAAGATATGGAAGTCGCTCAAATGACACTCATAAGACATGCCCAAGCCACTGAGTTCGGCCTTTAAAGATGGTGACACTAATTGAATTATTGTCACTGTTTGAGCACACAATCTCTAATCTCCGAACGAATATTAATGTGATAATTTCGTTTGAGAGTGATGGAATACTTGATTTACAATACAACAATTCAGTCATGTAAACGAACAGTGAGTATTTAAGTAAAAGATACGCTTCAATGGAAGAGTGAAGCCAAGGTTTACTAGTTTGAAGTAACAAGGTTCATTTTATGTTTATGAGATAGAAAACCAAAGCATGATATTCCTTTGTTTCTATTCCGAACCATACCTGATAATAGGTACTAGAAGTAAATCATTAGCTTTAGAATTTAAAGTGGAACAATTTTTGATAATTTCCAGGTACAGCCGCTGCCGTCATTTTTTTGGCATGCTTCCGTAGAATATTACAACTCTAAGGATGGCTTGTTTAAGCATTACTTAAAAAGCTTACGAGCAGCCATATTTGAGATTCGCCGAAATTTAACCCACGTTTTCATACCATATCGGTGTAGCCAGATGAAGCTAACAAGACGGTAGTTGAAATAACAGTAGTATCAGTGATAATGAGATATATCAAACACTGTAGAATATAGTTTAAGATGAAGGAATTAACAGGAAGTACAAAATAATGTCGAGACATATGACATAGAAGAAAATAAGAAGGGAGTGAATCTGCACCACTGTAACCGATTCTGATTTATCTCATCGAAAGTTTCTAACCAATGATCGTGATCACATCACATGGATCTCAGACTCATAACTAAGTCGGACATTCAGTGATTTCACGGACTGGTGTCAAATCTTAGTTTGGCCACTTGAAAACTAATTACGTCAACATTCAACACTGGATAAGAAATCCAAGAGAAGATTGAGGAAATACACCACATATGGATGACATAGCTTTATAACGCCCTAGTCAAAACTATCTGTTATTTGATTTGCATCAAACTGTGCATTCTATAAGCTTAAGAAACCTATCATAATACAGCTCAAAGAAAGTTATACATATGTGTAAAGCCAAACAGGTTATTATCTTAAAGTAGAGCTGTAACTAATTGATTTAAGCATACGATTACCACTTTTTGAAAAGTAGTTCAAGTCACCTAATTTATGATAAAAGTTTACTTAGAAAGGAAATATACCACCGTTATCATGTCCATCCAGAGTTGAAATATATAAGAAAGTGAATAATAATAATAATAATAATAATAATAATAATAATAATAATAATAATAGAAATAAGAACTTAATACATATTGAAGTATACAAATGTGCATGACCTTGATTTTCTACATATATCTTGACCTATTAAGGTTGAAACACAACAGGATTTGACAATGAGAATGAGAGAAAACAATATAAATAAACAAGAATAAATATATTGAAATGATAGTAATAATAATAATAATAATAATAATAATAATAATAATAACAATGATCATTGTTATAGTAGAATGTATAGTTCAAAGATAAATAACTGTATAATAATAAATAAAGATTAACTTTGAAAAAAAAAACAATTGAAAAAGTTTAATTTATTTTTAAAAGTTTAGGAAACAATATACATATGAAACATTACCACAAGTGGATATTTTGTAGCAAGGAAAAAAAGTTATTGACAAAATCTATGACGATGAATGGTATGTCAGTCAGTCAATCAGTCAGTCTTGGGTACTGTTAGAGATATGAGGGCGGTTATCACTTCCCGGTCGCCCACGCCGTGGAAGAGTTCTTCTAGAGGTACCTGAAAATAAAATTGGGTAAGAGGTGATCTTAGTGACTTGAGAGTGTGACCGCAGTGCTCAAGTGACAACTGCTTGTGGTCGGTCATATACGACCTATTTATGGGTAATATTCGTGCTAGCTCCGTATTTGTTGTGACCTTAATGCTGGAGACGGATATCCATGGGATAAGGATAGGTGTGTAATCTAGGGTCGACCTTTCCTAACCCCATTCCTTCTTGTGGAAAGGCAGCATCGCTGTTATGCTGGTTGTGTGAAGGAAACATCTTACTGCCGTCACAGCTCTGTGCAGTCAGCAGTACGACTTCGCCTTCGGACCTTGGGTTTGCTGCTGTTTTACCGTTCTTCAACCGACCTGTCTGGTATGGTAGGACCTTAAGAAACGATTGTTCCAGCCAGTATAGCCCAAATGGTTCATCACGATAGGCAAGCCCGACCACCACGTCAAGGTAGCAACAACGGTCGGGATAAATGGTATGGTATTATTGGCATAAATTGTATGTCAATAATACTAGTAAATATAAAGGTGGGGCTTGACAAATTTGTCATATCACATTATCACGATGAGAATATGATCCAATGAATTGTGTAAAAAAGATGGTAATAATTTATTAGTAATAAAAATCCTTTGATCTGGGTACCCGGGCAGTGTCACAGCCCACATACAAATCAAGTGACTCGTGTGGCGCACATGTATTTGATGCCCATCTGTACCAATATTTATGTGTTCAAATAAATGAATAAAATAAAACGAGGATAATTGAACACTAGAGAATATAGCTTGAAACGATAGAGTGGAAAGGTATATATGAAGGGACACTAGAACATAAGATCTAAAAGATGAAAAATGATTCTCAGTGATACCACTCAAAGTTTCCAACCAATGATTTCGGTTAGTAAGTGTACAACATTAACGTGGATGATTATTTTACAACAAACTAAATGATACCAAAAAGTAAAATAATAAGGTTTACTGTAATTTATAATATTTTATACACATAGTTCCCTTTATTATTTTAAAGAGAGCAAGAACAAAGATTGGTGTAGAATAATATGAATTCATTTTATTTCGTTAGGTTCTCATCAGCTGCTTACAACCTAAAATATTTGAAACTCAACGTTATTACAGATATTGACATATTTATACATAAGAGGGTGATGAAGGATGAATATATGTAACATGATGTAGCAAAGATTTCGTTAGAGTTAATGAGGTCATAAAATTTTGTTTCAAATAAATAAAATTTGGGAGGGAAGGTTCCAGAACATTGAAATAGTGATTACAACTCATGGAATTAAAAACACATTAGATTATTATGTAATGAAGTAACTGAAAATTGAATAATGGTAATAAAGAGAGATATGAATTGAAATTGGTCAGTTATGAACGATGTAATTATAAAGTTTAGAAAGAGTTGGAATGATGTAATAAGTAAATAAAAAGGGGGGGTAATGTTACCAGGGCAAAGAAAGATTTATTACTGTTTCTTTTTGTATACAAATATCTGGTTTTAGACGTTTGATTACTATCGCTTCGGTAAATTTCAAAAGGTTTGAGTTTCATTGTTTGTTAATCATCTTGAGAGAGATACATAAGTACACAAAAAGACCTAAAAATGGGGCGGTTGGTTAATGTTTAAAGCATTAGGTTTTTAATCAACAAGTCTCATATATCAAACTCGCCTTCAGTTTGAGTAACTGGTTAGTATCGTTCTCTCTAGCTAGCTACGAGACACAAACTTAGCTAGTAAGTTTTGATTCCTGTTATTTACAATTCTTATGCAACATTAATCTGATTGAAATAAAGCAATTCTCACACGACTGTACTATCCTAGATGAATTAACTTGGCCAAGTTGGTCTACCCCAACAAGGAAAAATAACGCACTGTTTTGATCCTAATAGCAAGTGGAGCCTTCAACTAAAGTTTGACCAGACATTACATGACCATAATTTCTCCAGTAAATATTTTTTCAGACGGATACAAGAGTTATCTCATCAGCTATAACATAGCGCAGTGGTTTAGTGATTAAAGTACCTAACCGTTAATTACTAAATATAAAGCAACTAATATTATTAATAAGTTTCGATAAAACAACTATATATCCTCATTGTTCTATCAAACTGACTGATAAGTCGGGGATCTGAACTTAGCTTTAGCTGTTAGGTAACGGTATCACCAGCACTTACACAACAAATGCAACCCAAATCAGATCACATGAACCTGTGTGCTAGTTTACTAAGTTACACTAAATTCTCATCTTAGCAGATAAATAAAAATAGCAAACAGTATTGTAAAAACTACAAATTGGTTGTAAAATAAGTGTCGTTATGTAAGGAAACATGATTAAATAACTTACAGCAATACAAGGTAACTGGTAATCTTAGCATCGTCTCTCCACGTCTTTACAGAATGAAAGTCAGAAATTTCACCTAGATATAACAACTGGGGCACAATACATCATCATAGCCTGTAAATTACATAGACGAAATCAACGTAGAACATGGTCAAAAAAGAAAATAAAGGCAGATAATGCAGAACACTGAGTTTTTAAACAATCAGAGCTACATATGTACAAAGTAACAGAAAGACTCCACAGATAAATTACCTCCCACCATTTTGGCTTTAAGGGCCCACGACCAGTTTTTTCAGAGCGAAAAGTTGTAGGATCTTCATCAGGGTTATAATCTTTGTCTGCCTGAGAAATATCACCAATATCTATGTAGATCACTTCAACTTCCGCCCATTTTTCCGGGCTTAACTGATGAGCCTAATAACCGAAAAGACATGAAAATTAATGTATTCAATAAGTCAACATAGTACTGAAAATATCACAAAAGTTATTTCTGAGAAATTTAACTTTGGCCATCAAAAATAATGCTAGCTCCAATCATTATGACCAACACGATTAAAAGCATTAGTTCCACATAATGAATTGAAGTGTTGATTGACGAGTTAACAACAATAATAATGCAAGAACCGATAGTTTCGTAACAGCACACGAGACCAAGTTGGTCACATCCAAATCCTTCCCACACCTCCTAATAACTCTCTCTCCACAACTAACCCTTCTCACGTCCCTTTATCACCTCGCCCCACTAGTGCGAACGATTCAAGTACGCGGAACGTTATTCATGGTCTCCTAAAACCACGCTCTAAACTACACGTAGGAGCTTTCAACGTCCGAACACTGTGCCAAATAGGACAACAGGCTTCCTTAGCTAGAACTTTAGAATCTCGCTCCATCGATGTGTGCTGCGTCTCCGAAACGCGCACACAGGATCCGAGTAGTGTCATTCATCTGACCTTACCATGTCAAAGTAACGAACCAACTCGATCTACGCTTCGTGTATCTGGAAGCCCTGATGCTGCTTCCCGTGGCCTCGCTGGCGTAGGTATAGCATTGAGTCCTAGGGCGGAACTAGCTCTCTTAGACTTGATCCCAGTAGACAGTCGTTTGTGCGTTGTCCGACTAAACGGAACAGTAAGGATTCGGAAAGATAGGGACACTCGTCGTTGCCTACTCTCCCACTGACTGCAGCTCAGATAATGTAAAAGATGAGTTCTACAGAAAGCTTTCCGACCTTTTCTCGGAAACTCATTCCATCTGGCTCTGAACATAACGAAGAGCGGAGTCAGCTTAAGCATAAACTGACCAGAAGCCTACGCAATGATCGTGAACAATGGTGGGTAGCGAAAGCAAGAGAGATGGAAAAGGCAGCGGCAATAGGTAACAGCAGGCAACTGTTCAGACTTGTTAAGGAAACCGGTATTAGGAACCCAAATGTTAGCGCAACAATCCCAGAGAAAGATGGACATTCTCAATCCAGGAGATTGGATCGATGGGCAGAACACTTTAGGGATCAGTTCAGCTGGCCTTCAGCCACACTTCGGTTTCCCACGATCTCCAATCTACCTGAATGGCAAGTTAATGTAGGTCCTCCGACTCTTTACGAAGTTGAAAAAGCCATAGGAAATCTAAGCGTGGGAGAGCAGCAGGCCCTGACAGGTTTACCCCTGATATTTTTAAGGATGGTCGTCCAGTATTAGCAGCGAGATTGACTGAGGTCTTAGGTAGAATCTGGGAACTGGATGTAATCCAATCTGACTGGTCTCAATCACTGATTGTGCCAGTCTATAAGAAAGGACAAAAGTCTTCTTGTGACAATCACAGAGGTATTAGTTTAACTAATATAGTGTCTAAAATATTAGCTTCAATAATACTTCGACGCCTAACTAAAGCTCGTGAAGAGCAGACTAGAGAAAACCAGGCTGGTTTTCGACCTGGATGTGGTTGTATAGATCAGATATTCACACTACGTCAGGTCCTAGAACATAGACACACATTCAGACGCCCCACAATAGTCGTATTTCTCGACCTTAAGGTGGCTTTCGACTCTGTTGATCGTGAGGTCCTATGGCAGTGTTTGTCTCTGAAAGGAGTACCAAAGAAGTACATTAACCCTATAAAGGCTCTCTACTCGAACACAACTGGTCGAATGAGAGCTTATGGCGAACTGTCATCAGAACTGATTGCCTCAAGTGGTGTTCGTCAGGGCTGTCTACTCTCTCCATTCTTGTTTAACTTTGTCGTTGACGTGCTTTTAGAACTAACACTTTCCTCATCTAAATTTCCAGGAGTTGAACTTTTACCGGGAGATTTATTTTTTGACTTAGAGTATGACAGCTCTATTTGGTGAAGACGCTGACAAAATGCAGAGTCTGCTGACCACTCTAAGCAACAATGCAAGCATGTTCGGCATGCGATCTTCTCCCTCGAAATGCAAAATGTTGCTTTAAGATTGGGTTGCATCGGCACCCGAACTAGTGATAGGGAGTGAAGTAGTTGAGTGTGTCGACTGACTGAGTTCCGCTGAACTTACATCAAAAGAGTATTAAAACAAGAAATATCTTCGGTGAGACTATAATTAATGGACAACCTTTGCGTGATGCTCAAGTGTCCTTGAGAATGTCTGCTTACATACTAGGGCTAAATAAAGGTTATAAACCAATGTGAGGAATTAGAATTACGATTTAAAATTGGTTGTTAGGGTTAGGAATTAAATTTAGGGTTTTCATCACGAACTAATATCAGGTAAAATGCCAAAACGCTATTTAGCCAAACAGATGAAGAATTTTGAGCCGAAATCCAAGATCTGATTGGTTCGTTCATAAATTATAGTCTTGCCATGTCTTCCAGTTGAGAAATGTGGCAAGTGAACTTAGTGGAAATATGTCTAAAGTTTACGCTGATATATTAACTTGTTTGAATTCCCTATCCAGAGACCTAAATTTAGTATATACGAGCTTCACAGCGCTATTACACATACACAGAACATTCTTGACTTCGAACACAATCAAGACCGCTTTACGTAATTACATCTTCACACCACAAAAACCTATCCACTTAATAAGCATGTAAACTGCATATAATTTTGCACAATACTGGTACATACGTCGCATAGAATAGGGGAAGTGATCAAATTAGTTTGGAAGTAGGTTTACAGGATTTCACAACACAGTTTAATCAAATACTAAAAGCGCGGACAGCGTAATCTGAATTTACCAGTCCAAATAAAAACCAATAAAACCCAATACCTATGCAGTGAAGTTAGCTTAGAACAGAAGATAAATTTAACTGAATACCCATACTACTTGGGAACACTTATGACACTTTTACTAAAATGCTAGTGAAATATTGAGCACGGATGGTATTTCGGACTCTGCGATCTGTGGCCAATGAATATTGTAAGGTGTCAAAAGCTCTTCATCAATATGCAGAATATAGCTAAGTAAATTCAGTAAAATATGATTTGAGAATTAGTTTGCAGTGTCCTTACTAACATGTAACTTAGTAGATGTCAAACAACGGCGATTATTACCAAAGTCATATACATATTTACATTCATTGGTAAATAATTGAAACCCCACCAATGATGGTGAAAAGTTTTATAAGCTTAAGGAGTAAAGAGTGCTCTTGATGGAAAAATAGGATAAAAAAACAATGCAGAGCGGTAAAACTATAAGTTGTGAAGGATCTTAAAGCGATACAAAAGCGACCTTGAGACAACTCACCTATTTACCAGTATCAAGTGAGGGTTATGAATTAGTAAAAGTAATTGGGATTTATAGGTAGAATTTAACGTTAAGGATAAAATTAGAGAATTCCATGACGAACTGATATCAGCTATAATGCCAAAATGCTATTTAAATATGTGGATGAATGAATCTCGAACCGAAATTCTAGACATGTACATAATTTAATAGGTTATTTCATAAAGCAGTCTTGCATGAAAGGTTTCTTTATCAGTGACACTAACATTAAGAGTAAAATTGGCTCAACAGCTTTTATTTAGACGGTCATACACTGCAAGCCACCGTTGGTATAATAATGATAATAGTTACTAATAATAATGGTTGAGCATTAAACTGGAGACTCACGTATTGCCAAACTTAAATGTCCTTAGGGGAAAGGGAAAACAGTCCAACAAGGACAAGTGTAAGTGTGGGAAGAAGGGAAACGATAGACTGTTTGGAACTGTCGATCAGTTTTTATTACACACTGGGACATTGTGAGTCGATTATAGGAAAATAGAAGTTATAAAATATCGTTTTGGGTTGGAAAACCCACTAAACAAAAGCTGCGAAATACAAACTTTGTAAACTTACATTTTCTATATTTACTAAGGAGTCCACGTGAAGAGATTCAATTGTTACACTAAACTTCTCCATCATGTAATTATTCTGTGGATTTTATGGTATTCGAAGTACATTACTTACTGTGACAACAGTTCGGCAGTAGGGATAAGCATTCCAAGCATATTCGTTGAAAACGAATGCACTTTCAGGGGCGATAGCACGAACAAACCCTGGTACCTTGTGCGCAAGATGATAGTATTTATGGGTGTACTGCCCAGTGGTGAACCTTGGGTCTCCTTTTAATAAAGGGCGATCAGGTTTATACGTTGTTTGATCGAACGGCTCGTTGACCAATATTTGCACGCCATCACCACCACCTGTCTCTCCTTTGGAAGCTTCAGCAACGGAATACAGTTGACCAACTTGATATTCTTCAACTGTCATAGGTAAAATTACACGACTATTGTAAGAGTTAATAATGTACGATTATCAAAAATGTCATACAACTCTGGAAACAACCAAAGAAAAAACTCACTATTCCTTAACAATCATCTTTGACGGACGAAAACTCGAATGAGGCGGTGTAACGCACTAATTTGAAGATGGTGAAAACCCTAAAGTACAATATCTAAAATATATTTTCAATAGTTGCGAAAGAATTCTATGAATAGTTTGCCTTTTTTGCGCCCACCACTTGTCACCGCAGTACAGTTAAAGGACTTCGGTTTTGATTATTCTGATTATGTTAAAATCACATCGGCAAACTAGTACATTTACACTCACCTCTGTTTCTGAGGAATTTTAATGATTTTACCATTTGTTTTCTGTGTTTAGCGTCAAAATTAAACTTGTGTTTTAACTCGTCGTCGGAGTTTGAGCTAACTCTTAATTAAACTGTGTGCTATGTCGATGAAAGCTTATATCCTCTAATATTTTTTCCAGTAATCTTCTGTGTATCGAATTTTCTATTGAATGTGTCAGTTGACGCCGCGCCACCCAGTAGTAGGCCTTATGATTTGGTGACTCAGTGAGTAAACCTACATAATTTAGATATCTTGTTCATTTTTAGCTTTTTATACTCTCCTGTTATGGCTTTGGATGGGTGGAAATATACTCAACGTTGTATTGCAGGTCAGAATAACGTCTGTGTTTTCGCTCACGTAGGCGATGAATTTGTCATATTATGATATAATCGTTATTAAAAAGCTAGACTGTGTTGTAAATTTCGCTATGACTGTAATTTTTATTCACCAAGTCAGACTGCATTTCGTCGGACATGCATCAGCTGATGGAATGATATCATGAGTCATTGGAATCTTAGTAAAAGTCGTGATTGTTTAGGAAAAAAACCGTCAATGAATACTGTTACTGAAAAAAGGTTTGTTGTGCTGTAACCTATGTTTTGATACATAAGTGACTCTTGTCTTCAGTCTCGAAACTATCGTTTTCCCTCTGTTATATAGGTCATATTGACCTATAGTTTAGTTTCGAGGCTTGTGGGCTTAATTATCTATAGTCAACTATTTCGCATCACATATCTGTTCAAGTGAAAAAATAATTATGACACCTTTTCGGTTTAGTGCATTTGCTTTAATTGATGAAGCAATGCAGAACATCAGTTCAATTTCCCAGATTGCCAAACGTTTCATTTCCGTTGGTGTGCATGATCGTTGAAAGTATAAAACGGTGTGTGAGATTATGTATACAATACAGTGTAACTAGCCCGCAAAAACTGAAATTGAGAGCTTAGAAATTGTGCAGTACATGAGGAATCAGAGGGATATGATAATGATTTATCACCGTTATCATATTCCTCCTCTTTCAAACACATCATTGATTCATTTCGTTAATAAATTAAACAGAACAGAAGTGATATAGACCTATTGTAATAACTTAATCTTTACTAAAAACGACAGAGAAACTATGGAAACTCCCATATCAGACTGCTTTTGGTGAGCATATTGATGCAAATCCGTGTGTTCATAAATGGAGAAAACTACCTTAGATGCTTCTGTTGTCATGCATTATAAAATAGTGTCCATTTAAAAAGAAACGTGGTAAGGATGTTGGGCGTGCGTTTGTATATTGTACATTTGGCTCTGACCATATTTCGAGATCCCTGCTACTAAACAATTTCCCCAGAGTTGACGTCAACAGTTAGATGAACAAGTGTCTGTATTGTTATCTTCCTGAAAAGCAGCAGTGTGTACTTCTAGGAGAAGTGTTCTGCGTCCTAATTAAGTTTAGTTGACTGTTGACAAACATTGAAATATTTAACTACTAGAAATTTTAGTTTATCAAACACTAACTCTCCATGGATATCTTTCCGTCAAACGGAGTGCAAGTGTGCTGGAATACATAGATGGAAGCAAAAGACCAAATGCTGTACACTGCAGTATTAAGTACATACTATGCTTTGTACAAGTCGTAACAGTTGACCTAATATTCATGAACATGCTGGTAAGTGACAATCGTATATATTCTTCTTTGCTTTAAAACGTGCTTTTTGTTTATTTAGAATAAAACATTAACGACTCCTGCATCTCGTGATGTTAGTCTGGCTGTAAAAGGTCGGATCTACAACGCGACGGTGAGAGCAGTTTTGCTCTATGCTTGTGAAACCTGGCCTCTCCGAGTTGAGGATGTTAGACGACTCTCTGTGTTCGATCATCGTTGTCTCCGAAGGATTGCTGGCATCCAATGGCAACACCATGTCAGTAATGCAGAGGTTCGGCATCGAGTGTTCGGTCACAAAGACGATAATGAAATTGGTGTCACCATCTTGAAACACCGACTTCGGTGGCTTGGACATGTTCTACGAATGTCGTCCCAGAGAATTCCACGTCGTGCATTATTTGCTGACTCTGGGACTGGTTAGAAAAAGCGGAGAGGTGGTCAGTATATGACATGGTGTCGTGGTATGAAAGAAAGCTGCAAAGGGCTAGCTTCTGTTGGTCCTTCACGGCTCCCTGGTTGGGGTCCGAGAGAAGGTGTAACGCAGTGGCTAGAGACGTTATTAGATATGGCTCAGAATAGAAGCCAATGGCGATCCTGCTGTAACCTTCTTTTACTTTCTTCATAAGAAGTGGTTGTATCTTCCTTAACTGAAAGATCTCTTCTGATTGTACCTTTCCGTTTCCCCCACCATTGTTCTCTCTCTCTTCCTTTTTTTTATAATTCCCCACGTTCATTACCTTTTTTTCTTTTTTCTTTTCTCCTTCTCTTCAAATTATCATTGTTTTGTGTGGCGCATATATATTTGGTGCCCCCCTTGTACCAATATTTATGTGTTCAAATAAATAAATAAATAAATAAGAGATTCAATAATTTAAATCAAATAGAGTCGATGAAAAATTTGATGTCGTAATGTTTCGGCCGCCACCAGTGTTTGCTCGTTGGTAGCACCACTCTCTAATCGGTGACAGTTCTATTTTTCCTCGAATATGAAGGCTTTACAATCAATTTCACCAATAGGTGGTTCTCAATTTACAAGAAATTACACTCAGACTTTAAAGTCCAGAAAAATGACAAAAGTACACAAGTTCCTTGCGGAAGGAAAAAAAATCAAAATTACGGTGAACTACAAGAACGAATTGGAAGATGAATCTGGGTGAGGGTTACCTACACATACTTTTAACGTTATAAACACACAAAAGAATGCTGAATCAGAATAAACTTGTAAATCACTGTTCTTAAAGATCGCATAGCCCTTACTCATGACAGACTTGTGAGATTTTAAATACTGTTCTTATGCTGGCACTAAAAGTTAAAAGATGACTAATAATCAAGTGTTTTAGTCACTGAATTTAATTCAGCTTAATAGTATTAAAAGAGTTACAGCGCAGAGATGGCTGGTTTCGAATTAATATGTACACAGTTTTTTTATTTCCCTTAACAATTTTAATTAAATCAAACACTTACTATCATTGAACACGAAACCTTGTTCCAGTTGACATATTAAGTTACCCATTCAAATCTGCATTTATCATCGTCCATATGATACACGAGCTTCACTTTAGAGCCACCATCACATTACAGATTTTATACAAAACTGTCTCATTTACTCTTGGCGTTCTTAAATGTTGTACTGATTGATTTGCTACTATGACGTTCTAGTATATTCATTATTTCGGACTCAACATCCTGACATCTGGTGCTCGGGTACAAATCCTCACCAGACCAGGGTAGGCATGCGGTGTTACTCCTCCCATGCAACTATTAGCCGGCTTAGATCTGACGCTCCTTAACATATTGATCACTTTTCCAAAGATATATCCAATTTTATTGGTTTCTGACTAAACTAGGTTAGTGTCCTTTGGTTACAAGAGGTGTTACAACTGAAAGCGTTGTCAAACGACAGTCTATATGGAAATGGCTATGGAATGCAACGTTTTGATACTTCTCAAAATGCGACATTAAATATACTGTACATGTCTCCAAACTACTGATAAACATTAAGCCAGCAGTCCCTCTAAGTAACACGCACCACAGTGCTGAAATATATGGGCGCAAATGTTTGAAAACCCGAGTTAAATAGAATCATATGCGATAGAGTATGTTCGAAACATGAAGTACAATTTATTGTAATCATTGGTCATCAGCTGAGTTAAAAATTAAGTGTCTATAATATTATCCCATGATAATTACAATATCATCATTTTTTCATCAAAAACAATTTTACTTAACTGTTATTCCTATTAAGAAAAAAAGAATGGCAAAATTAGAAGGCCCAATCGCTTCGATGCAAAAAACTATCATTCTTAATGTATACAATGAACATATATTACTTCAATAGTTAAGTTCATGAATCAATTAAAGCTAGACCACTACAGAAAACGTAGAAGCACTGGAAAGCCGTTTCATCGTATTATAAGACTCCTCATAGCGGTCTAGCTCTAACTGACTCATGGACTTTACTACTAAAAACTATTTCTGATACTAATCAACATATGTTCACTAATGACTAGATTCATGAGGTATTTACCGGAGTTCTAGTAAGAAGCAATAACCAGTGGAGTTCAATCGGGTCTGTTGTGAGGTAGTAACTCACTGAAGACAATGGTGGATATGTTGCGCAATTCCGTGGATTGTTTGAAGTTGGACATTAACACCATGAGATGCTGACTCAGTAGTTAAGCGCTTGTGCGCGAGACTGATAGTTCGTGGGTTCGAACCTCACGAGGCGAGATCGTGGATGCGCATTGATGAGAAGTCCAACAGTAGGATGAAACAGCCTCCCATTGCTTCCAGGTATTCCATGGTGGTCTCACTTCAATTGAATCATGATCTCAACTATTGAAATTACTAAAATCTCCACAAAACCCCCTTTTCAGATAAATATATTACTTTATTTAGATTATACTACTTTCAAGTAATACTAAATAATCGACAAAAAATATTCTCATATTATATATTAACAATTTATTAATTATCAAATTGAAATGCGTTGATAATAGAGTCAAAATAAATAAATAATTGAGACTAATAAAAAGATTAAAACCAAATGAATATGAGGTAGAAAAAAGAAGACGATGTTTGTTTTGATAGTATTATAATGTAACCTGATAACTGTTTTTTTTTTTGTTTTTTTTTCGGCATAGAAACTAAAGAAAAATCAACAGAACAAAGAAATTCGATACAAAACAACTTTCTTTCAATAAAAAAAAGAACAAAAAAAACACACACAAAAAAAAACAAAAAGAAGACTATGATATGTTATTGGGTTTTGAAAGTTCTATTGTATTTGAATGTTATTTTAAAATATTCTTTTACCCAGATACATTATTATAAGTAGATTGATGTTCACGTGCATTAAGACCTAAAATATAAGAAAGAACATTTCCATTGTAGTAATAATCTCATTTAAACTATGAAGATGAAAATTGATACATCAAATGTATAAAGTGATCAATATAAGATTTATAGGTAAGATTTGATAAATCATATTGATCATGAGAAAGGAAAATACGAAAAACAAGGAAAATAAAGTTTTGAAAGGTTAAAAGCATCTAGTTAACAGTTAAGTATTTGAAGTATAATGATTTATGTTACCAGTACAAGTTGATTGATTAGATCATTGAATAAATAATCTGAAGGACAAGCTTTACATATGAAATAATATCATCTAAGACCAAGTGATAAGTGGTTTGAATAATTTTTTTTTCTGGTTAATGTTGGGTTGGAGAATGCTAGTCGGTGGCCTATGCTCCATTGGGAGTAACAAGCGCAATTAAGTGAGTAAGTAAGTAACAAGGAAACATTGGATGGATGTTTCATCTTACTTATAATGGTTCATATTTTCCATTAGTGATATAAAGAAATGATCACCAAATGTTGTCAGAGAAAATTTCAATAAATTATCGTTTCTTAATAGAACTCATAGGAATCTATCACGAAACTATTTATTAGTGAGGATACATGATTATTGTATAGATCAATAGCATGTGGATGTTTATTAAAAGTTTCGTAGTTACTCTCCTTTACAGGTTGACATTGGATAGGAAAGGGAAAGCCGGCTCGCAGCGCTAAGATGTCTCAAACTGACAAAGGATTTGAGAAAAGGAATAACTCCTAACTACACTCTAATACTCGGATACAACTACAATAGTTTCATTTTAGACCCAAATACATTAAAGAATATTCTTGAAAGAAAGGAGTATTGATAGGGAACGAAGAAATTAATTCGAGCAAATATCATATGCGTAGAAATACCTTGACAATGATCTTCGGAAAAGCGTAAAAACTTGATATATTAAAGGACCCACAAACAAATTAGTGTATAAAGTCTTGTATTACAGAAAACATGAAAGATGATCAGCATGGGGAAAACTGATAATTCGAATTCACACGCTAACTAATTAGTAAGTGACTTCCTGATGATGTAGCACAAACTAACAAAAAGTAAGTGTTAAATGATCTTACTCAATCTTTCATTAACAAGAGCTTTACAGTCGGTAGCATTAAGATTGATCTAGAACTTACAAACTACGTAAATAAGTTTAAAATTGTCTTCCAGTAGGTTATCTTTACAACTCATGTTCGTGATTTTCATCGTGAATTGTAATAAACCAAGTGAACCATGGAAAATCTGGAAGCACTGGACGGACGTTTCATCTTGGTATGGGACCCCTAAGCAGTGCGCTTCCATGATCTCACATGTGAGATTCCTCGGATGCCGGCTCAATGGTCTAGAGGTTAAGCGTTCGCGTGAGAAACCGAAGGTCCTGAGTTCGAGCCTATTCAGTGAGGGATCGTCGATGCGCAGTGCTGAGGAGTTTCATACTAGGACGAAACGGCCATCCAGTGCTTCCAGATTTGACATGGTGGTCTAGCTTCAATTGACTCCTGAATTCAACCATTAAATTATTACAATTTCCACAAACCTTCATTCCGACAAATAAACCATGTCAAATATCGGTAACATTAAAACTATTTAAAAACAATAAAACTGGATGTTTTCCATTAAAAACTAATGTCTCATAAATCGTTCGACTTGTACATGATGTAAGAGATTAAACTGAAACTAAATTTAATTAATCAGGATGAATTTTCAAATAGTGATTATCAAATAGCCATGATATATAACATATACTACTTAGTAGCGACGTTTGGGCAACGCCAGACTGACCTTGACAGTGTCCACCTAATAACCAGAACCAAATGAGGGTTATAAACCTGTGTGAGGAATTAAAATTATGATTTACAGTTGATGATTAAGGTTAGGAATTAGATTTAGGGTTTTTTTTATCATAATCTGACATCAGCTATAATGACAAAACTATTTATCCAAACCTGGAGGTATTACTGAATGGCTGTTTGATCCTAATAAAACATTGATGGAAGAAAGTAACAATAACATCATTGTACACTTACGTGCACTTGTACTAGCTGCTTCTTTAGCTAATTGTTGTTTAATTGTCATTAATCGAACTCGTTCAGCTATAACAGTATTTGTTTCTTGTAATTGATTCCCATTATATAAACGATCATCAGTTTGATTGTAAACTGATGAATCTGTTAAACTGAGAAGAGAGGTGAAGAGAAGAGATATATGCAGAATAAATATACTGAAATGAAATGATAGTTTGCCATCGCATATCATTGGATTTTTTTGATTTTACGTCATGAAATGACTTTGGTTAGATAAGGGTTGAAAATCAGAGAGCAATGAACAGCTGTATCTTTCTAGAATAGGGATCACCAAGAGTGAGCGCACAACGTCAGGACATATAGGTTGCGTAGTTGGTCGGAAGTGATGCTCTCTGATGAATTTGAGTTGGGGCCACCCAACCTCGAGATCTGGGACGACAGAACTAAGTTATTCCTGTGAGAATGAGACATTTGCATTTATTTCGGACCAATTAGCGTTATATTTGGTCAATTTTTCCGACTGTAAGATCGGATGATACGGATATGAAACGTGGCCGATAAAAATCGGTCAATTAGACAAATATAACACTGATAACTACTCAGTGACCAATCAGTGTCACTACCCTTGGACCAGTGGATCAAATGGAGGGTGTTATATAATAAAACCATCATCGCATAAGGTCGGTGATATCCATCTTATCTCTCTAAATGGCTGAACTCTACAAGTCACAGTTTCTTAACAATAATTTTGAGGTAGGTCATCGAACGTAGTCAGTGGTATGCATACGATTACTATAAAGATGATAGTTTGTGGAGATAGCTCAAATTAAATTTACATCTCCTCAAGGGTTGACATCAGATTAAGATGATGATCATACAACGGTAGAGCTGTATAGCTGAATAGATAGCTATAGAGTGAGCACTGACTTTTAGTGGTCCTTTGGTTGATGTTATTACAGGGTAAACATATCAGTTTATCAAAATAAACAATTTCTACAAACTTTTATCCCAATTATTTATACATAGCATGTTACAAGTATAATCTATGTTCGTAGACGCAGACAAACTGGTTAATATCCGCAGAATAATAGTAACCAATGGCTGAAGATATTGGATGTCGTTCAAAATGAATTGAAATAATATAGATGCACTCATCCTTTGTCTTCCCCTAGATCATGGATTTTAAGAATATCATGTGCTTTTTATTCCCAATGTCATTCATTTTTCTTGAATCACGTGGCCTATGTCTTATCTTTTCTTCTACCACTATTATTATCACTACTTTAATTACCATGGCATTTACCCTGATAATAATTTCATTTAACAGTGTTGATGTACTGTGGCAACTTAAACTGATGCCCATACATATCAGATTTTACACCGTTCATAACTGAATAATTAACTGACCAGAATTCCAATTGTTATACATTAAAATTTCCATTTATATTTATCGATAAATTTTGAATACAGAAGACATATCTCTGACGAAGATGTTCCGTTAGAGAACAATGTCATTTATACTGAAAGAAACTAATAACCTACCTTTGTCGTAGTAGAACATTTCTTAATGAATTGATTTTATCTTCTTTCTTTCTTGGTATAATAATTTCATCAGCATTTTCAATATCACTATTTTTGCCAAAATCTTTACGTGATGATGATCTTGGTGTAGCAATGAAATATTCATCAGGTGTATTTTGATCTTGAGTAGTGAACTATGATTAAAGTGTTAATAAGAGTGATAATTTTGATAACTAACACAAATCATAGAAGTTAGAATAATTATAATCAAATAAGGGTTTTTGTGGATATCATTAGTAATTTAATAGTTGAATTCATGAGTCAAGTGAAACTAGACCACCATGGAAAACTTGGAAGCGAGGCAGGATCGTGGGTGCACATTGCTGAGGAGTCTCATATTAGGACGAAACGGCCGTCCAGTGCTTCCAGGTTTTCCATGGTGTTCTAGTTTCAATTGACTCATGAATTTAAATATTAAATTACTATAATATTCACAAAAACCCTTCTCTGATTATAATCATCATATGCTCACTAGTGACGGTCTCTATGAGGTATTTCCTGGAGTTCCAGTGCGAAACCGTCACCAGTGGAGTTCATCCGGGTCTGTTATGAGAGTAACTCACTGATGACAACTTCGTGCATCAGTTGAAGCTAGATATTAACACTGTTGGATACCTGCTCAGTAGTTTACATGTTAAGCGTTTGCACGCGAGATTGATAGGTCCTGGGTTCGAATCTCGCTGGCGGGATGGTGGATGCGCACTGCTGAGAAGTCTCAAAATGGGACGAGACAGCTGTCCAGTGCTTCCAGGTTTTCCATAGTGGCCTAGCTTCAATTGACTCATGAATTCAGCTATTAAATTGTTAGAATAATTGTTTGTTATTATGAATCAAGATCTATGATACGTCTGTAAATATTAGTCGACAATATTTGAAATGGTGCCGATTATTAGTGCAACATTGGGTTTTACATTGTGTTGGTAATTTATGGAGGAAATAATGGTAGATCTAATGTAAATGTTTCAAACTACGTTGTCATACTTTACATCAACCTGTCAAGCGAAATTTAACATGGAACGAAAAGTATTACATCCAATATCTTGCATGAACATAACTGTCACTGGTCTTCATTAATAAATCGAAATTCTCAAGCGGATACAAAAATCTGTTCAAACTAACTGATACACTTTGGTTGGGGCGCATTTGAAAAATGTGGAAACCATAACGAGTTATCGCTGGCCCCATTAATGCTAAATATCGGCTCAGGAATGGTTTAAGTCATCCCCTAAATTGGTCATAAGTAGTTAAGAATTTGTGAGTTGACAGCTTTTTTATCATGGAAACTCCATTAACTCTGATGGTTTATTGCCTGCCGAAATCTCGGCACATATTAAGACAACCGGTTTGACTTTTTGGAATTATATCACTTGTGGAGTAGACAGGCTTTCCGCGTGTGCTTCACTGTGATTTCCTCTGTATTTTTCTATGGCTATGAAACATGGTATATAAAAGCATAATTGGATTGATTGATTGTAGTCCTAAACATCAATGGGAAGGTTCACACAATCATATTTAATATAGTTGTCGAAGTTTTTTTTATTGAGATCATGAATTGATCGATGTTAGACAACCATTGAAAGCCTGAAGGTACTGGACGGCAGTTTCGTCCCAGTATAGGACTCCTCAGCAGTGCGCATCAACAATCCCACATCAAAAGAACTTGAACCTAGGACCTTCAGTTTCGCGCACGAACGTCTAATATCTAATACCGGCATCCAACGAATCCCGTGTGCGGAATCTTGGATGCTCACTGCTGAGGAGTTTCATGCTAGGACAAAACGGTCGTCCAGTGCCTTCAGGTTTTCAATGGTGGTTCAGCATCGATCTTAATAAAAAAAATTTAACAGTCTCCTCAACCTCATACTGTTAGTTTTTTAACTTATCAAATTAATAAGTGTCTAGTTTACAACTTTGCCAAATTTATTAAAAGCTTGTTTTATTTGAAACTTTGTACGAGTTATTAAAAGAAAACAAAACGAATCACCAGTTCAAGATACGTTTAGTTTTTCAACAACGACAACAAAAAACTCAATAACTTGCTTGAATGTAAGGTAGATTTAAGTACTAAATGGAGTAAACTGTACAAACTCATATTCATGAATGAGTGTACAGTTAACCTTCAGACATTATTGTATGGTATTGTATTGTTCAGTGATTAGTTCATCCAAAAATTATATGAAGTAGTCATTTAGATTCATATAAACAATTCAAAACACTTAGACAATAGATGAATTATAACCAACAGTGTAAACTGTGATGAGTATTTGACCTCATTTAGTACTGTTCAGCTAGAAAAATCTACATCTCAGTATTGATGTTGATATTGGAATTCGAACTAAGTGTGGTGAGACTATAATTTATGGACGACCTTTGAACGATGTCAAAGTAACCTTAAGAGTTTCTACCTACTTACTAGGGCTAAATGAAGGTTATAAAGAAGTTTGAAGAATAAGGATTATGATTCACAGTTGATAGTTAGAATTAAAAATTAGAATTACGGTTTTTCACCACGAGCTGACATCAGCTAAAATGCCAAGACACTATTTGGCCACATGAGTAAGTGAATTTTGCGCCAAAATCCAAGACTTGCTATTGTAAATCTGATTAGTTCGCCTATAAATTATAGTCTCGCCATGTTTATATCTGTTAACGACTAATTTTGCGCCAAAAATCATTTTGTAAACAAAACTAATGATAATTAAATGTTCTTACCATACTTTCAAGAGATCCAGCTGAATTGATATTGTCTTGATTTAAAGATGACTGTGGAAGAGTTGTTTTATTTTGTTTTCAAAATGAGAATAGAAAGACAAAAGAAAGAAAGAAAAGGATAAATTCATTGATATGTAATTTGACTATCACGTAAAAATCTGTATTATTTATAAAAGAATAAAATAATAGAACTCCTATGGTGCAAAACTGTTTCTCCACACAAATTCACACTCTATTAAATGATTGGAAGTATCTGGCAGCAAGTCCTGTACTGATCCATGTTTCATGATAGTTGAGACCTGCTACTAAGGCGAACTAATAATCCTCTATAAGATTTAAACTCATGTCAATCAGTTTGATAGTCTTAGATATTACCACAGAGATATTCAGGCGGCGACTGATCTTCTATTGGAATGAGATATTTACATTTATTGATCACTGAAAAGTTATGACTATTGTGCTTATTCAGTCTTCAGTACTGATCGATAGAATGTGATCAATACTAACAAGTAGACAAATATGATGTTGATCATTACGCAGGGATCAATCAATGTATGGTTCATCGTGTTATCTATCTAAAAGCATTAAAACAAATCTTCTAATAAATATAAGGAATCAGCTATTTAGTTTGTTGATTAACTTAGAGAATTGATGAAATAATAAGGAATATTTATGTATCATAGAAAACATCTCATTTCAATTAGATGAAGAATTTCAATGAGAGCATCAGCGTTTTATACCAAGATGATTGTCAACCTTTTGTGGTTATAAAAACACTAAACATATATACTGACTAATAGTCACTTTCGATCTCCAGTTTACTACTGGTATGAATGACCATGTAATGTACCGCATACTAACTACACTTCTAGTACAACATTCAAGTTAAAAAAAAGAGTTGTCAAACAACAACAAGATCGTCGAATAATTTGAGAACATCTATTAGATAATTTAAAGAATTGAAGGAAAAAATTGAAAAATATTTTGAATACATGACAATTTATAAAACTAAATTTACATAACCCTTAGACTACTTTGAGAGAACGAATGTTCATTAGTAACAAAGTTCTATGCAAAAATAACATAGTGTTTTTCAAATATTTCTTTATATTCAATAGTTCTAAGTAATTCGCTTGATATTATTTTACTTGTATCTTCCGATTGTTGTTTAGGACTGAAATTGATCAGTCTATTATTGATATATGCCCCCAAATGCCCTGGTGCGTCCGGGAGTGGGGAGAGACAGCTCTTCTTCTCCAAATGCTTTCATATGGCCACGAGTATATAGCCTCTGCCAGGGAAGTCTTACTCACTGAATTCTTACAGCAGGGGTGTTGTTTACAAAATTAAGAGGATGAAATGCAAATGTCAGGCGCTTTAACTGGGTTGGTGGAGACGGAGGGTCCACCTAGGAGAGTTGGAAAACCCTCATTTCAAACCAATGGTGCACATGGGTTCCAGTATTATGAGGGAACGAATGGCGTATGAACCAATCGTTGATCACCGGCCACTATGGGACTGCATCTCCTGACGTTGCTCCACTGCCTTGAGGATCAGACCTTCAGGTCAAAGGTCCCGGGTATAGCCTCCTGAGAAAACCACCCGCCTCGGTCTGTGCACCCGGGCAGTATCACAGCTCTCACATAAATAGAATGATTTATACGGCTCATATCTGTTTGGTGCCTCCTTGTACCAATGTTTATGTGTTTAAATAAGTAAATAAAATTGTTGGTATATGTGCATCCAATGAGGACTACCTCGAAATTGTCTTAATTCACAAACTTTTTAAGCAAAAACGGCTAGCAGTGGAATTCAGAATGCACATCTGATCCTATTTCGCACTCATCAATTGAATGTATCTGCATCTCAAAGTTGATATTCACTCCGGAACTTGAATCCAGTACCGTTCACTTGAAACACCATCGTATTATCCATTCAACTATTAAGTTCTGATAGCTACTTAAGTAAATTTAATCTATGATGTATAATTTTAAACACAACATAAGATTATATGATCAAGATTATCTTTGATGAAGTAAAAGAATAATTCAATAAATCAATATCACTTACTCGTCTTGAAGAATCATATAAATTCAATTTATATTTATTTGTCATTGTATTTGTTTGTGGTAATAATGACTTTTTAATTGGTTGTATTTTATTTTGTTCCATAATCGAAGAACAATTTGATATTATTGTCCCTCTTTTAGAATTATAATAGTAATTATTATTATTATTGGATGGATGTATTCCATTGGATAATTCAGTTTCTTGAATTGAGGGTCCTTAAAATAAGTTTGGAAAAGGAAGAAAAAGACATTAACGAAGATTTAAATGAAAGTTATTAATGAATTCCTATTTCTTTCAAGATAGTGGACTCAGTCAGTCAGTTACAACGTAGGACCAGGTACTTATATGCATCGGTCCAGGTTGCCATACCGCATCAGCACAACAAGGTGAACACCGGATTCATAGAAGTAGTCACTTCTATGGTAGTAATATATAAAAGAATGATTGCATATAAGAAGATAGTACAGGTAGAATGATTTAGTACGTAGAATGAAAGATATGAAACGACTTTAATCTCATGGTTCAAGAGAAGACAGAGAGTGTATACACCGACACCATTGTGATCTATTCTGAGCCATGTCACACAGAGTCTCCAACAATTGGTTACGATAATCACGCGGATCCCAACCAAGTAGTCTGCATCTGCCAATATGGCTCAGACTAGAAGTTAGTGACTTCAAATACTGATGCCACGTTTTGGTTTGGCCGCCCCTAACTTTTTTCCAACCATCCGAAACGCTAACCAGCATTGTGCGTCGTGTTAATCGGTGTTCAGACATACGTAACACGTGGTCCAACCATCTTAGTCGATGAAAATTTACAACCTCATCAACTGATTTACCATGATTCCCTAATACCATGTGTCTAACCTCACTATTACTTGCCCGGTGATCCAAGCAGATATGAGCAATTTTTCTAAGACATCTGTGGTCAAATACTAGTAGCTTAAGAGTATCTTCTCTTAGTGGCCACGTTTCTCAGCCATAAAGTAGAACAGAACGAAGTGCTGCGCAGTATACTCGTCCCTTAATTGATAGGCAGATATTTCGCCTTCATCATAGATGACGTAAGTTGGTAAAAGCCAAACGAGCTTTCTGAATCATTTTGTCAGACACCAACCAACTCACTTACAGTCCAAGTCAGTAGACTGTGAGTCATTAGCACTATAGAACATGAAATAGGTGGGCATTATTTGAGGATGGCATACTTTATCAGCATAGTGAGATGAAGTTATTAAGATAAATGACAGGGTAAGCCTGGTGGTAGAAGTATGTCACATTTGGGAATGACCGAGAATGAACTGGCGGAATATAAAGTAGATGTGTTTTAAGATAAAGAGTGAATACATTTAAACAATGGTGACCGATTTTGAATTATGTCACATTATGTCTCTAACATTCGATCACGATAATCCAGTGAATCAAATCCAAGTAGTCTGAGGTTAAAAACAGTGCTTATTTCAGATAAATCTTCCAATCGAACGCTTGATTCGGTTTCCTAAGCTCTTCTAGTAACCTCCAAGCCAAATATGCACAGCAACTTGAATACGAGAGAATAGGCGGGAAATATGGAAAAAAACGCTTTACCCTAATGCTAGTTTGTGAACAGAAAATCGAGGGTATTTCTAGCATCTCAGGTGGCCTTAGGCTACTGGAAATTTCTGGAACCCTTCTAAACATAGTATCAAGATGGGCAATTATCCAATCAGAAAAGTGATATGTGACTCTTCCCTTTCTAGATGTTTTTGAGATACTTTTATTGAATAATGATTAGGTAACATGTTTCTCAGAGTTTTCATGAGCTCTTTAGGCTTTTTTTTTCGAGGAATTTTCTGCGTCTCCTTAACAATTTTAACAGTCGATGACTTTAAAAACTGGTATCATGTATTTAATTGACAGAACCTAACTTTCTTTTAACCTATTCCTTCACCAACGAAAAGCCTCCATTTAAATGAGCAATAACTGAGATGCGAAAAACGTCCCAAGCACCTCAGGCGATAAAGATTCACAATTTTATCAACCGATTTATTATCTTTGTCTAGTAACTTCAGGTCAGTAAATAAAAATTATTGGTCTTCAGTTGAATAAAATATGAATAAACTTGTAGTTGCCATTAATGAAAATTATTAAATCATCTCATTGCTGATTAGTAGGTTCGATCTATTCAAAAATGCTTATATTAGTGTACAAACAATGTTTAAGTAGGTTACTTGATTGTTAACTTTCTAGTCGATTTCTAGAGTTGATCAGTAAATAGATAAAGTCAATAATATAGTTGACAATATCGACAATATCGAGGCAATACACACAGGATGTATATATATCAAAAGAGAATGATCAATTAAAGTCCTAAACACCAATGAGAAAATCTAAACAACTAATATAATATGTATATATTAGAGCGTTTTTCGTAATCCTTATAAGGGTATACTTTATTGTTGCCCTATTTGATTGATAGATTTTATAAACGCTTAAAATTTTATACCGGTCAACTTTTCTGGCTAATGCCTATAAACTTGTTTGAAATCCATAATAAGCCATCGTATGAAATTTCCATATTTAACTGCATATTTTAAATTATCTAACAAAAAATGCGTTCAATAATATCTAGTCAACTAACTGTACTGACAACTTGCCCCCAAATGCCTTGATACAGCCGAAGGTGAGGAGAATCAGCTCTCGCGTATATAGCCTCTGCCAGGGAAGTCCTACTCATTACCTTCTCGTGATACGCATGTTGTTTACGGAATTGAGAGGATTAAATGCAAATGTCCGGTGCTTTAACCGGGTTGGTGGACACGGAGAGTCCATTTAGGAGCGTTGGAAAACACTCATTCGATCCTGACCGAACAAATGGCGTATAAACCAATTGTTGGTCACCGGCTATCATGGGACTGCATCGTCTTACACTACACTGCTACACTGCTTAGTGGATCAGACCTTTAGGTCAAAGGTTCCGGGTGTGGCCTCCTGAGAAAATCACCTGATTCGGTCTGGGCACCCGGCAAGTATCACAGCCTACACAAAAATAAAATGAAAATTTGTGTGGCACATAAGTATCTGGTGCCCCTTTGTACCAATATTTATATGTTCAACTAAATAACTGACGACTCACAGAAAAAATCAGAAGCCTTATCTTAAACGTTGTTTAGCCATAATAATCAACTGCACTAGTGATCCTAAAGTTCTGAAAGTTTCATGGAAAAGATTTTGACAATTCTTGAGTTTGAATATTCTAATTAGAACGATACTATTCCTTTAAATGTATATTAGATATTTATATGTAGTAATAAGCAAGGCCAGACAAATTACATGATATCTAAAAAGCACATGATAAATAAAATGTAAGTTGAAGTAGTCCAAGAAAGTGAATAATTCGTTTAATCAAGATCAAAATGTCCAGGATGTCAATCTATAAATTTGTATAGTCATTTATAAATATGCATAGATTGGAAGCTTCAATCTTTGGCTACTATTTTCTATCTCAGCATATGTGCGTTGGTCAAGTTTCAAGAGTGCGAATACTGACTGCATAGAGATGTACACCATGAACTTTGAATTATTTCGTCTTAGCTTGAGACTCTTCAACAGTGCGTATCCACGACCCCACGCAAGGGAATCGAACCAAGAACGTGTCGATCTCGCGCGCTAACGCTTAACCTATAGACCACTGAACCGAACGGCATATAACAGTGTTAATGTCCAACTTTAATTAGTCAACGATATTGCGCCACAGTCCACCATTATCTTTAGTGATTTACTATCTCACAACAGACACGGTTGAACTCCATTTGTTTAAATGCTAAGCGTTTGTGCGCGAAGACGAAGGTCTTGGGTTCGAGTCAATTCTGTGCGGAATCGTGGATGTGGACTGCTGAGGAATCCCATATTAGGACGAATCGACGGTCCAGTACTTCCAGGTTTTCAATGATGTTTAAGCTTAAATCGACTAATGAATTTAACTATTAAATTATTACAATCTCCACAAACCCACATTCTGAAAATTAAAAAAAAATGTAATAAATTAAGTAAACTGACTAGAAAGATTAGCATATATAGCGTCGGGATTTTGTCCACGAGTATCTAGAGATGACAAAGATGGTTTGTTCATTGAGCTTTTATCAATGGTAATTGGTTGTTCAAAAAATGAACCTTTGGATACCTAGAAATAAAAAGTAATTTATTCATAATGAACTTAATTTACTGAATAAATAGACTGAAATGTATCAATCATAATACAGAGAATTTATTTGCAAAATGGTCACACTGAGAATTTCAGGATTTTCTAATGTGGGTCAATTCAAATACGGATGTTTTACAAAGTGATCTTTGATAAATGGTTTTAAAAAATTGGTATACATAAGCACATAGTAGTGTACAACTCATGAGCCTATATACTAACTAAAGTGTTATTATTACGTTCAATGGGTTACAAAATTTCCTGTCAAATGTAAAACCCATTAGCCAGATAAATCGAATTCAAAACCTGTTATTCATTAAACAAATGATTTAGGTGAGACTATAATATACGGACGAGCCAATCAGAAGCGTTTGGGGGATTTCAAGGTCACGGCGCCAACTTCTGTGCTTAATGCTAATGTACGATCGGTTCACAGGGAATTTTGTACAAAATCTGATAATTGAGCGGCTATAACAAATAAAACGGCGAGACTATAATTTGTGGACGAATCAATCAGGTATAAGTTAACAGATCTCGGATTTTAACGCGAAAGCCTTTCATCCATTTGACTTAATAAATTTCTGGCATTATAGCTGATATCATTTCGTGATGAAAACCCTATATATAATTCTTAAGTAAGGCAAATTATGACAATTATCGCGAACTGGATATTAAAAGTACCAGTAACACTGGCTGCAGCCAGGTACTACAGTATATGCGGATGACTGGAGAGTGTACAGACTCCTACATAGGCTTGGTTATGTGCATCGTGTTGTTATCCACACGTGGCATTTTGTGTACTCAACAACCGGAGTGCACACAAACAATATTGAATCTATATGGTTGAGGCTGAAAGAGTTTTTGCAACCTTATCATGGCTTTAGAGACCGACTACTATGTAGCCAATATGGATTATTTTCTCTACTGCATGCATTACGATTTTAGAACCTCTGAACCTCTTTCTAACCTTGACAAGTTTTTGAACCATGTAAAAGAAATGTATCCACTTTAATTCTTTGCTTTTGTATAATATATTTTTACTCCATACACTGTTTTCTGATTGGTTAATATTTCTCAGGGTCACCTAAGATTCTTGAGAAGAACATAACGTATTGATAGTTCTACCGATTGACGATTCTATAATACCCTGACTGTATGAATCGCTCGAAATACATAGGCTCATTCTAGACAGTGATTGATACATTTCATCCAAATCACAGAAATAATTGTAAAATAGTTATGTAAGTGAACCCTGTGTGTAATAGCAGCAGTAGTAGTACAGAGGTTTACTGAGATTGCTTGAGCCAATAGTTTGAATTGAGAACTAATTTGATCTTAAGAACTTTTAGAAGTTATAAAGTACAAGATTCAATCGAGGATCGAAGTCAGAAGCTTCAAGTCATGTGGAGATGGATTAATAAGCATCAGAACACTGAGTTGACATTCAGTGGTTCGCAAGTCTAATTTCAATTAATTCGCGATATTCCACAGCCATCTTTCAATGCCAACGGTAGGTAACTGGTAGATTGAACTTCATTGGTTATGTCTGCTTAGTAGAACTGAGGGAATTGCCTCTCACAACGATCCAATAGTAATGTAGGGCATGAGACCTAAAAATCTCCATAAATCCTCTATATCAACTAAAACGATCTACTTCCTAGTACCTAACTTGAGATGAAATTTTATGAGTTGTAGTGAGAAGCAGTAATCACTTGAGTACAATCGAGTCCAGAAGAGAAACAAGCAACACAGGTTACAGCGGATAGTAATCACAAACTAACTGAAGTTAGAAGAGTGACCCATCAAATTTCACTACAGTAGTTTGAAAGTTCTGGGTTCAATCTTCTGTAGGGTCATCGATCCACTGGTCAGTGAGTATTTCCTGGCTTTCAATGTTTCTCTATCCAAAGTCGGTCCATAACAATAAAAAGTTACAATTACATAAATAAACCGGATAAATAGTTAATACGACATACTTCGTTCCTTCCAAATTCGTTTCTGTTAAGTTTCTTTGGTGAAACATCATTATTTCTATACAGATCACCTTGATTGAAATGACCCGGATCTGTTGTGAAATCAATATTCTCAAGCAAATCATCGAATTTTTGTCTAATATTATGATTATAATTTCTATATTTTAAGTTGCTTGAATCTTTTTCTTTTAGAAAAAGAACAGAATGTGAAGATAATTTTTCATGTGAATTATGAAATAAATGTTTCGTATCAACTAATAAAATTTGAAAACTTTTGAACACTTTTGTTTTATGATTGAGATCATGAACCTATTGATGTTAGACCACCATTGAAAACCCGGAAGCACTGGGCGGCCGTCTCGTCCTATTGCGGGACTCCTTGGCAGTACGCATCCCCGATCCCGCAAGTGGGATTTAAACTCAGGGCCTTCAGTCTCGCGCGTGAACGTTTTACCTCTAGATCATTGAGTCGGTACCCAGCGGTGTTAGTGTTTAACCTCAACCAATCCACGAAATTGAGCGACCATCTTCCACTGTACTGAGGTAGATACCTATCTCTATCTCCAGTAGTCACGGCTTCCCACGAAGTTAGTCACTAGTAAGAACATGTTAGGTATCAGTATAGGGTTTTGGAGATTATTAAGTTTTTTGATTGAAATCATAGAACGACCGTCCAGTGCTTTCAAGTTTTCAATGGTGGTCTAACATCAATCGGTTCATGATCTCAATCAAAAAACTTAATAATCTCCACAACCCTATACTGACTTTGTTTTAGTCGAGTCGCGGTCACCTATTTTATATCCTACATTAGTTTTGAAAAGAAAAAGATCCAGTTAAACTTAGTAATTGAGATTTTGGATCTACTATCTTAATTATGAATGTTCCCGAAGTTGCTTTTATGACTATCAAATGTGGCCTTTAAAATAGAGCGTATTCATAAAACACTGGGCGATTTGATTATATATGTCTTTGAAGTAACCAATTTATTTGTTTATAACAATGAGTGAGCGATAGTGAGGTCTGACACAAGGTACTAAGTAAATGACGACAAATTAGTTGATAAGGTAGTAAATCTTTATCAACTAGTGCGCCTGGAATATATGCTACGTATGTTCAACCACCGCCTAATTCGACGCACCATGTTGGGTGAAAGAAACCTAAATGTGGTCATACGACGACATGGCATTAATTCATGTAATTATTGACTTTCATATTGGTAGATGCAAACCACTTGGTTGTGTTCACATGATAACTGCGTTTAGTGGTCGAATATACTAGGTAACAGTTTAGAATCAGTTGCAAAGAGAAGGATGCACTTCCCTTTTGTCTTCAATTCGATCATCATATAGTTTTATATTCGGTAAACTCATTCTTTCTTCGGGAACTATATCATAACTGTTTAACATTTTATACTATCATCAAAACAGTTATTATTTCTACTTCTATGCCATATGATTTGAGCCATAATTAGATATTGAGTGAAAATAGAAATATCCGGGTATAATAAATATATTAAAATTATATTGTGTTGTAAATTCATTCTATTTAAACTTTAACCTGTGTTGATTGTCTATACTTCTGTTAATAAACTGGTATCTTGGCTCGAATTCGGGTTCACGATCGTTGGTCAGAACTACACATTATGCGACCTGATCTAGTGGTTAAATTATTTAACATCGTAATCTAGCGTTCACCGTCTTTCATCTAGTGTATCAAGCCGTATTATTTATTATCAGATGCGTGAATGAGAAAGTATAGCCTTTTCAATATTATAACAACATTTGTCTTAATATCTTCGCATTGCTGAATTAATGTGATGTGACAATGTGACGTAATGTACGAAAGTCCCATCTGCTACATTGCATATAATTAACTGACTGAAGAATTGATAAAAAAACTAGATAGTATTCCTCATTAACCAACATCACGAAAACATTAAATCGAAGATTATCAAGTTTTATCATGGCCCCCGAATGCCTTGGTATGGCCGAGAGTGGGGAGAGTCCGCTATCCCTTTCGAAATGCTCTCACATGGTCACGCGTATATAGCCTCTGCCAGAGAAGTCCGACTCACTACCTTCTCGTGGCGTGGGTGTTGTTTACGAAAACGAGAGGACGAAAAGCGAATTTCCGGCGCTATAACCGGATCCCAAACCAATGGTGCACATGGGCTCCAGTATCCTGAAGGAACAAATGGCGTACGAACCAATCGTTGGTCACCGGCTACCATGGGACTGCATCTCCTCACGATGCCCCACTGCCTTGTGGGTTAGACGTTCAGGTCGAAGGCTCGGGGTGTGGTCTCCTAAGAAAACCACCTGCTTCGGTTTGGACACCCGGGCAGTATCACAGCCCTCACACAAATCAAATGAGATTTGTGTGTATCTGGTGCCTCTTTGTAACAATATCTATGCGTTCAAATAAGTAAATCAATAAATAAAATCTCAATGTCTTATATTTAAATAGAACATTTACTTACCAAATGCAGAATACTTTGAATAATCGGAGGACAACATATTTGGCTTAAATTGAAGATGATCTATATCATGAGATGGTTTTATATGATTCAACGTCTATTTGTATCAATGATTAACAGAAAAAAAGACAGATATTAAAGATACATAGAATGAATTGAAGTGATGAATAACGTTTTATGAAAATTGAACAATGGTTAATGGTAGCAGCAAGGAAACGTCTTTCAACTTACTGTTGATATTCACATTGAGATGTAAACTCAGTGCGTTTTTTCTTTGAAGAATATCAATGTTAGCTGCTACCCAACTTTAACAAAAGCTTGTGAGTAAACGGAAATACCAAGGTAATCCATACATAATGCATAAGTTTCAACATCAGCTGAATAGCCATTGTAAACCTGAGGCGTGTTGGACAGTAGTGTTTACACTAGTCTGTGACTCTTCCACATGAAGCGTGCACGACAGTTGGAGATTAAAGCTGTGATCGTCAGGTTTTGTCATGATCATGTTAACTTGAAATCACTAGACTGGAATTCAATACTTATAAATTTAAGCTGTTTGACCTACAATTATATATAACATGTTTTTTGAGGTATAATTCTCTACTGTCCTCAAACTGAGACTTGTAAAATTATCTGTATCGTTTGTCTAAAGACAAGTTTTATGAGACTGCTCAACCCTAATCCATGAGTTATCTTCGTAATGAATTGCTTGAAGGACTAAGACATTATTTTTACATACTCGGTGATACGTTTAAAGTTTTGAACCATTTATTTTAGATTTGATTTAACTAAATAAATATGGTTTTAATAGTTGAGTTTATGAGTTAATTAAAGCTAAACCACCATGGAAAACCTGAACGGCCGTTTCATCCTAATATGAGACTCGTCAGCAGAACACATCCACGGGATTGTAACCCAGGACTTGTCCGTCTCGCGCGCTAACGCCTAACCTATAGACCACTGTGCCGGCATCCAACGGTCTTAATCTCTAACTTCAACCAACCCATGATATTGCGCCACCGTCCATCATTGTCTCTAGTGAGTTACTATCTCACAACAGATCCAATTGAACTCCACTAGTCACGGCTACAATCACCACAAAACCCCTTTCTAAAAATATAGTTTTGATGTTGTTTCATTCCTTAATTTAGGCTATTCAAATGTTATAGTAAGGCAAAACTTTTCCACTGAGATAACAGACCACAATATGATAATCTATCTAATGTGACAAAAAAAGAAATGATAAATTCAATTATGCACCAACTTTAAACAATCACTGAAAATTAAGAAGTACTGAACAGTTCTATGACAAGACTCTATACATCAGTCAGTCAGTCAGTTACAACGTAGAACCAGGCATATATATGCATCGGTTCAAGTTGCCATACCTCATCAGCACATCAAGATGAACACCGGATTCATTAAAGTGTATTGAACGCGAACACCAATAGGGACAACCGAATGTAATTGATAACAAATTACAGAACTTGTTAATAAAATCTAATAACCACATAGTAAATGCTTAATTTGCAAAACGTCCATCAATTATCTAAAAATGACTCAGATTTCATTGTTCTTGCATTTTCATACAAATTGCATTCTGTCTTCATTCTTTACTGCTCGATCTTCTTATCTTTTTGTTGCCGGACATTCTGTTCACGAATAACATCATATACTACTTATGTCTACATAAGTAGCACATACCACAGAAGTAGTTAATTCAATGGTGGTAATATATAAAAGAAAGATTACATTGACTCTATACATACAAATCTCCCAAGAATTAGACTATAAATGCTTCAATCATAGAAGAGAATAAGTTAAATTACATATTCCTATATTAGTATCTAATCAGATTCATATTTATAAAACAATGGAAGGTACCTTTTGTTCTGATAAATCATAATTCCATTCATTGATTTGATTCACTTTATTTGTAGAATATTCTTGATGAAAAGATTTCTTTCGTAATTCATTACAAATTCTTTGATTATTTTCATAATGATCTTCATCTTCCATATCATCATGAGAATATTTTGAAGATAATTCAAATGATTTTCTTAAAGGATTATTGATTAGTGTTGTCTTTATCGATGATATTGGTTTCTCAGAATAAGATCTTGATCGAATTGGTGGATTACTAAAATTCAATGGTTTATGCCTTTCATCTTGTAATGGTTTTAATGTATTTTTCATAAATAATGAATCGTTTGGAAATAAATTTAAATTTTCTGGGATACTTTAATTTTAAAAAAAAAGAAAAAAAAATTTTGATTAAACAACTTTTATTTCTTTGTAACGATTTTATGCCATCCCCCCACCACATGTGTTGCCACTGGTAACTAACCCAGAGTGTATCTATATGTTTACTAGCTCAAGTAGAACTAGGTAAGTAAATTGTTCGTCTAGATTATGTCTGCATTACATTCGAGCACAGTTACCTGTTTGTCTCAGCACAGTATAACACCGTATAACAAGTAGAAGATTCAAAACATTAGATTTAACATTTATTATTTGATATTAATAATGATAGGATTCAATCAAAGATTTGTACGGATATACGCTTAAACCTACCATAAATTATTGAATCATTGGCCATACATAGTTTTAAACCGCAACTGTATATCAGAAAATGATTTATTATATCAGAAGGTGTTTTGTGGAGATTGTAGTAATTTCAATAGTTGAGATCATGAGTCAATTGAAGCTAGACCACCATGGATAACCTGAAAGCACTAGACAGCTGTTTCATCCTATTGTCGGACTCCTCGGCAGTGTGCACCCACGATCCCGCCTAGTGAGATTCTAACCCAGGACCTAGCAGTCTCGCGCGTGAGCGCTTAACCTCTAGACCACTGAGCCGGTATCCAACGTTGTTAATGTCTAACTTTAACCAATCCACGAAATTGAGCGACATATCCACCATTGTCATCAGTGAGTTACTATCTCACAACAGACCCGGTTTCATTTTATCTCTCCTTACCATAAACATAATTTACTCATATTAACTGTCCGTTCTGCCAAAATCTATTTGTATTTTATCATTACTGTTATTATTACACAAGTTGTTTCTACTAAGAATTTTTGATTATCATCTATATCATAAGCCAAGATAGATGATGGTTAACAGTGGAATCCAGAAGACATGTTTCGTCCTATTTAGAACTCATCAGCTAGATGTTCTTTATTTCAAAGTTTGATTTACTTCAGTTAGTATAACTTCTATTCACATCTAATTGTATTTTTTTGTTGTTGCTTACTTAATTAAATTTGAAATTCTTTTCTATTATAAATTAAAACATTAAATTTTATTAAAAGAAGTTTAACAAACCTTCGAAATGTTTTAATTCCATCTTTATCTCCCACTACTTCATCATTGTCACCATCATCATAATGATATTTATGATGAATATTGTATGATTTATTTTTTATTGATGATTGTGAATAATGGTCAAATGCAGTATTGGGACGTTTATATACATCACCATAGAATTCAGCATAATCAGATCCAGTTAATTTACGTCTAATTGAATTATTAGCAGATTTTGACTGACGATTATATATACTATCTTGATGTAATCTACGTAATAAAGTAGCTGATGGTCCTTTGGAATTAAATTTATTTGACTAAAACAAAATAGGAAATTTGATGAAACTATAATTTATGGACAATATTTGAGTAACGTTAAAATCACCTTGAAAATGTTCATCTACTTACTAGGGTTAAATAAGGGTTATAAATTAGTGCGAAGAACTAAGATTACAATTTACAATTGAACATTAGAGTTATAAATTAGATTCAATGATTTCAACACGAACTGACATCAGCTTTAATATTGAAATAATATTTATCCAAATGAGTGAATGAGTCACGCGCCAAAATCTAAGACCTACTATCTCAAATCTAATTAGTTCGTTCATAAATTATTGATATGAATAAACGATAATAATAATAATAATAATAATAATAATAATAATAATAATAATAATAAAACCATGTTCAATTTCCAGTTGTTTAACTATAAATAATTCAATGTTCAATATGTTGTTTATTGCACAAATTCAACTTGTTGACGGGCTACCATGGGACTACATCTACTTACAATGTTCCACTGCCTTGTGGATCAGACCTTTAGGTTAAAGGTTCCGAGTGTGGCCTCCTGAGAAAACCACCTAATTCGGTTGGAGCACCCGGGCAGTATCATAGTCTACACACAAATGAAGTGACTTGTGTAGTGCATATGTATTCGGTACCCATATTTATGTGTTCAAATAAAAAAACAATAAATAAAATGAAATAACATACGAACTGTATATATGTGACTCAATGTTAATTAAAAACTGGTAGTGAAGTACTTATTCAAGGTAAAAAGAACCAAATAAATCTCAGCTATATGACTGAATTGAATCTCAAGTATTTATCGGTTATTTGTCGAATGAACGAGTATTTACTGTTAACAATTTAAGCTACATATAAGTAGAGGTGATACTGGTTAGCAGTGGAATCCAGGACACTCATTTCGTCCTATTTAGGACTGGTCAGCTGGATGTACCTGCATCTCAGAGTTGATGTTCACTCTGTGACTCAAACTCAGTACCATTCACTTAAAACTCTATCACGTTATCCACTTAATCCCAGAAAGGGAGAAACGCGCATCCTAATGTCCAATACTAGCCATTATCATCTCCGCTTATAATACTTGTAACTGAACTCAATATTGAAACAATCCGCATATGATGCACATATACCAATAAGAGACTGATTCATTACAGTTCTTAAAATCAAGCAGAAGATTTAAATAACCAATACAAAGATGTACAAACAAGTAGTTTACACACAAATATAAAAATACATTTTTCTATTACTTGTTCTGTAGATAATTTATTTCGTTCAGTTAATCGAATTGATTTTTGTGTATCCTTCAATTTTCTATGGATTAACTGATGTGGAGCACATAGATTTTCAATATTAGCTAATTCTTGTTCCAAACGTTTTCGTTGTAAACGAATTTCTACCGGTTCAGGCATATTATCTAATTTCGGTACAATAGATGTATTTAAGTTATTGAAAGGTGATGATGATGGTAATGATGGCGATGATGAAATAGGTGTTATTGGTTGACTGAAATGATTTCCATCAGATAAAGGACTTGTACGATGTAGAGAATGACGTAATGAATTATTTAGAACACGAGCTATTTCACGTTCTTCAATGTTACGAGCAAACTCTAAACTTGGTTTTGATGGAACAATCTCATGAGAGGGTAATAGATGCTATTTTGATGATTAAAAGAAGACCACGTAAAAAAACGTTAACTCAAGAAAATTACAAAAGTTGAATAATTGGCTATTTTTTTTAATCATGAACTGACTAAAAAAAGAGGACTTTTGAAAACTTGAGTTCAAATCAGTGGATGAGTGGTGTTATTGTCTTTTCCACGACGCACAGATGCGCACAGTCGATGTTCACCAAAACACCGATCAAGTGTTTCATGGTATTCCATTCTCAGTTATGGCACTCTTTTAGTACCGTTTTAATCCACCAACAGGCCGTTAGCGAACGTTTTATGTCACATAATCTAGTCGGCCTTTCTGACTGCATTTTATCAACCAAGTTTTGTTAATTAACATTGTGGTGTACTGATACTTAGCCGAATCAACCACCAGGGCTGAACTATTTCTAATTTAGACTAAAAGTCATTAAACGTTGAAAAAATTGCTGAACATTGTCAATGTTGAGGATGATCAACACTGTTTCCTATTGGATAGACAATTTCGGCTTAAGGAGTTTGATGGCTATAGCTTCAGAAAATCTACAAAGATAGGAGTTTGGTTGTAGATTAATGATGCAGAAAACAGTTCGGTCTACCAACTTGATGCCTTTAGCAGATAAATCTCAATCCATATACACACTTGGCGGTAACTATAAATTAACTGTTTCACGGTGAAAATCTCTAAAGATAATATTATTAACATCATTACTGCAACACTTTAGTGTTGAAATGGTGATTCATATTCTCAATAGTTCCTTGAACAAAAAGAGGGGGTTAGCCAATGTTCAAACTTGTTATCTAGTGGTTAAAGGTCAAGTATTCTGACCATTAAGTCAAACCTGCATCAAACTCTAGTTTGAATAAATCCTTATTCAGCTACATAACTGAATTATGAAATAAGTATTTAAACCCAATTCACCATGGTTTTATACTGATTAGACACTTCTTCACCTCTCTTAGCAAAAAATACTATTCTGCCGTCAAAAGACATTCAACAAAAAACAAGATAACTTACTCTTCGGTATTCACTAGCAAACAATACATCATCACCACCATAAACATCACCCATACGGATCATATTATCAAGAAACTTAATTAATGGATCTGATAATTTCAACTGGCCAATTACATCATTCAATTCAGACTGAATTACAGCTATATCTGATTTTGCTTCTTTTGTATTTCTAAAATCCAATTTCAAAAAAGGATTTAAAGGTTTGGTGAAAGGATTTTGTATTGATTAGTCAGATATCGATTTCAAGTAAGGTACTATTGAAAATTATGAATCATTAGATGACTACTCTCTTCTCGTATGGGACTCCCATCTGTAGCCGAATTCTAGGTCCCTAAGTCTCATGACAAACGCCTAACGATTAGACCCACCGAGTTGGCGCCCATCAAGGCAGTTCCAGAGTTAATCGGCTTTTCAATAAAGTGCAGCGGCCATCCGATGATATTGATAACAGCTGTTTCTTTCTTGTCATATCCAAATGTCCTGACCTCGATCCTTTATAGGGTTATGGGTGTGCACTGCTAAGAAGTCCCATTCTAGAATGAGATCTATATTTGACAACAATCATACATTAAAATAAACTCTATAAAATTCTTTATTTAAATTAAAGGAAATGGTTTTAATGTGTTGGTTTTGTTTGTTGGTATGAATGGATATAATTAGTGAAAATCAGCTAATATGGTTCACATGAATGAGTAAAATAAAACGTTAATCGATAGATGAATCACCAGACAGACTAGAAGCTACAGGACATAGGAGACCAAAGGTTAAAGACCCAATTACAAAATGTAAAATTTTGGTGTGAGTTTTCAATGTAAGTAAATGAAGGTCATTGAAAATAGGGACAAGATAATAAGAATGAATATGTTCCGATATAACTAAAATAACCTATTGTGCCAACCCACAATCATGCATGCAAAACTTGAACCAAGGACCTTCGGTTTCGTGCGCGAACGTTTAGCCTCTAGACCACTGAGCCGACATCTGATGGTGTTAATGTTTAACTTCAACGATATTTTGTGGTCGTTTATAAATTAATAGTTCAGTGTGCGGGGTCGTGGATGCGCACTGCTGAGGAGTCTCATACTAGGACATAACGGCCGTCCAATCCTTCCAGATTTCTAATGATGGTCTAACATCAATCGGTTCGTGATCTCAATAAAAGAAATTACACCTATAAGTTAGTCAGGTTTGATCTTTGTCAGGGAATGGATCAAAAAGTCAGAATTATCAAATGTAAGTGAAATCACAAAACAATTGTGTACAAAATAGTTTCATCCATAATAAATGTGTTTGGTATATTGAATTATCGATATAATAAGGAGAAGTGAAAAGTCATTGATTACAATATGGCTGTTTTTGTCGTTTCGTGTCTTGTATGTTACAATATATATAAGCAAACAATATTGTTTTGAATTAGATTCTCATCAGGTTTTACCCTAATATACAGTAATATTTATACGCCTATACGAAACTTAAAATAATCAAAACAGTTTGTGAGTCAATGATAACACTAGAATAGGTTACATAATTAAGTGAAAAGTACAAATTGACAATGTGACGATGGGTGTACTAATTGTGATAAGAATTGTGGTGGTCGGTGTTCGATATATTCCTTAAACTCCGTATACAGTTCGTCTCGGTAACCGTCACCAAATAATGCTCCAACGGTATGTTAATCAGAAGGCGAATACGAAGCGTTAATTACGTTTATTAAGAGACCACACACAGATATCCAAAATTACAGATGCGTTAAGCAAGCATTAAATAGTTGTGCCGAAAGGCAAACAGGCAAGCGAGCGGGCGAGAGAGAGCAAGGGCAAGAGCGAGCGATCGAGCGAGCGAGTCATGAATATGAATAACATGGACATATATATACATAGTGAAATTAATGAATCATCAAGTCAATTAAGCGGTTAATAGTAAAGCTAGTAGCGTGAATAAATGCGTAGGCAGTAAGGCTTGCCGAGCATACATATTCATACAAGGATAACAATAATAAAGGTACATACATTCGCAACAGTAATAAGGATACAATGAGTTATTATAGTGCAGGTGACTTTGTCCGTTTAATAAGTTAATAAAAGGGCTTAACCGAATTAGGTGAGAGCAAACTCAATTGAACGTGAGTTGCTATAGAATAACAAAAGCTTGTATCAATGTTTCATTTAATGCAACTAACATCTGTCTGTCGTGCTCCAGCCGATATATGGTGATTCCTCAACTAAATGATAAGTTAACTGTTTCTGCCGCATCCATGTATATCTACAGATTCAGCTGTTCCTGTGGAGAGAGCTATATTGGACGCACAACCAAACAACTGAGCCAACGAGTTAGTGAACACCTCCCTTTGTAGTTAGGAAGAAGTATCATCAAAACAATATGCAGGTCTGTTCTATCACACTTTATCGATAATGGTCATGTACTAGATAGAAATAGGTCATTTAAAGTGAGTTGTCGTATTCCTAATAGTTTTTCAATATGGAGTTTGATTTCGTCTCTTAAACATAGCAGAAGATACAAAGATTCAAGGTAACAATCTGAGTCTCTGTATTCATTTGCAATTTGAAAACTTTTAGCTCTTCCTAGGCCGAATAAGCCATAATGAAAGATTTTATTTACTACTATTTTCTATACTCTTTATTCGTTTATTTTGCTTCACCCCCCCCACCTTCTTTTCAAATAAACGCTTCATTGTCCAATTATCTGAACACTTCTCATTATGTAATGTTGTTGTTTTTATGAGTTTTATTCCAGCATATCTATTTTGTAAGCCATTGACCTATTTCCCATTATGAAACATTGATTCACGTATTTGTTATTCTTATTACAACTAGTACACCTATCATCACATTATCAATTTGTACATTTTTACTTATTGTGCTTGGATGAAACGTATAACCAACCTTAAAATCAACCTGTAAATCAGTAGAATGATTAGAGTCGATTAGATGTTCAAGGATAGAACTTGTAACTGCTTTCCTATCACCCTTGTAGAACCTCACTGGGATATGTTCCCGTATCCGAGTTGAAAGCAAGCGCTGGCTACGGTAAATGTACCTTGATTATGTAATCCATCCCATTGTTATCACTGACTGCTTTGATTGGTTTAGGAATTCCATTTAACACATATAAATATTATCAGAAGGGGTTTTGTGGAGACTTTAGTAATTTCAATAGTTGAAATCATGAGTTAATTGAAGCTAGACCACCATGGGAAAACCTGGGAGTACTGGACGGCAGTTTCTTCCTATTCTGAGACTCCTCCCACGACCCCGCCTCGCAGGATTCGAACCCAGGACCTAAGAGTTGTACACCGACGTCAATAGTTCGTATAAAAGTCACAAAAAATACCAGAGAGCTAACAAATAAAAATGTAGAAAATATTCAATAAAAAATGAATCCCAATTACACTTACCCTTTTACCAATTGAATTTGATCGATTTGATAAGTGAAATACTCATACCATCTTTTTAGATTGGCTTTTTCACGATTTAATTGAAGAAGCAACAAAATGAGATCATCACGCTGAAAAGCAACGAGAGAGGGGGAATTGATTTGAAGAAAACTAAGTATATGTAAAGTTTGATCCTTTGAAAATACGGTGATTATTAAAAAAACGTATATTAGGAGCTTGGATTCAGGATATTAAATGAAGGACACTTTGTTCAACAACGATGAACCGCCTTCTATAAAAGGATAATTGTTAAATAGATAAAAGAGACTTGGCGAATGGTACATGAAACCAAGTAATGCGAATATATTTTCATCTATCCCAGTCCAATAAAACTAGTCTACATTTCCCAAGAGTTTTCTTATAGAACAACCATCCTCAACACCAGTCAGCACTGCGCGTCTTGATAATCGGTGTTCAGGCATACGTAACACGTGGCCCAACCATCTCAGTCGATGAATATTCACAACCCCATCAACTGTTTTACAATCATTTGATGTATATGAATCCATTGTGTAATTGTGCATTAAACAATAAATTAGCCTTCCACAACTGAGTTCTCGTTCACTATACTTTTACTATTATGTCGATATTCATCCCGCTATGTTGATGTGATGTGGTAATTTGAATCGATTCTTAAACGTATCATGTTTTATATGCTTTTGAATGAATGTGATTGTATCAATAACTTCGAGTCCCAGAGTGAACATCAACTCTGAGATGCAGGTACATCCAGCTTACGAGTCCCACTGCTAGGCACTATCCATCTTTGCTTATAAATAACATATTATGTTTAGTGTTTTTTTCGTGACATTATTTCAGTAATAAATAACAGTACAATCCATGATTCACAGTCAGATTGCAATAGATTCAATATCTGACTGAATAATAGCTGTTAGGTTATTATGTAACATCTAACTTCTGAAGTGTCCCCACTAAAGAAGTGTTACGAAACATGTAACTTGGAGTTATGATTTTAATTAATTCAATATATTATTCTGATTAATGATTATAACATAACGTTATCTAATCCAAATCAATGTTTCCTATAGAAAGTTACAAGAAAATATTATAGAATATCATGTTAGCCACCAACATGTCCCCAACAATAGTTATCTAATACTGCAGGTAAGCTCAGATATGTGTGTGTGTGTATTTGTAAGGGTTGAGTTGTTAGAACATTTTAATCTGAATTTATTTAAATACATCAAAATATGAATGTATATCTGAAAAGGAATATAATTCAAATTGCCTCCAACTGTGCTGAAGACTATAACAACATGATCATTAATATTCAATGATCTCTAAAATCTTTTATGCTGTCAATGATCATATTGCTTACTGGTAACTGATTTCAAGAGGTAATTTTGCAATAATAGTGTAAAGTTGTGATTAGTGAATTTCAATTTTGTCAAGTATGAAGTAGATACTCACAAAGAACAATGAAAAATGATCACTCTTTGTTGTGAATTAATTTAAGTTAGATATATGTAACACTGGATAGTTGATTACTGGATTTCAGGTTAAGCGTTCGAGAGCAAGACTATAAGTTCTAAGTTTAATCGCTGATGATACCATCGTGGACATCTATTGATGAGGAGTCGTATACTAAGGCGAGAAAGCTGTCCAGGGCTCCCGGGTCTCAATGTTTATCTAATCTGGGTTGTTTTGTGGTATCCGTGATACTGAAAAACATGTGTGAATTTCAACAAATATAAAACATTATTATATATTTAGATTGTGATTAAGAGTAAAGAAATCTAAGACGTGTATTTTGTTCAATTTATTCCACACTTAGGCATGGTGGTTGATTCTCAAAGTCATGTCAAACAACTCAAAAACACTCCTCGGCTTTTCCAAACTTATGTCACTTGTACAGGAGATGAGATTTCCGTGAATGAATCAAAGACCTAGTATTCTCGAAAGTAATCTACTCCATATTACTCTATAGCTGTGAAACATGTTCTATGGAATTAAAAGCCATGCGTAAGCTGCAAGGTTTCAACTATACGTGTCTTTGAGAAATTGTTCGTGTACCGTGGAACGACCGGGTAAATAATGCTAAGGTTAGGCATAAGTTACTAGAGAAAGATAACAAATCAGCTGATGAGGTAGTGCAGTTTTGTTGACTAAGGTACCTGTGACATATGTTACGTATGCTCAGTAACTGAATACATTGACGTTCTGTTATGGTTGGTGTAGAAGTAAGTTAGAAGAAAGCAAAATGTAACCAAATAAAGACTTGGTTTTATTTCATTATGTCATTGTTTTTCGATCTGAGTCATGTTGGCAGGTGTATACTATCCGTATGAAGACCTCGCTATAACTGTGATCAATGACTGAATACGTTGGTTAACTCAGAATCAGTTTCAATACCACAGTTGTACTCGCTTTATTTTCTTTTGATCTTGAGTGCCTTCATACACACCTTTCCATTCCATCTTCTCAAATCAAACTATTACTGTTATCATTACAAGTACAATTATTTCGACTTCTTTACTAAACATCTTGGTAATATCAACTCATATTGTTTTTGTGATACGGTAACTTGGGTTAATAGACATTTGTGCCAGGCAATTAGATGATTATGTCTGACTAAACCAGCTTTTATTTTAAAACAATGATATGCAATCAATTGTTAACAGTAGTAATAATAATAACAACAACAACAAAATCAAACTATTTCAAAGAAACTTACCGATTTACCTAAAAGATCTGATGCAGCAATACTCATTCGTTTAGCCAAACCAGTAACAGGATATCGGTGTTTTACATTTGTCAAAGCTTTTGTTTCCTAATCAATAAATGGAGTATAATGTATAGAGATATTAATGCAAAACAACTAAGCAGAAATTCTTTAGTTAATGAGGTAGAAATATTGGTAAAAGCGTAGTAATAGGACTAAGCCAATCAAAATCAAGTAAATGACTTTTAAGTTTTTGCCCGCATTTGGTTTTTATTTTACATTATGTCAAACAAATAGCAGATATCACAATTGACTGATCACTGGGTGGTGATCAATGTCATGTTTGTCAAGTCCTTATTAGTGCAGATCGAATGCTATAGACCATGTTGCAATGTGGCCACCAGTCTAGGTGACTCGACACAGTGTGCACTATGTTGAGTGGTAACGTCTCTAACTGTGAAGCTGGGTGACACGGGATCGAATCCGTCAGGGAGCACCAGTTCCCTTAAGATTACAGGTACATCTTGCTGACGAGTGCCAAGTAGCACGAAACCCGGGTCTAGGGTTTCCTGTCGACTACCTCCAACCACCATCTAGATAGCAGATATTCTATGCATAGTGATTAGAATGTTTAAAATGATGATGATGATGATGATAATGATGGAAAAGCTACTTTTTATCACTATGATGTAAAATGATAGCTTTAAACGTACTAAATGTTTAGAATATAAATAATATACAAATCAATCATAAATGTATATCCTTAACTAGTAATATGAAGATGCCTAATATACTTATTGAGTTCTTATAAGTGTTAAAGAAGGTGAATGTTCTATTCCCGAATGGATGAATTTATATTTCGTACGTTTTTTCTCTTAGACTTATACACAAAAAGATCTGCAGAAGGTTCCAACAGATTAGTTAATCATGTAAAATCTTTTTAATATTACTACTTTTCATAGACTACTCATTAAAAATTATTGTATCTAGAGCTTATATCCTTACTATGCCGCGTATAACTTCAGCACTCGGCGTTAGGACACTTCTAAGTTGCAGATGAGAAGACAAAAGTTAAGTGAAAGGAACGTTATGCCAAATAGTGTCAATTATGGTACAAAACTATCAGGTATGTATAGTTTTTAGTAAAAGTGAAATCATCATTATAGTTATCCCATCCACACACACACAGGGGGTTACTAGCATTTGTCCAATAGGGAAGCTATACGGTAGGGATTCTGGAATGTACTTCCAAAAGATGATTGGATGAAATATCTTCAGATCTTTCTGAGCTTCTTAGAGCTTTCTTGAGTTCACCTGTGGAGCGTCCTCACAAAAACTAAGGAGTACTGAATAGTTGTTTCGTTCAAGTAAATAACTTTCTATCTAAGATTCAAATCAAGGATTGAACTTGAGATTCTCAGGTATGAAAACGAATGTACTAATCATTTAATCCCTTTAAGTTAGTAATTGGGTTATACCTGAAAACATTGTCACCGATTAACTTTCATACGAATATGGAATTTTCTATATTCATAATAAGTATCAAAAACATGATTTGTAACTGATCTAATATTAGAGTTACATATAAGCTATTTCGTGTATCTTAGTAATGGGTGTGATTAATCTGTTTATGTAACTCGTATTGAAGCTATAAACTTGATTTTAACGATATTAATAAATTATAAATATAATTTTTTGATAACAGAAAAAGGTTTTTATGGATAATATAGTAATTTAATAGTTGAGGTCATAAGTCACTTGAAGTTAGACCATCTTGAAGAACCTGGAAGCACTGAACGGTTGTTTCATCCTATTGTGGGATTTCCCCAGCATATGCTCGCTAGTGACTAGCTTCAATAGATATTTCCTGGAGTTCTAATGAGAATCAGCAACCAATGGAGTTCAACCAGGTCTGTTGTGAGATAGTAACTCATTGAAGACAATGGTGGATGTGTCACTCAATTTCGTAGATTAGTTGAAGTTAGACATTAACACCGTTTGAATGCCAACTCAGTGGTCTAGAGGTTAAGCATTCGCGTGCAAGACCCACATGTCCTGGGTTAAAATCATGGGATCGTGTTTGAGCACTGCTAACGAGTCCAACAATAGGACGAAACAGCTGTCTAGTGCTTCCAGGTTTTCCAAGATGATCTAGCTTCAATTAACTCATGATCTCAGCTACTAAAATATTCTTTTGAGCTTAATTATTTAAAATCAACTAAAGTACACAAGACATAAGAAAACAACGTAATAAACATATTTTTGTGATATCCAAATGCGTAGAAAATTGTATTTTTGATATTTCGTGACTTGTGTCAGACGGCCGTCCAGTGCTTCCAGGTTTTCCATGGTGGTCTAGCTTCAACTGACTCATGATCTTAATCAATGAAATTACAAAAAGATCTCTTAATAATTCTGTAGAATTGGGAAATGCACGATAGTGTAGAAGACTTGTAGCTCAGGTAAATGATTTTGGTAGAGCTTTGTTCTTTGAATTGAATGGTTTAGTCGTGGCGTTTTCATCGTTATTCTGAATGACATCATCAGTACAAATTAAGTAAGCGATAGCAGTACATGATATTTTCATTAATCGCCAAATCAATAGTAAAAGTATCAAAATAATTCAGAAATGTTTTTTTTTTCAATTATAAAGAAAGTCGAGTAGCCCAACCGTCCCTCCGCCCACAAGAGTAGGGAATATATGGGAATATGTTTTCTTACAGGCCCCAAGAAATATTCCAAACATTTCGCTGAAAACTGATTAGTAGATCTATTCAAGTCAAAAATGAGCTGGACAAATAACCCAAATTTCTGTACTTTGAACAAAATATTTCACTATAGTATCGTTGATATTGTTAGATTAATACGTTTATAAATACCTTAATTATTCAACATGATCCTTTCTTATTCTCTTAAAGATTTCACTTAGTAGTTTATCGATCATTTCAGTTATATTTAACTTGTAGAGGTCATTTAGAGAACTTGCTGCTGTTATTTTGTCAACATGGACATTCTAGTTAATTAGAACTACTTCTTCAACTTTGCTAAAGTGTAGTATTCATAGATCTTACTTGCTTCTAAGCAATTTAGAATGTTTTCTACGATCTTTTCTTAGCAGACACTCAATTATTGATTTTTTCTACACATACTCATGGTAGCTATTGAAAAGAGTAGTTTTAAAATGTTGGAATGGAGAGACTATAACTTATGAACGAACCAATCAGATTTACGATAACAGATCTTGGATTTTAGCGTGAAATTCACTCACTCATTTGGTCAAATAATGTCTTGTCATTTTAGCTGATGTCAGTTCGTGATGAAAAACCGTAATTCTAATTCCTAACCCTAACTATTAACTGTGAATCATAATCCTTATTCTCTAAACTGCTTAATAACCCTCACTTAGTAAGTAGGTAGACACTCTCAAGGTCACTTCAGCGTCGCTCGAAGGTTGTCCATAAGTTATAGTCTCACCAATGATTTTTGTTACAGAATGACAACAGTTAAAGAACATATGAAAAGTTAGATGGTAATTAGCAGCCTGATTATACTCTTTATTTTAGCACATACCCACGACCTTAAATAAAGAATCATGGCCATGACTTTTAGATTTTGTCAACAGAAAGATAACTTTAAACTACTGAGGTTGAATTTAACGGTTTACCTTTTTAACTTCAATCAAAAATGTTCTTTACTGTAATTAACAGACTAAGATCATTGTGATCACGAACTAGCACAAGTTAGACAACCATTAAAAGCCTAGAAGCATACACTGAAAGTTTGTTGCTAGATATTGCGAATTGATTAAAGTTAGACGTATAAACCATTGGATGGTGGCTGAGTGACCTTAAAGGTTAAGTATTTACTAGCGACACAAAAGGTCTTGGGTTCAATCTCCTGAGGTGGGGTTGTGGATGCGCACTGCTGAGGAATCCAATACTAAGATGGAAAAGCTATTCAGTCCTTCTTGGGTTTCAGTAGTTATTTAATTTAGGTCAGTCTGTGATCTCGATATCACTCAACAATCTCGAAAATTAAGGTCAGGTGATTAGTGAAAAACTATTTTGTGATCGTTTATAAATTAACAGGTATTTAGCACGTAACAGCTATATTAATACCCACCTATGTGATTTACCCTGACTTTTGGATAGATGAATTACTCTGATCTTCTTAGTCATTTAAATTTATGTATGCGACCTTGGGATGTATTTACGGTAGTATGTATGTGTCTATATGCTTGTGTAGTGAACGAGAACTCAGGTGAGGACAATCAATTTATTATTCTTTGGTAAAATGTGACGACTATATATTGTATACTTCATTTGCAAATCTTCCATCAATTTTCATTTGTATCCTTCGTGATTATTTCAATTCTTAATTCCTTTCTGTCTCACTTCCTAATTTCTTTAGTCCAATCTTCTCAACCTTTTTTGATAGACATTCCACTTCTGATCGGTGTTACGTACTACTTGTGCATGTTGACACCACACTTACTTTTATCTTTCATGATTATACAAGTTGAAGTTATGATTTAATCAAATTCAGTAGACATGTTGACTTTCTGTGCTTTTTCTTCTCTTTCTGTTTGTCTGCATTGACGGATGTGCGAAATACATGCATTTGTATTTGAGTTGTTTGATCCCGTCATTTATTGACAGTAATTACGTCGATAAATATATATGAAGTTAAGCATCATCATCCGATTATAATAGAGTCAAGCAATGAGCACCAATGGGATCCCTACACATTTAAACCAATACAAGCAATATAGAATTGTATACAGGCACATTTTTAAAAGTCGTTCATACAACATATTTGGATCACTGGGTTGGCATACACGATGTTAGAAATTTGGATACCAACCCAATGAATTAATGGTTAAGTGTTTTGTGAAAATCTTGAAGGCGAAATATGCTCTCTCTGATAGGATTGTAAATATGCACAGTTGAAGAGTCCGATATTAGGATAAAACGTGTGTCCAGTGGTTTATACTTTTCATTAATGCTTTAATTAAGATTAGTCTCTAACGAATACCGACTACAAATTAAAACGTATTAATTAGAAATCAATCTGGAAAACTGATACGATTAATTACAGATACAACGACTCGACTTAATTGCATAATTAATGGTACCGATTCTATATAACTAGTTTGCATGTTAGTAATGAATGAATTGGGGGGATCGATTATGAATACAGTGATGTTGAGTGCTATTAGAGGTATGAGGTTGATTATGAATTCCCGGTTGTCCACACCGTGAAAGGGTTCTTCTAGATCTACCTGAAAAGGAAATTAGGTTAGGGGTGGTCTTAGTGACTTGAGAGCGTAATCACAGTGCCCAAGGGACAACTGCTTCAGATCGGTCACACACAACCTTTTTGTGAGTAATCTTCGTGTTAGTTCCGTACTTGTTGATACCTTGCCACCGGGGACGGATGTCCGTGGGATCAGGTGAGGTGTGCAATTTTAGGGTCGATCTTTCCTAACCACACCCTTCCTTTGTGGGAAGGCAGTACTGCTGTTATTCTGGATGTTTGAAGGAAACACCTTACTACCGTCACATCTCTGTACAATCAGTAGTACGACTTTATCCTCACACCTTGAGTTTGCTGCTTATGGTCTTATCGCTCTTTAACCGACCTGTCTGGCATGGTAGGACCTTGAAGAATGGTTGTTCCGGCCATTATAGCTAGATTGTGTCATCACGATGGATAAGCCCCACCACCACGTTAAGGTAGCAGCGACGGTTGGGCCACGCGTTACGTATGTCTGAACACCGGTTATCACAACGCGCAATGCTGAATAATATCGGGAACGGCTGGAAGAAAGTTAGGGGCGGCCTAACCAAAACGTGACATCAGTGCTTGAAGTCACTAACTTCTAGTCTTAGACATGTTGTTAGATGCAGACTACTTAGTTGGAGTCCGCGTGACCATCGTAACCAGTGGTTGGAGACTCTAGGTGACATGGTTCAGAATCGATCACAATGGCGTCGGTGTATGCACTCTCTGTCTTCCTTAAAACTGTGAGATTAAAATTGCTTTATACCTTTCTTTCTACCAACTAATCCTTTCTTCCTGTACTACATCCTTATACACAATCTTTCTTTTACATATTACTACCATTGAAGTGACTACTTCCATGAACTTAGTGCTCATCTTGCTGTGTTAATGATGTATGCCAACTTCGACCGATGTACATATGTACCTGGTCCTACGTTGTAACCGACTGACTGACTAATTGAATGAATTTATGGATATAAACGTGTACATAAATAAACAAACATTAACTCCAACTATGTGAAAAAAACAAACATTTTTTATAGTACACTTTATAGTTTAGTGCTAGAATATTCATTTACTTAGATGAAAGTATAATTCGAAAGAGAATGGAAACCATCAAATTATCGATTCAATGAAATAACAACAACAACAACAACAACAACAACAAACCCTTCACTTCCTGGTACTACACACAGTTTGACCTTAAGTTTACTCATCACGTGTATAAATCAACAATTGTGACTAGTGATAATTTATTTAAAGAGTAACAAAACAGGGTAGAAACTAACAAATGTTATTTCATTTGATAGAAATATAGACATATATAATTGCATGAACAAATGAATATGTTTATAAATTAATCAATAAACCCATATAGTACCTCTATACAGTAGTACAATATTATTTAGTGAGTAGCAGTCATAAGAGATAGAGTTGTTTAGACGAATATATAATCAGATTTGTTAGAAATTTATGAAATACATTCTTAATCTTAATTTAAGAAAATATATCATAGATAATATGAGAAATTGTATTCATCATAGATTGATCTTATTCGGAGTATCATTGAGAACTATGGGACCACCACATGGTTATTTTTATCTTAGTAAGGGATATCTTGGCAATATATAGCCATTATCTTATCAGAGGTCCGAACTAGGCCACCTGATGAACAAGGTTGGCATCTAGTGATACAACTTCAATTTCAAACAATTTGTGATATTGAGCAACAATAATCTAATGTGATTGGTAACAAGTGTTTCACTATCAACATGTTTGAATTGCACTAAATATGACTTCTTATTAGAACTTAAAGAACATCTTGAAGTCATAAATGAGCTGAATATTATAGTTCAGTTGAAGGGTTTTATGAAAATTATTTTCATTTTGTATGTTGTATTCATTGTATACTCAATTCGATTGGAGCACCACTGAGAACCATATGGCTCTTTCAAGTATGGAACTCTTCGAAAGTGCATACTTATTGAGATCGATCTGTAATAAATACAATCCACAAATTAAACTAATCACTGATGGTTGAACGAAAATGAAATGGATAGGAATAGGAATAATCATGAACATACATCTTGAAGTGCCATGCTGTTCTTGGTTATCTTTGAACTTTAAAATGTTAAGGAATCTCTGTTGTCTATCACCCTGTTTCAACACATATTTTTTATAAAGTATTGAATATCCTCCAGTTGTCTACTGTCTTATTATTAAAAAGAATAAGCCACTGGTATACAACCCATTACTCAAACTCTCAATAATATATAAAGAAGCTTCGACAAATTTAAAATGCAACAAACCTATACATGATTTGATGGTTAAACTTAAGAAAACTTTTAAGTTAGTAGGTAATAATTATGGAGTATGACAATTAGAGAGAAATTTCACAGATCAACATCGATACTTAATCATATCAGATTATAGAAGAAGAAGAAGAAGAAGAAGAAGAAGAAGAAGAGAATTAATAGGTTATAATCTCAGAGGGACTAGTTTAGCTAACGAAGTTTTCAAGGTTTTATGTTAAACAATCCTCAAACGTATAACTGGATCTTGAGAACAGAAAACACGAGAGCCAGAATTTTAAAGTTTTATCAACAATTGTAAACACATAGTTGACTTGGAAATTTGCAAAGCTCTATGAATGTTAGAGAGTCTCTGAAGCGCGATATTCTATTTAACTTGCAATCAATAGATATCAAAATCAACATAATCTGCTTACTTTCAGTCAGTCGATCGTATGATTAGAAGCTAACCTGACAAAACAGTTGACGGATATACAAAAACATAAAAAAGAAACAAGGCCACTAAAAAACCGTTAGCGAACAAGTTCATCAAAATAAATTTATTCAAGCATCTGAAGTTATCCACATCTGTCTTCTATGAATATGTTACTTTAATACATCCCAATATGTCAGACAAAAAAGAAAGGTTTAAGCTGGGGCTTGCAACGAAATCCTCGGTAAAAATTGAGCTCATATATATCCAGGACTCACACACTAGGTAAAATACCCCAAAATATTTGGCACGTAAATATTCATGTCTCACGACGAATGCTTCATCACTAGATCCCTGGTAGGGTCGTGAGTATGCATTGCTGAAGGGTCTCATACTAGAAAGAAACAGATGTCTAGTGTCTTCTGGTTTTCAGCGATAACTCAAATGTGATCAATTTTTAATAGATACTATCCACAAAAATGAATGTAATTCGTTTGCCAAGGATATATGTATGTACTCAACTTTGAACCATAGTTTACTCTCGTTTGAGGGCTAATTTAATACTAAATGATTGTTCAAACTTAAAAAGAATAAAGTGGGATTTGAACTTATAACCTGCTAATTGAAAACATAAATGTCTTTACTGTCATGAAAGACTGGTGGTTAATCACTTCTAATTTCAAAAAAATTAAAGCAATATCTATAAATTTACACAAGCGATGACTTACAACAATCTCATCATCACGCATATTTGCATGTTCTTTAACAGTGTGTAATACATGTGGATTTCTTGGTGGTCTAGGTGGTGGTTTATCTTCACTTGGTTTATATTCAACTTGTACATTTTTACTTCTCAATGTATTTTCACTAACATTTTTAATATTTTTCTGCCTTGAATGAATCATTTCTAAATCTCTATTCAAATAATTACTGTTGATAGGTTGAACTGCTGAATTCAGTGATGGTTGAGCATTGAGTTCATTGTTATCAGATTGATAAATGTTGGAATATTCAGGGCCTAAATTAAAAAAAAAGACAATATACTCAATATTTTATTGAGTGTTATGGTTGTTATTTATTTGGAGTGATCAACATCACTGACTGATCTAAGTAATTCATACAATCAAAATTAAACCACTGGCAAGTGCCAGAATTCTTGACTGACTTACATCCATCCATACAGGATAATGCTTAGATATGTATTTCAAAAGTAGATGATTTATGCAGATTATATAACATGGTTCACAAGCACAATTGAAATAAGTACTTAATAAGATAGCCTGAAGTGACCAAAATTGAGCCTTATAACAATTCATCAATCATCTCAAGATTATCTTACTGATAAAAAAACGACAATAACCTACCTAAATGATCCAGACTTCTTTTTTCATTTATTCTCTGTTTTTAAACAAAAATAGTAAATAATATCCATCAGTGTAAATCAGAATTTATATATGATTCTGAATTGAATAAGTTCATAGTTAATTATTTATTCATATTTACTTCAATTACTGATATACATATATAAGTACAGTTTAGTCTATTTATCTACAAGCTATTCATTTTAAATGAGGACCAGCTAATACTGTGCGTATATTGTATATTGTATTATAATCATTTTAACGCTCTAACATTCACATCAGTACAAATGACGTGTTTAATGTATTTTCATGAGATTAGCATAATGAAATACATAGTCTGTAGAATAAAATACATCAATGGTACACATTAAAGATTGAATCCTATTGATCCAGACAAGTAGCGCTAGTTGACTAGACCAACTTTGTTAAAAAAATTTCATAGCTGTTTGTTCATGATTAACCTAATTGTCATGATTTTTACACCATTTCAGATTAAAGGATGGCATTTTCCGTACAGTTCGAATTTAGATGATAGTCCGAGTAGATTGGTGATATGTTGTGTCGAAGTTAACTTTCACAAATTACGAAAACATTATAAATCAAAAGGCGAACAACATTAATGTGAGTTGTTATCTGTGCCCAATAAAATATATATTCAGACAAAAACACCAGTGAACGACTTTTAACTATATTATGCTTTCACACGAAGCCTTTTATTCAAAACCTAACTCACATCACAAGTCTTCTACTTCCTAATACGTGATTTCATTTGGACAGCTTGGATTCAGCTAGACGATTTGGACTTCACAGATTACCTAATTTTTCTATCTTACACACGCTAAAAAATGCAGGTCAAGGCAACCAGTGTAGCAGAAGCTTATGCATCAGTAGACCTGAACATACACAAGGAAAAAAGCAACATCTTCAAATACAACACAGAGAACATCTGTTCAGTCACACTTGATAGAGGAACTCGAGAAGATGTGGAATCCTTCACATACCTGAGAAGCATCATCGATGAACAAGGAGGATCTGATGCAGAAGTAAGGAGAGGATTGGCAAAGCAATGACAGCATTCCTACAGTTGAAGAATATATGGAACTCAAAACAACTATCAACCAATATCAAAGTCAAAATCTCCAATATGAACGTCAAGGTAGTTCTACTGTACGGAGCTGAAACTTGGAGAACTACCACAACGATCATCGGAAAAGTAAAGTTATTTACGAACAATTGTCTACACAAGATACTCAATGTCTGTTGTTCGGATACCATAAGTAAGAGCCTACTGTGGGAGAAAACAAACTAGATTACGTCTGAAGAGGAAGTTAGGAAAAGACGTTAGAAGTGGATGGGGCAGACGTTACAGAAATCACCAAACTGCATCACGATGCAAGCCCCAACTTAGAATCATGAAGGGAGACGGAAAAGAGGAACACACTACGTTGATAATTGAAAGCAGAAACGAAAAGAATGAATGGCAACTGTAAAGGATTGTCCAGGACAGAGTTCGATGGAGAATGCTGTTGGGCGGCCTATGCTGCTCCACGAGAAGTAACAGGTGTAAGTACGTAAGGTAACTTTATTAGTATGAGTAATTGTAAGACAGTAAATATTACATTATAGCAATAGTGCGCTAATCAACGGGACGGATTTCCTCATACGTGTGAATCATTTATCAAAAATTATGAATTTTCACATGTATGGACATTTATACGATTGGTCAATAATTTTATGAATCTTATGAAGGTAGTGAAAAACAATTAAGAACTCAGACCATATATAATGGAGGCAAAAATCGGCCTTCGTGATCAAAATTACTGGTTTCAAAATAATTTGGAACTGAATATCACAGATGCAGTATACTAATCTGAGAATTACTCAAAACTAACCACGAAAGACCACGCCAGTTGGTATACCTTGTCATCATATATCAATTTCGAGCAAAGTATGGTATTCAACGCAAACAGGTTAAATGAATAAAATGGAATACAATGTCTAACTCAGCGTGTGAATTTCAAGTGCATCAGTCGTGTGCTTCAGTTTGGACAACCGGGTAACATTAGCCCCCACACTCACAGTATGGTTTATACTCAAATACCTGGTTAATCAGTTGAATAGGAAGTTCGTTTACTTAAAATTGTTTATTTTATTCAGAAACCAATCGACGGTTGAGTTGTATTATATTGAATAGGCTTTTCAATGAATATGTTATATTGTACTGTTAATTAGAATTTTTGTATAGATATAAAAAAAGTAATAAGATCAGACAATCTCATCATTATGTGCAATATTTCGTCATAACATTCTGCCTGAAATTTACAACAGCTATCCTACGAACTAATGACTTTTGCCAAAATCTTCCAAATAATGGTTAATCAAAAAGTGAGTCTTTTTGGAATCACTACTTAACATTTATTCACATAGCAGCTTGGACGACATATTGCACATTACTGAGCGAATTTAAGCTTCAAGGAGTACTATAGTTCTATTGAATGAAATAAACTATCCAAACCAAAAAGTGATATAATCTTTAGTACATTCATCTTTAGGATAATAATAAACTAACTTTCGAAGCCAGGATTTTCTGTTCTGGTGAGTTGGACAAGTGTTGATCTGTGAAATGTGGTCGGCACTCCATAGTAAGCCCTACTGCCTGTGATTTGCAACTTAAATTTCACAATTGGTAAGATGTTGAGAAAAAGAAGAATACTTTTTAGACGTTTTGTAAATAGCAGTAAGCCAGCTTTGAAAAGTTTTCTCTGCTTCTGGTCTAAGATAATATGTAGCTCCAGAGTTTTCTGTGATCTGAAACAATTCATGGAAAACACCACCTTACTGTTATCCAGGGCGTATCATCTTCTTGATATGATACAGAAACACCACAATGATTGAGAAAAATTTTAAGGCAGTTCTTACGGTTTAAATGATCTACAAATATAAAAGAACCTTCTGGATTTACTCGGAAAGATAAAAAGACTATCGTGCTTAATATATGCCCATCTTTTTGAGATGCAGTACTTCTGTTCGTTCCGTACTAAATGCAGGATGAACCCGTGAATCACAACAAAGTCCATGAATGAGGTTGTTGAAGGGCGCACAGCTTACATCAGTCAACTGACCTTCATATACAACAACAGATAAGTTACTCTAACAAGGAAAATTTTAAAATCTTGGTTGACGGCAATTATGAGTAAAATATCTTTTCACAGGATTCTTAATGTTGAGAAACAGTTCCGAATCTCTAACAGCATCCACTTGGGTCAATCCAGATATCAGATACCAATAGTTTCATTGAATCAAAATAACAACAACCTGCATTTGAAGAAATGTTCATTCTGTGGATTTTCCGCGTCAGCAATAAGATTTAATTCTTGATAATTGGAAGGCGCAAGTCCTGTTGCATTTCTTTTGAAACTGAGGGCAATTAGTTAATAATCACAACAAACGAAATGAGGCACCTATGATACTGGAAGTAATAAACTACAAAACGAAGCATTCTACAAGAAGGCTGTGACTGTCAAATATGAAAAGAAATTGTTCCTGATAGAGTTTTAAGTAAGCACTGAAAATAATAGTAAATATTCCTGGGGTCAGTGTGTTGTGAACGAAGACTTGGGTGGGATAACCAATTTATGGATTAATGCAAAATTGCACAGTGTCTTCATAAAATATGATAACCATACAAGAAATATTTCATTTGCGAGTTTTAATCAATTTTTATTCATATCCTGTATGGTCTCAAACGGCAAAACGTTCTCGAAATCAATACTTCTGTGAGCCTTCGACATTTGATGCTGACCGCAATGGTTTTGATGACCCACTTAGCTGAAGGTGCTCAGCCATGCATTCGTACCAGATCATGAATGGACATGTCGCGCTATGCGTTTCTTTCAATTACTAACCAGTTCAGCTCAAACTTTACTTCAATTTACCGATAGCCTCCCAAATATATCTTCGAACTCTCTCATTTCTGATTTCTGATTTAACTTAGTTAGGATGCTGCTATTGCAAAAGCGTTATGTATAAAGACGTTGAATTTGGAATACTTGTGGCCTCTTCAGATTCTCCCAGTTCATAATTCATTTTTATTTCCCATTCTGTTCCCTTCAAACAGATCTTTTTAACCTTCTGGCGCCAGGTTTTGCACATCTGAATGGTGTTACATATTATACCGTAAGAGTATCTAATGTTTTAGGAATAAGCTCCAAAACTGTTTGGGTTACGTTTGGGGCAGTACACTTACGGGAATTGACACACACAGTATCACACGAGCCAATGCCTATGTTCTTTTCTTTGGTGCTAGGTGCAAACTAAAATCATTCCGAAAGTATGGATTCACTGTTGGCATTCTGGATATCCTGATATTGACAAGGGATAGATTACTTTTAGTCTGGTTGTTTATTTTACTTACTCCTATTGAGGAGCCGAAACACCAAGAAGACTAAAGGTCTTCGTCCTAAACCCAAAGTCATCTGCGTATAAGAGAATTTGAGAGGAGAAGGTATCAGATAGGCGGTCAGCAAACAATAAGGAAAGTAAAAGTCTAAGAATTGAAATTTACGCATCCCATATGTCATCAGAAGCCAATCGGATAGTACAGAGTGCATGATATTATGTTTTCCATCCCTTAAGAAACCTCGAAGGAATTTCGACAGGCATTTTTCTACCTTGTAGTTTAAATTCTATTCAGCGCACACTATGATCAACTTCCTGAGTAATAACAAACGTATTTTTAATTATGTGGAAATTCGGTATCGAATATTTTTTATTCATTTAGTGATCAAGTACGCTATTCTAATGAAGAATAATGAATATTTTTGTGCATAATATAGCTGAACACCAATGATCATGAATTCATCAATCTGACATTGACACACCGAGACAGATATTGTATTCCGAAATGATAAACAGTGATTTGGATTTGACACATCTCTACCAAGCACCATAGTTTTTTTTATTTCAAGACTATAAGTGGACAAAATTCTTGTTCAGTATTTTGCACGTTTAAATGGACTGCACAGTGTGTACGGAGCTTTCGTATGAGCAGAAAAAGATGCAAAGAGATTTTGTTAGCCGGGTTTCGTGTTATTTTAAGATGGTTTAATGGATTTTTATATGATATGCACTCGTTGAGATGATCCCTTAATAAAAGCATGAAAATTTACAGGTCAATGCCCCTTGTTTATTTGGCAACCCAGTTTGTGAAATTTAACAATAAGACCAGTCAGGACGTACCAGGAAAATTATGGTACAATATTATTAACCGTATTATTTTTTAGGCTAAAAGGGAAGCAGTTTCTGTCTTCACATTAGTTGCAGAAAATTTAAACTTAGGTCAAAAGGGCTAATGCGTATGTCATTAGGATACCACCGATGTAACAATTTTGGACAATTTAGTAAAAGTGTTATACTATATATCCATCTTATATATACATATATGTTACATTTCTGCTAGGGCAGGTAAACACCATTTTCACAAGCATGATCTATAACTTACAACACAGGTTTGTTTACAACATGTTTCCTAAGTTGGGTTGTTGAATAAATGTAATCAATAAAAATAAAAGACAGTACATCGTGCAGATGTCCCAGAGAGTTAATGGTTAGGTTTATATTTTACTATAGCACTGCGTGCAGTTTTCGATATATTTTCCAAAGTGGCATCGTGTCCACATTGTACGTCAGGTTCAAACTAGGCGTAATTGTGTTGAGATCCTAGTCGTGCTAAGCATTAATGCTACATAAGTTTTTGAATTTATAGTTGCTTTGAAGTAAACTTATAGGGCGCTTAACATGAAGTGCGACCATGAAAAATGGGTACGTCAAGTATGCTCCAGGAGTCAAAAGCTCCACAGCTGTACCCTGAGAGCGTAATGCTGAAGAAAACAAAGGAAGAGCAAGACACTTGGATATGAGCGCTAACCAATGCTTGACATTTTTTAGTGGAACGGACATAGGTATGATAAACAAGTAAATTAAACTCATACTCGTTCCTGTTGTTAGAGCAAAATGTGATTAGAGCCTCCACATAAGAGAATGCAGTAATAAAGAACATGGCTTTTTTCTTCACATGAATTTACTAAAAGTGTAAGATTTTTTGGAAACTTTATATGGCTGTGTGAAGATTTCTTCAAGCAGACACTTTTGCGACCCATTACAATTCATTCCTTCTGTAGCTTTTGAACGCTGTTTGGAATGATGAAGTGTTCAGGTTGGTTTGAATGCGCGCTGTCACCCAGATGAAACTAAAACAAAGGAATTGGTCAAATTGGGGTTCTCGATCTAATTATAACTATAAATATACGGTATTACCTAAACAAATATTACCACCTGACTCTTCAACCAATAATTGTTTATTCATTAGTAAAAAAATGCAACAAATAAATGGCATTCCATTCTTTCTGGATAGACTACGTACAGAATGTTTAAAAGATTATATTTAATTTCATCATAACATGAAGTATTTTCAATTCTGGAAGAGTGCCTCAAATTACAGCCAAAAATGAACAAGTACAGTCCGTGCAGGCAACAGGGGAGCGAATGGTCGCCACAATTTTTGTTTAAAACTACTCCATCAAAGTACTTTATCCTAGATTTTGACCAGGCCAACGCATGCATGTGTAAACAGACTTCAACGATTATCAATAAATATATTTGTAATATCCCAATGAGTAGAAAATTAGATTTTCTGTTGAAGATTTCTCTGAAGAAGTGACTTACCCTAAGTCAAGAAACGTCGGAAAATCTAATTTTCTACTCATTTGGATATTACAAATATATTATTCATTTATAACAATCAACCTAATGCTCAATTTATTCGAAATTATCAAATCAAATCTTATTAATGATACCTTCAACGATTATCTCTCACTTCAAAGTGTTTTAATTAGGAATCTTCAAACATCACTTATCATGATTGCGAGCCGTAACATCACAATGTACGAGAATACTGTCATATAAAGTAAGAAATATCTGGAGAGCACTAATGAATAATAAGCAATAATAAGATTACCGGGTAACGCATTAACCTGTGTGGTAGGTTGTTGGAGTGACTTTTCAGATAAACGGTTTCTCAACCTATACAACAACATAGACTTGTGTTGCTATGCTCATACCTATGCTGACAAAAATATCAAGCTACAATAAATTAAAATACGGACATCGGTCAATTAAGACCAAGCCTCATAGCCATTATGATAGTTTCTTTTACTTTGCACTGTGTATAGCGGCATCCTTCAGCTCAACGGACACAACTACTATGGGAGTACAATTACTCAACCAAAGGGATCGACTACGCCCAAACTGCGGAAGTACTTTTCTACAGGTGTGATTCTAAGATATTCTCTAGGTTGTCGAACCCAGAATCTTAGTTTAGCAAAAGTCAGGAAAAGTGAGCTGTTTAGCTTGATAGACTTTATCTGTTTCTAAAATGTAAATTAACACATTATACAAATATACAATGCAGTCTATTAAACAGGGAAAATTTGAGACACAAAAAGCATCCCGAACAGCAACTACAGGATAGGGAAAATGGATCAACAAAGCGAATAATGTTTTATAATGAACATAAAATTGTGATTGGTGAATAAACAAGGCATACAGGGTCGAAGACGGTTAATGCAGTGGTTGGTGTTTCATATTATCACTGGTGTGTTTGTTTATCAATCACTATTTATACAAACTTTAGAGATTATCAGCGATACCTGTGTTAACCAAACACTGACAAGACAGAAACCAACTGTTGGGTCAAAACTGATGTAGATCGGATTTCGTATGACTGTCAAGTTATAATACTGCTCTCGCCTGTTATTGAGACACGATTGATTGACACGTTGGTAAATTGCGACCCAAATAACAAAAAGGCGAATTCCAGTTCAGATAGCAAAGTCTATCCGTAAATTACAAGTAATCAACTTGAATATATTGTGTTAATAACTATCATAGCAATTACACGAAATATCTTCAATTTTTAACTTTCCGGAGCAAAAATTTCGAAATACCGTGTCAAATAGCGTTAGACTAAAATGTTCGAGATCAAAGATATTAACAAACAAGTTCAAATGTTGATTGAAACCATGTATCCAAAACATATTGAAATCAATAATATTCAATATAAAAATTAGTATTTTTTTCAATAGTTTTCAGTTCCTCCAGAAATGACAGACTCTGGTAAAACTGTAGATTTTGATCAATCAACGCGAGTTAATTCAAAACCTAATATTTGAATTGGATGCGGTTCTAATAAAAGAGTTCATTTATATTCATCATAAAAGAATACCTAAACGAATAGCATTACTAGGTTGAAGACATTAAAGTGTTACTCAACAACAACTGTACAAACAAATATAAAATTACATCAAGTCATTGAATCTTTAAATAATACATGTTAGACACTGGTCATGACAATAACACTTAAAATAATTTAGAAATACTCATCTGTCATTAGAAGGTTGACCGATCCCGTCAATTCAAGCAGCACCAGTTAAAACGCAAAAAAGGAACTAACACCGTCCCCACACTTAAGAGCTTGTAGCAGTATATAAATCCTCAAAATCAATGCCCTTGTAAGTCTTCGACATTTAGTGCCCACTACATTAGTTTTAATGGACTCACCTAGAGGAAGATGCTCGGTCATGCATCCACACCAGATCACGAGTGATTAAGTAGTGCTTCACTTCTCCTACAACCACTAGCCAGTTTACATTGATCACTTCTCTATACATCGACATTCTATCAAATATATCTTCGAACATCTTCGCTTCTGACTTCTGCTTTCACGTTTCGACTATAAAAGGTGTTACTGGTTAAGGTGTTGTCAAACTTCGAATACTTGTGATATCTCTAGGTTAATTGAAGCAAAACGGACCCATACCATAGAATTCTCATAGGTACAGTAATACTTCATAGAAGCCAAATTTCCAGTTAGAATAAATCATAATACTCCCATCTGAAAAGACGAGTAAACGGGATATACAAATAATTGTATGGATGAACGGGTTTACACAAACAAATACACGTTGAAAGACATGAAAACTCATGCGCTGATTACCTAATGAAAATCGAATTTTCCCACAGCACAACTACAGCGTCTACCACTGTTTGCTGCCATCATCTATAGTGATGTAAGGTTCGAACTACCAGCACAGAAATTTAAATTGCTTGATTTATTTTTAAATCTCATCGGACTGACAGTTTGCACCATATTACTAGCCCTACTCGTATCTTAACATATTGAGTGCCCGAAAAACAAATTAAACCAAAACGGGATGAGTGGAATCCACATTTCTGGCTTTTGTAGGGACAGTGGAAATAATCATTAAGCCTTTTCAGATTCGACTTTATTTGGAATTTTACTCTGAACTTTGTAGATGATCAGTGGTCAGAAGCTGTTGACTCAAGCTGTTGGTGATTCTTCTAGTCTTCAAGATAGCTTTGACACGTATAACGATGAATTTGTAAAATTTTTTAAATAAGCGATTTGAGAAAATTGTGAAGGAGAACTATGCCTCAGACCTCTCATGAATGTACAGTTATATCTGGAGAAAAGACTGGATCAATCATGAAGAGACAATCACGAAGTTAATATGATTTTTCGAGGCTAAATGCATTCATTTAGTTGGTATGTGTTACAGTATGCAGCTTTGCTTGCTACCTTGACGTGGTGGTCGGGCTTGCCTATCGTGATGAAGCAACTGAGCTATACTGGCTGGAACAACCGTTCCTCAAGGTCCTACCATGCCAGAAAGGTCGGTTGAAGAGCGGTAAGATTAAAAGCAACAAAACCAAGGTCCGAAGGCGAAGTCCTACTGCTGACTGTACAGAGGTGTGAGGCACAGGAAAAACGTTATGACCGTTCGAAGTAGCCCGCGCTTTCGTTTCAACGACCTTGAACAGCCTGACAAGAGGCGGTCATTCCGTATTTGTATTGCCGTGGGTTGGTTGGGTTTCATGAGTGTCAAGTTTTTTCATAATTATGTCATGTTTTGCTGCATTGAAAAGCAAAAAATAATTATCAAACGCATTATTCTAGCATTCTCTTTCTTGTAGTTTACACGTTGGCTCTGTTGCTGCTTCGTAGTTTGATCTGTGGTGCCAACTGCTGTAGTAAGCCTCTACGAAATGTCAAATCAACGGTAAATCCTAATTATTTGTAGTTCTTCCTTGAGTTATTACTGTTTCAAGGGATTATTTTTTTATAAACAGTGATTTCTGTTTGTAGTGCTTCGTGCTCAAGCGACATTTCAGTCGACCTTAGCGAACCTTTTCAAAGTATGATACTGAACAAGCGTTTTGCATACTGGGATGACTTTGATAACGCCCTTAAAGAGTTCCAAAAAGTATGGAAGAGTGATTTTATCATTTCTCAGACTACGTGCACTCATTACATCCACGCAGAAAGCAGGTTGCTGAAGGATGTCAGGTTCAAATACCTGTTTGTTGCTTTTCATTGTACATTTGGTCATAAGCGGAAATCAGAAGGTTTGAAAGTGAATCAAAAATCGCGAGAACTTTAACTAATATGTGACGTTTAAGGTCTAAATTCCTTAATTGTCAATCAAAGTTCCGTGTAAGAGTGGAGGCGGAAGGATATGTCATCACATCTTACAAGATGCTCCACAATCATCCATGTAGTAGTTCATGGATGGTTTGTGATCCATGGACAAGAAGTAAAAGAGAATTTAAAGCCAGTCATTTTGCAGTCGCAGTCAACTGATGAAATTATAGAATGTGTCAAGGAGAGAACTGGTAAGGTGGTCACTGTTGTTGATGTCAAGTCTATGAAAGCTGAACTCTCCACAGGTTTCTGTGGGATATGAGGCCGGAGACTGGGTGTCTAATGTTGATTGCGGGAAGCATTATGCAGTGGATCTAAATACTTTTGAATGTGAATGCAGTACATTTCTTATGTGTCGATAACCATGCCGCCATCTGCTACTCGTATATTTTAAAAGACGAACTCTTTCAGGTAAGCTATATTGATTTTGAAATATAAACTGTAGAGCTAATGAACTTCTTAGGTACTGCAGGTGCAAGTTACGTGTTACCAATAACTTGCAAAATGACACATCAATAGCGCTATCGACACAAAGAAACGAGTATGTAAGTGTTCTGCGAAGCCAAAAAATTAACAGGCGTCATATCCTATGGAAGTATGGTGAAAGTTTCGCAACGGAAGTTGAGAAGAAAGTGAACAGTTATTATTTAAGAATTATTAATGATAACCTGTAAACAAGTTTTTATGCTAAAAAGTTAAATAAAGTACTTCATAATTTTCGTTCTCCTCTTATTCCTTCGTTGTTGGGGATATTGTCCACGAGTCGGTGTCTGTAAGAATTAAGAAGGACGTAAAGTCTTACTGAATAGGCATTCATTGTATTTCGTGGTTTCTTCTCAGCTGCTTACAACGAAATGTGCATTACAATTTAACATTTAGGTATGAAGCAGTTGATATAAGTAAATATAAATAGTTGGAATAACGTAGGTCATCAATAATAACAATGCATATATGCAGGTCAAAGGTCATTTATTTATAGAACAAATGATACATTAAGGGTGGGTGGGTCGAGTAGACTTCACAGACGGATAAGTGGTGTGAAAATTTTATAGGTTATAAAGGATCCTTGCATTTAAAAATTGATAAGTTGGGTTACGTAGAATTTGAATAGGACCAATTAAGTGTGTATGAGTGACAGGGTACTTTAACAGATCGCTATATAACTAAAAAATGAAATGAATTATTACGTAACCCGTCTTATTACTTGCTAATTCCGTGAATTATAATGCATTCATATTACTCTGCATCAATATTTGTTCTAATATCATATACACTGTTTTTGCATACTTACACGATTTATAATGTAAAACACTGAGTATAGTTGTGATATTTACAATACTGAGAAACAAAAAATCAGTCTTGAAACAAACAATTAAGCTTACTTAGCCGTATCATATTCATTACGTTTATCAAATAGCAGGTAACAGAATGTACCTATAAATCTCTTATTTGCAGCACTGTTATTCACAACAGATTTCGGATTCCGTTAATAGAAATTCATCGGTAATCTGCAGAACATATCCAGAAAATCATATTACTGTGAACGCTTCACAGTCTCATGACATTTCTTTATACCAGGTTTGTGATTTAAATGAAATGTTATTAACAAGTTATATAATATTCATAAATGGATTACCGCTTAATTGCTTGTTCTTTACATTTTATAAACAACTACAAACATCCATGTTCATCATCACCACAATAAACGAGGTGAACCATATGTAATGTTTAAGAGCTTATTTCCTTGAAAACTTAATCTGTGACCTATTTTATAACTTGAAAAATGGTGAATCTTACTTGCTTGAGTTTGTATTCTTGCAAATAACCTAATTAGGCTTACTAAACAATCACTTAGCTGGTAAGCAAATAATACGTCAAACTGCAAATAAATTGGAATAAAAACTATGTAGCAACCATAAACAATACAAAAAGGTACGTGAGATGGAAAAAGCCTGTTAATAGTTGATAAATAATGACACAAAAAATCCACGAGAATATGTTACACGTGCGCGAAAACCCATAACCTTACGGTCGTACTGTGCCGAGGTGTGACAGCAGTAAGGTGTTTCCTTCAGACAACCAGCATAACAGCGATGCTGCCTTCCCAAAAGGAGGAGTGGGGTAAGAAAAGGTCGACCCTAAAAATTCACACCTCGCCTTATCACACGGATATCCGTCTCCGGCGGTAAGGTCTCAACAAGTACGGAGCTAACACATAAATTACTCATAAAAAGGTCGTGTGTGACCGACCTCAAGCAGCTGTCCCTTGGGCACTGCGGTCACGCTCTCAGCTCACTAAGACCACCTCTAATCCAATTTCCTTTTCAGGTACCTCCAGGAGAACCTTTCCACGGTGTGGGCGACCGGGAAGTGATAACAACCCTCATACCTCTAACAGCACTCAAGACCACTGTATTCATAATCAACCTCCCTCTTCAATTCCTATTATTCCTCCTACATCGACTTTATACACTAAACTTCCTCTTTTAGCTTCCTCCTCAAGTGTCACCACAGCCAACGATTCTAGTGCGCAAAACACTGTCCCAGGTCTACTGAAATCTCGCTCCAAACTATACATTGGAGCCTTCAACGTACGCACACTATGCCAAATCGGTCAGCAGGCTTCCTTGGCTAAAACCTTAGAATCTCGTACGATTGATGTATGCTGTGTATCCGAAATACGCATACAGGATCCTAGTGTGGTCATTCACTTGACCTCACCTCGGCGAAACGGAGTGCCGACGAGATACACCCTCCGTGTATCTGGCGACCCGATGGCTAGTTCTCGTGGACTTGCAGGTGTAGGCATAGCACTAAGCATGAGGGCGGAACAAGCGCTATTAGAGTGGATCCCCGTTAATAGTCATCTATGCGCTGTTCGGCTAAACGGCTCCGTAAGAACTCGAAAGGATAGGGACACACGTCGTTGCCTTTTCGTCGTTTCTGCCTACGCTCCCACTGACTGCAGTTCGGATGAAGTGAAAGATGAATTTTACAGAAAACTCTGAACTTCTTCAGAAAGCTAAACGTTCAGACATAGCACTCGTAGAAGGCGACTTTAATGCCCAGGTAGGTAACTTAAACGAAACAGAAAGATATTTAGGTGGGTATTTTAGTATTCCGGCACAGAGAACAGATAATGGTGATCGTCTGCTGCAACTGTGCTCAGACAATCGTTTATTTTTAGCAAACACAAATTTTAAGCATAAGGAGAGACATCGTGTAACATGGCGACCCCCTGCACCAAACCAACGATGGACTCAAATAGACCATATTGCCATCAGTTATCGTTGGAGAGGGTCGATAGAAGATTGTCGCTCATTCTGGAGTACCTGCTTGGACTCCAACCATGCCCTAGTACGAGCACGCATCTGCTTGCGCCTCACTGGACGCAAAAATCCACACAAAAAAGACTCATTGAAACCGAATTGAGTAATGAGAAAACCAAAAGTAGGTTCCAGGAACAACTGAGGTCACACTTAGGTAGTTCTGAAAACGAGGCTGACCCAGATGTTGATTGGGAAGACATACAAGCAGCTGTGGAAACAGCAGTGACATCTACTAGTGATTTAAACCACAGGGTTACAAAGAACCAATGGATTTCTTCAAGGCCTATTACACTGATAGATTCTCGTAAACTCATCCCATCAGGTTCTGAACACGATGAAGAGCGTAAAGAAATCAGATCTAGATTAAGCAAAAGTCTAAGGAACGATCGTGAGCAGTCGTGGGCAACGAAAGCAAAAGAGATGGAAAAGGCGGGGGCTATAGGGAACACAAGACAACTCTACAGGCTAATAAAAGAAACTGGAATTAATAAATCAAGTGTAAGTCAGACTATTTCGGAAAAAGACGACACTCTCATCTGCTCCCAGTCCAGACGTTTAGAATGATGGGCGGAACATTTTAAGGAGCAGTTCAGTTGGCCTTCATCTACTCTACAACTACCCTCTATTCCCAGACAGTATGAATGGAACATTGAAGTAGGTCCTCCAACTCTAGCTGAAGTTCAAAAGGCTATAGCTAATCTGAAATGAGGAAGGGCAGCTGGTCTAGACGGATTGGCCCCAGAGGACTTTAAGGATGGTGGTCCAGTTTTAGCGATTAGGTTGACTAATATTTTAGCTAAAATCTGGGAGTTAGACGTTATCCCATCTAACGGTCACAATCACTTATCTTCCCAATGGATAAGAAAGGGTCAAAATCATCCTGTGACAACCATAGAGGGATTAGTTTAACTAATATAGTATCTAAAATACTAGCCTCGATAATTATGGGATGCCTAACTAAGACTCGTGAACTGGTCGTGGATGCATCGACCACATATTCACCATTCGTCAGGTTCTAGAACACAGACATACTTATCGGCGTCCGAAAATAGTGATCTTCCTTGATTTAAAAGCAGCGTTTGACTCTGTCGACCGAGAGGTTCTGTGGCAGTGTCTGTCATTGAAAGGCGTACCTCAGAAGTACATAAACCTTGTGAAAGCTCTTTACTCCAACACTACTAGTCGAGTCAGAGCTTATGGCGAACTGTCATCTGCATAATCAATCTTACATATAACTAGTAGTAATTTCCACTTGAACTAATGTCGATAAGACTGGAACTTTGTTGCAGTTTATTTCAATAGAATGCTTTTCAACTAGAAGCGGGAACGCTTTACTATGGACATACCTAAGATTTTTGGAGTTAATTACATAATGACAAGAGTCTGGCTCCAAGTGACGCAGCGTTGTTATCTAAAATTTTATCAAACCGTAACTGACTCCTGGGAGGTCTAGGTCAGTTAATCTATAGACCGGTCGCTAATTTATGACAATCGATAAGCTATGTTCTCATATAAACTTTACCCATTTACTAAAACAAAGTGAGTAGTAATAATGTGTCAATTATCCTCAAAACCACAAATCATCCTTCCATTAATAAACACAAACCAACGTTTGAAGCAAGTACTAACTACCATAGGATAAATGTATGCTCTACCAAATGCAGAACAGGAACATTACCCGTTACATTTTTGTCCCCTCCCTGCTTAAAATTGATAAATGTTTATGGAGCACTGCAAATGCATAATTTTTTACAACTAGACCAACTATTCTAAACAGACGATAACTGTTTCGGCACCAATATTTAAAATATATGGTTCTCAGTTTACTGCGTTTACCGAGCTAATAGTCACACAGAACATCGGTTACAATTTCAGAACATTTGGTTTTCTGAATCCGTACATATTAGTTAAGCATACAATACAGTCTAAATGCATGTGAAGAAAACTAAGTACATCTACATAAACCGATTGACGTAGGGACTAGATACTATTAATATTAACATAACTTATATTATTACAGACTTAATTATAACCTAATGAAAAATAGGCTTATGTTGCAAAGCTAAACAGTGGTCGTGCACTTCACTAAACAAACACAACTGTGTACTACCGGAAAAATTTAAGTACATCGTACAATGACCAAAAACATATCATTTATCCTCCCCAATGCTAACCGTCATATACTTCATGGTATCTTTGCACCGTCATTAGCAACTGTTAAATGTTATTATTGTGAATCGAATTATGTCGACTGCTTCATAAAAGCAACAAAATCGGGAAATCTGTTTTCCAAGTTCCTGTTATGAGCTGAATCAAAGTCATCTTAAAAGGTGACGGGAGATAGTCGAAAATAGAGATGGATAAGTACGACATCGTACGCATGCAGCAAGACAATAAATGTTTTGATTTCAGTTAATCACCGTAAGTTGGTAGGTGCCATCTCTCAGACCCATCAATAACCTACAGTTTTTTGGATAAGTAAACACTAACTTCATAGCTTGATGCTAAATCTTCATATTAGGCAAACAATACTTTTTGGGCATGTTTATACTCGTGAGCAAAGCTAGGGAGTCAAAGATAAATAACATCATATACAACGCAATATTAATTTATGGCTCACACAATTAATCATAAAATTACATCTGTTCAACCTGAGTTTGATAGCACGATTATACATGATTAATGCTTTGAAGATACAAGTTAGCAAATCACTGGATATTTTTTATGCTGCTTACTTACAGACTGTATACTAAATAGGAAGCAATGCTGAAGTGCTCACAAAACCACCTAAAAAGTATGGAAATATCTGTCACAGATGATGGTATTTACAAAATTACGTTGTCTATAAAATCCAATATTTGTAAAGACCCAAATGAGAAAACGTGTAAGCATGTAACTGTAGGATTGGTAACAGTTCAATATGTATTAATTAGGATTGAAATTGCGCAAGTCCTAAAGACAAATCCAACACCAGGAGCCAATCAAATGGAAATTGCAATCCCGCTTTCTTTATGGCTAAAACAGGTATGGTTACAAAATAACATATCTACTAACAGGACAATTCTACCTAATCCATGGAAAATGATAACACAAAACGAACGCAGCTAAAACCTAGTAAAGAACTCAGGTCAGTAATGATTATATACTGAATCAAATTTCGAGATATCAAGGGCAGTTGAAGACGTATTATTAAAACATATACAATGAATAACATATTCACAACATAATAATAAAACCCACAAGAGACCGATTCTCTTTATCAAGTAAGAGACATCTACGGAACCTCCTAAGTAACTGAACCACAGCAGTCGCCTGTTTGACGACTGACTCAAATGACGTGGAATCAGTAAAACTATGCGGAGCACTTGATCAAAATCAGCTGGAGGTTGACTAATTACGTAAGGAAATTAACTGAAGCATTAAGATGTTGATAGATAGCCCAAATACTGTGGCATGTTTCTTACTATTTCGACAGCTCGAACATCACTTTAACACCAATCTCCTAATATAATAAATCTAAATTATGCTATAGCAAGTGATCATGATAACTTATCTCCGAAGTTAATGACCCAATGTTGCTAGTTACACATAAGTGATAATCGACTTACTCCTCTCATTTTGATTGACTGCTGACTAGGTCACTTTATGAATGATACAAGCTCTAAAAATGAAACTAACTTGGTCGCTAGAACTTCTAGGATTCAATGACTTGGAATCATCTAGCATCTAATCAAGACTTCAGGACCATTAAGACTATATTTAAGGGTTTTTAAATCTACACCGCAATGCTCTTGTCCTATCGAATATTATAACATTCGTCAGTTATATTTCACAAACAAGGTGTGGCATATGGGTGTTGACTTAAAAACCAAACAATAACCTTCATTTCCGACTTTAGTGAGACTCTCCTATTTGAACAACTAAGTATTCAGTTCTCTGAGTCATAAGAAACGGACATATGGTACTAATTTATGATTTTCTACTGATCATACATTTACTATCGACTTGTACTTGCTAGTTAAATTCGAGTAAATAAAATATCACAATTGTGACAGTTTCGTAAATAAAAATACTCAGGTACCTTGCATTATAATAATCACATTAACGTAAGGAGTTGCAAAAGCCCTGATAGGACAGGTATAACCGAATTAAAGACAAAATCAGAATTGGGACCAACACTATGTGTAACACCAGATGAAGTTAAGAACCTATGCTTTTTCGCTACACCTTTACGATCTGGATACTAGAGGAAAACTAATGGATGTCGCCACACTAGTTTTCATGGTGGGACCACTGGTTGAATAGTAATCAGTAAATCCTTGAAGTCCTATCATACCTGACAAGTCAGTTAAAAGTTTTTAGTGGGGTTTTGTTCTCTAAACTGGATGGTTTGTTCGTGGAGCTTTCATCGTTATTCTGAACATAATCAGCTCGAACTTCAGATAGAAGTGTTCGAATTTGCCCCATATATAGCTCACAGCTTGTCCTATGGACCTTGATCTTGATCTACCTGAAGTTTGTGCTGATGTCGTCCAGAAAAACGATGAAAGCTCAACGATCAAACCATCCAGCTCAGAGGACAAAACCATCAAAATCATCCATCTGAGCTACAAATCTCCACCATCTCAGTTAGGTTTTATGACAAACTAATAAAATTAAAACCTATAAATGAAATCATACTGGAAACGGCAAACCAACATCTCCAATGATGTTGACTACTTAAAATGAGAGGATGAGAATGTCGGTAGTGAAAATAGCTTAACACTTAACCAGGGATAGTCTAGAAGAAACTAATACAACGCGGATTTAGTTTATTAATAACGTCCCGCAAAAAGTACTCTCCCATACTATAGGCTGCCGGTGTCAACCATACAAATGTCACAAATACAATTTGGACTTATCAAGTTAACATCTAACCCCTTTCTTGTTTCCTACTACTTCATCATGAATACAAGATATCCGGATAATACGGATATTTGGAGAAATATATGACCTTATCTTTGAGACTTCAGCCAGTACAATAGACATCAATTGTATCACAGCACTCTCAGCAGTGACATCTACTAGTGATTTAAACCACAGGGTTACAAAGAACCAATGGATTTCTTCAAGGCATATTACACTGATAGATTCTCGTAAACTCATCCCATCAGGTTCTGAACACGATGAAGAGCGTAAAGAAATCAGATCTAGATTAAGCAAAAGTCTAAGGAACGATCGTGAGCAGTCGTGGGCAACGAAAGCAAAAGAGATGGAAAAGGCGGGGGCTATAGGGAACACAAGACAACTCTACAGGCTAATAAAAGAAACTGGAATTAATAAATCAAGTGTAAGTCAGACTATTTCGGAAAAAGACGACACTCTCATCTGCTCCCAGTCCAGACGTTTAGAACGATGGGCGGAACATTTTAAGGAGCAGTTCAGTTGGCCTTCATCTACTCTACAACTACCCTCTATTCCCAGACAGTATGAATGGAACATTGAAGTAGGTCCTCCAACTCTAGCTGAAGTTCAAAAGGCTATAGCTAATCTGAAATGAGGAAGGGCAGCTGGTCTAGACGGATTGGCCCCAGAGGACTTTAAGGATGGTGGTCCAGTTTTAGCGATTAGGTTGACTAATATTTTAGCTAAAATCTGGGAGTTAGACGTTATCCCATCTAACGGTCACAATCACTTATCTTCCCAATGGATAAGAAAGGGTCAAAATCATCCTGTGACAACCATAGAGGGATTAGTTTAACTAATATAGTATCTAAAATACTAGCCTCGATAATTATGGGATGCCTAACTAAGACTCGTGAACTGGTCGTGGATGCATCGACCACATATTCACCATTCGTCAGGTTCTAGAACACAGACATACTTATCGGCGTCCGAAAATAGTGATCTTCCTTGATTTAAAAGCAGCGTTTGACTCTGTCGACCGAGAGGTTCTGTGGCAGTGTCTGTCATTGAAAGGCGTACCTCAGAAGTACATAAACCTTGTGAAAGCTCTTTACTCCAACACTACTAGTCGAGTCAGAGCTTATGGCGAACTGTCATCTGCTTTCGCGACCTCAAGTGGCGTCCGCCAAGGCTGTCCACTTTCTCCATTTTTGTTCAACTTCATCATAGATCTACTGATGGAAATAACGCTCTCATAGACTGAATTCTCGGGCATCGACCTCCTACCAGGGGGTCCACTTATCGACTTAGAATACGCAGATGACATAGTCCTGTTTGGTGAAGACGCTGATAATATGCAGTCTCCTGGTAGCACTGAGTAACAATGCCAGAATGTTTGGGATGCACTTCTCTCCCTCTAAATGCAAGTTGTTGCTTCAGGACTGGTCTGCGTCAACACCTGAACTAAGGATAGGGAATGAAGTAGTCGAACGCGTTGACAACTTCACTTATCTTGGAAGTCTGATCAACCCTAATGGGTTGGTGTCTGACGAAATCTCAGTACGGATTCGAAAAGCTCGCTTGGCCTTTGCCAACTTACGTCATCTATGGCGAAGGCGAGATATCCGTCTATCAATTAACGGACGAATATACTGCGCGGCAGTTCGTTCCGTCCTACTATACGGCTGCGAAACATGGCCTTTATGAGTAGAAGATACTCGTAAGTTACTAGTGTTTGACCACAGATGCCTTAGAAATATTGCGGGTATCTGCTGGGATCACCGGGTAGGTAATAGTGAGGTTAGACGCAGTGTATTAGGGAATGATGGTAAATCAGTTGATGATGTTATGAATCTTCATCGACTGAGATGGTTGGGCCACGTGCTGCGTATGCCTGAACACCGATTACCACGACGCGCAATGCTAACCGGTGTTAGGGATAATTGGAAGAAAGTTAGGGACGGCCAAACCAAAACGCGGCACCAGTCCAAGAAGTCACTAACTTCTGGTCTGAGCCATGTTGGTTGACGCAGACTGCCTGGTTGGGGTCCGCGTGACTACCGTAACCGATGGTTGGAGACTCTGTGACATGGCTTAGAATCAATCATAATGAAGTAGGTGTATACATTCTGTCTTCCCTCAAACTATGAGATTAAAATTGCTTCATATCTTTCTTTCTACGAACTAATTCTTTCTTCCTGTACTATCTCCTTATATGCAATCTTCTATATATTACCACCACTGGATTAACTAGTTCTATGAATCCGGTGTTTATCTTGTGCTGATGCGGTATGGCAACTTGAACCGATGCATATATGTGCCTGTTCCTACGTCGCAGCTGACTGACTGACAGCACTCAGTCTGGTGTAGATGAGTACTTTAGTATTCACTAAACATTAGTGAATCGCTGAGTGAGGTGTAATGATACTATATGATTGATCAAACTGAGGTAGTGTTAATGAGCATTGAATAATAATAAAAAATAAGTTTCGAGAAAGTGTTCAGTACATAGGCTAGCATCAAGCGACTGAGGTTTACTGGACCATAATACAGTACTCGAATTTATGAACGATATTACAGGCAAGATCGTTATGCAAATTAACGAATGCCATGAAACGAAGACTAGGCTTGGCTCTGAGCCACATGTTTTATGTGGTTACAATTAGGTCATATGAGAGAATTGGTGGGAAGCTCGAACGTGATGTTTATTAGTTGAAAGTCGAACACTTTAACTAATAAAATCGTACATCTAATTTGTAGCAACCTGGAAGAACTATGACATTCATAAATGTTAAATGCAACTGGCTGACTATTGTGATTTTGAATACAAGTAGTTGCGACATTAATTTATCCGACAACTGAAGAATTATCAATTCACAATGGTATAATAGTCAAAGTGAAAATAGACGAAGACATTTAAGTGGTTACACCTTGAGAACCATTCGCAAAGAAAACAATTTTTATTATTCAAATGCATGCGTGTACAAGTACAGTTACAGTGAGTGCGTGGTTTGTTCACTTTAGTAAAAAGTTTTACTTAGCTGAAGCATAGAAATTAGGTACATCTGAATTATTTCTTGAAATCACTATTATTGCTAAGAAAAATGAAGCCACAATGATACTCAAATGTGTAATAAACCAAAATAATTGGCTGCAATTAATACTCATTTTTTTCAAACAAAACTAGAAAGGACAATTAGTTGGATCAAACATATATACAACATTAGGGAATGTGAAGGAAATGAATAAGGTACATAATTAGTCTGTACAAATAAGTATAATACATAGGGACAAAGTTGATATGGAACACGAAATCACTGTACACTCGTAATGCGTTAGAACTATGCACATTAGTTGACAATATACATAAAAAATACCATTATATCTCAAACATAACTGAGAGAAATTAAAAACATAACAAATAAGTAAAAGCTGTACATAACATACATTAGGAATGAAATACAGAATACTAAGTGGCATGAAATGTACAAATCCAAGTGAAGTATGTAAAGGCACTATAAACTATACTGGATGGTTATTGAGAAGCACTAGACTGGGTTGAATAATAATCTAGGGAATCGGAGCATACCTATCTACAACAATTGTCTCACAAAAAGTATTGCAAACAAAGATTTACAAAGCTACTAGTTCATCCATTTTCGACAGTTTGGAGCTCTGCAAAGGCAAGGAATTTTGTCGCTTCTATCTTCGAAGTCAAAATTGTAGTCATAACATAACTCTTCACCCTTTTTTATCCGTCTGTTAGTAATTATCACAATATGTGAATGACCACCGAAGTTGACGAACTCGGCGAGGCAGTTTGGTTGGCAGGAATGGTTAATATATCGGGCGAGTCCTCCACAAACAGTCGCATCGATTACTGTATCATCATCAAGACGAAACATATATATGCCTCTATTATGAGCTTCATAGTTCTTTTCTCTTTTATTGGCTATTTCTAAGCGGATTAACTCTCCTACGTATTCAATTACCATGGTTTGTTGTTCCAAATCCCGTGCAGCAAATAAACCCAATCCTTGAATACGCGATCGACCGAGTATAACGTTGGAATTAACTTCTGTCTTTAGTTTTCGGTACTGTTGAGAACGACTGCTTTGATGCTGTTTTGATGCCGTATTATCTATATTATATACTCCGTTGCTACAAGTCGTTCCATTGAAACTTGGATGAGATAAACGTCGAACACCTGGTAGACCTGTTCGATGACTAAATGAAATGGGATATTCGCCAGCATCATGCATACGTTTCATATAGGTTTGCATTTTCGGTTCTGATCGTGCACATCCAGAGTATGAGAATAGGTAGTTGTAAATTATAGTGCTAAAAGCAGTGTTATGATACACAAATGACTGTCTCCCTTTTTTGTCGACGCTATTGGAGCCTTTTTAAGATTTTATAGGGTCTTGAGTAGGCTTCGTCTTTTTTTATTTTTATTTATCGGATTGTCTAGTTTGCTTGTAATAGGATTACTGGGCAAGAAGTTAAACCAATTTAACATTCTAAACACGATTTAATGAGGTATTTTGCATGATAAATCATCATCAATACCACTAGTTCGTGACATTCCACCAGACCGTAAGGAGCCGTAATTTAACAAAATGTTCTGCCCTACAGACATGGGTGGATTGAAGTTATCTCCCCGCCATCATGTTTGCTGGTCAGTAACGCCACCCTCCCTCCTGAAGTAGATGTATACACTCTCTGTCTTCCTTTAAACTAAGAGATTAAAATCACTTCAAATCTTTCTTTCTACGAACTAATTCTATCTTCATGTACTATCTCCTTATACACACTCTTTCTTCTATATATTACCACCACTGAATTAACTACGTCTATGAATCCGGCGTTCACCTTGTTGTGCTAATGCGGTATGGCAACTTGGACCGATGCATAGATGTGCCTGGTCCTACGTTGCAGCTGACTTTGCTTGAAAATGCACATCAACCTATATGGACCTTAATGTACTAGAGATTTTTGGTAATACGGATGATGGCAAAACTACATATGTGATTAGAGTCACAGATTACAATTTTTACGAATGTTTTATCGATAGAGATAACAGAAAGTAACTATGCAAAGAACGAATAAGTGAGGACTCAATCTTTAAGTTGGAACACAAAATAATATCATGCTTCGAATGATGCTGTATGTTATATCTAGATGCTTATATTCTTGATATGCCGCGTATATCTTGAGCATTGAATGCTAGAACCCTTACAAGTCGCAATGAGAAGACAGAAGACTAGTAAAAGGAATGTTATTCCAGACATTGCCAAATTATAGTACAAAACTCTCAGGTATTTATAATTCTTAGTAGAAACTAAATCATCATTATAGCTATCCAATCCGCACACAAGGGGTTATTAGCATTGTTCAGTCGGGAAGCTACATGTAGAGATTCTAGAGTATTCTTCCAAAAGATGATTGTGTTTAATAACTTCAGCTTTTTCTGAGATTCTTAAGGCTTCCCCGAATTCACCCGTAGACCGTTCTCACGCCTTCCTCCTTTAAAGTTTGTTGTGTAATACTTTTTCCTCGGATCCACGTGATACTTGGTCACCGTATTCATCTTGCAGTCCATCTCCCTTGAGGGTTGTACGGTTTCTCCCTTGCGTCTTTTATCTCTTCTACATTCGCGCTCCTGAGGGCTTTTTGAGATGAATCCACGAGCAATCGAAACAAGAGTCGGCTCTGTGGGACCAATGTTCTGCCGTCCCTTCGAATTTGATTTATGTGTCTTATACATGTTCCGACATTTCTCCGGACTAGGGACGGTACATTTCCCATCTAACGTTCTATGATACCTGGTTCTCACTTTCTATTACCTTGGTACTATTTAACAAGTACCATTTCATCCATCTGAAAGCTACGAGTGACCGTACGATACTCATTCATACTGTTAAAGATTGTCCTGATTTTCCTTTCGAACATGCACTCGGCTGGTGACTTTCCTTCTGGTGCTGCCAGATTAGGGGTAGCTCTGTAACACATTGGAAACATACTGATCAATTTTTCTCAGAATCCCTCACCTTCCCCTTTGACCAGAGCTCTTTTCATCATATCCACGAATCTTTCTGCTTGGCCATTCGACTGATGATGGTACGGAAGAGATTGGTGATGCGATATGCCATTTTCACTACAAAAGCGTTTAAAAGCGGATGACATAAAATGAGTGCCGTTGTTAGTCACTAAGATCTCTAGAACCACAAAACAAGCAAACAATCCTGACAATTCTCTTATTGTACTCTCTGATGTCATTTTCGGCATGTCATATACTTCTAGCCATTTTGTGAAAGCATCGACAACAACTAAGTAAATTCTGCCTTGTATTGGTCCGGCAAAATCAGCGTGTATTCGTTGCCAAGGCCCTTCCGGTTCTGGCCATGGTTGTGGTTCAGCTTTCGTTGAATTATTTGCAGCCTCTAAACAGGACCAACAATTGCGACACATATATATATATATATATATATATATATATACCATATTCCATTGACGACCAGTACGCATAGCTCCGACCTAGTGATTTCATTTTACTTATTTCCGGGTGCCCGCTGCGGAACAGCTTGATGTCAAAGATTTCTGGGGAAAACGATACGGTGGCCAAACATGATGTACGAATCGACAACTGTCAAAGAATCTCGTCGACGAAGATATTGTAAGAGCTCTCCATGTAATAATAATAATAATTTATTCTCAAATAACATTTTGTTACATGAGGCATGCCAGTTTACAGGCAAGATCAAATTGTTACAAATTATACAAATTCCAACTGTAGTAAATTACTCAGCTGGGTCGATAATTTATAAGATATGAATGTAGGATGGTTTTAGTCAGTATCACAGTTAGCGCGCTTCATGAAAGTTGCGTTGCGACGTGCAACTGACGGTCGATAATAGGTTCATGTGCAGTTGAGGGCTTCTAGAAATCGCAATCTTATATCCCTTTAGAATATTTTAGTTTTTAAGGATGATGCAGGACGGTGTCACCCGTTCCGTATCTCAAGGGGGCTGAAAAATGGTTCAAGAAAAAAAACAAAAGTCCAGATGAAAGCCACTAGTTGAGTATGCAGCAGCGAACAACCTTCAACTCATTATCCTTCTTTCTAGCTTCTTTAATGACTTCGAATGTGAGCGAAAGTTCGGAAACTGCATCCGCTAATACTATGTTAACCTCAGAATCAACATCTATGGCAGCTACAAGCACCTCCTCTCGTTTTGCATGTGAATCAATCAGTCTTGAGAGGGCATCTTCGGGTTCAAAATTCGTTGTCGGTTGATACTTTATCTAGAAATTATAGCCCAACAATGTAGTAACCCATCGCTGTAGACGGTTTTCTGCGTAAACAATGATAAGTTTCTTGAATCTAAAAACTGTCAGTAGTAGTTTATGGTCTATTAGTAAGGTGAGCTATCTGCTAAACAACATTCTGGGGACATTTTTGCAGAGAATATAATGGAGAGGGCTTCTTTCTGTATCTGACTGTAGTTCGTTTCTGTCATAGTCAGCAGTCGTGCAGCGTGGGCGATTGCCTTCGCAGACCCGTCAGGGTAGATATGTGAAATTACTGCTCCGATTCCATAGTTTGACACATCTGCTGAGAATATAATTGGAAGATTTGGATCCTAGTGTGTAAGTAGAAGGTCTGATGTTAGGAGCTGTTTCAGTTCACGATCCCTCAAGTCAGCTTAAACCCATGACCTTCAGTCTTCGTGAGAACGCGCTTGTAATTAAATTTGCAATTCGTAGTAAAATTAAGATTCAATTTTCAAACATGATTTCAATTAATTTGCATAAAACATTTTTGCTTTTGTTAAAACATTTTCATCTTTGGATGGAGGTCGTGAATTTACTCATTAATACAAATAAGGCTAGTAGAAACTCTTCTGATCGACGTTTATAAGGACGAAAGTAACTCCAATAATAACAATTATGGTAGTAAACCGAAGGCATCTTACCCCCTTCATATCCATTTGGATCTGTATTTTAAAAAAATTAAATAGAATGATAAGGAGTTGAATACCCCACGTTTCTCAGCAACAGTATTTACATACGTTCTTTCCTTTTGCAGAAATAAACATCTTATAAGATGCAACTCAAGGATTAGCTTAGTCCATATCAGATCATTTCAGTTAATCATGTTCACACTGCAATAAATAGATTCCTTCACCGCCTGTATTTAACACTGTTAGAAATATTCGCCTGAATTGGTTTTTATAAGAATGAAATTCTCCATTGAAGTTTCTATGTGTATCACTTACTTTCCTGATCGCGATTATATAAACCTAAATGTAAATGACTTTCATTCAATTACTGACAATATAACAGGAAAACTCTGAAGAAAAGCATCATTATTTAAACTGTTGTGTTACTTATCACTGACGAACTGTGAAAGAAATGGATTTTTGTCGCTCAAGTCGTTTTAGTGTGAATAATGAAGAAATATTGTCAAGCATCTTTTAACAATCAGTTTCTATGCTTGGTATCTGTTTTAACGTAACACACCTCCAAATCGGTTGTTATTTAATACACTAAGCTCATGTTTACACAAAGACATGTACACACCATGAAGCATTATCTCAAAGTCTATTGTACAAATCATTTGACACGTTTCTGTTAAGACACACATACATACGGATAAGTGATCAAAAAGTGGTTATATGGCTTCAAAATTAACTGGTTTCCAGTGATTCTAACAACCGCAGCAACAATTTTTACAGGTTTATGGAACGTCCGGACAATGTGGAAGACCGGGAAGACCAGTCAAATAGCAAAGGAAATGAGGAGATACAACTTGGCAGTACTGGGAATCAGCGAAACCCATTGGACCCAAGCTGGACAACAAAGGCTAAATACGGGAAAGGTGCTGCTATACTCCGGTCACAAAGAGGACAATGCTCCACACACTCCGAGAGTTGCTTTAATGCTGTCCAAAATAGCACGAATTGCACTTGTAGGATGGGAATCTCACGGATCCAGAATCATCAAAGCATCATTCAAAACAAAGTAGGAGGGGATCACAATTAACATTGTCCAATGTTATGCACCCACCAATGATAGCAACGACGATGTTAAAGATCAATTCTATGAGAGGCTGCAATCAATCATAGAGAACTGCTCAAGGAAGGACCTCATCATTCTGACGGGAGACCCAAACGCCAAAGTCGGAATAAACAACACCGGATATGAAGATATCATGGGACTGCATGGACTGGGAGAGAGAAACGAAAATGTGGAAAGATTTGCAAATCTGTGTGTATTCAACAAATTGGTCATAGGAGGCACAATATTTCCACACAAACGTATGCACAAAACTATATGGATCTCACCGGACCACACCACAGAGAACCAGATAGATCATGTTTGCATCGATAAAAAATTCCGAAGGACAATGGAAGATGTGAAAACCAGGAGAGGAGCGGACATAGCTTCAGATCATCACCTGGTTGTGGCCAAACTGAAACTGAAGCTAAAGAAGAACTGGACAACTGGACAAACAGCACCACAAAGGTTCAATACAGCCTTCCTTCGAGATACTGACAAACGCAATGAATTCAAGATAGCTCTCAACAACAGGTTCCAAGCCCTACAGGATCTACTGAAGGAAGAAGAAACTACTATGGAGGATAACTGGAAAGGTATCAAAGAAGCATTAACTTCAACGTGTCAAAAGGTTCTAGGCCTCAAGAAGCATCATCACAAGGAATGGATCTCTACAGAAACACTAAACAGGATCAAAGAAAGAAAGAACAAGAAGATAACAATTAACAACAGCCGAACACGAGCAGAGAAAGTCCAAGCACAAGCTGAGTACATAGAAGTAAACAAGCAAGTGAAGAAGAGCATTAGAGCTGACAAGCACAAATACGTGGAAGAACTCGCAACGACGGCGGAAAATGTTGTAAGAGAAGGAAATATGAAACAGCTTAACGATACAACGAAGTAACTACCAGGGAAATACAGTGAACCAGAGAGACCGGTCAAAGACAAAAAAGGAAGGCCAATCACTGAAATTCAACAACAGCGGAACAGTTTGGCAGAATACTTTGAGGAACTCCTGAATAGGCCGGCTCCAATGAATACACCGGAGCAGCACACACAGGTCTTCCTACAGATGTCAATCCACGAACGACGGAAGAAATCAGGATGGCCATCAGACAAATCAAGAGCGGGAAAGCGGCAGGACTCGACAATATACCAGCTGAGGCATTGAAGTCAGACATCGAAGTAACCACAAACATGCTTCATCTTCTATTCAAGAAGATTTGAGAGGAGGAACAAGTGCCGATGGACTAGAAAGAAGGACACCTCATTAAGATTCCAAAAAAAGGAGATCTGAGCAAGTGTGAAAACTACAGAGACATTACACTACTTTCAATACCAGGAAAAGTCTTTAACAGAGTGTTACTGAACAGGATAAAAGACGAAGTAAATGCGGAACTTCGAGATCAACAAGCTGGATTTCTTAAGGATCGGTCGTGCACAGACCAGATTGCGACACTCCGGATCATCGTCGAACAATCAATTGAGTGGAAATTGTCACTGTACATCAACTTCATTGATTATGAGAAGGTATTTGACAGTGTAGATAGGAGAACGTTATGGAAAATTCTTCGGCAATATCAAGTTCCTGAGAAGATTTTCAATATTATCCGGAACTCATACAACGCACTAAAGTGCAAAGTCTTGCATGGAGACAGCTAGCAGATGCAATCCAAGTAAGGACCGGAGTCAGACAAGGCTGTTTACTCTCCTCCTTCCTCTTTCTTCTGGTGGTCGACTGGATTATGAAGACTTCGACAGCTGAGGAAAAGCATGGAATACAATGGACAACTCAAAATCAGTTAGAAGATTTGGACTTCACAGACTACCTAGTTTTTCTATCCCATACACACCAACAAATACAGGTCAAGACAACCAGTGTAGCAGAAGCCTATGCATCAGTAGGTTTCAACATACATATGAGGAAAACCAAGGTCCTCAAACACAACACAAAGAACATCAACCAAATCACACTTGATGGACAAACTCCGTTAGATATGGAATCCGTCACCTACCTGGGAAGCATCGTCGATGAACAAGGAGGATCTGATGCAGACGTAAAGGAGAGGATTGGAAAATTGAGGGCCGCATTCCTACAATTCAAGGACATATGGAACTTAAAACAACAGTCTGTCAACCAATATCAAAGTCAGAATCTTCAATACGAACGTCAAGGCAGTCCTACTGTATGGAGCTCAAAAGTGGAGAAGTACAACAACTACCACCAAGAAGGTACAAGTATTTATCAATAGCTGTCTACGCAAGATAATCAACATCCATTGGCCGGATACCATCAACAACAGCCTACTGTGGGAGAGGACAAACCAGCTTCCAGCGGAAGAGGAAATTAGGAAAAGACGATGGAAATGGATAGAACATACATTGAGGAGATCATCAAACTGCATTACGAGACAAGCGCTAACTTGGAATCCTGAAGGGAAGAGGAAAAGAGAAAGGCCAAAGAATACATTACGTTGGGAAATAGAAGCGGATACGAAAGAGATGAATAAGAACTGGAATGAGCTGAAAAGGATTGTCCAGGACAGGGTTGGATGGTGAGTGCTGGTGAGCGGCCTATGCTCTTTCGCGAGGAGTAACAGGCGTAAGTAAGTAAGTAACTTCTGAAGTTGTTTTTTATATCATTGTTTTCGGACATTTCGGTTTCATTTTGTCTTTAGTTTGGTATTTGGTTTTAGGGAACGAGCAAAACTTGGACCTAACATAAAGTTTATCGTATGCCTTGATGCCAAAGAATCGATTACAAAAACAAAATCTGAATTAATCCAAACGACATCGACCAATAGGACCAGAAAATTGGACCCAAAATGTCCAGACAAATCCAAAGTATGAACACCGAACCAATAATTGAAGAACTTTATGTTAGGTCCAAGTTTTTGCTCGTTCCCTTTATTGAGGTACGGTATATCGATCTATATGCAATTTACGAACTCAAATTAACAAAAGAGCCAAATTCCAATTTAGATATCAACGTTTATTCGCAATTTACGAATAGTCGACCCAAATGTCGTTCAAACAACAAAAATTATTACAGTTACAAAACAAACCTTCAACTTTGTAGGTTCCCGGGGCAAAAACTCTCAAATATCAAACCAAAGACAAAAAGAAACCAAAATGTCCGAAAACAATGATATAAAAAACAACTTCAGAAGTCAAGTAAAACAAATACATCCAAAAACAGTGAAATTAATAATATTTAATATAAAGGTTTTAATCAGCCAAATGTCTTCAGGTCTCCCGTAACAGAATACCTCTTGGTATTCGGTTGACTAGAACCATTTGGTATCCTTTCCCAGTAATCAATTAAGAAGAGCAATAAGGCGATGCAGATCTGATAGAAAAACGCCATAAGTTCCAACCATTCCCAAGAAGGAACGTAAAGTTGATACATCAGTCGGCGGAGGCATGGAATAGATAGCCTCGACCCTTTCATGATCAAGTTTTCTCCAGTTTTTATCGATTATAAATCCCAAATAGTAAATTCGCTCTATGTAAAAATCACATTTTTTCAGCACGCAATCTGAGACCATAATCTGTCATGCGTCTGAGAACCATATGCACCTTATTCTCTAAGTCAGCATAGTCTGTACCCATGATCAGTATGTTATCGAGATAGGCCACGGTGCCAGGAATATCTTGTAACATAGTATCCATAACTTGTTGGAAGATTTCAGGGGCCGTCTTTACTCCAAGCGGAAGTCTGTTATACCGGAATTATCCCTTATGAGTGTTTATTGTCATGTAATGCTTACACTCTTGTGCTACTGAAATCTGTAGATAAGCTTCTGATGGGTCTAATTTTGCAAAATACTTACCCCCATTCAGTTTCGCAAATTAGTCTTCTGATAACGGCAAGGAGTATTGATGGGCTTCAAGTGATTCGTTTAATCCAGTCGAATAACCTGCGCGCAGCCAGATACTTCCATTTGACTGCCCAGTCAGAAAAATTTACTGGCTCTATTATTCCACTTCTTTGCAGACGCTCTAATTCTTGTTCAACAATAGGCAGTACTGCATGAGGTACCGGAAGTTTTGGTCTAAAAATAGGGGTGACTCGCGGTTTAAGAATTAGTAGAGCTTTTACCTTTTTGCACCCCCAGTTCTTCCGTAAACACTTGACTACCTCTTTCCAACACAACATCCCTGAGATTCTTTTCCGCTGATTTATTGGTTCTCACGAAGCCGCATATGTGGCTAATGGAGTGATTTGCTTATTGTACTGTTTTTATTAGGTCTAGACTCAGCAAATCTAGACCTGAATTCTCTGTGAGACATTGTGTTGCATTCGTTTTCGTATTTCCTTTTGAAACCCTACAAAAATATTTAATTTCCCTCCAGATGCACTATGAGCTAACTGGGTTGTTGGGAGCACCTGGCGTTTTCCGATAAGCTTCCATGTTCTTCGACTAATAAGTGTGATATCAGAAGCAGTATCGAGCTGCAGACGGGCACGCTGTTTATCTAAGTTTACATACTTTCGTTGGCGACAAATTTGTGCTCGGCTATGTGGTACCAATATTTTGTTACTTGGTACACTGGATCTGTATTTCTTGAAGTAGGGTTTCAAAGAATGTCGTTTATGAGTTCTTCTCCTGCAGCTTGTTTCTTTGTGGCCCATACGATGACGTTTACTGCAATAAGATTATTTATATGAAAAAAACCTCATATAATGCCAACCTACACATGACCAGCATGGAGATAAGGGCTAGCTGTTTGAACTGTCCCTCTTACGTACAAGAGAATCTTTCTGGCTATTTATCATCTGCAAGTATGGTGACCGGCCACTGTTTTCAACCATAGAAGTATTGTGTTTTAAGTTCACCAACCTCTGACACTCAGTAGTCACTTCTTGTAGTGTTATATTTAGACTTTGTCCAATTTTGCTCAGAATTCTGGTTCTGATGTCGGCATCTTTGGGTGGCTGCGAGCTGCGTACAAAAACAAGACACCTGAACTCAGCTTCTGTCATTGGTGATAATTTGAACCGCTTACACTCGCGATTTACTATGCCCAGTCGTCGCCTCACGCTTTAGCCAACTTCAGACATTGGTAACGAATATTGAACAACGATGACTGTTCGCCGAAACTTTGTGACAAGGCTACGACTGTTGTATCAAATGAAAGGTCTCTTGAGCTCTTAGGGAGAATGAAGTTGGTTGAGCGCACATGTTTAGATGTGCCAAGTTTGCGTAGCAATACTCTGACCTTTGCGGAATCATCAAATTTCTTGAATACATCTTCGTATTTCTTGAACCATGATTCACATGTGACACCAGCCAAACCATCAGAATGAAATCCATGGATAGAATTAGCAATGTGGTCAGAATGAGATTTGAAAGGATCGTTTGCAAGCCCATTCTTATTTAGGCTCATTCACTGGGTTAGAGTCCCTATAATACGAATCTGGAACTGTTTGAAACTTTTTTCTTGTCACTCCAGCAAGGCTTCACATTGGTCAAAGGTAAGTAAGCACTAGAAGAGCCAAGACAATTAGCATTCAACTGACAAGTTATAACACTCTGTCAAGACGATGAATCTGTGTCAGCAACTAGTGTCAATCATCTAGGTTATCGGGGCTTGGATGAAGCTAAATCTAACTAGCCAACTTGTAGGAACAAGTCGAAGACATCAGGCTGTGAATATCACCTTATGGCAAATTGACCTACCTGGTAGCGACCAGATTGCTAATTGCATCGAATTGAAATGAAATCTGTCAGTGAAGTTGTTGAAAAAATTTGTGTAGTTGGATCAATGTCTGCATACTATGCCCAGTAGTCGATTGCAAGATTAAGGAGGTGGGAACCACCATCAGTTCTGATCACTCCTCAGACATGCAGATATATGAACTGTTGGATTGCCTGCTAGTATGTGTATGACGCACAAGTGTTTTAGTTTGTCCCTCTATTGCAGGCCCTGTCGTTGACAGCTCACGGCAAGACGTGATGTTTTTGAACAAAGAAATGAACTCCTCTTTTGTTGGACAGTGTCGATGGAGGCAGAGTAATGGCACTTGATCTTTGTTTAGCAGCTCCAGAATCCGGTTAGATGGTGAATCCATAGTCATCTTGGTGATTATCGATGGCTAACATATTGCAGAGATAAAAAAACACGCTAAGAAACGTTTTTAACAAAAGTGTTCTGTCTTAGAGGAAATGGATAGCAATGGCATTCTTAAAGACATTTAGATGTTTCAGTTCGTTTTCAGTGGGCTGACAACAGAAAATTCGACACACGATGACTGTTCAGTTTAAAATCAGACTGCTTCAGTATTTGTTCGAATATCTGAATTTCAGCCACGCACTCTCGAGCTCCATAATAATAACAGCCAATGACTTCTTTGTAACTATGCAACCAACGTTTAGAATGCTCCAGATACTCAGGAAGGATACTATAATCAAGGATGTAAGTACAAATAGAAATAATACTACCTGAATGGTACTTCACTAAACTGGCACCGGCACCTGTTTAAACTAACTTGTCATGATAGGAAGAATATTTCTATTTATTCAAGAAAAATAATCCGAACCGAAGAAGGTTAATTGAATTCAATAATTGCAGTCAAACTCAAGAATGGGAGTCGATGCACAAGATGCAAACAACGAGAAGAGAAAATATACATACTGTAGGAATCCAAACGGCTAGTAGCAGGAAAAACCATGCATGGAGGTGTTTTCTCTATATTCGCATATGAGCATACACAAACAAATCCCACACCGATTGACAAGTATAGACTGAGTAACCTATAGAAGAGGTACGTGGGCAGATTTACCGCTTCTTCATTAACAGAAGTACTGACCAATTAAACCTGATGGTTGGAAGGGTAGCTTCGAAATTTCTACCTCTTAAGGACAGAGCGAGTCTAGATTACTGGTTATGGTCTGGGGGAGGGTCAACCGGTAGATTACATGAATGCAATTCAAATATAGTAGCAACTTTTCGTTACTGTTTATGATCTAAGTTTGGCTTCATCCTTTTATCAACACATCGTGTTGGTCTCATAATATCTGTATCGAGGCCCACCAGGACTGAAAGTTTTAACGGTGTTATCCCCAGAAAATGGCTGGTTTGGAGTGATGGTGCATGCTTACAACCATTGACTTCCACTCGATAGAATAAATATGGGGGTTCATTTATCCGTAGTTCAACAGGCTGTCATCTGTAAAGATTGTCCAACTAGAGTTCGACCTCTTACAAATTAACTGCTAGATATAAACTGGCTCCTACTCAACTACTAAGACATACATATAAAGGCACCATAAATTTTCGAAGTTTGACAACACCTTAACCAGTAACACCTTTTATAGTCGAAACGTGCCGACCCAGTGAAAGCAGAAGTCAGAAGCGAAGATGTTCGAAGATATATTTGATAGAATGTCGATGTATAGAGAAGTGATCAATGTAAACTGGCTAGTGGTTGTAGGAGAAGTGAAGCACTACTTAATCACTCGTGATCTGGTGTGGATGCATGACCGAGCATCTTCCTCTAGGTGAGTCCATTAAAACTAATGTAGTGGGCACTAAATGTCGAAGACTTACAAGGGCATTGATTTTGAGGATTTATATACTGCTACAAACCCAAATATTTTATGTGATAGCTAATAAACATTCCCGACATATCTATTGTGTTTGATCAAAATGTGAGTTTTACAGGATTCATATTGTTTATCAGGTCGGGTCTGATACAATAAATGATAATCAGGAAAGATCCTGGTCTTTTAAATTTTCTGAGGAAGAAATCGGTCATTCTGCAAAACGTGTATGTCCTTATGTGCAAAAATAGTAATAGTCTATAGTGTTTAGATGTACAGAATATCAACTAGCCCCAAACATTTAGCCAAAACTATAGATATATGATCAAGGCTTTATTGCGCTTCAGCCCAACACAATGGGATCTTCATTAGGAATACCATACCAATAATTTTCAGTCACTCATAGTCCGTGAACATGTTCAAAATATCAAAAACCTTTAAACCCTTATGAATGATAAATATAAGTTTTCCCCGATATAGCTATATCTACCCTTGACCAGCTATTATTATCATCAACACTTATGCATTCACTTAAGCACTGAATGTACCTGAAGTTTAGAGAACTTGAATCATCACCCACTGTATCTGTCTTTCTGCCAAGTGATTTGCGTAAAAATCTGATATGTATGCGCTTTGTTTAAAGTAACAGCATGATATGATTTCCTTCTTTGAACGCGTATGGTTCGTCCTAATGCTTTAGAGTTTGGAATTATTTCTCATGACGGTAAGTAGTTTTACCGTGTTTTATGCCAGGTTGTTTAACTGAAATTAGCCACTAAGTACGTGATTATTAACACAATAGTTTTTATAGCTATCCTTAATAGTCGCATGCAGTTGCGAGTTAGTTATGACTATGATTAGTTATTCTGTTCAAACTGGTTTTTTTCAGCTCAGGAGGCAACATTTTAATGCGCGTCATGTGGTATGGAGTTCAGTGGAATGAATAAGACGTCCGAGGAGACATTAAGTTATCTGAGTTCTTCGGCAACAGCTCATCCTTCTCTGTACAAAACTTTACGATATAGTCCTAGTAATGAATATGGTGAAAAAAGTTTGTCTCATAGTTCACCCGAAGGCCAGGTTCTTCGTTTAGTTGACGCGTTCCACTGTCCATTTAATAACGATCTTAGGGAATGTGAATCCCCCCAAATCCCTATGGTGTCAGCTATGTGCAATCGTTTGGTCCCATCGGACATATTATCTGGATTTGTTGATAGATCTGAGTTTGACCATCCAAAAGTACTAAATAACAACGAAAGACCGACAGTTCCTGAAGTAGGTGACACAATCGTACTTAAACCTGATCTCAATGATAAGGCTTATCCTTGTTCCGCAACGAAATTAGTAAATAACTCACCTTCACCGTCAAGCAATTTAATACCAGATGCTGTGTGTATCCCTTCTCCATGTAACGGATCTTTATCCAGACCAGAAAGTAACAGTGATGAATCGTCTCAGGTCGATAAACCTGAACTAAGTAGGGATGTTAATGGTTGCAGACCTACTGATGTCTCCCCGACGCACGATCAGGAGCGTGCTAAAATGGACTTAGATAAGTTGGATGAAACAATTGACTATGTGCTGTCAGTTGCACGGAGTGACGAACCTTGTGAAGGCATGTTTGTACTTACTTGTAGAGCACGTGAGTCTACAGTTACGTCCTCACCGAATCCTAGAGTTAATACTCCTAGTTCTGAACTTATAAATTCTCCGACAATTTCTCCAACTCCATCTCCCCACTCCAACAATTTAAATTCTCCCGTGCTTCAAACCTGTAGAACTCAAGCTGTGTTTCAATCCAACTCCTCATGCAGCATGGTGTCTCCACAGCCTATGCAGCGTTATATAGTCGATCAAACCCATGGGATTATTCAGTTGTCATCAAATCCCTCTCAGTGTGTCTCTGCTCATTATGGTAACCAGGGTGTTTCTTTCGTCCAGTTATGTTCAGACTCTTCCTCAAACCCTGTATTTCAGGTTTCACAGCACCATATCGTTTCACAAATCAGTCAGCCTCTAACAACAAATACCCACGTCTTGTTTCATCCTAGTATGCTACATAGTTTTCAGAATCATCCAGGGCCACAAGCTCAATTTACAATACCACATTCCACATTATCTACTGCTTCGGTTCAAAGAATAAGTACTCCAATTTTGTCTCCAGTACGAACTAGCGTCCTACAGAACGTTGCAAATCAAGTTGCCAAACCTCCAGATGCCAACATAGCATCCTATCCTGTATCTAACCACGTTATAGAAAGTACGAATCCAACCATATCCACTCAACCAGTTTCCATTAACCCTCCAAATATTTGTGTTGTCCAGTCTCCTCAATCCTTGCTTTGTGGTACTGTTGGAACACCTGTGTCTTTAGAAGCTTCAGGTGACGTTAAGTACTCACTACCTGTTTCTACTGTTACTAGTGACCAAAGTTGCTCACAGCTAAATTCCTCGATAGCCTTTCGCCATCCCATTATTCCTGTCAACACAACTTCTCCTATGCTCTCCACATCTTCCGTTGGTGTATCCAGTCACGGTCTTCCAGTAACTAACAGCCACATCACTACATGTTCCCAAAGCATTACAAGTACACCTAGGAAGCGGTCGCATGCCTCAACATCAGGGAATAATAAACGCCGTAAAACTCTCGGCAGTCCACCATATCCTGTCGTTCCAGTCTCAAACAAAAACGTCACCATTCACGAAGCTTCCATTCGTTCTTTACATTCTGGCGCTCAGGAACAAATTGATAAATTAAAGGGTGTTGATCTAAAATCATTGGTCTCAGCTCCCACTCTGCAACCTTTTTTCTCAGTCCTTCCACCCACTGGTTCATGTGATACGCTGTTTCCTGGAGGTGCTGATGAAGTATTTTACCACAGACATGGTCTGAAATATTCTCGTGGACGTATGTCTCTTAAATTTCCCAAGTGTATAGACCTGACTACCTCACACGAAGTTGTCGATTCATATCTTACACAGCATCTCAAAGTAGTAGTACCACCTGGTCCCGTTATTTATCCATCTAAATGCTTCAAGCGACAACCCTTTGAGTGTCACTCAGTGTGCGCTTCTCCGGAACCTCCATCATTTGAGAATAACATGAAGACCCTATTTTCGAGAATGAATCAATTTACCAGAAAATATTCAAAAGACGTTTATGATGAAATCAAAGCTGGGTACGACTCGTGCAAATTGTCGGGTGAGACATTCATACCTCAGTCACTGCTTCAAATGTTTTCTCAAAACCCATCGAATTCTTTAGAAAGGACAGAAACAGATAGATGTACTCCTCCACTTGCTCTATATCATATGCCTAATCCTCGCCTACTTTGTCAACCTATTCATTTAGCTCCTTGTGTTGGGACGGGTATGGATTCAGGACTAACTAAGGTTAACGGTTCAAACATATCTACTCTAAAGGCTGAACACGATATGCCAGGTCTAGACTCATATAAAAGTGTAATGAGTGAGTCTCCAATGTCCGTTGATCTGAATCCATGCACTCCATTTGTCGATTCAGAAACTGGTGAAACTATGGTTTCACCCCAGCCAAAATCAACAAAGGCGTCTCTAGGTCCTACTTTAAGTGAGGATGACAAGTTGCATATCACGTTTACTGTAAATCCTTCAGCAACTGTAAATATATCGAAAATCATCCACCGAATCTCTGAAATATTGGGTGTAGAAGAAAATTCCATTGACTGTCAGATCACCAGATCAGGTGCACAAATAACTTTAGATCAGAAGCAATCCCAAAGTGAAGTTGTAATGCGTAACCTAGAAACTCATTTAAGACAGCAGTTTACACCACTGTCCTTACAATTTGAAAAGGATTCAAGGGATTGTTTAGCACAGGGAATCCACAGTTCCAGTCATGTACAATCTAGCACGCTAGAAAACACGCCTCATACGAAACTTCTTCCATCTAATCTGCCCCAGTTAAGTTCATGCAAATTAGAGTGTGATATTAATAAAAATGATTTCAGTCCAGTTTATACACAAGAAACTTGTCGTTACTCTGAGGAACCCGTCAGCATTACTTCTATACTTGCCAGCAGGAACCGCTCTGCGAAATCGTGCAAAATGTGTGGTAAGCCAGTCTCCCCTCATATGATGCAACGCAAATGGTTGGATGAATTATGTTCGGTCAGTGGGATATCCATGAGTTTTGATAATGCAGTTGATCTTCTGTTTTGTTCTAGTGACTGTTTGTATGGTTTCGCCCGCCTTTTGTCTTGTTATCGAAGTAAGTTCTCAGAAACGTCACTGGATTATTCCTCACAAACAGATATATTAAACATCAGGAATTGCTATAACTTTGAACAACAGCGACAGCTTATAATGACTGACTTTCCGTGCTCTGTGCCCATATTATTACAAAACAACTTGTCGAAATCAAAACCTAACCTCAAACGCCAGCATCCCCAGCAATGTGTTACAAATAAGAAACGTCCAATAAATACTTCTACAGTCCCCTCGAAATTTAGAAAATGGCAAGGTATCCGGTGGAGACAATATGTATCCGATGCCCATCATCCATTAGACATGTCATCCAAACGTAGCATAGTCGATGATGCTCTTAGTCCTTTTATAAATAATCCTGCAGTTATGCATGCTCCACATCCTGGAGATAAACGAGTGTGTGATTTGTGTCAACAAGCTGGAGATGCTCCTGAAGATGGTGCTGGTCGTTTACTCCCTCTAGACTTAGATAATTGGATACACATCAACTGTGCATTATGGTGCTATGAGGTTTATGAAACTGTCGGAGGATCTCTAAATAATTTAGATATCTGGTTAGCTAAAGCAAAAGAGACAGCTTGTACACAGTGTGGTTTACTTGGTGCTGGTTTGCCTTGTTATAATCCTAAATGTTCCTACGTTTATCATGTGCCATGTGCAATCAGAATACGATGCATGTTCTTCACGGATCGTGGTATGTATTGTCCCCAACACCAACCTAAAGAAATCCATCCAATGCAGTTATCTTCTCTGGCAGTCAGTCGACGTGTATACATTAGCCGCGATGAAAACAGTCAAGTAGCTCGTGTAGTGCATGAAGATAGTGATAAACATGTTGTTCGCATTGGAGGAGTATCTTTACATTCGATTGGTCAGTTATTACCTCACCAGATTGACAGTGGAAACTTTCATAATCGTCGGAATATATATCCCACTGGGATGTGTTCCACTCGGATTTACTGGTCAATGCGCCGACCACGTTCTCGAGCAAAATATGTCTGCGAAATATTGGAAAAGGACTCTCATCCCTTTTTCCGCATAACAGCAATCGATAGGGATATGGAAAATGTGTCTGTTACGCACGAGACTTGTGATGGGGCTTGGCAGATAATTCTGTCACGAATTGAGTCCCTTTGTAAAGAACATAAATTAGTAAAACTTTTCCCACAACTTCTTAGAGGGGAAGATTTATTTGGTTTAAACGAATCTCATATAGTTCGTGCCGTAGAATCTCTACCAGGTGTAGATAGTTTGAGGGATTATGTTTTCAATTTCGGACGTCTTGAATTAATATCTGAAATGCCGTTAGCCATAAACCCATCTGGATGTGCACGGTCAGAACCGAAAATGCAAACCTATATGAAACGTATGCATGATGCTGGCGAATATCCCATTTCATTTAGTCATCGAACAGGTCTACCAGGTGTTCGACGTTTATCTCATCCAAGTTTCAATGGAACGACTTGTAGCAACGGAGTATATAATATAGATAATACGGCATCAAAACAGCATCAAAGCAGTCGTTCTCAACAGTACCGAAAACTAAAGACAGAAGTTAATTCCAACGTTATACTCGGTCGATCGCGTATTCAAGGATTGGGTTTATTTGCTGCACGGGATTTGGAACAACAAACCATGGTAATTGAATACGTAGGAGAGTTAATCCGCTTAGAAATAGCCAATAAAAGAGAAAAGAACTATGAAGCTCATAATAGAGGCATATATATGTTTCGTCTTGATGATGATACAGTAATCGATGCGACTGTTTGTGGAGGACTCGCCCGATATATTAACCATTCCTGCCAACCAAACTGCCTCGCCGAGTTCGTCAACTTCGGTGGTCATTCACATATTGTGATAATTACTAACAGACGGATAAAAAAGGGTGAAGAGTTATGTTATGACTACAATTTTGACTTCGAAGATAGAAGCGACAAAATTCCTTGCCTTTGCAGAGCTCCAAACTGTCGAAAATGGATGAACTAGTAGCTTTGTAAATCTTTGTTTGCAATACTTTTTGTGAGACAATTGTTGTAGATAGGTATGCTCCGATTCCCTAGATTATTATTCAACCCAGTCTAGTGCTTCTCAATAACCATCCAGTATAGTTTATAGTGCCTTTACATACTTCACTTGGATTTGTACATTTCATGCCACTTAGTATTCTGTATTTCATTCCTAATGTATGTTATGTACAGCTTTTACTTATTTGTTATGTTTTTAATTTCTCTCAGTTATGTTTGAGATATAATGGTATTTTTTATGTATATTGTCAACTAATGTGCATAGTTCTAACGCATTACGAGTGTACAGTGATTTCGTGTTCCATATCAACTTTGTCCCTATGTATTATACTTATTTGTACAGACTAATTATGTACCTTATTCATTTCCTTCACATTCCCTAATGTTGTATATATGTTTGATCCAACTAATTGTCCTTTCTAGTTTTGTTTGAAAAAAATGAGTATTAATTGCAGCCAATTATTTTGGTTTATTACACATTTGAGTATCATTGTGGCTTCATTTTTCTTAGCAATAATAGTGATTTCAAGAAATAATTCAGATGTACCTAATTTCTATGCTTCAGCTAAGTAAAACTTTTTACTAAAGTGAACAAACCACGCACTCACTGTAACTGTACTTGTACACGCATGCATTTGAATAATAAAAATTGTTTTCTTTGCGAATGGTTCTCAAGGTGTAACCACTTAAATGTCTTCGTCTATTTTCACTTTGACTATTATACCATTGTGAATTGATAATTCTTCAGTTGTCGGATAAATTAATGTCGCAACTACTTGTATTCAAAATCACAATAGTCAGCCAGTTGCATTTAACATTTATGAATGTCATAGTTCTTCCAGGTTGCTACAAATTAGATGTACGATTTTATTAGTTAAAGTGTTCGACTTTCAACTAATAAACATCACGTTCGAGCTTCCCACCAATTCTCTCATATGACCTAATTGTAACCACATAAAACATGTGGCTCAGAGCCAAGCCTAGTCTTCGTTTCATGGCATTCGTTAATTTGCATAACGATCTTGCCTGTAATATCGTTCATAAATTCGAGTACTGTATTATGGTCCAGTAAACCTCAGTCGCTTGATGCTAGCCTATGTACTGAACACTTTCTCGAAACTTATTTTTTATTATTATTCAATGCTCATTAACACTACCTCAGTTTGATCAATCATATAGTATCATTACACCTCACTCAGCGATTCACTAATGTTTAGTGAATACTAAAGTACTCATCTACACCAGACTGAGTGCTGTCAGTCAGTCAGCTGCGACGTAGGAACAGGCACATATATGCATCGGTTCAAGTTGCCATACCGCATCAGCACAAGATAAACACCGGATTCATAGAACTAGTTAATCCAGTGGTGGTAATATATAGAAGATTGCATATAAGGAGATAGTACAGGAAGAAAGAATTAGTTCGTAGAAAGAAAGATATGAAGCAATTTTAATCTCATAGTTTGAGGGAAGACAGAATGTATACACCTACTTCATTATGATTGATTCTAAGCCATGTCACAGAGTCTCCAACCATCGGTTACGGTAGTCACGCGGACCCCAACCAGGCAGTCTGCGTCAACCAACATGGCTCAGACCAGAAGTTAGTGACTTCTTGGACTGGTGCCGCGTTTTGGTTTGGCCGTCCCTAACTTTCTTCCAATTATCCCTAACACCGGTTAGCATTGCGCGTCGTGGTAATCGGTGTTCAGGCATACGCAGCACGTGGCCCAACCATCTCAGTCGATGAAGATTCATAACATCATCAACTGATTTACCATCATTCCCTAATACCCTGCGTCTAACCTCACTATTACCTACCCGGTGATCCCAGCAGATACCCGCAATATTTCTAAGGCATCTGTGGTCAAACACTAGTAACTTACGAGTATCTTCTACTCATAAAGGCCATGTTTCGCAGCCGTATAGTAGGACGGAACGAACTGCCGCGCAGTATATTCGTCCGTTAATTGATAGACGGATATCTCGCCTTCGCCATAGATGACGTAAGTTGGCAAAGGCCAAGCGAGCTTTTCGAATCCGTACTGAGATTTCGTCAGACACCAACCCATTAGGGCTGATCAGACTTCCAAGATAAGTGAAGTTGTCAACGCGTTCGACTACTTCATTCCCTATCCTTAGTTCAGGTGTTGACGCAGACCAGTCCTGAAGCACCAACTTGCATTTAGAGGGAGAGAAGTGCATCCCAAACATTCTGGCATTGTTACTCAGTGCTACCAGGAGACTGCATATTATCAGCGTCTTCACCAAACAGGACTATGTCATCTGCGTATTCTAAGTCGATAAGTGGACCCCCTGGTAGGAGGTCGATGCCCGAGAATTCAGTCTATGAGAGCGTTATTTCCATCAGTAGATCTATGATGAAGTTGAACAAAAATGGAGAAAGTGGACAGCCTTGGCGGACGCCACTTGAGGTCGCGAAAGCAGATGACAGTTCGCCATAAGCTCTGACTCGACTAGTAGTGTTGGAGTAAAGAGCTTTCACAAGGTTTATGTACTTCTGAGGTACGCCTTTCAATGACAGACACTGCCACAGAACCTCTCGGTCGACAGAGTCAAACGCTGCTTTTAAATCAAGGAAGATCACTATTTTCGGACGCCGATAAGTATGTCTGTGTTCTAGAACCTGACGAATGGTGAATATGTGGTCGATGCATCCACGACCAGTTCACGAGTCTTAGTTAGGCATCCCATAATTATCGAGGCTAGTATTTTAGATACTATATTAGTTAAACTAATCCCTCTATGGTTGTCACAGGATGATTTTGACCCTTTCTTATCCATTGGGAAGATAAGTGATTGTGACCGTTAGATGGGATAACGTCTAACTCCCAGATTTTAGCTAAAATATTAGTCAACCTAATCGCTAAAACTGGACCACCATCCTTAAAGTCCTCTGGGGCCAATCCGTCTAGACCAGCTGCCCTTCCTCATTTCAGATTAGCTATAGCCTTTTGAACTTCAGCTAGAGTTGGAGGACCTACTTCAATGTTCCATTCATACTGTCTGGGAATAGAGGGTAGTTGTAGAGTAGATGAAGGCCAACTGAACTGCTCCTTAAAATGTTCCGCCCATCGTTCTAAACGTCTGGACTGGGAGCAGATGAGAGTGTCGTCTTTTTCCGAAATAGTCTGACTTACACTTGATTTATTAATTCCAGTTTCTTTTATTAGCCTGTAGAGTTGTCTTGTGTTCCCTATAGCCCCCGCCTTTTCCATCTCTTTTGCTTTCGTTGCCCACGACTGCTCACGATCGTTCCTTAGACTTTTGCTTAATCTAGATCTGATTTCTTTACGCTCTTCATCGTGTTCAGAACCTGATGGGATGAGTTTACGAGAATCTATCAGTGTAATAGGCCTTGAAGAAATCCATTGGTTCTTTGTAACCCTGTGGTTTAAATCACTAGTAGATGTCACTGCTGAGAGTGCTGCGATACAATTGATGTCTATTGTACTGGCTGAAGTCTCAAAGATAAGGTCATATATTTCTCCAAATATCCGTATTATCCGGATATCTTGTATTCATGATGAAGTAGTAGGAAACAAGAAAGGGGTTAGATGTTAACTTGATAAGTCCAAATTGTATTTGTGACATTTGTATGGTTGACACCGGCAGCCTATAGTATGGGAGAGTACTTTTTGCGGGACGTTATTAATAAACTAAATCCGCGTTGTATTAGTTTCTTCTAGACTATCCCTGGTTAAGTGTTAAGCTATTTTCACTACCGACATTCTCATCCTCTCATTTTAAGTAGTCAACATCATTGGAGATGTTGGTTAGCCGTTTCCAGTATGATTTCATTTATAGGTTTTAATTTTATTAGTTTGTCATAAAACCTAACTGAGATGGTGGAGATTTGTAGCTCAGATGGATGATTTTGATGGTTTTGTCCTCTGAGCTGGATGGTTTGATCGTTGAGCTTTCATCGTTTTTCTGGACGACATCAGCACAAACTTCAGGTAGATCAAGATCAAGGTCCATAGGACAAGCTGTGAGCTATATATGGGGAAATCCGAACACTTCTATCTGAAGTTCGAGCTGATTATGTTCAGAATAACGATGAAAGCTCCACGAACAAACCATCCAGTTTAGAGAACAAAACCCCACTAAAAACTTTTAACTGACTTGTCAGGTATGATAGGACTTCAAGGATTTACTGATTACTATTCAACCAGTGGTCCCACCATGAAAACTAGTGTGGCGACATCCATTAGTTTTCCTCTAGTGTCCAGATCGTAAAGGTGTAGCGAAAAAGCATAGGTTCTTAACTTCATCTGGTGTTACACATAGTGTTGGTCCCAATTCTGATTTTGTCTTTAATTCGGTTATACCTGTCCTATCAGGGCTTTTGCAACTCCTTACGTTAATGTGATTATTATAATGCAAGGTACCTGAGTATTTTTATTTACGAAACTGTCACAATTGTGATATTTTATTTACTCGAATTTAACTAGCAAGTACAAGTCGATAGTAAATGTATGATCAGTAGAAAATCATAAATTAGTACCATATGTCCGTTTCTTATGACTCAGAGAACTGAATACTTAGTTGTTCAAATAGGAGAGTCTCACTAAAGTCGGAAATGAAGGTTATTGTTTGGTTTTTAAGTCAACACCCATATGCCACACCTTGTTTGTGAAATATAACTGACGAATGTTATAATATTCGATAGGACAAGAGCATTGCGGTGTAGATTTAAAAACCCTTAAATATAGTCTTAATGGTCCTGAAGTCTTGATTAGATGCTAGATGATTCCAAGTCATTGAATCCTAGAAGTTCTAGCGACCAAGTTAGTTTCATTTTTAGAGCTTGTATCATTCATAAAGTGACCTAGTCAGCAGTCAATCAAAATGAGAGGAGTAAGTCGATTATCACTTATGTGTAACTAGCAACATTGGGTCATTAACTTCGGAGATAAGTTATCATGATCACTTGCTATAGCATAATTTAGATTTATTATATTAGGAGATTGGTGTTAAAGTGATGTTCGAGCTGTCGAAATAGTAAGAAACATGCCACAGTATTTGGGCTATCTATCAACATCTTAATGCTTCAGTTAATTTCCTTACGTAATTAGTCAACCTCCAGCTGATTTTGATCAAGTGCTCCGCATAGTTTTACTGATTCCACGTCATTTGAGTCAGTCGTCAAACAGGCGACTGCTGTGGTTCAGTTACTTAGGAGGTTCCGTAGATGTCTCTTACTTGATAAAGAGAATCGGTCTCTTGTGGGTTTTATTATTATGTTGTGAATATGTTATTCATTGTATATGTTTTAATAATACGTCTTCAACTGCCCTTGATATCTCGAAATTTGATTCAGTATATAATCATTACTGACCTGAGTTCTTTACTAGGTTTTAGCTGCGTTCGTTTTGTGTTATCATTTTCCATGGATTAGGTAGAATTGTCCTGTTAGTAGATATGTTATTTTGTAACCATACCTGTTTTAGCCATAAAGAAAGCGGGATTGCAATTTCCATTTGATTGGTTCCTGGTGTTGGATTTGTCTTTAGGACTTGCGCAATTTCAATCCTAATTAATACATATTGAACTGTTACCAATCCTACAGTTACATGCTTACACGTTTTCTCATTTGGGTCTTTACAAATATTGGATTTTATAGACAACGTAATTTTGTAAATACCATCATCTGTGACAGATATTTCCATACTTTTTAGGTGGTTTGTGAGCACTTCAGCATTGCTTCCTATTTAGTATACAGTCTGTAAGTAAGCAGCATAAAAAATATCCAGTGATTTGCTAACTTGTATCTTCAAAGCATTAATCATGTATAATCGTGCTATCAAACTCAGGTTGAACAGATGTAATTTTATGATTAATTGTGTGAGCCATAAATTAATATTGCGTTGTATATGATGTTATTTATCTTTGACTCCCTAGCTTTGCTCACGAGTATAAACATGCCCAAAAAGTATTGTTTGCCTAATATGAAGATTTAGCATCAAGCTATGAAGTTAGTGTTTACTTATCCAAAAAACTGTAGGTTATTGATGGGTCTGAGAGATGGCACCTACCAACTTACGGTGGATTAACTGAAATCAAAACATTTATTGTCTTGCTGCATGCGTACGATGTCGTACTTATCCATCTCTATTTTCGACTATCTCCCGTCACCTTTTAAGATGACTTTGATTCAGCTCATAACAGGAACTTGGAAAACAGATTTCCCGATTTTGTTGCTTTTATGAAGCAGTCGACATAATTCGATTCACAATAATAACATTTAACAGTTGCTAATGACGGTGCAAAGATACCATGAAGTATATGACGGTTAGCATTGGGGAGGATAAATGATATGTTTTTGGTCATTGTACGATGTACTTAAATTTTTCCGGTAGTACACAGTTGTGTTTGTTTAGTGAAGTGCACGACCACTGTTTAGCTTTGCAACATAAGCCTATTTTTCATTAGGTTATAATTAAGTCTGTAATAATATAAGTTATGTTAATATTAATAGTATCTAGTCCCTACGTCAATCGGTTTATGTAGATGTACTTAGTTTTCTTCACATGCATTTAGACTGTATTGTATGCTTAACTAATATGTACGGATTCAGAAAACCAAATGTTCTGAAATTGTAACCGATGTTCTGTGTGACTATTAGCTCGGTAAACGCAGTAAACTGAGAACCATATATTTTAAATATTGGTGCCGAAACAGTTATCGTCTGTTTAGAATAGTTGGTCTAGTTGTAAAAAATTATGCATTTGCAGTGCTCCATAAACATTTATCAATTTTAAGCAGGGAGGGGACAAAAATGTAACGGGTAATGTTCCTGTTCTGCATTTGGTAGAGCATACATTTATCCTATGGTAGTTAGTACTTGCTTCAAACGTTGGTTTGTGTTTATTAATGGAAGGATGATTTGTGGTTTTGAGGATAATTGACACATTATTACTACTCACTTTGTTTTAGTAAATGGGTAAAGTTTATATGAGAACATAGCTTATCGATTGTCATAAATTAGCGACCGGTCTATAGATTAACTGACCTAGACCTCCCAGGAGTCAGTTACGGTTTGATAAAATTTTAGATAACAACGCTGCGTCACTTGGAGCCAGACTCTTGTCATTATGTAATTAACTCCAAAAATCTTAGGTATGTCCATAGTAAAGCGTTCCCGCTTCTAGTTGAAAAGCATTCTATTGAAATAAACTGCAACAAAGTTCCAGTCTTATCGACATTAGTTCAAGTGGAAATTACTACTAGTTATATGTAAGATTGATTATGCGGATTGTTGAAACAGTTGTCGAGTCTGAGAGGATCCTTTACCAAATAACTTGGGTTTCTCTTATCATCTGAGAAATGGTTAAGTCGTTTTAACCTATGAAATTTTGTTCTCTGTCAATCCGCCATTGTGTTTACAAAGAAGATAAGTTGAGCTTGCCAGTTTTATTCGGGTTTTTGGCTTATTCTTGTGGAGATCTTGTAATTCTATGGTTTTTTTTATTGTAGTGGTAGTGGGTATTCCATTTGAAATGCATTGCATTACGTGCGCTTACTTGACTTTAACCCATGATGTACTGTATACATTCTAGCGAAACACTAAAGATTTAACATTATTTTTTTTGAATTTGGCTATTTATATTCTGAAGAAGTTGCCCGCACTGAATTACGAAACGTCGGAAAATCTAGTTTATCTACTCATTGGAATATTACAAATTTATTATTTTTATTATTCCTTTAGTTTTCTCTTTACTAAGGTTGACATTGTGTTTAGGTACTATATTGTTGCTTAACTCGTCCGGTTATCATACAACGTTGAAATAGTGATCAACAGTCTGGACTACTGGATTTGTCCTAACATAAATGATTTTCTATGGATCAGTTTATGGTAAGGATCAATGGGTAATTCCAACTAACTCGCCACTGTCCACTTCTGGAGCTTCCAAGGTGATAAGTAAATATTAATGGATAGTTGATAGAGCATTCGGTTTTAATCATCATTCCGTAATTTCATACCTTGCCACACCTACCTCGGTTTGACTACCCTGACAGTATGACTAGCCTTCAAAAATGGTGATTCGAAACTGACTATCGAAATCTGTTACTTTCAGATGTCAGGTACTTCATACTGAAAAATGCCACGAAACCCGGTCCTAGAACCTTCTGTCGATTACCTGCAGCCGTCCCCGGTTGATAGAATGGGCTTGCTTCAACCGCGAATTTTCCGTTGTCTTTATAGGCATTTACAGCGCCTGTTACAAGTTGATATGAGTTTTTTTTAGTATACGACGACCGAGTCAGTCCTTTTTAACAACTTTTTGGATATAGACTAGCAGATTTTGTCTATATCCATATATCTGTTGACATTCAGTGTGATATGAAATTAAGTCCAATTTACACTTGAGTAGCTTTTCGGTAATCAACCTGTCACTGTTCAAACTGCTTCACCGCGTAGGGGTTTTATTTAACAATATACTGTGATTCTCATAGCCATTAGTTTCTCCAAGTTATTTTAGAATTCACTCAGTGGTGTATCTCTCTTCTATAAAAAGTCAGTTCATCATATCAATCTCGTAACTTGTACAGTTTGTAGCGATCTGAAATGTTTTAAATTGTCTATCAATCAATATCCAATTATGTTGCTTTTCACTACTCATAAGCGTACAACCAACCAGTTTTTTAAAGATTTCTAGTTCGCTGAGCTGAATGGTTTCGTTATGAAGTTTTCATTGTCTTTCTCGACAACATCGTCATCACACGCTTCAATAAGAAGTGAGTTTTAAAATTTCTCCACAGTTGGTTAGTTGTTTATTCTATTGATCTATAATTTGATCGGTTGTTGTCCAAGGGGTGTGGTCGTTTCTTGTATGTTTGTTTTGATTGTTTTTACCTCTGACCCTCAAGATGTCAATCCTTTCCTTGATTGGCTGATAGGTTGGACCTATTTTGATATGTCTATAAATTGGTGTGTTACCAAAGCTCCGTGTTTCCGAGAACTTGCTAACTTTCTTTGTGTTTCTTCTGACTATTGTTTCGATGTTTTCCCAATCGAAATCGTGCCCATAGTTGTCCGCATGCATTGAGTTGAAAGAAACTATCGTGGCGTTTAACCGCAAACTGATGTTCCCGTAGACGTTGTAGGCGACCGCTTTGTCCTATATTGGGTCTTTTGCAGTTGATGTAATTAATTTTGCTGACGATGTTTGGTTTATCTTTATCTGTCATAGTTTCCTCTGACCTGCATAATATTGATAGAAAGCATTTTGTGTGCTGCACCTTTTTCTAGTGGGCTTGACAATCTGTTCGTTATCTTGGAGTTGTTTTTCATGTAGGGGTAGGATTATACGCTCGATGTTTTTTGTTGGTTTTGTGCTTGGTGATCAGTTTGATAAATATTTCTTAATGAAGCTTTTCTAAGGTATTGATTTTCTCGAAATACATCCATAGGGTAATTCTTTTCGTTCTCCTATGCAATGACGGTGCTACAATGAGTTTTCATTCATTTGAACACTGTTCGTATGCAACTCACTTTGTGAATCATCGAGGTTTCGCTGTTGTAGTAGAATATTTAGTCTATGTGGTTTGGTTTCTGAAATACACTTGAGTCTCCAGTTTTCCTATATTGATCCTGGTTATTAGTACATCCAAAAAGGTATTTTGCTGTCTGATTCAGATTGTGCGTTTTGTTCAGCTACTCTTCTTTGCTGAAGATATATATTACTTAGCGTATCGAAATTTATCGGTTGACTATTGGTAGGAATAAAGTTCCCAAACTGTAATTAATCCGAATATCTGTGATTCCTTTGGGGTTTATGTTACAATTCATTGTGTCTCAAGAAAACAATACCGTAGGTAATAATAACTACACTTATTAGCAAAATCTCTCAACACAAGTGCTTGTCACATCATCGTATTAAGATGGTCCGCAATTCAGTTAAACGGGTAAGCAGTTATTTACGGCTCTAACGTTATTTACGTTACTAACTCATGCTAATCGAAAAATTATTATGATTCAGTGAAACAATGAGTGGTTGTTTTTTCGTTATGCGGAGCGGGTCATTAGTGTGCACCAGACGAACTCACATGAGGTTGAACATGGGACCTCTAAGTTTCTCCAGTGACGAGTTATATGAGCACACTAATGACTTGTCCCAAAATAGGATGCAACAGCAATACAGTGTTTCCGCGTTACAATATCTTTCTAAGAAATACCATTGTAGAATAATGTAAAACTGAGAGATATTCGTAGATTATCTCTTCTTTATGTTCATTTCAATCAAGTCGCTTAACGTAGCGATTAAGTTCTAATCCCGATCGATAAAGCTACTCAATTATCATTCGGCTTAAGGATTTCAGTGTTAAAAGGAATCAACACCAATCAGAGTAGTTTAACTTCACAGAAATGATAAAAAGAAACATTTTTCTCTGTAATATTCTACATGCAGTTTTTTTTCTTGGCAGAAATACACATCATAGATATTTGAGTTGGTGAAGAAAATTTGTAGCTCAGGTGGATAATTTTGATGGAGTTTTGTTCTCTGAGCTGGATGGTGTTCGAATTTCTCCACATATGGTTCGCAGGAAAATTATGGACAAACATAGGACCAAAAATTAAGCCAATGGGAGATACAATCAAAACAAAGAAGCAAACAATAACAGATTTAAGGTCAACAAGAAGCAATCAGCACCGAGGTCCACAGGACAAGCTGCGAACCATATGTAGAGAAATTCGAACACTTCACTTCTACCTGAAGTTTGTGCTGATGTTGTCGTTCAGAATAACAGTGAGAGCTCCACGACCAAACCATCCAGTTCAGAAGACGAAACCCCATCAATACGATAGATATGTTATTGCAATTTTAAAATTTTTATTTTTCTAGGCAAATACAACTTAGCTTTCTAATTATTTATTAATTATTATTATTATTTATTTAAACACAAATCTTGGTACAAGGAGGCATCAAATACATGTGCGCCACATAAATCATTCTATTTATGTGAGGGTTGGGATACTGCCCGGGTGCCCATACCGAAGCAGTCGTTTTTCTTAATGGGCCACACTGCAAGCCTTTGACCTAAAGGTCTGATCCACAAGGCAGTGGAACAACTTCAGGAGATGCAGTCACATGCTGGTTGGTGACTAACAATAGGTTCATACGCCATTTGTTCCCTCAGGGTAATGGAGTCCATGTGCACCATTGGTTTTGAATGAGAGTTTTCCAACTGGTCTAGGTGTACTCTCAGTGTCTACCAACCGAGTTAAAGCGCCGAACATTCGCTTTTCATCCTCTCAATTTCATAAACAACAACAGTCATGCAACGAGAAGGCAGTCAGTAGGACTTCCCTGACAGTGTCTGTATACACGTGACCATGTGAGAGCATTTAGAGAAGGAGAGCTGACTTTCCCCACTCTTAGCCGCACCAGGGCATTTGTACAGCAATATTTCAGTAGATTTAGGTTTTTTTCTTCAAACAATATTTATCAATGATCATGTACTGGCTTGAATGTTCAGTTCACTAAAGTTTGTTGGTTGTTGTTGTGATTATAATCTACTACTATTCTCATGATTTTCAAACCACAAATGTTAGTAGACAGGTGAAATCATTTTTAAAAAAATGTTGAGTGAATAAATTAAATCACATGAACTATAATGATAGAATTCAGTCACATGTACAAAGTAGGCAACATATGATATTTGTGACTATATAAGTGTAAACATTTCATTCTTATATATTTTCAAGTTTTAACTAGTCTGACTCTAGAAGAGAGACTATAGATAAACTTCATTGATGTTGCCCGATTAAGATGTTTCACCTTCAATTAACTAACAACAACGCCGAATGGTAACGTCTCAAACTGTGAAACTGGTTTTTGTAAGTTCGAGTCTCACTAAAAACATCAGTTCCTTGAAGATTCTATGTGTACAACGCTAATTATCTTTAAAGTTTAGGTTCAGGATATCCTACCTACCACATTCAACCACTTGACACTTCAACATATTGTACGTAATATCTAGTCACTTAGACTAGCGGCCTAATTACAACTTAGTAGAATTTGATAAACATTTAAGAACTAGATAAATATGACCTTGATCACTACTCACTCATCTAACAGTTGTTAGAGTTTAACAGTATTTGTAATTTCAATCATGAGTCAGTTGAAGCTAGACCACCATGGAAAACCTGGAAGCACTGGACGGCCGTTTCGTCCTATTGTGGGACACCTCAGCAGTGCGCATCCACGACCTGGCCCCCCTGCGAGATTCGAACCCAGGACCTACTGGTTTCGCGCGCGAGCACTCAACCACTAGACCACTGAGCCGGCATCTAACGGTGTTCATATCTAACTTCAACTAATCCACGAAATTGAGCGACACATCCACCATTGTCTTCAGTGAATTTCTATACCACAACAGACCTTATTATTATTATTATTTTAACACATAGATATTGGTACAAGGAGGCACCAAATACATATGCGCCACACAAATTTCAATTGATTTGTGTGAGGGCTGTGATACTGCCCGGGTGCCCAAACCGAAGCAGGAGATATACCTCTTGAAGCCAGTATTCGTAATTGTTACGTCACAATGCATCGATTGAGTTACGACGAAATATCAAACATATATACCGTTTAATAAACATGTTTACATCGTATTTGTTTAAATAAAATGAATAATTTTTCTTTTGTATAAGTATATCTTCGTAAATGTACCAATCTAAATCATTTAGTTGTTTGTATTCGTCTAATATATCTGTAGAGTACTTTATCATTCCTTGTACTACATACATATCAACATGTTTTAATCAGAATATATTGATTATAAGGACAATAACCAAAATAAATATTTTTCCAAATAGTAATAACTTTAGTAAATGGAATGTAACAGTAAGTAATTGATTGTAATATAATATGTACTATTACAAGTGTTTTATGTCGATGAACATTCATGAGTTAGAACTTGATTATCTGCTTGCCGTCTAATGCTTCCAGGTTTTCCATGGTAGTTTAGCTTTAATTGACTCATGAACTCAACTATTAAAATTACTATAGTATCCATGAAACCCCTTCTGATATTAATCAACATATGCTCATTAGTGACTGGCTTCAAGATATATATCCTGGAGTTCTAGTGAGAAGTAGTGACCAGTGGAGTTCAACCGGATCCGTTTTGAGATAGTAACTCATTAAAGACAGTAGTGGACATGTCGCTCAATTTCGTGGATTAGTTGAAGTTAGACATTAACACCATTGGATGCCAGTTGGCTCAGTGGTCTGATGGTTCAGCGCTCACACGAGTGATAGATCCTGGGTTGGAATCTTACTATGCGGGATCATGGATGCGTACTGTTTACGAGTCCCATAGTAGGACGATACGCCCTTCCAGGTTTTTCATGGTGATCTAGCTACAATTGATTCATGATCTCAACTATTAAAATTACTATAGTATCAACAAAACCCCTTCTGATAATAATCTATTTACAGTAGATCGTTGGTCTGAAAAGTTTTCATAAAAGTTACATTTGCTTACAGTGCTAATTCATTATCTACAGAGGCTTAAATAAACAAGGGTTTAGAGAAGAAAATTAAGGAAATTGTGGAATTTAAGTGATGGATATAAATTAAACACTGGTTAATAAGTGAACACTAGTGGTTCAGCGCTCACATGAGAGTGATAGATCCTGGGTTGGGATCTCGCGAGGCGGGATCGTGGATACGGACTGCTGAGAAGTTCCGTAATATGACGAAACGGCTATCCAGTACTTCCATGGTGATCTAGCTTCAATCGACTCGTGTTCTCACCTATTGAAATCATAATATTCACAAAAAATACTCCTTAATACTAATTTAATAAAATATCATTGTTAATAAATGCACAATAGTTAAAGTCTAAATTTAAGACCTAAGTGTTATAGTATCATTGTCTTATTACATAATTCTTGGAAAAGAAATCAAAATTATTTAATAGAAATAAGGTTATAAAATACTTGTGTACTGGACGAATGTCTAAACATGTTAAGATGTTGGATGTAAATGAAGTTCTGCTGTGTACAAATATGTCACAAATCAAATGAGATCTGTGTGGCGCATATGTATTTGGTGCCTTCTTGTACCAATATCTATGTGTATGTACATGTATGAGTCATTCTACACGAAAGACATTTGGTTTGTTGTAGCCCCCCTAATGCTCTGGCATGTCCGAGGATAAGGAGAGTCTTCTCTCCCCCTTGAAATGCTCTCACATGGGCACGTGTATACAGACACTGCCAGGAAAATCCTACTCACTGCCTTCTCGTGGCGGGGGGGGGTATTATTTACGAAAATGGGAGGATAATAAGCGAATGTCTGGCGCTTTATGCGGGTTAGCAGATATGGAGAATCTAACTAGGGGAGTTGGAATACCCTGATTCCGAACATGGACTCAAGTATCCTGAGGGAACAAATGGCATATGAACAAGTTATTGGTCATCGGCTACCATGTGACTGCATCTCCTGACGTTGCTCTACTGTCTTATGGATCAGAACTTTAGATCAAAGGCTCGGGATGTGTTCCCCTAAGGAAACCATCTGCTTTGGTCTGGGCATCCGAGCCTTATCACAACCCACAAACAAATCAAGTTAGTTGTGTGGCGCATATGTATTTGATGCCTCTTTGTACCAATATTTACGTTTTCAAATAAAATAAATATGTTGTAGTTGTCAAAGTATGTTTCTGTGTATACTTTTCTTGTATGAAAATCCTTACCCACATACATATTGTTCTTCATTTTGATTTCTGAAGCTGTTTGAGTTCTTTACGTTGTACATGTAGAACTTCAGTTGTCAATCTTATTTTATTATTATTAAGAACCAAAACTGTTTGGAAGGAGTTTGTTCCATCGAAGCCAATTATGTATCCGGTTTCTACAGAATATAGGATCAAATCGTTCAATTTGCTTATGATGTATAAACTAATATGTATCTTACATTGATTATGGTTTGACAATCATTGTAAATCAGAGAGTTCTAAGTAGCATTGTCGTTCTAGTATGTCACTACACATCGATACCTATCTAGGACTTTATTACCATTATGAAGAATGGCTTATCTTTAGACTATTAAATTGATATTAAATCGTTCAGATGTAAAACACGCATATACAAGAAGTAACATTTCATTTATGTCATGATTTTATTTGAATTCATTGTCTTTGAACAGTATCTCTTGTCGATTTTGTCACTTTCTATGTTTGTTCTTACCTAATTCATTCATACTTTGGTAAATTCAATCAATATTGCCAACGGGATAGTTCCCATTTAAAAATTTTATGGATATTGTTTTTTAAAAGAAAATATACCAAAGAAATATTTTATTTTTCATTTTATACTATTAAGTTTGAGGTTCGAAGCCCATTCAAATTACTTCAGTACTTGCGCCTGTTATTCCTCGTGAAGGAGCATAGGTCGCTCACCAGCACTCACCATCCAACCCTGTCCTGGACAATCCTTCCCAGCTCTTTCCAGTTCTTATTCATCCCTTTCATATCCGCTTATATTTCCCGACGTAATGTGTTCTTTGGCCCTTCTCTTTTCCTCTTCCCTTCAGGATTCCAAGTTAGGGATTGCCTAGTGATTCAGTTTGATGATTGGCGTAATGTATGTCCTATCCATTTTCATAGTCTTTTCCTAATTTCCTATTCAGATGGAATCTAGTTTGTTCTCTCCCACAGTAAGCTGTTGTTGATAGTATCCGGTCAATGGATGTTGAGTATCTTGTGTAGACAGTTAGTTATAAATACTTGAACCTTCTTGATGGTGGTTTTTGTAGTTCTCCACTTTTCAGCTCCATACAGTAGAACTGCCTTGACGTTCATATTGAAGATTGTGCCTTTGATATTGGTTGACAGACAACTGTTTTGAGTTCCATATGTTCTTGAATTATAGGAATGCTATCCTTGCTTTGCCAATCTTTGCCTTTACTTTTGTATCTGATCCTCCTAAACTACATAATTAATAATCAATATCCCAATATCAAAAGTTAGTCTTGAAACCAAGCACACAACTTTGTACTTGGTATATGAGTTACTTGAAAAAAAGTAATATACAATATACTAGAATTAATTAAAGGTATGATATTTACTTCTATTATTGAATATCACCCAATGTACACTAATGATTGGTTTATATTATAACCAATCACACTTGAGGAATATTTTGTTTTACTCCAAACCAAGATATTGTATTTCAGTAGTGTGAAAATATAATTTTAAAGTAATAAAAGTATTCTTTGATGATGTATTTGAATATTAGAAGCAATATTACCGAGAAAAGAACTCCGTATGACTAAACAATGTAAGATTAGTTTATAGGAGTGTAGGATGGAAGAAAGCTTGGGGCGGACAGACCTAAACATGGCACAAATCCATGAACTCACTGACAAGTGGACTGAGCCATGTTGATAGATGCAGACTATCCTGGTTCGGATTTGCGAGACGATAGCAACCGATGGTTAGAGACATTGAATGAAATGACTCGAAATCGTTTGCAATGGCGCAGGTGCCTCCACTCTTTGTGTTCTCCCAAATTATAATCTGAATTCTTCATGTCCTTTTTTTTTTCTCTTTCCAAATTTATTTCACTGAATTATACTCCTTCAATAACATCTTCAAACCCTAATGTTTCCGATAAAGGTCGATACTTTGACTACCTCTACCACTATGGGATTTTAATTGACAATTGCTAGTGTGGTATGGCAACTTGAATTGATGTACGTACGTACGAAGTTCTACTTTGTTATTGACTGACTAAGTTTACTGAATGATTTTAATGGCTTTTAAGAATAGCAAGGATAATTACTTATTTTACGATCAATTAACATGTTATTTCGTTTGTCGACTGAATTAATCGGCTATTGATTGTTAGTAATATGAACTGTTTGAAAGTATGCCTTGATAGTGTCTTCATATACAATTTGCTTTTATTTTGGATAATGTCTACGATTTGAATTCAAGATGTTCATTTCATCCTATTCAAGACTGTTCTAACGAGTGTGTCTGGATCTTGACTGGGAAAGAAATAATCTTTTTTTTTTCAAAATGGGTACCAATCATAGATTATTAAATTAATGAATAACTTTCTCCTTGGTGTTTGAAATGATGAATGATTTTCTGGAAAATTGGTTTGCCAAATTTGAAAACTTGTAATTTCCTCTTTATAATGTAAGGAATTACATCAGAAAGCAATCAGTAAAGCTCAAAGCGTGTTTAGGATAGGATTTTCTTTCGCTTAGTGCAATATTTTACTTCAAAACTGGCCTGAGTCAACATCTGAAATAATGGTAAGGATTTCAATAGATGTGTGCGTCAACTACTTCACTTTTCTTAGAAGTCTTGTTAGACATGGTGTGTTCGTGTCCGATACAATCTGGAGATGGACTCAGAAATCTCGGTTACTTTTTACTTTCACCGCTTGTGGCGTATGCGTTATATCCGTTTCTTAACCAAAGGGCGTATATACTGCTCAACAGTACTCATTTCTAGTTTGTGGCTGTAAAGTGAATATTCGTGTTATACAAGTTTTGAGTCATCGGTGTGTTCGAAGCATTGCCCACGTATGTTTGCACCATCGAGTGATCGATAGTGAGGTTAGACAGTGTGACTACGTAATTATAGCATATCGGCTGTTGAGATAATGAAGTTTCATCAACTGAGGCGATTTCGTAAAGTATTACATATGAACAACTACCTCCTACTTTGAAGGGTTATGCTAGCCAATGTAAGAGTAAGTTGGAACAAATCAGGGATTGACAAATTAAAATGTGGCATCAATCCATGAAGTTATCATTTGTTAAACTGAGCTATCTAGGTAGATGAAGGTTACCTGAATACGGTCCTCACAACTATTACAATCAGTAATTCAAGACTTTGGGGAGATGACCTAGAATCGTCCTCAACGACGCAGATGTATTCACTATTTTCCCTTAATTTTTGTATCTTAAAATCTCCTTATAAAACTTTTTCCTTCTTTTCTATTAATACTGTTACTACTTCTATTACATCGGGATTTATCTTGAGAACTTTACTTCACTCTGTTCCGGTAACGCGAGCCTACCAGCTTATACGTTACATTTGTCTGTATATCAAGTTTTAATCTTGCCAAATTTTCTAAAGTAGTAGCCTCTCACATAGAAAGAATCGAATAACATAAACAAAATTATAAGTTTAGAAAGCACTATACAACTAAGTTGCGTCACTTTAATACTACACAACATTATGTACTTCATGTATAATCCTACTCAAACTCTTCAGTTAAACTTTCGTAATTGTATCGCTGTATACCATAATCCTTCCCAAAATAACTGTAATTGTTTTATTCAAACTATGAAATAATAACACCATAAACATCTGAAATCCTACAATGCCTTAAAATATGGACTATCCTCAATCGACAGTACACTACATTGAAATTGTACTGAATGAGAACACAAGTGGGGATAATCGTAAGCATTATAGAATATCTTAGTAAAATATGAGAACCATATAGTAAATACTTCATTTGAAAAATGTCAATCAATAGTGTCAGACTTCATTGTTTCTTCGTTTTCAAACCAATCATTCCTTTGTTCTCGTTCTGTTTTCTTTAATCTTCTTAACCTTCTGTTGCCAGACATTTCATTTTCTATTGATGTCGCATACTACTTATATTTATCGACATTAGTAGCAAACATCACAAAACTACTTCCACTGACATTAGTAATACAGTATTTTTGTTGGATTAAATTAAAGTTATAGTTATATAATGTGCCCTTGTGGGCCAAAGTAATTTTACATTGGTTTTCAAGAGAACCATACACCATCCAGACTTTCACGTGACAACGCAAACAGTACAGCTCAATCCCGCCTCACAGGAGAACTAGACACCCTATAGGCTTTAACGCTACAATCTGAATAATACAACTCAATCCTTTGGCAAAACCACACAGGTACGAGGCACCCTGGTTGACCAGTCGCACCATTCACATACACATTCACATCACATGCATAATTATTCCGATCAATAATCGCGTGAATCAATTACGCACAGCACGAACATGCCAACGTTGACCTATTCCACTTACACAACAGTCAAACTCATTAATGTTAGCAATGGTGACATGCCTTACAATGTCCCAATGACAATTGCCCTTGAGAACACTGAAAAGCAACCCCCACTGTGAATGAAATCAGTTAACCAGCTAACCGGTTTTGTGCATGATCAGTCAGCGAAACTTGCCAAAGTAATGCCGAACCATCCACAATATCAATGTCGAACCTTAAATCTCATAAAAGATTTTCAGCTCTACATAGCCATATAGCTTATACTACATACAACACATATATAGGGTAGTAAGCGAAATAGCCCAGCCTGAAGCGTTAGGGCTTATAAAACGCTTAAAATCCATTGTGTGGTTAAATTAAAGCCAAAACGTATTTCTTTGTGAGTTATTTTGTTTTCTAAATGATGTAAGTCAGTAATCACACTAATCACTAACATAAATATCCTGCCTATTTGAATGGTTTATAAGTATAGTAATCATTAAGGTAGGAATTCCTTAAGATTATTGGTTATCAGTTAAATGTTTATGTATACAACTACTGTAGTATTATGTACTAGAACGAAACACTTGAATGATACTTGGTTTTCAGTGGTTCCCTAACTATAATCATTCAGTGATATAAAATACGAAATTTAACAAATTCCTAAAATCCTCTACGGATCAGTATGCATTGAAAGTCGCCCAAATAAACTGTAATCAATTGAATGTAGCAGTCTTTAGAAAAATGATTATGAGTGATTTGATTATTGAATAACTGATGTCGATTTGAATCATACAGATTTTAATAATTATAGTAAGGGAGATAGGCTAGTAAATTAATGTACTTGGATACCACTAATGCCGATAGTTTGTGGTGATTAGTTTAATGTTAAAAAAAGCTTTCATTGTGAGCTGTCATTGAACAGGGAGCCGTTGAAAGTTAGGAAGTATTACAAAGCTGTTTAACCTTAATCAGGTATTTATAAGTGATGCCCACCACTTTCACTTCTAGGAATCGAACCCAGGAATTTTAGGCTCCTGATATAACATAAGTTTGTGACGAAAACTATCTTCTGATTTTAAATTAATCTTTAAAATTCGTTTAATTAAATGATGATATCAAGATAGATTATCGAAGTTTTAGTGTTTTATGACCAGCTAAATTCTATAGGCAATCACTGGTGGCTGAATTTAATAATATGGGCTATGGTATTAACAATTAATCTCTACGTATGTTAAGCCCAGATGTTTCTGAGTTTCAACCCTGGTTAGGTCATATATGTATACAACGGTTTAATACTATTTGAATTCCAATAATTCTGCACCTATCGTCAGTCATTAATGAAATCTCTATCCATCTCAGATCTAAATATATCGAAGTGATTAGAGTATGAATTGAAGAAGTCTTTCTTTATTCTAGAAAAATGATTAGTTTACGAGTATGATCTATAATAAAAATAATACAACTTTAACAGAATATTTCATCATTGTGGTACAATAAGGTACCAAACAGATATGCGCCATATAAATCATTTGAGTTGTGTGAGGGTTGGGATACTGCCCGAGTACCCAAACCGCAGAAGGTGGTTTTCTTAGGGAGTCACACTCGGAGTCTTTGACCTAAAAATCTAATCCACAAAACAGTGGAGAAACGTTAGGTGATGCAGTCCCATGGTAATCGGTGACCAAAGATTGATTCATACGCTATTTGTTCTTTTCAGTATTAACTATAATTGACTGGTCTTCATTTGTCCTGATTGGATAAATTCATTTGTTTATATTCTTAACATGTTAAATAGTCAATTATTTAAATAACTAATTCAGTTTATCTAGATCACTTGAACCATTCTATGTCAATCTAATTAACTGATGTAATACGTTTCGAATTGACTATCTATTCTGATTATTTCTATCTATCTATCCACACATCTATCTATCTATCTAATTCCATTTGCATATATTTGTCTATTATTTTTTTGAGTAGTCAATCACGTTTGATGAGTTAAACGTTCACAATTGATTCACATTATTAAATACTATTAGTTATATTATTATTATTATTATTATTATTATTATTATTATTATTATTATTCAATCTAACTATACTCGATACCCTTTAGTTACTTTACTGACAGAAATCATTTTACTTCTATAACTAGTCCTATATGGTAGTCTCAATCATCAATGAGAAGATTCAAGTAAACAATACAAAGCGAATTTAAACTTCATTTCATTGCACAAGCAAGTGACTATCAGGACTCAGTAGCTAAGTGTATAATGTGATGGTGTTTAAAGCGAATGGTACTGGGTTAGAGTCCTAGGGTGAACATCAAATCTGAGATACAGGTACATTCAGTTGACATTTCCCGAATAGGATGAAATGTCGCGCGTCAAAATGGATTCCATTGCTAGCCACTATCCATCTTTGCATATAAAGCTTGTGACTTTAGGTAATATCAAGGCAGTCCGCATATATGCCAACATGTGACTGATCAATTGCAGTCCTAAATAACAATGGGAAGATTCAAGTAAATAATACCAAGTGAATAAGTATTAAAGTGTAGATCACGTAATATTATTAATTATCACACCCAATGAACAAGTTGGTAAATATTTATGAACTTGTTATATAAATGGATAATACGTTAAATTAATCGGGGAGGGGTGTATTGAGATTCAAGATCAAATGTCAGGATCAACAGCGCAATACAGATGCGTCGAGCTATGATATATCTCTGATATAACTAAACAAATCTTGTATTTCAATACTAGCTATTCTTCAAACAAAAACGCACACCTAATTATTATCCTGTTTTGGATTTCATTATATGATAAACATTATAATCGCACAATGATGAATGTAGTTACACAGTTACTTACGCTTGTTACTCTTCGTGTAGAAGCATAGACTACACACCAGCACTCTCCATCAAACTCTGTCATGCACAATCCGTTCCAGCTCTTTCCAGTTCATATTCATCCCTTTCATATTCGCTTATATTTCCCGACGTAATGTGTTCTTTGGCCTTTCTCTTTTCCACTTCCCTTCAAGACTCCAAGTTAGCGCTGCCTCGTAATGCAGTTTGATGATTTGCGTAATGTATGTCCTATCCATTTTCATAGTCTTTTCCTAATTTCCTATTCAGATGGAATCTAGCTTGTTCTCTCCTACAGTAGGCTGTTGTTGATGGTATCGTTCAATGGATGTTGAGTATCATGTGTAGACAATTATTTATAAATACTTGTACCTTCTTGATGATGGTTGCATTATTTATCCACGTTTCTGCTCCATACAGTATAGCTGTCTTGACTTTCGTATTGAAGATTGTGACTTTGATATTGGTTGACAGATTGTTGTTTTGAGTCCCTGAATTGTAGAAATGCGGCCTTTGCTTTACCAATCCTCGCCTTTACGTCTGCATCAGATCCTCCTTGTTCATAGATGATCCTTCCCAGGTAGGTGATGGATTCCACATCTTCCAGAGTTTGTCCATCAAGTGTGATTTGGTTGGTGTTCTCTGTGTTGTATTTGAGGACCTTGGTTTTCCTTTTGTGTATGTTGAGGCCTACTGATGAATAGGCTTCTGCTACACTGGTTGTCTTGACCTGTATTTTTTGGTGTGTATGGGATAGAAAAACTAGGTAATCTGTGAAGTCCAAATCTTCTAACTGATTTTGAGTTGTCCATTGTATTCCATGCTTTTCCTCAGATGTCGAGATCTTCATAATCCAGTCAAGCACCAGAAGAAAGGGGGAGGGGGTGAGTTGACAGCCTTGTCTGACTCCGGTCCTTACTTGGATTGCATCTACTAGCTGTCCTCCATGCAAGACTTTGCACTGTAGTGAGTTGTATGAGTTCCGGATAATATTGACAATCTTCTCAGGAACTTGATATTGCCGAAGAATTTTCCATAACGTTCTCCTATCTACATTGTCAACGCGTTCTCATAGTCAATCGAGTTGATGTACAGTGACGAGTTCCACTCAACTGATTGTTCGACGATGATCTGTAGTGTCGCCATCTCGTCTGTGCATGACCGATCCTTACAATATCCAGCATGTTAATCTCAAAGTTCAGCGTCTACTGTATCTTTCATTATGATTTACTATATTTCAACCAGTTTCTTGTGCAAATATAATCTTGTTCTACGTAATATTTACATAAAATAACTTCGCATGAACTAAATTTTGATATTAGAGGATCAGAGGTAATAAGCTAGAATACATGCTCAACCTGAGATACGCTCTTATTGGGAATTAGTGGAAAGGTGTTCCTGAAATCTTGATAGATTGAAGCTCCCTGTTGAGTTTAAAACCAATTATCTCAGCTCAGCGGTCTAATAAGTTATCAGAGAGCTACAAGGACCTTGAATGATCTCCCTCCAAATAACCTGGTACAGCCAAGAGTGCGTAGAGTCAGCTCTCCCTCTCCAAATGCTTTCACATGGCCACGTACATACAGCCACTACCAGGGTAGTCCTATTCATTGCCATTTAGTAGTGAGGGTTTTGTTTATGAAATTGAGTGAATAAAAAGCGATTGTTTGGAGCTTTAATCGGGTCGATGGACACGGGGAGTTCACCTAGGCGAGTTGTAAAACACTGATTCCAAACCAATGGTGAACATGAGCTTCACGATCCTGAAGGAACGAATGGCATACAAACCAATTATTGGTCGCAGGCTACCATATGACTGCATCTCCTGACATTGCTCCACTGCGTTGTGGATCAGACCTTTAGGTTGAAGCCTGCAGTTGTGTTCCCTTAAGAAAATCACTTGCTTTGGTGTGTGCACCTGAGCAGTATCATATCCCACACACAAATCAAGTGAGTTTTGTGGCGTATATGTACTTGGTGACATCTCGTACCAATATTGATATGTTCAAATAAATAAATAGTGAATATCTTGTCAAACTAAGTGATGAGTATTTGTATTTCATATAGAGAGCTAGTTTCCTCAAAATACAAAACATTCCTTACTGAAAAATACCATCTATCAGAAAATATTAATCTATGATTTGTGATTGGTTACTTTTAAACAGCTAAGATCCCTACACAAATTATCGATTGAAATCTTAATTCAAAATCTATGATGCCATCAGGGAAGAATAAAGATAAATCAATGGAGGACATTCTCTTTCGGACACTTTTATTTATTTAAATTGCATAGTTGTACTTATAGTTGATTTATTTACTAAAAATAGAAGTGTGCTGCATATTGTAACATTGTGTTATAAATCGCTTGAAAAAACTCAATTATTCAAAAGAAGTTATGTAATAATTTAACAGTTAATAAGAAATATTAGGATGAAGATAATTGTCTACTTGAGAAATAATAAGTAGAAAATTGTTAATTTTAATAGTTGAGATCATGAGTCAGTTGAAGCTAAACCACCATGAAAAACATGGAAGTACTAGACGGCTATTTCGTTCTATTGTGAGATTTCTCAACAGTGCATATCCACGATCCTGCCTTGAAAGATTCCAAACCAGGACCTATCAGTCTAGCGTGCGTGCACTTAACCACTAGACCACTGAGCCGACCAGAATCCAATCGTATTAATGTATAACTTCAACCAATTCACGATGCTGCGCCACTGTCCACCATTTTCTTCAGTGTGTTACTATTTTATAACAAACCCGATTGAACTCCACTGGTCACTGCTTCTCACTTGAACTCCAGGAAATAACTATTTAAGACAGCCACGAATGAGTATATGTTGATTAGTATCAGAAGAGTAATAAAATAGCAAGCAACTATCTGTGAGAAGATAATTACAAATGAATAGAGAAAAAAAGATAGATTATGGGAGATAAAAAGGAAGGTTAACACCATGAAATCATGAGAGATTATGTATATTGTTTTCACACATTAAGTTTGAGGTTTGATTGATGGGAATAGCGCAAGTATCTGGTGTATACAAGCTTTTAAGTTGTGTTCCTTTTGAAATTGGTAAAACAGAGAATTGACTTGATGTTCCAGGATTGAACCTTAGACTGAATTTTGTAATCCTTTATATAATCAAGAAGGGTTATGTTAGGAGATGCTCTTCGAAAGAGTTTGCCTTGTGAGGTCAATGTAACCTCTTTCATATCAGCAAGTAAACTAATAGATGTAAATTAATTCAGCTCATAGTGGGAATTTGTTATTCAAGCAACTACGAATCAATGGATAACTTGAGAAGTTTAACCTGAAAAGAATGTTTTTCTCAGAAACTTCGAAAGTCTACTTCTCAGAATCGCCGTTTTAATATCTTTTTTAAACTTATTGCTTATAGAGAGGGTCTGTTTTGATGCTAGATGCAATTTCGCGTTGTTGTTGTCGTTGTTTAGACTTGAGACTTTTGTTAATGAATCTAGGTGGATATCCATTGTTGTTCAATATCTTCCCTAGTTTATTAATTTCAACATTGATTTTATCGTTAGTACAGATTCGTTTAGCTCCCATTCACAGGGAATAAATCAGGTTTCTCTTTTACTTCAGTCGGATACAGTTTTAAAATTTTGTGTACTGACTGTACTAAGTTGGCTTCTTATATGTTGATCTTTGTAGAGAACTATCAGGTCTCCTTTCTAACATGACATTTAAGAAGTAGAATTGTGAATCTGACACTGATTCTATCATGAGCTCAACTGAATGACGGCAGTTATTGAACTTGTCCTGGATATCGCTAGCATTAATATTTCTGTCACAAATGATGAAAGTATCTAAATATTTATCACATAGGAAGAAAATGACAGTTATTGGTCTGAATAGAGTGGGCATTTATTCATATGTAATATATATTGTAGTAAAGAAGAAATTATGAGGTCAGCTCTAACTTAGAATTTCCAAGGCAAAAGAAAAAGAGGAAGGTCAAAGGATGCATTGCAACGGGAATTGGAGGTAGGTATCAAAAAGACAAATAGCTTTTGGAAAAGAAAGTCAAAGTTGGTTGTAGAATCCTAATCGGAGACCTACGCTCCATAAGAATATACAGGCGTAACTAAGTAAATAAGTAAAGGGAAATCTTTCTTATGTACTTTAAGGAAACCATGTAATCGTGGTATCACGGATTTAATTGGTCTCAGTTATTTATTGAGGTCTACCCCAACAACTGATTCATCATTCACCTTCTTAAGAACTTCACTTAATTTCTGCTCGGTTCTTTTAGTAGCATTATTTAAAGAAGCGTTCTCTTCAGAAATGTGTTGGTATCAGTTAGAATATAAGATGAATTTGAAATATAATCTTAACCAGTAATGATAACAATAACGGTATCCTGACAAGAACAATATAACTCTATATCTCAACAGATAATGTAGTCGGATATACATATATTACAAATACTGTATTCAGGCATCTTCAAGTCACGACGTACTACTTAAATGCGAATTTCCCATCATCTATTGAGATGTTTACTTATGTAGTACTGGAACGATTTACTACCACTTTTACTACCACTACTACTACAACTACTACTACCACCACTAATACCACCACTACTACCACTACTACTACCACCACTACTACAACTACTATTACTACTACTACCACTACTACTACCACCACTACTACAACTGCTATTACTACTACTACTACTACTACTACTACTACCATGACTACTGGCACTACTACTACCACTACTACTACCACTACTACTACCACCACTACTACCACTACTACTACAACTACTATTACTACTACTACTACTACTACTACTCTGATTTTGTCATGTGACCTGAGATTGTTCTAGATATTGGACAAATATGATTCAACACAGAAATTATAAATGATCAAAAAATTTTTTTTGTTTTTCTTTATCATTATTCATATTGAACATTTATATTATTGAATTTTTTATTAAATTAATAATAATTATAGACAAATTTAAATGATAATAGTTTATATTAATTACCTTTTGAACTTACATAAGTTTTTGCTTCTATTGAATTCTATTCGAGCTAATTCATGTCAGGTATGGAAGATAGTCGAGCAATTTCGTGGATTGGTTGAGATTAGACATGATTACCGTTGGATACTAGCTGGCTCAGTAGTCTAGATGTTAATCGTTCTCGCATGAGATCGAAGTTCCTGGGTTCGAATCCCACAGGGAGGATTGTGGATATCCACTTCTGAGTAGTTCCATACTAGAACGAAACAGCTATTTAATACTTCCAGGTTTTCAATGATGATCTAACATTTATTAATTCATGATCTTAATCAAAAATTTACTAATCTTCACAACTTCATACTGATATTTTAATTGTGCTTAACTACTCAGTAGGTTTCAGTAGTTCATTGTAATAGAAAGTTTCTCACTAGTTTTTTCTTCTTCTTCTTCTTTTAATCAAAATCATTTAATGATTTTTGTAGTTTATTGGGAGAAAAAAAATTGATCGTACGTGAAAAACCTTAAAAACTAAAAAAAAACAAAACAATTTAATCACTAGGTTGTAAGAAAAAAGTCATATGGTGTTTAATCATTCTGTTTAGTTGATTTACAATTATATTAAATGTTTATAGATGTATCATCTGTTGAAATATATGTTATGATATGCCTCCAAATGCTTTAGTATAGCTGAGAGTGGAGAGAGTCAATTCTTCCTCTTGAAATACTCTCATATGGCCACGTGCATACAACCACTTTCAGGAAAGTCCTATTCGTTACCTTCTCGTGGTACGGGTGTTGTTTGCAAAGTGAAGAGAATGAAAAGTGGATATCCAGTGCTTTAACCGGGTTGGTTGATGTGAGGGATTCAAGTAGGGTAGTTTGAAAACTTTAATTTCAAACCAGTGGTGCACATGGGCTTCAGGATCCCGAGGGAATAAATGGCGTATGAATCAATTGTTGATCACTGGCTACCATGTGACTGCATCTCCTGTCGTTGCTCTACTTCCTTGTGGACCAGCCCTTTAGGTTGAAGACTCCGGATGTGGCCCCCTAAAAGAATCACCTGATTCGGTTTGAGAAACTGGGAAGTATCCCAGCCTTCACACAAATCGAATGATTTATGTGGCATATATCTGTTTGGTAGCTTTTTGTATCAATGTTTATGTGTTTAAATAAATAAAATAAATAACTAAAACTATACATTTGTCTACTAGTACCTAATGTTGACTGATAGGTTTTGTGCAATTCACTTGAAAGTTATAATTTTCAATGTCAACTATATTAACATTTACATCATAACATAATAATAGCTTTCAGTGAGAATTAATTTTAGTTGCATGTATGAATTACTTGGTTGGATCTAATGTATGTTCATCAGTTTCAAGTTTGAACAAATATCACTAGTCCCAATAGTTGAAATCATGAGTCGATTGAAGCTAGACTACCGTGGAAAACCTGAAAGCACTGGACGGCCGCTTCGTCCTAGTATGGGACTCTTCAGAAGTGTGCATCCACGATCTCGCGATATTCGCATCCAGGACATTAACACCGTTGGATGCCGCCTCGGTGGTCCAATGGTTAGGTGCTCGCGCGCATGACTGATAGGTCCTGGATTCGAACCTTGCGGGGGTTGGGATCGTGACTGCGCACTGCTGATGGGTCTCATACTGGGATGAAACAGCCAACCAGTGCATCCATGTTTTCCATGGTGGTCTGGCTTCAATTGACTCATGATCTCAACTATTAAAATTACTATAATATCCACAAAACCTCTTCTGATAAAACATCATTAGTGACTCGGGATTTGACTTGAGTTAAATAATATGTTATTTAAATATACATATCGTAAATCTTTGTATAAAATTATGAGCTTGAATTACGTCAGCGAATAATTGAATTCAATAAGTTGAATACGTGAATGGATTAATGAATATATATATATATTACACTGATTGCTCTGGACAGACAATCAGTGAAGAGAAGAGAAGAGAACGAAGCGAAATAACGCGCAATGGAGATGCCATGTGAGCCAACTCGGTTTAATCAAGCGTTAATCGATATTTATAGTCATACAAAAATAAGCTACAGACATGTGATGAGTAGAAAGAGAAATGTATACTCGTCCGTTCATATAAAAATAGTCACGATTAATTAGCAAATAGTTAACAGAGTCAAAATGTAGCTTGAGAAGAATGAATAAATTAACTTGTCCGGAAGCTAGAATAAGGTATGTAGGACCAGCCACTATATATCTCTCTAGGACTGCTTGGTTTTCATCGACTATTTAGTTAAATTAGTCCATTATACTGACTGTCTTCCAGCAAAAGCTTTACCAAACAATCTTGACTAAACTATTTTGAAAAACATAATAAACTGAGTAACTGTTTTTCATATTTTAAAGCTTACCAACAATATATGGATATCTTTTAATGCCCTGGTACAGCTAAGAGTGAGGAGAGTTAGATCTTTCACTTCAAATGCTTTTACATGGCCACATGCATACAACCACTGCCAAGAAAGTCCTACTCACTACCTTCTTGAGGCGAAGGTGTTGTTTATGAAATTCAGTGATTGTCTGGTGCTTTAACCAGGTTGGTGGATATGAAGGGTCCACCTAAATGAGTTGGAAAACCCTTGTTCCATGTGAATGCATCTCATTACGTCCCTTCTCAAAACTTTGAAAGTATTACATGTGGTGTTAATGAATTGATAAACTATTTGATAACTGTTGCTGAAAACCATCTTACGAGTTATTGAATATTTAACTTATTAAAATTAACTGGAGGCAATTTAATTAAGTTAACGGTTAAATGAATAGTTAAGTAGAATGAAATAACTCTGAGAAGACATTCTGTAGTTCTACTGAGAAGTACTGAAATACAAATCATCAGTTGAGTTGGACTGTGATCATGCTGTAGAGTAAATTGATTAAAATTTAAAATGTGGATTACTGTGCTTCACCTTAATGTTTCACTATGATAAATAAATATTGTAAATTTAATTTTACATATAAGAACTATGGAGTCGCACTACTTGTAAAAAGTGCCAAACATGACCAATACATACCATTTAAGTTTATAATGATCCTTCAGTCGTTGAAGGAGACTAATTTTAAGTATTGAAGAATCCTTATTACTCACCATTTCATCATATTCTCATCAATAGTTAACTTTGAAGAGAATTTCCAGAATTTCTTATTTTCTATAATTCTCTATCTGATAACGATGCCTGAATAAAATAAATTTGAAATCAAACAATTTTCATAAAATTTCTTACGTAATCAAATCAATGATTTTTCACAAATGAAGTGATTCATGAAAAATTACTTTCACAAATGCCCCCAAATGCTCTGGTACGGCCGAGAGTGGGGAGAGTTCGCTCTCCCTCTTGAAATGCTCTCACATGGCCACGCGTATATAGCCTCTGCCAGGGAAGTCCTACTCACTGCCTTCTCGTGGCGGGAGTGTTGTCTACGAAAATGAGAGGACGAAAAGCGAATGTGCGGCGCTTTAACCGGATCCAAAACCAATGGTGCACATGGGCTCCAGTATCCTGCGGGAACAAATGGCGTATGAACCAATCGTTGATCCCCGGCTACCATGGGACTGCATCTCCTCACGATGCTCCACTGCCTTGTGGATCAGACCTTTAGGTCGAAGGCTCTGGGTGTGGTCCCCTAAGAAAACCACCTGCTTCGGTTTGGGCACCCAGGCAGTATCACAGCCCTCACACATATCAAATGAGATCTGTGTGGCGCATATGTATTTGGTGCCTCCTTGTAGCAATATCTATGTGTTAAAATAAATAAATAAATAAATTTTCACAAATAAAAGTGTCTATAATGCGTATACCCTTCTGTTAATGTTTACATCAAGACGTCAACCCTCAGTACAATTTCACTTCAAATATAAACGGGTTAACCACTCAGTCCAGTTTCTAACTAACTTGTTCAACAATTATGATGTTTGTATCATTATCGAGAAAGTTCACTTGATATTATTTGATTGTATATTGGAATTGTTGTGTAGGACTGTAATTGATTAATTTCTTGTGAAGAGATTATAGACGAGCCAATCAGAAGAGTCTGAGGTATCTTAAGGTCACAACACCAATTTCAGTATCTGATGCTCATGTACGATCGGTTCGTAACGAATTTTAGAGAAAACGTGATGATTGACCGATTACAATAAATGGGACTATTAAAAAGTCCCTTCATTTGTGATTAAGGTAATCAAATGACTTGTGGACCTTGTGCAGACTATCGTGATGATATTCTTTATGTAATATGTATTGGAGGAAGAAGTCTGCTAGAATAGGATTTTTTCGCTAGATCCAGATTGTGACTAATGCAAATTATGACAATGGTTACAAACTGGATAATGAAAGCAACAGTAACACTGGCTGCTACCGGTTACTACAATATATATGGTTGATTGGAAAGCGTACAGATGGCTACATAGACTTGTTTATGTGCATCGTGTCTTTATCCGCAAGTGGCTTTTTGTGGTCCCAACTACTGGAGTGCACACAAAAAATATCGAGGCTGGAAGAGTATTAGCAACTTTATCATGGATCCAAAGGCCGACTATTCTGTAGCCATATGGATGATTTCCTATACCGTATGCATTACGATTTTAGAACCTCTGAATCTCTTTCTAACCTTGACAAGTATTTGGACTAAGTAAAAGAAGTGTATCCATTTTAATTCTTTGGTTTTGTATAATATATTTTTACTCTATACCAACTGTTTTCTGATTGGCCAACATTTCTAAAGGTCACGTAATATTCTTTCAAAGGTCGTCTATAAATTATAGTTTCGCCTCTATTGTTGGCTTATGTACATCCTGTGCAAATTACCTTAATATTACCATAAGTCACAAGCTATATCAATACAGATGGATGGTGACCAGAACGTGCATTTCATTCTATTTGGGACATGACAGCTAAATGTACTTGAATCCCAGTTTTGTCTTATACTTATATTGATATCTGTGACTAGATTTTTAATCAATACTTATTTGATATTAAATAAACCAAAGTAAAAAAAAAAAGAATCTTAACTATTCGCTTATTTGATTTTAAAAATAAAATCCTTACACATAATTCACCTATCAAAACTGTCATGTATCTGTGAAAAAAAAAGAAAAAAAAAGGGAAGAAAGGAAAAAAGAAAAGAAAAGAAAAAGAAAAACAAAGTTGTAATATCACATCATGTATAATGAGGTTTTTCATTGGCACAGTCGATATTGTTATATGATTAATATTGTATGATGTACAATGTATATATATATATATATATATATATATATATATATACAATAGGTCAACAATTTTTTGTTATTGCTTTCTTTGTCCAATAACTATAGCAACTAATAATTTATGGTACTAATTAATTTAAAGAAAAGTGATCTGTTATTCAATTATCAAGTTTAAAAGTCACATTTTGTTTTTTTTTTTGAAAAAGATATTTCGAAATAGGCGGCAAATTAAATTAGGGATAAGATATTTGTCTGTGTATTTATAAGATATTCATTTTTCAATATTCGATAATAGGTATGGTATCCAGTTGTTGCTATGGTTACTGTATCTAAGACTACCATTTTTATCTTTGGGACTTTTATTTTAAGCTTTCATTTGAAATCATTTATTCATCAATTTAGAATGTGCTATAAGTGATATGTTCAAAGAAGATATATTTAAATAGTTTGAGATGATCCAAGACAAATCCCAAACGAAAAATGATACTCTTAAATGTAACATTTATCCAAGAAATGAACGAAAAAATTGTATGGAAATTCTAGATATTTCAGTGAGATTATGATTTATAGACGACTTTTGAGCGATGCTAAAGTGATATTGAGAGTGTTCACCTGATAACTAGGACCAAATAAGGGTTATAAATTAATGTAAGGAATTGGAATTATGATTTACAGTGAATGGTTTGGGTTGAGAATTAGGTTTATGGTTTTCATCACGAACTAATATAAGCTGTAATGCCAAAACAATTTGTTTAATTGATGAGTGAATTTAACGCCAAAATCCAAGACCTGTTATCTTAAACCTGATTGGTTCATCCATAAATTATTAACCATTGAAATAATAGTAATAATAATATTGATAATAATAATAATAATAATAATTATTATTATTATTATCATTAGCTTTATTCAATATTATATATTTGGTATAAAGTAAAATTCTCAGAACAAAGTATTTTAACAAGTTTCTGTTTCTTCTTTATTGATCAATCCTGACGATAAATATTGAGTAATCGCCAGTCTAATCAATCGGCATTCTTTTCGCTGCATATTTCCATCAACCAAGATATCTTTGATTGGGCTTTTTATAAGTTGATCATTTACTCAATGTATGTCCTATCACTTATGATATTTGATAGTGGTAGCACTTTATCAATAATCAGTTATGGACTTCTGAGGACATATATATATATATATATATATATATATATATATATATATATATATATATATATATATATATATATATATATTATCAGAAGGGGTTGTGTGGAGATTTTAGAAATTTCACTGGTAGAAATAATGAGTCAATTAAAGCAAAACCACCATGGAAAACCTGGAAGCACTGGACGGCCGTTTCGTCCCAGTATGGGACTCCTCAGCAGTGCGCATCCACGATCCCGCTCCTCGCGAGATTCGAACCCAGGACCTATCAGTCTCGCGCCAGGCGCTTAACCAACTAAACACCTAAGGCGGCATTCAACGGTGTTAATGTCTAGCTTCAACCAATCCACGAAATTGCGCCACGGTACACCATTGTCTTCAGTGAGCTGATATTTCACAACAGACCTTGTTGAACTCCACTGGTAACGGCTTCTCACTAAAACTCCAGGAGGATCTCTTGAAGCTAGTCACTAGTGAGCAGATGATTAGGTTTTCCATGGTGGTCTAGTTTCAGTTGACTCATGATTTCAACCAGTGATATATATATATATATATATATATATATCCATATTCTGGAACTGTAGAGCTTATTAAGAGATCTGAAAGTTGTAGATTTGAACTTTTGTGAACATGAACTATTCAAGAGTAAGAAATTTGAAAGAATCAGCAATCTATAGTTTAGTCTTTCTTATCAATGGCTTTATAGTTGTTATTTGTTTATTGATTAATCCTATCTTTGATTTCATTATTTAATGACGTAATAGCTTATTTCAAATATGGGAATATTTTTTTTCACGTCTACGAACAACTTTTGTGAAGTTATTACGTAATCTTAATGTTCTGTCAAATTTTTTTTTAAGACATTACTGGGATATATTCAGATTATAACAAACAGTAAAATCTATGACGGATAGTTTTCTTCTTGTCTAAGACTCGTCAGTTGAATATAACCGCTTCACAGTGTTAATGTTCATAATCAGATTAAAATCATGTACCAATCTCATCAAGCATTAATTCATTATTTACTAGGCTGTTGAGTCTAGTTAATCACTAACGTGTTTCAAAGAATGTGAAGTTATATATGAGGGGTTTATAAGTTCTGATTGTTTATACTAACGATTTTAGTTGATCAGTTTATGTTGGAATACTTGAATCCAAAGTGGATCATTTCAAAGGTGACTTGAGTTACCATATTTGATTGAATACAGAGTTTCAGCTATATCTCACTGATAGGAAAATGAATTAGAAACATAGAAACTTTGATAGATTCAGATGAATTCTAAAGAGAACTTGAAATCTATCTTTATATTATTTGTATGATTCATATCTTAAATTGTTTTCTTTATACACGTATAAAGCTACAATGAAATATTTTATCTCATATGTATAGAAAGCAAATGATAACAGGAACGATAAACCTTTATTTCCCAGTACAAGATGGAATATAAATAGGCTTATAAAGTTACCTATCCAAAATGATCTCAAACTAAATTCTAGAAAAGTATTAGGTTTTTTTCAAATGTAACTATATGATCAGTATGGAGATGTGAAGACCATCACGTTTTTGATAATAATTGCCATGTACTCACTAGTAACTACTTTCGTGAGAGAATTCTCGGAGATTTAGTGAGAAACCGTGACTAGTGGAGCTAATTCGTGTCTGGTAGAGACAGATATCTACCTCAGAACAATGAAAGATGGTCGTGCAATTACGTGGATTGGTTTAGATTAAACATAAACACCATTGGATGCCAGCTGGCTCAATGGTCTAGATGTTAAGCGTTCGCATACGAGACCGAATATCCTGTGTTAGAATCCCACGAGAGGGATCGTGAATTAGCCCTGCTGAGGAGTTCCACAATAAGACGAGATGGCTATCCAGGACTTCCAGGTTTTCAATAGTGACCTTATATCAATCGGAGAATGAATCGGAGAAAATTTTACCATTATTTCTTTAATATGATTCAATGTTCAAATAGTAAATATATATTTGATTGAAATACCAAGATTTTCTATACAAATTCCTGTTTTATAACCATTCAACTTGTGAATATAACAGAAATATGTGTGGGAAGCTTTTAAACAGTAATTAATAATCATTTATATTTATCTGTCAATATCTGCAATCCGTCTTGTATATCTGTTTTTATTTCTGAATCCATTTGATGTATAGATTTTGGCAGTAATCATCTCTCCTGTCACTAAAGGATTATGGGAGAAGAAAGATATACAAATTATCTTGATGAATTCACAATAACCTGTAAAGATTTTATGAAAGCGAATGTGGTTGACAGATATAATTAGAGAATTGGAATAAATCTATAACTAGATATGGAAAGACTAGAGATGTTGTCATTACGTTGAAATACTGTGATAGTCGCGCGGACATCAATTAAGTAGCCTACATCTACCAATATGACTCAAATCAGAAGTTAATGACTTCAAGCACTGATGCCACGTTTTGGTTTGGCTGCCCTGACATTCGTCCAGCTATCTCCAACACTAGTCAGCATTGTGAGTCGTGGTAATCGGAGTTCAGGTATACGTAACATGTGGCCCAACCACCACAGTCAATGTATATTCACAGCCTTACCAAGTAATTTACGATCATTCCCTAGTACCCTGCTTTTAACCTCACTATTACTTACCCGGTGATCCCAGTATATGCGAGTAATATTTCTAAGACATCTGTGGTCGAATACTAGTAGCTTACGAGTATCTTCCACTCTTGATGTCCACGTTTTGCAGCCGTAAAGTAGAACAGAATGAACTGCCACTCAGTATACCCTTCCCACAATTGATAGGCGGATATTTCGCCTTCATCATAGGTGACGTAAGTTAACAAAAGCCAAACGGGCTTTTAGAATCTTCGCTGAGATCTTGTCAGACACCAACACATTAGGGCTGAACAGAATTCCAAAATAAGTGAAGTTGTCGACGCGTTTGACTACTTCACTCTCTATCCTTAGTTCAGGTGTTGACATAGATCAGTCCTGAAGCAACAAGTTACATTTGGAGGAGGAGGAGAAACCCATCCTAAATATTCTGGCAGTGTTATTCAGTGCTACAAAAAGACTCTGCGTTCTATCAGCGTCTTCACCAAACAGGACTATGTCATCTACGTATTCTAAGTCAATAAGGAGACCTCCCGGAAAGAGATCAATCCCCGAAAATTCAGACGATGAGAGTGTTGTTTCCAGCAGTAGGTCTATGATGAAATCATACAAAAATGGATATAATGAAAAACCATGCCGTAAACCACTTGTGGTTGCAAAATCAAATGACAGTTCGCTATAAGATCGACTAGTAGTGTTCGAGTAATAAGTATTCACAAAGTTTATGTACTTCTAATACATGCCTTTCAGTGACAGACACCGCGGTAGATCTTCTCAGTCTACAGAGTGAAATGTTACTTTTGAGTCAAAAAAGATCATCATTGTCAGACGCCAATATTCATGCTTGTGTTCTAAAATCTAATGAATAGTGAATATGTGATCTTTGCAGCCACCACCAGGTCTAAAGCCAGCCTGATTTTCATGTGTTTTCAGTTTGCGAGCATTTGTTATACCATTATTACTATGTTTTCATTGCTACTTGTAAGGTGCACTAAAATTATTAGCAAACACTGTGAGAAATTGTGAGGATATCTAAGAAAAGTTGATATTTTCTATGACATAATTCAGTAAACATAAAAGCTGTGTGGGTAAATAGATCATGAGTTCAATTTCATGTGAGGCCATGGATGTATACAATTGAAATGTTTTTAATTCAATCAGAAATAGTTACCTAGTACATTTTTTATATTAAGGATAAATGATTATTATTAGGGAAAAGCATATTCTTTCCATGACTCTCTAATTATATATATATATAGGCAACCCAATATTGACATTCAAACTGGAACCTTTCTCTTCAAGTATCAGAACACTATTTATTGAGTTATAAAGTTCAAATAACCACAGCGTTGTATAATGCATGTAGATTTTATACATTAGGGTTTGCATTTTTCCATTGTTAATGTTAGAACTACAAATGATCAATCTCTATTGGCATTTGTTCATCCTAAGCTAATCGTCTGCATGTTTCTATTTCAGCTACAAGTTTTCACGTTATTTAAATAATGGTTAACAGTGGAATACTCATGATGTATGTTTGTCATTAGAAATTGATCGATTGATTTTACAGCCCCTAAATCTAGGAAAATATTACCCCAAAATATTGTCCCAAAATGCCCTGGTATGGCCGAGAGTGAGGAAAGTCAGCTCTCTCTCTCCAAATGCTCTCACATGGTCACTCGTATATAGGCTCTGCCAGTGAAGTCCTACTCACTGTCTTCTCGTGGTATTACTGTTGGGAGGATGAAAAACGAATGTTCGGCGCCTTAACTCGGTTGGTAGACACCGAGAGTACACCTAGGAGAGCTGGAAAACCCTGATTCAAAACCAATGATGCATATGGGCTTCAGAATCCTGAAGGAACAATTGACGTATGAACCTATTGTTAGTCATCGGCTACCATGGGACTACATTTCCTGATGTTGCTCCACTGCCTTATGGATCAGACCCTTAGGTTGAAGGCTCGGGTTGTGACCCTCTAAGAAGATCGCCTGCTTCAGTCTGAGCACAAGTGAAATATAACAGCCTACACACAAATGAAGTGAATTGTGTGGCCTATATGTATTTGGTGACCCCTTGTACCAATATTTATATATTCAAATAAATCAATAAATAATACAGATAATTATTCAGTACCATCTAGATTTTTCAATAGTTCTCTTAATGACGTCAATTCAAATGAAAATTACTTGTCTGATTAGAATCTTTTTTTTTTCAAAAACCCGACATAAAAAAGATTAAAACAGATCAGTTTGAACAAAATCGTTTTACATTTTTCCAATTTCATTCGTGTTAATATAGCAATTTTACCTTCGTCTTAACAACCTATTCAGTTCACCATTTTAATCGATTTGACACACATAATTTTGTGCTGGATACAAATTGGTTAAATAAACATATGACACGTTAATAATGTACTTACTTACTTACGCCTGTTACTCTTCGTAGAAGAGCATAGACCGCACATCAGCACTCACCATCCAACCCTGTCCTAGACAATCCGTTCCAGCTCATTAAAGTTCTTATTCATCCTTTTCATATCTCCTTCTATTTACCGAAGGAATGTGTTCTGTGGCCTTCCTCTTCTCCACTTACTTTCACGATTCCAAGTTAGGGATTGCCTAGTGATTCAGTTTGATGATTGGCGTAATGTATGTCCTATCCATTTTCATAGTCTTTTCCTAATTTCCTATTCAGATGGAATCTAGTTTGTTCCCTCCCACAGTAGGCTTTTGTTGATGGTATCGGGTCAATGGATGTTGAGTATCTTGTGTAGACAGTTAGTTATAAATACTTGAACCTTCTTGATGGTGGTTTTTGTAGTTCTCCACTTTTCAGCTCCATACAGTAGAACTGTCTTGACGTTCATATTGAAGATTGTGACTTTGATATTGGTTGACAGACAGTTGTTCTGAGTTCCATATGTTCTCCGATTGTAGGAATGCGGTCATTGCTTTACCGATCCTCGCCTTTACGTCTGCATCAGATCCTCCTTGTTCATCGATGATGCTTCCCAGGTAGGTGATGAACTCCGCATCTTCCAGAGTTTGTCCATCAAGTGTGATTTGGTTGGTGTTTTCTGTGTTGTATTTGTGGGCCTTGGTTTTCCCCTTGTGTATGTTGAGGCCTACTGATGCAGAGGCTTCTGCTACACTGGTTGTCTTGACCTGTATTTGTTGGTGTGTATGGGATAGAAGAACTCGGTCATCTGCGAAGTCCAAATCATTAATAATGTACCATTTTTAAATAATCAAAAAGACTCACATAATGTATATATAATTATGAACGTGATTCCTTATATATTTAGGAAGTTTATTATCAACCATCAGTTAATAGAGACTGGAGCCTGTTGGTTTTCATTTCATTCTATACTTTTGAAATTATTTTTTCAGTTTTCAAATTTAAACACTAGATTAGAATGAAGTTATATCAATGAATAAACAACTCCATAGTTAGATCAGAACAAAACATATGGATTGATTCCAAGCTATCTGGTTGTAAACCTGACCGTTGTTGCTACCTTGACGTGGTGGTCAGGCTTTCCGATATTGATGAACCAATAGAACTATACTGGCCGGAACGATCGTTTCTCAAGGTCCTACCATGCCAGACAGGTCGGTTGAAGAATTGTAAAACTAAAAGCAGCAAACTCAAGATCTGAGGGCGAAGTCTGCTGCTGACTGTACAGAGGTGTTACGGCAGTAAGGTGTTTCCTTCAGACAACCAGTATAACAGTAGTACTGCCTTTCCACAAGGAGGATCGGGATTAGAAAAGGTCGACCCTAAAATTACACACTTCACCTTATCCCACGGACATCCGTCTCTGGTGGATAGAACTCAACAAGTACGGAGCTAACACGAAAATTTCTCATAAATAGGTTGTGTGTGACCGACCACAAGCAGTTGTTCCTTGGGCACTGCGATCACTCTCCCAGGTCACTAAGACCACCTCTAATCCAATTTCGTTTTCAGGTACTTCCAGAAGAACCCTTCCACGGTGTAGGCGACCGGGAAGTGATAACTGCCCTCATACCTCTCACTCATCTGGTTGGAAAACTGTATTAAACTGGATTCATTGAAAGATATAGTGTTTAAAGCTAGTATTATACTCTTATAGTTTTTAGTTACGACCAGTTTGGCTATATTCCAATTATATCTAATATAAAAAGGATGAGAATAAATGTATTTAATATATTAGAGCTTCAGGAGATTCTAAATTAATTATCAGAATGATATGATACTTGATTAATGCTAATTAGTGTCTTTAAGTGAAACATGATTTATAGCAACAATCATGATAAGAATAGACACATGCTAAACAATGCGCAGTTTCTGTTTTTGTTCTGAGACATAATGATCAAAGGATGATAATCAGCATTGAAAATCCATTAAGTTTGAAGCATGCTAACTCCACATTGTGAAAGTCACCGTTTTATTCTATATATTGAACTTTGGGCGAACACTCCTGAAGTTTATCAAACTGATAAAAAACAGTTGCTTGGTTCTTCCTTATTTTCAGAGATTCCTCAGTTGATCATAATCCTGTAAACGATTTTACTTTGAAGGGTTTTCTACAGATTATTTTAATTTGCAGATGGTATACGTCATTAACTGATATCAGTTGAAGTGCAATAGGAAATCTAGAAATACAAGACATTTATTTCAATTTTAGTATTAGATTCTTCATCACTATGATTCCACAATCTCATCAGAAATCGACCTGAATAATTGAGTTTTCATCCGATGACGGAAATCCCAAATTTCAATCACTGTAATATAGTGTGATGATTATATAATACCATTGGTAACTGTCGTTTTAATCCATACATGTCTGGACTACATGAGTCATGAATTATCACTAGGATATAACAAGCTCATGAATGAATTTCTTCAAAATGAGTTCCTAAACTTATTATAGCAAGTTATAATTAATGAAGTTCCGTCATGTCTGGGGATCACCCCAGTGGTATTATATTATAATTAAATAATGTAAAATGACTTTTTTCTGCTTAGCTTTCTTTTGGTGAGTTATTTTTCTACGGGATGGAGTCGCTAATCCTGTGCCAAACCCTCCTCACTTATCCGAGCTTGGGACCGGCAGTAGCCCCAGTTGGCCTCAGGTGGAGTTCTATTGTATGGGGTAGAAACTTGGAGAACTATGGAAGCCATTATCCAGAAGATACAAATGTTTATTAACAGTTGTCTACGCAGAATACTTCGGATCCGTTGGTCAGACATTATCAGCAACAATCTACTGTGTGAGAGAACAAACCGCATTCCAGTGGAGGAAGAAATCATTAAGAAACGTTGGAAGTGGATAGGCCTCACATTGAGGAAATCACCCAACTGCATCACAAGGCAAACCCTCACATGGAATCCTCAAGGCCAAACGAAAGGAGAAAGACCAAAAAACACATGACACCGAGAAATCGAGACAGACATGAGATGAATGAACAACAATTGGATAGAACTAGAAATCAAGTCACAGAACAGTATAAGTTGTAGAATACTAGTCGGTGAACTATGTTCCACTAGGAGTAACAAGCATAATTAAGTAAGTAACCATATATTACAAAAAGTTGATTGAAATTGAAAATCTATTAGTTCCAATAGTTGAACACTCACAACAAAACCTGAATATCCTAACTTCAATCCCTATTTAACATTATGATTGAAGACTTCTGAGTAGTTTAATACTAGAACAGAAAAATTAATTATTATTATTACTATTATTATTATTATTATTATTTAGTAGTAGTAGTAGTAGTAGTATTCTAAATAGAAAGGAAACAAAACAAAAAACAAACCCTTTCAATCATATGATCTACCAATTAACTGATTTATGATTTTATTGTGTGTAGGAAACAAAAACAAAAACAAAAAAAAAAAACAAAAAAAGAAAAAAAACAAAAAAGACAAAAAAAACTAATCTATTGAAAAAACAAATGTTTCAACATTATTTGTTTGTTTGTTTGTTTGTTTGTTTTTTCTCTTAATTTTTCTCATCCATTTTGGAATATTGAAGAAAAAAAATTTTTTTTATAGATTGTAACAAAATATCACTTTAAATAATTACGCAAAAGTATGCATGTATATATATGTGTGTGTGTTTGTGTGCATTTGTGTGCGCGCATGTGTGTGTGTGTGCGTTTATTTGTGTATAGAATATATTCTTTAGTGAGAAACAAAAATAGTTTTAAATGTTAACTAGTGTAGACTTATAGTCAACATATAATTTTATTCTAGTTAATGAATTGATATTTATTGAAGAATTAGTGAAGATATGGAACATTCTAAGAAGGTGTCCTATCGTGAGACTCTTCAGTAATGCACATCCACGACTACACCTTACGAGATTCGAACCTAAGACTTATCAGTCTTGCATACAAGCACTTAACTTCTAGACCACTGAACCGACCGGCATCCAACGGTGTTAATGTTTAACTTCAACTAATCCACGAAATTGAGCGACACATCCACCATTGTCTTTAATGAGTTCCTATCTCATAAGAGACCAATTTGAACTCAATAAAGTCCACGAAATACCTCTTGGAGACCGTCACTATTCAGCATATGGTGATTATATTCAGAGAGGGGTTTTTTGGATATTATAGTAATTTTTAATGGTTGAATTCATGAGTCAAATGAAGCTAAACCACCATACTAGTCCCATACTAAAATGAAATAGCCGTCCAGTAGTTCCAGGTCTTCCATGATAATCTAACATCAATTGATTCATGAATTCAACGATTAAAATTTACTAATAATATCCACATAACCCTCCTTTTTGATTACAATTATAAACAATTTATTCAAATGATGACTATTAACTTTCATCTTAAAGATAGATTTCACAAAATTCAATTATAAACTTCATGATCTATAATATTAATTACATTCTGTTTATTGATGACAATGTAAAATAATAAACGTTACATTACTTAATAAGGTTCCCCCATTAAGTTGGAAATATGTACAAATTTTTTTAGTTTATTTAGACTATGTAGTTAAGTTGTATCATGCTGTACATTGATCTAATGTAAAGGGGGGGGGGTGGTATTACAGACTAGTTATTTGAATAATTTTTGATTTTCAAAAATGATTCACCTATGAATTTTAATTTATTTGTTATTTCATAATATTTCGTGGTGAAATCAATGTCTGAATGAATTCGAACCACGAGAACAGGTGATTAAAGTTTGGGTATTTATTAGTTCATAGTGAGGGGGGCGGCGGAAAAGTCAAATATCTTCATTGGATATTTCATACAAATAGAAGGATAACTTATTTCCCAAATAAAGATATATGTTTACGATTTTAATTCACTTAGTATTGCTTAGTAACTCAAATCAATGTTGATATTGTAAGACATTGAATTAGTTATACTTTTAGTGTGAGTGAATAAACAAAACAGGAGCTCATAGTAATCAATAGTTTAAAACTTTGAATTGAAGATACAAGATAAACCATACTTAAAATAGTAACAAACTTTACAATTGATTGATCATTGGATGATGATCAATGTCATGTGTGTCGAGTTCATCTTGGCGCAGACCAAGTTGAAATGTGGACACTAATCTAAGTGACTCAACATTGCGTGCTGTATATTGAGATAACATGATGGTCGAAGGTAGTCGAAAGGAAACCCTGGACCCGGGTTTCTTGCAGTTTGACACTCACCAGCAAGGTGTGCCTGTAATCTTGAGGGAACTAGTGCTCCCTGACGGATTCGATCCCGTGTCACTCAGCTTCACAGTCAGAGACGTTACCCCTAGGCTAGTGGCCACATTGCTAAATGGTCGATTTCATTCGATCTGCACTAATAAGCACTTGACACACACATGACATTGATCAACACCCAGTGATCAATCAATTGTGATTACATCTCAGTCCTAAAAAAAGTCGGTCTCGGCCTGGATAGCCCAGTGATAACGTCACTGACTGTGAAGCTGGGTGACACGGGATCGAATCCGTTGGGAAGCACCATTTCCCTCAAGAGTACAGGTACACCATGCTGACGAGTGTCAAATATCATGAAACCCGGGTCCAGGGTTTCCTATTGACTACCTCTAACCACCATCTTATAGTAACAAACTTATTAACCAAAGTAATCAAATATACAATTTGTTAATACTGAAGTAGCTTCAATAAAGTCACCATTCATGATAAAAATAATCACATTATGTTTGATTATATAAATCCAGCCCTCTGTTTAGGAATACAATTGAACAAACAGAATTCCATTCAATCAGATACTTATCAATGGTATTAATGTATCAAGTGTACTAATGTGGGGTTTAAACAAAATTACCCAATAGTTAAAATCCGAGTAAAAGGGATTTATTGAGATGGATGAAGCATTTAATTATTAAGTTACCAGTTCTGATTTAATCCAATCATTTCTTTGTATTATTTTCTAGCTTATATTGCTAACTGTTAGACAATGTGGCTTAAAATCAATGAATATATAAGGTACATTCTAAAACATGAGCCACTATGAAATACTTACTGACCAACTGATTACATGTATCTATAAAGTGTATTCGTCACAAACTGATTTCAGTTAATGGTATCACTGAAAACTAGAGACAACTGTTTTGTTCCAATATGGCACACCTCGGCAGTAAGGACTCATGTATATTTTGTTTATCAAATGTTATTTACATATTTTGTAAACCAAATGAAACCAGTCCAAACCTGATGGCCAATCACCAAGTCTTAACAACAATTTGATGTGTATGATAGTGAATTTTTTTAATGAGAGAAAAATGGTAATCATGAACTGAACAAAATTTAATTTGATGTTTTATGAAAGTTTTAGTGTTGTGAATAATAATGAAATCTAGGATGTAAGTTTTATTCTTTTGATGATTCATACAAACGATTAGGATTTGAACCCAGAAAGTATGGTTTTTTTCTGGTTAGCAAGGGCCGTATTCTGACAATTATAGAACATATGGAACACAAAATAACTGTCTGTCAACCAATATCAAAGGCACAATCTTCAATATGAACGTCAAGGCAGTTCTACTGTATGGAGCTGAAAAGTGGAGAACTACAAAGACCACCATCAAGAAGGTTCAAGTATTTATAACTAACTGTCTACACAAGATACTCAACATCCATTGACCGGATACTATCAACAACAGCCTACTGTGGGAGGGAACAAACTAGATTCCATCTGAATAGGAAATTAGGAAAAGACTATGAAAATGGATAGGACATACATTACGCCAATCATCAAACTGAATCACTAGGCAATCCCTAACTTGGAATCGTGAAGGTAAGTGGAGAAGAGGAAGGCCACAGAACACATTCCTTCGGTAAATAGAAGGAGATATGAAAAGGATGAATGAGAACTGGAAAAAGCTGTAAAGGACTGTCCAGAAAGTTAACGTATAATTACCACACTTATTTCATATTCTGTCATATCACTAATTAAATTCTATTTTTTATATGGTTATAAAAATTCTAATGAAATGAATTTATTTATTTATTTATTTGAACACATAAATACTGATACAAGGGGGCACCAGATACATATGCGCCACACAAGTCACGTAATTTATGTGTAGTCTGTGGTACTGTCCAGGTGCTCAGACCAAAGCAGATGGTATTCAACGGGGGTCACACCTGAAGCATTCAACCTAACGGTCTAATCCATAAGGTAGTGGAGAAACATCAGGATATGTAGTCCCATAGTAGTCGGTGACCAACGGTTGGTTCATAAGCCATTTGTTCCTTCAGTATATTGGAGCCCATGTGCATCATTGGTTTGGAATCAGGGTTTTTCAACTCTCCTAGGTGGACTCTCCGTTTCCTCTCGATTTCGTAAACAACAGTAACGACATGAGAAGACAGTGAGTAGGACTTCCATGTTAATTGGTGTATAGGCGTGGCCATGTGAGAGCATTTGGAGAGGGAGAATGGACCCTTTCCACTCTCGGCCGAACCAAGGCATTTGCGGGCTCTGTGGAAATGAATGTGATATTTCAGTATAGTTTATGTGTAGCAAGCACTAAATCCCAAGCACGAGTGTTTCATTCTAATTGAAACTTATCACCTAGATGTTCCTGGATCTTAATTTATTGAACATTAACATTTTCAGTAAGATAATAAAGCATTTCAGCTTAGATAAAATTCAATTTGATTGCGAAGCTTCAGTTATTGTTCAAAACACAATATGATTAGCTTCTATTTCATACAGACGTGAATCTTTTAATTATCACACAAGTTTTAATTCAATTTGTTCTAATAACATTAATTGTAATTGACTGGATTTCTAGGTCTTGTTGTTTTCATTTGCTTTTCATTTTAGATGATTGTCTTGATTAATTCACTTTTGACTATATAGTTGATTGACTTTTTTCAAATGGGTTAACATATTAGATCCATGTAGATATATCTATTGTGATTGAGTTTTGTTCTCTGAGCTGGAAGGTTTAATCGTGTAGCTTTCGTCGTTCTTCTAAACGACATCATCATCAGAACAAACTTCAGGATAGATCTGTTGATTTCAAATTGATTTGTGTTGTATATTTCTAGAAGTTATCTAACACTCAGAGAGCTTCGTACGTTCAGAATTTCAATGGTTTATAAGTAGACTTCATTGTTTGCCATTGATTACTTGAACTAGCTTCAGTGACCCTAACATCTTATCATTTTAATTTAAGTTTATTTTCATGCATTCAAAGTTAAAGAGAGAGAGTTTGTGTTTGTGTGTATCTTCGTTTAACTGAATAGAATATTTGTCCCATTTTATTCTTTCTTTTTGTTAAACGGTATTCTTCATGTTTCCGTTTTGTTTTTGTGTCTTTCTATTTGTGCCACCAATGTGAAATGTCTCTAAATGCTCTTACATGGCCACGCGTATACGCCCAGTGACAAAAAAAATGCATACCCACTACTTTCTTACGGCAGGGGTGATGTTTACGAAATTGAGAGGACAAAAATCGAATGTTCGTTCATTTAACCGGGTTTGTGGACACGGAGAGTCCACCTAGGAGAGTTGAAAAACCCTGATTCCAAACCAATGATGCATATTAGCTCCAGTACCTTGAAGGAACAAATGGCATATGAACCAACCGTTGTTCACTAGCTACAATGTGACTATATCTCATGATATTACTCCACTACCTTATGGATCAGACCTTTACATTGAAGGCTTCAGGTGTGACCCCCTTTGAAAACTATCTACTTCGGTTTGGAAGCCCGGACAATACCACAGACTATACACAAATCACGTGACTTGTGTGGCGCATATGCATTCTGTGCCCCCTTGTACCAGTATTTATGTGTTCAATTAATATGATAATAATAGTAAATATGAAGTGATTAGATTTGTTTGTAATGAATTTAATTGTAATTTAAGTTCATATACTAATTATAGTTAATTATCTTTTAAATAAATGTAATAATTTATCCTTGATTTGTAATTAATGTAGATAATCACCTTATAAATGGGCTAATCACTAACCTATAATATCTGATAATGATCATTAACTGGATAATTGAGTGACACTATGCATACTGTAATATGTAACAAGTTATAGATAATGGATAAGTGAGGTATCTTAAGCGTTTAGAGTTTCTTAGTGTTCAATGTTTCTTCATTTATTGTTTATTCTTCACAAATGATTGATTTTACGTGGTATACAAATCGTTGTAAATAACTTAATTACTTATGTTAATGAATAATGGTATATTGACTATCTTTCAATAATGAAAGGATCGTGTTCAAAAGGGTTGACTTTAAAACAATACAGTTCATAGCGTTATCCACTTAGTTACATGAGTCCTGATAGCCACTTGCTTGTGTAACGGGGTAAAGTTTATATTCACTTCGTATTGTTTTTACTTGAATCTTCCCATTGATATTTAGGACTGAAATTGATCAGTCTCATATTGGCATATGTGAATATTGTGAGTATTGCCTCGATATTGCCTTAATTTACAAGCATTCTAAGTAGAGATGGATAGTGATTAGCAGTGATATCCAGGACCTGCGACACTTCGTCGTATTCGGGATTCATCAACTGAATGTAACTGTATCTCAGAATTGATGTTTACTCTATGAGTCGAACCCAGTACCATTCACTTCAAAAACGATCACTTTATCCACTTAGCTACTGAGTCCTGATAGCCACTTGCTTGTGCAATGGGATAAAAATTAAATTCACTTGAATCTTTTTACTGATACATTCTTGAACATCAATTTGGAAGATTCAAGAAAACCAATACCAAGTGAATTTAAATCTTTTAATTATGTTTGATTTTTTTTTCAAAAAAAAAAAATACGGTACACATTGATTTTCAACGTTTGATTACTGTCCAAGTCTTTTTAATATAATAACGTTTCAAGCTGACAGTGTCTTTCTCGTTCTGTTTCTCTTTTCTTCCTCTCTCCTTCCCTCTCTCCCTCACTCCATCTCTCTCTATATATAACTAATTTCGCGCGTATTTTTTTCATTTGAGTTTCACTGTTTGTTTGTTTGTTTTTTACTCAAGGGAAATGTGAACTTATATTCTGATGAATAATTTACCCATATCTTTCAAGTGACCTTGACAATAATGAAATTAATTATTACATTTGATTACATAAACTAATCTTTTATTCATAATAATAATAATAATAATAATATCAGAAGAAGGGTTTTCTGGAGATTGTATTAATTTCAATAATTATGATCATCAGTTAATTGAATCTAGATCACAATGCAAAATCTAGAAGCACTGAATGACCATTTCGTCCTATTGTGATACTCTTCAACAATGTGTATCCACGATCTTGCCTCCCGGGATTCGAACCCAACACCTATCAGTCTTTTAGAAAATAAAAATAAACAAGTAAACAAACAAACCAATTTCATTTTTATTCTTATTTATACAAATAGATTAATGAAATCACCTAATATTAGTTCATTTTATTTTTTGAGGCATGAGATTGTGTAATTTGTTTGTTTGTTTGTTTGATTGGTTGATTGATTTTGTTTTGTTTTTTTTTCAGGGAAATTTGAATTATTTATTTATTTAAAAATATAAAAAAAAAAAGAAAGAAAGAAAGAAGGAAATAGTTAAATGAAATATGATTTAATTAAGATGTAATTACTATTCTTCTTTTTTTTTTAAAAGAAAAAAAAAAGAATTTATATATCTCTATAGAATATAACAAGTTCCCCGTAGTGATTAACTTCCTTCTTGTCAATAATCAATATTATATTAATAAGCTATAGGAATGTAACTATGGTATCGTTGATTAGGTTGACAGAGAGAAAAATAATTATTCTTATACTATCAATAAAACAAATTAATTGTATAATGAGAAATATTCAATTTATACTTGAATTTTTACTTGGTAATTTTAATTAATACAAAGATGAATATATTCAAGGGAAAAAACCTGGAAGTACTGGAACGCCTTTTCGTTCCAATGTGGGATTCCTCAGCAGTGCGCATACACGAGCCTGTCTTGCAGGATTCGAACCTATGATCTATCAGTCTCACGATCGAATGCTTAACCACTAGACTAACAGTAGTCCAGTGATTCCAGGATTTTAATGATGGTCTAATATCAATCAATTCATTAACTCAATCAAAAAAAGACTTAATCATCTCCTTAATCCTATGAGGAAAAAAACTATTAGATTTAAGCAAATGATAATTCTGTATTATTAGTGAAATAAACAAATAGATAAATAGCTTCTTTGATTTCAGTAAACAATTACAGATATTCCTTATGATGATCTTTAGAATGGGAATTCAAATGAGAAAGTAAAAGAAATTCAGTGGTCTAGAGGTCAAGTGTTCATGCGCGAGACCAATAGGTTCTGCATTCATATCCCTCGAGGCGGGATTGTGAATGCGCACTTCTGAGGAGTTCCATATTAGGACGAAACGGCCTTTCAATGCTTCCATTTTTTTCATGGTGGTCTAGTTTCAATTGAATCATGATCTTAACTATTAAATTTAGAAAACATGAATTAAATAACCCTTGCTTTAGGAAGGATTGTAATGTTCTTGATATTGGGTTTCGTGAGTTACATGTTTTAGGACAATTTTACGGATAACTTCTGTGAGAACAGATAATTACAACATATTAGTAATTGTTTAAAATACTGGAATCCAATATGTAATTTAACTTCCTGACAAATATAATCACTACTGTGATAAAATTTGACCTGTAGTAGTATAGAGATTAAGGTTATTGCATTACCAATTGTCGTCACATGACTAGTCCACATATATCATAGGGCTGGAATGTACTCTACCAAAAAGAATGCTAAACATGTATCAATATTATTGGTAATTCTATTATTATCATTATTATTACTATTATTAGCGAGAACACAGACGGAGTCAACCAAATGTATCTTAGCACAACGTTACAGAATTATTCAGTAAAATCTGAGAACCATACCGTGAGTACTTCATCTGCAAAATGCCAATCAGTTATCCCAAACGTGATTGTTCCTTCGTCTCCACAGCAATCAATCTCTGTTCTCGTTCTTTTCTCTTACAGTATTTTAACCTTCTGCCATCAGTTATTCCACTTTCTATTGATGATATATACTACTTATATCTGTCGACGTCGGTAACACACACCACAATGGTAGCACACAAGTCGTACTTGGACAGTTTAATTAGAACTTTGTCAATTACATTAATCATTACAACAATTTAGTACCAGATTATTTAGGTGTCATCACTGGTAACTGTATCTATCAGATCATGATGAAATTTTCCTTCATAACCAAATATAGCTTGAAAACGGAATGCTTTTTCAGTATAGAGGATGGTTCAATTTAAAAATTTACTATAAGGAATGACTTCAACTAGAAAATCAATGAAAAAGGAAGAAGCACTGAACAACAGTTCCATTCTTGCATAGGACTTCTAAGCGTTGTATATACGCGATTTCACTAGGGACATAACATGTGATCAATTAGAACCTAGTGCTAAGTTTAGTCCGCTTAAGAAAAACCCGTATCATTTAGCCCCACTGCACAAGGCTTTGTTACTAAGCTGCTGTATTCAAAATTGGCCTCCTATACGACTGAGGTATATGTGTTGACTGATCGTTGAGTAGTGATCACTGATATGTTTTTCTAGCTGTTTTTAATATTGACTGCAAAACTTAATGACGTAGTTTCAATTGTCACGCGGGGGGGGGTCATGTATAATTTGCTAATGAATGTCAACTAACATAAGATCTTGTGTTTCCTACGAACTACGTCCAAAAACTTAACATTTCACCCTAATGCATGCAAGGTGGCTACTTTACTGCAACTTGACTGATCGAATACAGTCATAACTTAAGGACGAAACACGTAATAAAAAAAGCAAAACATCATCACACTATTAATCGTCTTTCATCCCATAGAATAAATCTTCACAAATCTATGCAATCCAGTGGGCAATTGAATGATCATGAATGACTGTTACATAATAGTTAGTCTATTTTTAAATTTATCCATTTTGACGTTTCAATATTTCACAGTTTACTCTACATTGTACACAAAATTCAATCAAAGTGTTGTTAATTTATGTTTATTTCTTTAGTTAGTTAGCTTTCTTTCATTTTTTTCCTACTTAAAACATACAGTTTTTCAGTGATAAACAAGTGTTCGTTGTCACTTTATTATTTTTTTGATTGAGATCATGAACTGATTGATGTTAGACCACCATTCAAAACCTTGAAGCACTAGATGGACGTTTCGTCCCATTGTGGGACTCTTCAGCAATGTGCATCCACGATTCTAACCCAGGACATTCGGTCTCGAGCGCGAATGCATAACCTACTAGACCATTGAGTCGGCCGGCATCCAACGGTGTTAATGTTTAATTTTAAATAATATACGAAATTGCGTGACCATCTTCTATTGTACTGAGGTAGATACCTGTCTCTACACACTGGTTATGGCTTCTCATTAGGACTCCGAGAATCCTCTCACAAACTTAGTCACTAATGAATGATTGAATGATGGTGAAGTGGACAAAAAGAAACTCATTATTATTTCATTATATAAAATTACTAACCGTTGGATGCCAGCTCACTGGACTAGTGGTTAAGCGCTCGAGCGCGAGACTATTAGGTCCTGGGTTCAAATCTCGCAGGTTGCGAGATCATGGATGCGCACTTCTGAGGAGTCCCACACTAGGACGAACCGGCCGTCCAGTGCTTCGAGGTTTTTCATGGTGGTCTAGCTTCAACTGACTCATGGTCTCAACCATTGGAATTACTATAATATCTACAAAAACCCTTCTCTGATTATTATTTATTATGTTTTGTAAGATATCTGATTTTGAAATCAGTGACAATTTACATAGAATAATGAATCACAATATAGTAAACATGTTTGTTTGTTTTTGATGGAGTGAATAAACAATGGTAAAGATTAAACTATGACGATACTCGTACCTTAACTTGTAAAATATAGTAACCCTAATATTAATATACAATATAGATACAAAGATAAAAGAGAAAGAAGAAAATATTAGACTGTTTTATTATTAAAGGAAGTGATTGTAAAACAATTTTTTTTCGTTTGTGGTTAGGTTGTAAGCATGGTACTTTGTCTAAATTATATCACGATTTCATCATATAACTTTAGTTCAGTAAGATATATGAACTGTCAGAATGAGTTATAGAGATTGTTGAATTTTATAGAAATTACTAATAGACAACTACTGAAAATCTTGAAACAGTAAATGGGCATTTCTTTTTGGTAAGTGACTATTTTAAACAGTGACTATCCACCACCTCAACACAGGGAGTTCAATCCAAACCCTTCAATTTCACTCACAAACATTTAATCTATAAGCTAATAAATCTACATCATACGGTATTCATGTCTCATTTTAGTTTATTCACTATATTGACCAACTCTTATCAACTGCATGTAATAGGTAACATGATTGAATTTCATGTAGCACAACTTCTTACTAGAACTTCAAGTGTTCCATGTTGGAGTTAGTTACTATTAAGGATGTGATTATTATTATTATTATTCAGTTAACACTGAATGATGAATATCTATTGAATAATGTTTACTACTAAAAGTAATATCATTTCAAGTAGCTTATAATCTTATCATTTAGATCTTATAGTAATCAGATTATCTTATTTGTCATCATTAAGTATATATTTACATTAGCTTACTTCTGTTTCTGTTTCATAGAGGTTTTTGTTCGAAAAAAAAAACAAAACAAAATTAATAGTTGATACGTTGGATCCATTAGAATAACTTGAATAAGAAGTTTCAAATGATTCTCTAATCTTCTTTTTCCTGTATCTATTCAAGATTTCCATACTTTTATTGGTCAATTATATAAACGCATACAAGTGAAGATGTACTGTGATATTGAATAGTTCATAGGTATCATTATAAATCTATATGAATGGAATGACCAGTTATATTATCAAAGATGTAACAGATTATTTTGTACCATTTAAAATTAGATGGTGGTTGGAAGTGATCGACAGGAAACCTTGGACCCGGGTTTCGTGCTACTTGACACTCGTCAGCAAGGTGTACCTGTAATCTTCGAGGGAACTGGTGCTCCCTGGCGGATTCGATCCCATGTCACCCAACTTCACAGTCAGAGACGTTACCACTGAGCTATCCGGGCCGCGACCGACCACCTGTAGGACTGAGATGTAATCACAATTGATTGATCACTGGGTGACCAATGTCATGCGTGTCTAGTCCTTATTATTAGTGCAGATCGATCTGCACTAATAATAAGGACTAGACACGCATGACATTGGTCACCCAGTGATCAATCAATTGTGTACCATTTAAAATTTCGCAATATGGACTGACTTTAATTAGATAACCATTGAAAATTTAAAAAAATTATTAGACTAACACTTCATTCTTCCATATAAATCCATAAATCAATGAGAGATCGAACACAGAGATTGGTCTATAAAACTAACAATATGATTTCATTCAACTGTTATTGATTGTAACTCCATCTGTAGCTCTTCTAGAGTTATTACCGGTCCCAAACTCGGGTAAAGGAGGAGGATTGGGCATAGAGTTTGGGACCCCATCCTGTAGAAAACTAACTCACTGAAAAACGCTAACCACGTAAGTAAGTAAGTAAGTAAGTAAGTAAGTAAGTAAGTCATGAATTGTATTTAATTCATATTCAATATAATTGAGATTATTTGATATTTAATTGTTAATTTCTTATAGGGGAACACTAAGTAGTTCATTATTTTAAAATCTACTACTCAATGATAATAGAACACATTCTGATATGACATAATCTATCAATAAACACCAATATTGATTAAAGTTATTCAAAAAGAAAATAATTTTGTTTCACACTGTATGAATTATTATTGTCACTATTATTATTATTATTATTATTGCTCCCAAATACCCTGGTATGGCTGAGGATTAGGAGAATTCACTCTCCCTCTATAAATACTCAAAAGTATACACCCACTGACAAGGAAGTCCTACTCACTGCCTTCTCAAACCATGGGTGTCGTTAACGAGATTGGAAGAACGAAAAGCGAATGTCTGGTGCTATAACCTGGTTGGTAGGTATGGAGGATCCACCTAGGGGATTTAGTAAACCCTCATTCCAAACCAATGATGCACATAAACCTCAGGATCCTGAGAGAACAAACAGCGTATGAACTAATTATTGGTCACCGACTACCATGTGGCTACATCTCCTGATGTTGCTCCAATGATTTGTGGATCATACCTTTAGGTCAAAGTCTCGGAGTGTGACACCCTAAGAAAATCACATACTTCGGTCTAGGTACCCAAGCAGTATCATAGCCCATACACAAATGAAGGGATTTGTGTAGGGCATGTGTATTTGGTGCCCTCTTGTACTAATATTTATGTGTTCAAATAAATAGTAAATAAAATATTATTAGTAGTAGTAGTAATCATTGTGTTTAACTATTATCTTACCGTGACAAATTAAAATGATCCCCAAAAATCATTTTATTTTAACTTGTGGCGTTGTTCACTATCAATATATAGCGTAGTGATACCGCCGATTAGATAACAGCGATTTATCGATTAAACCAATGACACATAAACTTGTAAGAGCAGTCTGAAGTCCTTATCGGTAATTCTTCCTGCTTAGCCCTGCCTGTTGAATTCAGAACACGAATCGCAGCCTCCGCAATATGAATCATGTATTTCAAACATACTGGGTTTATGCACAAACAGAATACAACGTTTGTACAAGATCAAGCCAAAAATGACTGTAGATCCTAACAGCTACCATTCATTATTCTCGTCAGGATGTATCGCATTTCAACTATACTTTTATGCTTTAGCTAATAAGAGATTTACTTCAAGATATTGTTAAATCTATATGAAAACATTTTGACTATTATAGTTCAAACATATTGATAGTGAAATAGTTATTACCAATATCATAGGATGATCATCTCACTACATAGCAAATTAATTAAGGTTATTATTATGGTAACACTAAACGCCTATTCAATGATTCTAATTGTTAAAAGTTCATTACTAAACATAAATAGTCTTCAGTTCAACTAAATAATAGTTACTGGGTGAGTGAGATAGGCGGTAGACGTAACAGAATGAGACAGTTATTCAATAACCCCTGGGTTTCAATTCTACTCTAATTGTAATCCATTTTGTATTCATTGAATACAAACATTCCTTATAAAACATTTGTAATCAATTCTTATGTAATTGAAACGTATTCGATTGGAATACTATAAAAAAAACAAACAACAATATGGTATACATTGTAAACAAATTTCACTTTGATTATTCTAGAAATGTGATTTTCTACTTTTGTTTTACAAACAATAGTACTTCAACTGATGTTATCATAGAAAATCATAATGAATTCAACAGCTGTGTTGATTTAGCTTGACAGAATTTTATTTTATGCTTATCATTGGAATGGTTTGGGGGGGGGCTGAAAACTATCATACGTATGCAGTAATTAGAAGTTATATGTTGAAATGAAATAGATGTGTTTAAAGCTTTATGCTACATGGTGTTTGTTTTTCTATTACTTACTTACCTACTTACTTACTTACTTACTTACTTACTTACTTACATATTGACGACTGTTACTCACAATGGAGTATAGACCACCGACCAGTATTCTACAGCACAATCTGTTCTGAGATTTCCTTTCTAGTTCTATCTAATTGTTATTCATTCATCTCATGTCTGTCTCCATTTCTCGGTGTCATGTGTTCTATGGTCTTCCTCTCCTCTTTTCGTCTTGACGATTCCAATTTAGGGTTTGCCTTGTGATGCAGTTGGGTGATTTCCTCAATGTGAGGCCTACCCACTTCCAACGCTTCTTAATGATTTCTTCCTCCACTAAAATCTGGTCTGTCCTCTCCCACAGTAGATTGTTGCTGATAGTGTAGTATCTGGGCAATGGATCAGAAGTATTTCGCGTAAACAACTGTTAATAAACACTTGTATCTTTTGGATGATGTCTTCCGTAGTTCTCCAAGTTTCCAATCTATATAATAGAACTGTCATGAAATTTGTATTGAAAAGTCTTAGTTTGATGTTGATTGACAGACAGTTGTTTTGAGTTCCGTATGTTCTTCAATTGTAGACATGCTGCTCTTACTTTCATATCTGCATCAGATCCACTTCGAAAGATTCTCCGTTAAGTATGATTTGATTGGTGAATGTTGTGTTGTATCGAGAAATCTTGCTTTTCATCTTACCATTGCTCATCCACTACCTAAATAGGAGTCTGACTTTCGATGCCAAGAATGCGGATATGCATTTCTGAGGAGTCCAACACTAGAATGAAACAGCTGTTCACTGCTTCCTCTACTGTTACCGGACATGTTTCACAGCATTTCAACTCAGTAATTTTAATGTTTACGTCATTTATTCATGAAATGAGCACTGATCAACGCAAATCATCAACCTTAAAAATGTAACTTACATGTAGCACATTAAGTTGTTTTATACAAGTCGGTCTAGGCAACCATTTAAAATGACCTTAACAGCTTCTTGACCTTATTTAACCCATCAAGAAACAGTAAATATGAATAAATGATTTATAACGCTAAAACTACAAGTTATCCTTTAAGATTAGAATTAGGATGAAAATTTAAAATTTAGGGTTATAGTTTAGGTCTAAATATTTCTTTTCTGGTTAGCGCTGGAGGTAGATAGAACACATTAGCGGAGGCACCCAACTGTGTCACATGGAGAACCCTCAATTGGAATCATCAAGTCCAAAGGAGGAGAGGAAGAACAAATAACACATGACACCGAGAAATCGAGACAAACGTGAGAAGAATGAACAACAGTTGTATAGAACTAGAATAGAAATCTCAGGACAGAATGTGTTGGAGAATACTGATTGGTGGCCTATACTCCATTGTGAGTAACAGGCGTAAGTAAGTAAGTATAGTTTAAGTTTAGGTTTATGTTGTTCAATTACTTCCTATATTCTGCTTCCAACATTTCATCCTATTCCTTTACCCTAACCCTAAATACTGATCTAAATTCTAATCCTGGTAGTAAATTTTCAACGATGCATTCTATTCTTAACACTGACTCTAACTCTAAATCTTAAACTTTAAAACCTAACCATACTATTTTTATATTCCATAATATTCTTACTAATAAAACCAATCATCTACTTTGAATAGATAACACTTCATTTTAATGAATGCACTGGGACTTTAAAATGGCTTATTTATTGTTTACTACATTACAATTATAACTCCACCTGGAGCCCCTCCGGGGCTACTACCGGTCCCAAGCCCGGATAAAGGACGAGGGATGGGCATCGAGTTAGCGACCCCATTCCGTAGAAAACTAACCCGCTAAAAAAAACGCTAACCGTAAAAATAATTTTAAAAAACATTTAAAATGTAGCATACTCTCACCTTCTCTTTTTCGCCTGGTGATCGACTGCAGGATAAAGACGCCAACATCTAGGGGGGAGGAAACATGGGATGCAGTGGATAACTAGGATGCAGCTGGACGATATAGACTCCGCAGATGATCTGGCTCTTCTATCTCACATGCAACAACAAATGCAGGAGAAGATGATCAGTGTAGCAGCAGCCTCAACAACAGTAGGTCTCAACATACACAAAGGGAAAGCAAGATTTCTCGATACAACACAACATTCACCAATCAAATCATACTTAACGGAGAATCTTTCGAAGTGGATCTGATGCAGATATGAAAGTAAGAGCAGCATGTCTACAATTGAAGAACATACGGAACTCAAAACAACTGTCTGTCAATCAACACCAAACTAAGACTTTTCAATACAAATTTCATGACAGTTCTACTATATAGATTGGAAACTTGGAGAACTACGGAAGACATCATCCAAAAGATACAAATGTTTATTAACAGTTGTTTACGCGAAATACTTCTGATCCATTGCCTAGATACTACACTATCAGCAACAATCTACTGTGGGAGAGAACAGACCAGATTTTAGTGGAGGAAGAAATCATTAAGAAGCGTTGGAAGTGGATAGGCCTCACATTGAGGAAATCACCCAACTGCATCACAAGGCAACCCTTCACATGGAATCCTGAGGGCCAAAGGATGAGAGGAAGATCAATTAACACATTACGAGAAGAATGAACAACCATTGGAAAGAACTAGAAATGAAATCCCATGACAGTCGGTTGTCTATGCTTCACTGGGATTAACAGCGTGTTATTATATCGAATTAAAAAAAGTATTGACATATGAGATTTTATGTTTCTAAAACTTTGAAATCTTCAATACATTAGTCATAATTCATTATTTAGTAGTCAAATATTTCAAGTTAATGAAGTTTATTTATTTGAAAGTAAGTTAAATTAACTTGATTAAGTTTTAGATTGGGATCATTAACTGACTGATGTTAGACCACAATTGAAAACCTGGAAGCACTGGACGTCCGTTTCGTCATATTATGGGACTCCTCAGCAGCGCGCATCTACGATCCCGCTTGCGAGATTCGAACCCAGTGCTTCCAGTTTTCTCGCGCGAACACTTAACCTACTGGACCACTGAGCCGGTATCCAACGGTGTTAATGTCTAACCTCAACCAATCCATGAAATTCTGCGACCATCTTCTATTGTAGTGAGGTAGATACCTGTCTCTACCCGACAAGTATTAGCTCCACTGGTCATCAACATTAATCGGTTTATGATCTCAATCAAAAACGTAATAACCTCCACAACCCCTATACTGATAACTTGATATTAAACCTTTATCTAACATAAATCTAATTATATTTATTTGAAAACAATCTCAATTGAACGTATATATATCTACATTATTGGTAAATCACTTCGTGGGTTTCTAGTCTTTACCGACCCTTATCTTCATTGAACAATACTGATTAATAATTTAATTCTATTAAATTAAATAGTAAATGTGTTTAGTTGTCTCTGTGCAGTTTTGTTTTGTTTCTAATGCCTATTGGATAAAAATCAAATTTTAAATCCTTTCCTCAAGTTTTACAATTTATGTTTTTGGATACCACTGGACTCCTTTATTGTTTAACATCTTTCTATATTATTGATGTCGCCTATTACCCTTCTCTTTTTTGTTTTTTTTTGTTGCTGCATAAAATGTATAACTCACTTTCATCTTATGAAATAAAGTCATCATCATTTTTTTGTTGTTGTTGGTGGTGGTGGTGGCGGTGGGTTGGTTGGTTGGTTGTTCTATTTAATGTTTATCATTGATTATGTAAGCGGTATAGGCGTCAATTTATAAGTACATTTACATACTTTAAATGTATTGGTTATGCATTACATAATAATTTTTTTTTATTATTTACCGACATCGATTTAAATTAATCATTATAGTGTATAGTTTGTTTATTAACAATAAAATATATAAGATGGCTTTTGAAGTGAATGGTACTGGGTTCGAGTTCCAGATGGAATGTCGAATCGGATATGCAGGTACATCCAGTTGACGAGTCCCAAATAATTATCATTACAGTGTATTGTTTGTTTATTGACAATAAAATATGTGAGTCATATATCTATCTATATATTCGAGAAAATCTTTGTAAATACAAACTATAAACTTTCTAAGAAATATAAGAGAAAGAGTTTTAAAGAATACAAATGACTTGTTCCTTCTTGTAGTCTATTTATTATAGATTATGAAAGAAAAGTGTTAAACATTGAGTATTATAAGCCAAGATGAATGGAATCCAGGACATGTGACACTTCGTCCTAACTAGGACTTGTCAGTTGGATGTTTCTGCATGTCAGAGTTGATGTACATTCTATGACTTGAACCCAGTACCGTTCACTTCAAATGCCATTGCGTTATTCAATTGTCGTCATAAACATCAATGGGAAGGTTCAAGTAAACAATATCAAGTGAGTTTAAGCTTCATTCTATGTCACAAGCAGGTGGCTATTTGGACTCAGTAGTTGAGTGAAGAACGCGATGGCATTTGAAGTGAATGCTACTGAGTACTAGTCCCAGAGTGAATAACAAATCTAAGATGCAGATGTATCCAGTTGATGAGTATGATAATTAGGAGTAATTGAATTATAGTATGAACTAAGAATCCTAGAAATAACGCAATTGAATCAAGAAGTACTACACAATCACTAAGGTATGTATTGTATTTAGAATTCGAAATCAAGCATTCAACAAGTACAAAGCAAACATTAGTTCATTCTAACACCACATGAGTCCCATTTAACCAAACACAAAATAGTATTTTGTGAAATTTCTATGATGAAAACACAATGTAACGAATAAATAAATTTAATATGCATATATTAATGTATCTGAAAACAATTCTTTTCTTATATTATTGATATAAGCGAAGATAGATAGTGGTTAGCAGTGGAATCAAGGACACGTATTTCTTCCTATTTAGGATATACCTACATCTGATTTGATGTTCAATCTGTGACACCATCGTGTTATCCACTCAATTACTGAGTTATGATAACCACTTGCTTGTGCAATCGAATGAAGTTTAAACTCACTTGGCATTACTTTACTTAGATCTTCCCATTGTTATTTAGGACTACAATTGATTAATCTCAGAGTGAACATCAATTGTGAGATGTAAATGCATCCAGTTGACGTTTCGCAAATACGATGAAGTGGATTCCACTGCTAGCCACTGTCCATCTTTGCTTAAAATGCTTGTAAATTAAGGCAATATCGAGGCAATACGCACAGTATGCACATATTACTGTAACAGACTGGTCAATTGCAATCCTGAACATCAATAGGAAGATTCAAGTAAAACAATATCAAGTGAATTAAACTTCACCGATTGCACAATCAAGTGGCTATCAGGAATCAGTAGCTAAGTGGATAAGGCGATGGCATTTGAAGCGGACGGTACTGCGTTCGAGTTCCAGAGTGAACATCAACTCTGAGATGCAGGTACATCCAGCTGACGAGCCCCAAATAGGACGAAACGCGCGTCAAACTGGATTCCACAGCTAGCCACTATCCATCTTTGCTTATAATGCTTGTAAATTATGGCAATATCGAGGCAATACTCACAGTATGCACATTTGCCAATAAGAGACTGAACGATTTCAGTCCTAAACATCAATGAGAAGATTCAAGTAAAAACAATACCAAGTGAATTTATTATTGATATACTTTAATAATTAAAGTAAATACTACTAACTTTGACGCCATTCAATAATGAACTGCATAGAAATTAGTCTAATTTTGATTCTAAATATTACATAACTCTATTACAATAATGTAAATTAATGTAAAAGACAAAAATAAAAAAAAAAGAAAATGGACTATTAATGAATCAATTAGATGAAGGAGAAGAAGAAGAAGAAGAAAAGGAACATTTTGAATCATGTCAGAAAAAGAGGGCGCGAATACAAAATAAGCGTAAGATGAAGTGATATTTTTAGAAATGAAAATCATTCAATACAAATGATGAAAGTTTTTCATAAATAATTTTCATGGTTTATATATATTAAAAGACGTTAAAAAAACATCTATGATCTCTCTAAAATGAAAGATAATCAATCTAAATTAAACCACCAATCGTTTTGTCCTAGTATAAAATTCCTTAACACTATCTATCCACGATCACATGACCGGGACTCGAACCCAGGAACCTTTGGTTTCCGATTACCGAAATATGAAGTTAATATTATGTTTGGTAGTGAGAAGTTGTTGGTAAGAAACTTCTGATATACGTTTTGTGATAGGTGAGATTGTTACTACAAAGTGTACATGGATTATTCATGGTGCTGATGTTTTCTGATTGATTGGAATCAAAGTCAATCAATTTCACAGTAGACAGATTCCAATCATCACTAAGGATTAGAAAATACTTGATATGGGTCATTACTCAATGATCTATTTTTGTATCCAGCTTTATTCTTCATGACCTGAAATTATTCTGAATACTAAGATGTCCTAGAGAATTATATCATTTTGTTTAGGGAAACTTTATCAATATACATGTACATAATGTCGGACCTGTCAGTCATCACATCACCTTTAAACTATGAAATTCATCTCTAAAAATCTCTGTACTAGACTATTTAACCGATTTTAACAGAGTGTTTAAAAGTTTTGCAACTGTATGTACCATATTGAAACCTATATAATCAAAGCACTTTCTATAATAGACATTTGAATGATCTACATATAAACACCTAATGAGAGATGAACAGTCAGTCTGTCCTATTCATTTAAACTTTTGAACGATTTAAAATATGGTTAAATAAGGAATCCAATGTGTTCATTTTGTTCTTTTAGAGACATTTGAACCTAGTGTCTATCATTCCACACGAGAAGGTATTATTCATTAATCTATTGAATCCAGATAGTTGTTATTAATGAATACATTAAGAATGTTTATCAAGTATCATGGATCACTGTATCGAAATATTCATTTAGTATCATTGTATTTCTCAAGAAAGTCTTGTAAAAATGTGATCCGGAATAGTGACAATTTGAAAAGTGAGATTGTTTCAATATCATTCTTAAAGTAGATGAATCGTGACCAATAATGGAACACATTGTCATCCTACTTCTAATGCATGTTTGCTGGATTCGTCTGGATCTTGTTTAAGCTATATAGTGGATTAGTTGAAATTAGTCATTCACACCGTTGGATGCTGGTTTAGTGGTCTAAACGTTAAGCTTTCGTACACAAGGTCAAAGGTCATGTGTTCGAGTCCTGCGAGCAGGATCACGGATGAACACTACTGAAAAATCCCGTCCAATGTTTCCAGATTTTTCATGGTGGTCTAGCTTTAATCAACTCATGAATTCAACTTTTATATCTAGTTTTAATCATGATTCATCAATATAGTTAGAAATAGGTTTAATACATATTAAGATTTTAATAAAGCATCAAGTTAACCAACTAAACACTTTAGTTTTCATTTCAATATGTCCAATTAACTTTGAAGTGAAATTTAAGCCAAATTGAAAGATGAAACACTAGGATAATTATCTGATCAACTTAATAGATATATCAGTTTTGTTATAAAAGCTGATAGTTAAATAGTATATCGGAGGGGGGGGGCGGAAAAGAATGTTATAACTATTACCTATGAAAAATGACATCGTAATCTGAAAAATAACTATAACGAATACTGGAATTAATGAGATGACTATATTAGAAGAAAAGGTTTTTTGGTGATCTTTTTAACTTGTCGGTGATTGATCGTGAAAAGCAAAGAGGAATAGATAGTTATTTTGTTATACTATGGGACTGTTAAGCAGAGTATACTAAGATCAACAGGGGTCGAATACAGGATATTTGTTAGTCGATATGAGTGTTCGTCTATCAGAACCACTAAAAAACTGTGGAGGCTTGCTTGAATATCTAGGCTACTTGTTCCTGTCTATTAATCTCATCACCTATTCAGGTGCGTTCATGAAAACCTTACTACATTTCGCTGTACAACTTACAATAAAGCTCAAACAGAGACATCTTGGTTACTGGCAATATGCATCAAAAAGAATACACATTAATCAGATGTCAATCCCTGGACTGCTAACATCTAACTGGTGACCAATCAATATTCTCCACTCAGCTACTGAGTCCTGATAACCACATCAACTTTGAGATGCAGGTACATCCAGCTGACAAGTCCCAAATAGCACGAAACGAGCGTCCTGGATTCCACTGATAGTCACTATCCATCATTGCTTACATAATGAAAATAGTATTCCACGAAATAAGTTAACCATATTAATTAGTGGAACCATAAGAGAGGAGTTATCACTTGGAGGATAATGCTCGGTCAGTACTACCAAGAGTTTGAATCAGTAGCTACAGCGTTGTAGGTACATCTTACTAACTTCAGTTCAGGGTTTCTTAAAGACTACTTTCAACCATCTACTTATAAGTAAATGTTTAGTTTAAACACTTCAGTCTTAAAATAGTTCAATCGTATCTGAAATTTATCTAATACTGTGAAACTCAATTAAACAAGTTTTTAAGTGTTTGAAGATATTTCTTCTGTACGTATAGCTCTAGTTTCTTCATTTGGATGGCAACTGCTTTAGTCATTTGAAAGATTTTAAGTTTGACAAGTTTTGGCAAAAATATTACTGATTTTTTATAAATAATTGAAAAAGATTAGTTTATTACTGGCGCTATGACCAGTTTGTACTAAATGGACCAATATAGAGCTGTTCACGTTCTTCATTAAACCATTGTTTAGCCACTCTGGGTGGTGTTCACGAGCACGAAAATGTAAATTCCTAGAACTTCGATCAATATAATTCGTTCCACAAGAGCATTCCAACTGATAAATATTACAAATGAAATGGTTATTGTAAATATTAATTTCTATATAGCCATATATATATATATCTTACTAATCAATAAACTATAGTATGAAAAATAGATAAGTTTACAGTTCAGATATTAATCATAATTAAACTGCTTATAATTAGATTTTAATTCATTTCATATAATGAACATGCTTAATGTGCCCTAATTAATAGAATTCCATTAACTTGTAAAGACATACATTAATTATTCATGAAATAAGTGAACAATAAACTAGTTAGGTATTTAAAATGGTGACATTTAAGTGATAATAATTTTTATATTAAGTGATTGTTTTCATGGAAATATAAACACATAACTTAATAAAAGATCAATTACACATCATTAATTCTAATAATTATTGATTATTGATTATTAACTAATTAATCATTTTAATAGTTGAGATGATGAATTAATTGAAGTTAGATTATCATAGAAAACTTTGTAATACTAGATGGCCGTTTCATCCTAGTGTTGAACTACTCAACAATGCTCATCCACGATCCATCCACCCACGAGATTTAAACACAGGAGATATCAGTCTCGCATGAGAGCGTTAAGCCATTAAACCACTCAGGATTTAAACTATTGAAATGATTAAAATCTTCACAAAACCCCTTCTGACAATAATCATCTTCTCATTACTGACTGGCTTCAAGATTCATTTCCTGGAGTTCTAGTGCGAAATAGTAACCAGTGAAGTTCAAGCAGGTCTGTTATGAGAAAAATCAGCTCACTGAAAGCAATAGTGGATGTGTTGCTCAATTTGGTGGATTGGTTGAAGTTAGACATTAACACCGTTGGATGCCGGCTGGCTCAGTGGTCTAATAGTTCAGCGCTCGCACTCCAGAGAGAGTGATAGGTTCTGGGTTCGAATCATGCGAGGGGCCGGATCGTGGAGGTGCACACTACAACGAATCGGCCATCCAGTGCTTCTGGTTTTCTATGACTGTTTCGTTTCAAATGACGCATGATTGCAGCTATTGAAATTTCTAAAATCTCCACAAAACACCTTCTGATGATTAATAATTAATGAATGTACACTACTGATGAATCTTATCCTGGGACAAAATGGCCATGCAGTGCTTCCAGGTTTTCCATGGTGGTCTGATTTTAATTGACTCATGAATTCAACTATTATATTCAGAGAGGCATTGTGATCTAATTTGACACAAACTATTGATAGAAGTGATAACGATTTATTGAATCTTTGTTATGTCTATAGTTTAATATCGAAGTGAGGTTTTTGTAGATATAATGGTAGTTTAATAGTTGAGTTTATGGGTCAATTAAAGCTAAACCACTGTAGGGAAACAACTTCGTCCTAGTCTGGGACTCGTCGATCGCATTCGCGGGATCCACGAAGGTGCGCCACCGTACATCATTGTCTTCAATGAGTCACTGTCTCACAACAGACTCGGTTGAAGTCCACTAGTCACTGCTTCTCACTAGAACTCCAGGATATACATCTTGAAGTCAGTCACTATTGAGCATATTTTGATTATCATCAGAACGGGGTTTTTGTAGATAATAAAGTAATATCAATAGTTAAGATCATGATTTAATTGAAGCTAGACCACTGTGGAAAACGTAGAAACACTCGACAACTGTTTCGTTCGATTATGTGACTCCTAAGCAGAGCGCATACACAATCCCACTCAAAGGATTTGAACCTAGGATCTTACTATCTCAAGCACGAACGCATAACCACTACACCACTGAGCCAACCGGCATCAAATAGTTTTAATGTCTAACTTTAACTAATCCACCAAATTGAGTGACATATCCACCATTGTCTTCAGTAAGTTACTATCTCACAACAGACTCGGTTGAACTCCATTGATTACTGCTTCTCATTAGAACTCCAGGAAATACGATCTCTAAAAGGATCGTCACTAGTGAGTCTAATTCGACATTGATTGAGTGAATTTTAAATAATCAACTCTTATATTATTGATTGAAATATATATTAATAAAATATATTTTTATCATCTCTAATACAATGAATACTTTAACCAACTATTTACGTGAGATATTTAAAAATCTACCATAGTAACAATCTTGAATGATTTTTCTTTTGTTAGTGAGTTAATAAGGAAAAAATAATAATAATTTTCTAATAAAAAAAAAAGAAACTAATCAAATATACAAACAAAAAGAAAAAATAATAAAAATTAAAATGAAAAAAAAATAAATAAAAATAAACAAATTAGTTCTGACATGATTAATGAGTTTTCTTTTATTATTTTTTTTTTGTTTTCAAATTCAATTATTTTTTTTTAATATAATAAACAAGAAAAAAAGAAAAAAAAACGAAAAAAAAAGAAAAAAACAGGTTAGAAATTAAAAGTTCACCTGGTATAAAACTTTCAATCTATATTCTTGAATTTAAAAAGAAAAACTAAAAAGAAAAAATTAAAAAAAACATTTTCTTTTTAAGTGACCTTGAAAAATTCATAAATCATTATGATAAATATGATGTATAGTTTAAGTATCTTAGGTTTATTATTATTATTATTATTATTATTATTCCATGAGAAACTAATCAGTTTTCTATGGTCATTTCAAATAATCATTCAATTACATTTTTATTCTATTCTATTACTTACTTACTTATATACTTACGACTGTTACTCCCAATGGAGCATAGGCTACTGACCAGTATTCTACATGCCAATCTTTCTTAAACCATCCTTTCTAGTTTTATCTAATTGTTGTTCATTGTTCTCATATCTGTCTCGACTTCTCTGTGTCATGTGTTTTTTGATCTTTATTTCTTCCTTTGAAATTCAGGATTCCATGTGAGGGTTTGCTTTGTAATGAAGTTGCATGCCTTTTTCAATGTGTGTCCTATTCACTTCCTGATTTCTTCCTCCACTGGAATGCGGTTTGTTCTCTCCCACAGTAGATTGTTGCTGATAGTATAGTGTCTGGACAATCGATCAAAAGTATTTTGCGTAGACAACTGTTAATAAACACTTAGATGATAGGTTTCATGATTCTCCAATTTCCCACTCTATATAATAGAACTGTCATGAGATTTATATTGAAAATGTTAACTTTGATGTTGGTTGACGGACAGTTACATTGTGTTCCCAATATTCTTCAATTGTAGATATGTTACTCTTTCTTTGATTAACTATTTACCAATATCATTTTTCTATTTACATTTTTGTTTCTCATTTCGACCTAAAACGACATTTTTTTAAAAAAAAAAAGAAATTTAGTTCATGTGAATAAATTAAAATTGAACAAAATGATAATTTAAGTAAATTGTAAAACCATTAGACTTATATTAACATTACACTGGTTGAAATCATGAATCCATTGAAGCTAGACCACCATGGAAAACCTGGAATCACTGGACGGCCGTTTTGTCCTAGTATGGGACTCCTCAGCAGTGCGCATCCACGATCCCGCTCATCGCGAGATTCGAACCCAGGACCTATCAATCTCACGCCAGGCGCTTAACCAATAAATAAACACAATGATTCATATAGAACAGTTTCATTTTATTCTTTCATAAAAGTACATTTAAATATCAGGTCAAAACTATATTTCAATAAAGCAAGAACAAATATTGATGCAGAATAGTATGAATTCATTATATTTCGAGGTTTCTCATCAGCTGCTTACAACCAAATATGTGATATATATATATATATATATATATATATATATATATATATATGCTAGAAAAGGTCAGAGGTTAATTGGTGTTAGAACTAAGGAAGCAGTTAAAGGTGGGTGATGTAATAGTTGAATGGAGTTTCTACATTATGTGATAATTGTTTTAGAGGTAATAGAACAGTGATAAGACAAGTTACGTAATAATTGGATAGAATTAGAAGGGTTGACATGATATGAGAGGATTAGTGGGCGGAAACGTGTGAATGGAAAGTTGGTTCAGAATTAGGTAATGGGAGGAATATAACCCAAAATGAATATTTTGAAAATAAGTGAATAATATAACACACAACAATAAAAAATTACCAGGGTAATGATAGGTTTATTAACGTCTCTATTTGAATGCATAAATCCGGTTAAAAATGTTTTTATCGCAATCGCTTCCGCGAACCGGAGAGTAGTAGTACTTCGTTGTCTATTGATAATTTTGAAAGCGTGTGAGATATCAATGGTATGCCCGGTGTCCAATAAATGCCGAGCTATCGCACTGTTAAGAACCTTCGTCCCTCGCAGCCTCAAATTCTCTGGAACATGCTCAGAAATACGAACATGTACTCTTCTCTTAGTTCTTCCAATGTATGTGCTTTGGCACGTACATGTAAATTGGTAAATGCATTTGGAGTTACTAAGAAAAGAGGACTTGTCAATTTTAGTTTCTTTGAGTGAGCAGTTCGTTTTCCATACTGTCATTAATTTTTCTGCTGGGTAGGCAACTTTCAACGCTGAATTTAGTCTGTGATTAATTAAGCCAGCAATTTCGTCTCCTTTGAAACGTAGATATAAGAAGCAAGATTTCTTTTCAACTCTATCATACTTTGCCTGAGGATTGGTTTTTGCATATTTATGGAAAAATTTCAACGGGTATGAATTTTCACGTAGAGTATTAGTGATGAGATTGATCTCATCATCCAGGCATTCCTTTGAACAAATTTTTCGAGCGCGATCAAAACTATATTGATTGAAATTGATAAATATGATAAAGATGATTCTATCGACTTTATATTATAAACTAATCTTAGTTAGATCATTATTGAATACTATTTCTTTTGAACTTCTCAACAATACACATTTAGATTTATTTATCTGGGAATAAATGTCAAGAGCTTCAATATCACTTGTGAACAACTATTGAATCGACATCCAAAACATTAGTAACATCTAACCTATATTAATTCACAATATTGAACTATCGTTTTCAATTATCTATCTCATATCAGATATGGTTGAATTCTACTGGTCACAACTTCTCACTAGTGAGTATATGATCATTATCAATGTCAGATTTTGTAGTGATTATAGAATTTTATAAAATGAACTTAACTTAGGTACAGTACTATTGAAAACCTGGAAACAGAGGAAAATCTATTTGTTCTACTGTGGAACTAAATAAAATATAAATGTTCATTCACGAGGTAGAAGGTTCTCAGTTAAATTCTTGAATGTTGGGTTGTAGATGAGTACTATTGAGTAGTTCCCATAACACTTCGAGTTCATGAATTTCATCATATTTATGTCATCTTCTTTTCAAAGGGTAGACAAGGAGGTGAATATCAGTTTGAGATTTCTAGTATTTGTCAGATCATTGTATAGTGTGATGACAAGTGAAGTTTAGACGTATAAAGTAGAAAAAATTGTCACCAGTCATATGAGAATATGGACTTTTGATACTGCAAACTGATAAGTAGACGCTTAACCAGTGAAATTTTAATGTATCCTGGTCCGATTCTTGATAGATTCGTGGATGTTTAATATCCTTATGGAGTTCAATATTTTGATAAAACAGACGTTCAGGTCTTTCTGAATTCAGACCATGAAATTGTCAAGTCTTTCAAATGAGCACAATAAGTCTAGGCCATTACAACAGACGATTAATGTCAGAGGGAGTTTTGTGGATATTATAGTAATTTTAATAGTTGAGATCATAAATTAATTGAAGTTAGATCACCATGGAAAACTGTGAAGCACTGGACCGCCGTTTCATCCTTTTGTGGGACTCCTTAGCAGTGAGCATCCACGACCCTGCCTCTCGAGGTTCCAAACCAGGACCTATTGGTCTCGTGCATGAGCGCTTAACCACTACACCACTGAGCCGATTGGCATCCAACTGTGTTAATGTCTAACTTCAACTAATCCACCAAATTGAGCGACACATCCATCATTGTCTTTAGTGAGTTACTATCTCACAACAGACTCGGTTGAACTCCACTGATTACTACTTCTCACTAAAACTCCAAGAAATACCTCTTGAAGCCAGTCATTAGTAAGCATATGTTGATTAATATCAGATGGGGTTTCGTGGATATTACATTAATTTTAATAGTTGAGATCAATTGAAGTTAGATCACCATGAAAAACTTGGAGGCACTGAACGGCCGCTTCGTCCCATTATAGAACTCCTCAGCAGTTAATAATCTATTTATTCAGTTATTTACTAATATTTTCTTCTACTCACAACAAATAAACTACTTATCCTTTACTCTATCTCTCTTCCACTTACTTCACTTCAATATTTCCATTATCCATTTATTCATTCTATCATGATAAAAAAAATTGTAAAAAAAAAAGAAAAAAGACACACTTATTCACACATTGAATTACATAACAGACCATAGAGACTAGATAAGTGAGATTTCCAACAAATCACAATAATATTACGTAAGGAAAGTAATAAAAAAATATATCAGTCTCTCTCTATCTCTCTCTCTCTCTTCATCTCCTTATACTTTGACGTCATTCAGCTTTGGATCACATGTTATGGTAATGTGCAGATTAGTTTGTATGTTTTTTTTTCTTTTTCATTTAACCCCATATATATTTTCTATATATATAAATAAATAAAGAGAATTTGTTTAATTTAAGGGACTTTTATGAAAATTAATCTAGTTTATAGATAGTAATGATAACATTTAAGGTAACATAAGAAACTAAAGAGTACTGGACAGCTTAATCATCTTAAATATAAGGGTTATTAGTTGCTTAATATCAGAAGAGGTTTGGAGAATATTATAGTAATTTTAATAGTTGAGATCATGAGTCAATTGTAGACCTAGACCACCATGGAAAACTTGGAAGCATTGAACGACCGTTTCGTCCTACTGTAGGACTCCTCAGAAGGACACATTGATGATCTCACCTCGAAAGATTCGAACCCAAGACCTAACAGTCTTGCACGCTGTTAGGAATTATGATCCTGATGAAGTTATGGGTACGTTGTTGTGACTTCAAACCCAACTGGTTATCATGTGATTTATTCGCCAATCGAAATACGACTTATTCAATCTTAGTATTGTGTTAAACTAATGACGTTCAATCGATATGATTAGCCTAGCATTCTTAATGGTCTCTTGTTTGCCTAGCCCGTCCAGTTGAGTTCAGAATGTCAATAACAACTTCTACTATGCGAATCATTTAGTTCAAACATACTTGGTTTATATGCTAGCCATACCATAAAATAGGAAACAACATTTATACAAGATCAAGCCAAAAGTGGCTGTAAACGTAGGAAACTGTAGTCAATAAACTGAGTATAACTTAACAAAAGTAAATCGTATAATAATAATCTATAGATTAGAAGGAAGCTTATAACAAGAGGAATATAACTATACATGATTTAATGATTGAATAGTTATATAATAAGGGTTCGTATACGATATTAGTCCATTAATAGTTCTCAGAAGGTACCTGTTATTTAATCTTCACTAGGATATAACATACGTACTGTAACTAAGACTATTTATTACCATGACCAAATAGTATTTAATTCTCATACAACTGAGATTATTGTGACTATTAAGACCCATAAACTTGATGTTAACATAAGATATAAATAAGTGTCAATTGTTACGTATGGATTGTGCTTCAGACAAATCGCTCTGTTATAATTTGTATTAATTTCTGGGACAATTCTTATGGTTTTAATGTTGAGACCACCATTATTAACACGAAAACATATTAGATATTTGATTTAAATACATAGAATCTTAATCGTTAAAATCATGAGTCAATTGTAACTAGACCACTATGGAAAACCTGGAAGCACTCGATGACCCTTTAGTTCGATAATGGAACTCCTCAGCAGTGAGCATCCACGATCTTGCCCCTCGCGAGATTCGAACCCAGGATCTATCACTCTCTCTCTCTCGCACGCGCGCTTGAGCACTGAACCATTAGACCAGTGAGCAGGCATTCATTGGTGTTAATCTTCTGACAAGTTACTACCATCACAGGGATTTGAACAAACTAGACAGTTGAATAGAATATTGTCTTTTGAAGAAATGGAGTTGATGATGACCTTGATTAAGTGAATAAGAGAGTAAGGTCACAAAGTAAATATGGAATTTTCAAGAATAAAATTAAGAAATTAAATAAGATTAAAGTATCATTGTAACTCTACTGAATCGATCCAGAATATAAGCTAATTTGATTCATGAAGCACTGGACTGATATGAACATATCTAATTGAAATAAATTATACCCTATTAACTATGTTGAATGGGAATTTGTTTACACACATGGTGAATATTGTACACATCATCTTGATAGCATTATTATTAACATCATTCATATAGTGGATAAGGGAAATTGAGATGAATGCAACCAAACGGTTTACACATTAATGTTATTATTTAATTGGGTGATTGAAGTGTAATTATTCATTCAAGGTCACTAGTGAATTTGTGTGTTGACATTGAAGTTATTTATTTTTTATTGACGTATGCTTATTCTCAACTTATTGCTCAATGTATTACTAATAACAAATATAAATTCTGATTGAGATCATGAATCAATTAATGTTAGACCACCAATGAAAACCTGGAAGCACTAGACGGCCGTTTCGTCCTAATGTTAGACTCCTCAGCAGTGCTCATCCACGATCTCGCCTCGTGAGATTTGAATTGAGAGTGTTGCTTAGTTTCGTGGATTAGTTAAAATTGGACATTAACATCATTGGATGACGGCTCAGTCGTCTAGAGGTTATGCGTTTGCGCGCGAGAAGGATAGGTCCTGAGTTTGAATCTCGTGAGGTGGGATCGCAGATGCTCACTGATGAGGAGTTACACAAGAGCACAAAAAGACTATCCAGTGCTTGCAGGTTTTCCATGGCGGTCTACCTTCAATTGAATCATAGTCATAATTATTAATATTTTCGTATTTGTTGTCACAAACTGATATCAAGTTGAGAATCAATGGACAGAGAGTGAGATTGATATTTGTTTCCCTCTATTATACAAATAGGACATGAATTAACTTAAAGAGTTGAATCTTTAATTGAATTATTGACTCGCAAGTGAATAATACAATTCAGATTTTCAAAACACCCATATTTCAATTGAATTCTAGTGAAAATCATTTCCTCATTTCGGTATTTCATACATCTATACATCTCTCTCTATCAGGTTGTGAACCTATATTGATCCACAGTAGTATTACTTTGATATTATACACATTTATGTTATGTAATGATCAACAAATCAGTTCACATCACATTACATTAGTGTGTATTATCACATATACATCAACATTATGATAACGTGTTCTCATTTCAGCAACCCACAACATCGGGTCCAATCACATTTCAACATTATCGTCCATATTACTCAGAGTGAGATTCAGATATCTGTGTTTCAGTTTCATCCATTCCACTTGTCAATTCTGATTGCTGAGAAATCTGCAACTAGAACGTAACTAACTAACTAACTAACTAACTGCAGTTTATGACAACAACAGAAATTCTCCTCCTATAAACACTTTGATTAAACCAAGTATACGATCGGAGAATCCGACTAAACAAATACATCAATGTTATAACACGTGAAATATATTGTGTTTTGTTAATGGTAAATTTACACATCCAACATTCATTTAGCACTAATAAATGTTCACTTTGAGCATTGTGTCAAAAAATCAATCGATTTCAGTCTAGTGTCTCAATTGACACTAACTAGTGACACAATCATAGTCGCAGTACTAAATTCCATTGCTTTCAGACACTTTGTTGTTTTACACATTTTGTTCATCACCGTCATACACATGATGAGATTTCATTTGAACAGAAACTCTTGTTAGATTTGTGAATGTCTACAACCATTGAGGAGTGTGATACTGAAATGAGACTACACGTTTACTGAGTGTTTCATTCACTACACATGAAATAAAAGCATGGAAATGATACAACAATTTCAAATCATCTATCCGACTACTTCATTGTTTGAATAAAGTTTTAGTTAGATTCAAACTGTTTTCAGATAAATGTGAATTGTAAACACGTAAACATTGATTGCATGTATAAATTGTACACGTTTCTTGTAAAAATAATTTCTATAATAAGATAGAAGTGAAGTGTGTATGGCATAACACATAAAATGTCATATGGTTACAGTTACTGACATATAAACTGAAATAATCCTTTGAGGCTGGAATTGTTCACAAGTGTTTGATGCTAGCAAATTCAATGCAGTGCAATCGAACATTCTGGATTAAAGTACAAATGTGGTGAATGTTATTATGTAAGAAGTATTTTCCAATGCAAAAATATATTCTAATTTACAGTAGTCGTTTATTGAATAAATAAAAAATGATCATCAATAATGGGTTGGAATGATACAACAGAACGATTCTTCAACATTGAGAATGTCATTGAATCAAGTAACTAGAAGATGAGGCTTCCTATGGTAAATTTGTTGTATCAAAACCTCACAGTAAATATAATAATAATATTGAATTTTAAAAGATTAGAACAATGATTTATATTTAATTCATTTTGTAATGGTTGTTTGAATCTTTACATTGATGTTCAGGACTGTAATGGTTTAATCGCTTATTGACATAAATGTTTCCTGTGCGTATTGCCTCGATATTGTTTTCAATCACAAGTATTGTAAACTGAGGTGATGGTGGTTAGTAGTCAAATTCAAAACGCTCGTTTCATCCTATTTGGGAGTCATCCATTGGATATACCTGAATCCCAAAGTTAATATTTACTACAGCACTTGAACCGAGTACCGTTTTTGCTTCAAATGTCATCGCGTTATCCACTTAGTCCCAAAAAAGTAAGATTTCACTTGTAGCCATCATCTATGTCTGCTCATAATTCTTTGTAATGTTGTAATAACCTCTCAAATAACTATTTATTTTAATTTAGGCTAATCTTAGAACTGAAACGTTACAAATTATACGAAATAGAATAGAATAATATGAAACATCTGAACGGGGAGAAGTATAATATCATAACGATTACAAAGGATCAAATTTAAAACCATTGTTTCTTATATATGAATCAAATTAGACATTCTGCCCGGCTCAGTGGTCTAATGGTTCAGTGCTCGCACGCTAGACTGATAGGTCCTGGGTTCGAATCTCAATGGGTGGTGGGATCGTGGATGCTCACTGTTGAAAAGTTTCATACTAGGACGAAACGGCCATCCTGTGCTTCCAGATTTTCCATGATGATCTAGCTTCAATCGACTCATAATTTCAACCAGGGAACTTTTTTTGTTTACATCATTAAATCAATAAAGTCATATAGTCTATATTTTCATTAATGATATGATCTTATCATTTATCAATCAATTATAATCCAATAATCGATTTTCCATAATAATCAAACTTCAATTAATTCATGATTTTAACTATTGAAATTATACTACAATCTTTATAAAACCCTATTCTAATATGAATCAAATTATATTTTGGTATATAACATTTAATCGAGAGAAAAAAAATAATACTGGTCAATTGAAAAGCTACTGTTATCTCATATGAGGAAACAATAATAATACTAATACTAATACTAATACTAATAATAATAATAATAATAATAATAGTAATCACATGTGACGTAATTCTTAAACTGCATAACAACTATAGTTTATTGTAACTATTCATTATATTGTATTTACAATAATGACGACAATATTATGATCATAGATAAATAATTTATTATAATATTAATACTAAATAATAAGATAAAAATAAATGAAATGTATAGATGAGTAGTTACGTCAATTGTGTTATGGTTATATGGTTGATAGTAACTGACAGGAAACTATACACTATGATTTTATAATATCAGTGAATATAATGATTATTATAGTTTATCTTCAAATATTGAATAGATTTATAATTTACATGAAATTCAAATTAATGTTCTATCAGTCAGTCAGTCAGTCAGCTACAATATAGGACTAGGCACATATATGTATCGGTTCAAGTTATCATACATCATTAATACAATAAGATGAACACCGGATTCATAGAAGTAGTTCATTCAGTGATGGTAATATAGAAAAGAAAGATTGTATATAAGGATATAATACAGGAAGAGAGAATTAGTTTGTAGAAAAAAAGATATAAAGCGATTTTAATCTCTTAGTTTAAAGGAAGACAGAGAGTTTTTATACCTATGCAATTGTGATCGATTCTGAGCCATGTCACCTACAGTTTCCAACTATTGGTTATGATAGTCACACAGATCCCAATCAAGTAGTCTACATCTATCAATATGGCTCAAACTAGAAGTTAGTGTCTTCTTGGACTGATGTCACGTTTTGGTTTGGCTGCCCCTAAACTTTCTTCCAGCTATCTCCAACACTAGTCAGCATTGTGAGTCGTGGTAATTGGAGTTCAGGAATACGTAACACAATCTCATCAACCGATTTACTATCATTCCTGTGACGACAGACCACGGGTGAACTCGAGGAAGCTATAAGAGGCTCAGAAGGAGCCAAAGATATTCCATCCAATCACTGTTAGGAAGGATATTCTAGAATCCCTACGTGTAGCTTCCCGATTGGACAAGGCTAATAACCCCCCGTATGCGGATTGGAGGACTATAATGATGATTTTTGTTCTTACTAAAACTATAAATACCTGACAATTTGTACCCATAATTGACACTGTTTGGAATAACATTCCTTTCACTAGTTCTCTGTCTTCTCTTTGCGACTTGGAAGGGTTTGGGCGTTCGTGTGTTCAGTTGTACGCGTTATATCAAGTAAATCAACCATTTCTAGATATAACAATTCCCTAATAACATGCGACTAACTTGACTATTACAATTTTTTCTTTAATACTATAGGATTAGTGCCTTATAGTATTGAAAAAATTATCAATGAGCTATTTCGATAGTAATTGACTTCTTGTAGAGTTGAGATATTCATATTGATTGATTATGAGGTTAATGATCAGTTTTAGGTTTGGTTAGTCTGTAATCTTGATCGAATTCTTTTAAATAAAGTACTGAATGATTCTAGATTGAATTTATCAGAGTGTATCAGTATCATAAATAATAATGCAGTTATTTTTACATGATGAATGTAAACCAACGCTAAGTCTAGGTCAATACAATGTTTCCAGCTTACTAACTTTCATAATTTTGTTATCTATTTACTAGTCTGTTCTCAAAGATTTCAGACTTGGTTGTCTTGGTCTAGTCTACAGTCTCCATGTACTAGATTATTTAGTACAACCTTGAGACTGTAATACATGAGTTCCTCTATGTGATTTGTAAGTCACATAGAGGATAGTTAAAAAAGTTGTCCTATTACTGACTCACAACCTGATAGATCAACAAGCAGAAAAAAAGACGATTATGGGAAGGAACTCCATATCCAATTAGTACGATTCAACTCATCCAAGGATGTACACAAATTGACATATAAGTAACGGGATTACAATGCGTACGTAATGAGTAAAAATACAATTACACTAAAGTAAGACATAAGAGTGAAGAAAAATAGAATGCAGAGATCATCTTCAAATATTTATACTTTGAAATCTGAGGAACCATTAAAGTAATTTATACATTAAACGAAAGCATATGATTCATAGAATAAACAGGTACATGACTAAATATTAGTATTTTATAGATTTCGAATGAATCAAGATGTTATATCTAGGGATTAGATTATTGATATATCGCGTATTACTTGAGCACTCAAACGCTAGAACCCTCTCAAGTCGCAAATGAGAAGAAAGAAGACAAGTGAAAGGAATACTATTTCAAACAATGTCAAATATAGTACAAATCTGTCAGGTGTTTAGAGTTTTTAGTAAAAAACGAAATCATCATTATTGTCATCCAATCCGAATACAGGTGGTTTCAACATTTGTCCAATAGGGAAGCTGCACGTATAGACTTTGGAATATTCTTCCTAAAGAGGATTGTATGAAATATCTTCGGCTCTTTCTGAGCTTCTTAGAGCTTCCTCATGTTCACCCATGGGCCGTCCTCACACAACATAATGTGTCAATAAATAACTTTCAATATTTGTCATTTATTCGCAACATTACATCTAACTATTCAACATTAAAATATAATCAATAGGATTTCAAGTTATTTAGAGTACTGATCGCATTGAAACTCGGTCGATGGAGTTCAGGTTACACGAAAAATTAGATAGTTACAAATCGGTTATCAATTGATGTAAATTAATGATTATTAGATGAAAGAGAACTATTGTTAGTTTATGTTACAGTAAACTGATGAACTCCACTGATCATGGTTCTTACTACAAATCCGGAAATTTCTTTCTGAATGTAGTCACTAATGATAATGATAATTGTCAGTAATAAATATTGCAAATAATTGATTTTAATCAAAATCACGAACTAGTCTAAGTTAGACTATCATTGAATACCTGAGGGCATCGGCCGACCGTTTCATCGTAGTGTAACTAGTTTGTGTCGAGTGTAAGACAGCTGTTAACTGAAGACAATAAAAGATGGTCGCGTAATATCGTGGAATGACTGAGGCTAGAAATTGGCATCGCTAGATCCTGACCCAGTGGTCTAGATGTTAAAGCTTTGCACATGAGATAGAAAGTTCTGCGTTCTACATTCTTTGGCAGTTTCATAGATGGACACTACTGAGGAGTCCCTTTAGTTGTGGTCTAGCTTAAAATGTTCAACAAAATACCATTTAATAGTAGTCCATGAACATTACGAAAAATATACTTATTACAGACAGTGAAATAAATTTCTGATAATTCATTAAAAAGATTTTGTTTGTCTAATCACTCAACCATAAAGTACTTCACTATCAGACCATCAATTTTCCATTTAACACTTTCCATTTCTGGCTACAGTAAATTAAAATTTATGGATTTACTGACATGATTATTGATTGTTCGATGAAACTGTGGAATGTATTCCTGTAGATATGAACACCAGTGGTTTTTATTTTATTTCAGATCATCCCCTTCAGATAACATCTTTTTATTCATTTTTTAAAAGAAATATATTCCATATACTTAAAAATACGTATTCAATCACAGAAAGATAGATAGATATGCAGATAGATAAATAGATAGATAGATTGATTGATTGATTGATAGATAGATGAGTGGATAGATAGATAGATGAGTGGATAGATAGATAGATAGATAGATAGATGTGTGCATAGATAGATAGATAGATAGATAGATGGGTGGATAGATAGATAGATAGATAGATAGATAGATAGATAGATAGATGTGTGGATAGATAGATAGATAGATAGATAGATAGATAGATAGATAGATGTGTGGATAGATAGATAGATAGATAGATAGATAGATAGATAGATAGATAGATAGATAGATAGATAGATAGATAGATAGATAGATAGATAGATAGATAGATAGATAGATAGATAGATAGATAGATAGATAGATAGATAGATAGATAGATAGATAGATAGATAGATAGATAGATAGATAGATAGATAGATAGATAGATAGATAGATAGATAGATAGATAGATAGTCTACTTATTCATATTAATCGAGATTGTTTATTAGAGGTTTAATAAAACACTTAATAGAATATTAATATTTATGATTTCATATTTACATGTAACATTCTAATTTAGCATATGATTAATAATAAGTCGTTTAATATCATTTCATATACGTTTGTTGTTTTAGTTTGTTTTAAATCTTAAATAGTCAGTATAAATAAACAAATGTGTTTGTTACATTTCATGACAGGAAAATAGCAAAGATAATTTATTTAATTGTTAATTTTTTCTTATAAAAATAGAATTATCCTAACCAGAAATGGATATTGGTTAGTAGTGGTATCCAGGACCCGTGATACTTCGTCCCATCTTGGACTCGTCAGTTGCATGTACTTGTATCTCAGAGTTGATCTTCACTCTAGAACTCAAACTATTCGCTTTAAACTACATCGCATTGCCGTTCTAAACATCAATGGGAAGATTCAAGTAAACAATGTCAAGTGAATTTAAACTTCACTCCGTTGTACAAGTAAATGGACTCAGTAAACAAGTGAATAACGCGATCGTGTTTGAAGTGAATGGTGCTAGGTTCGAGTTATAGAGTGAATATGAATTCTGAGATATAGGTATACCCAGTTGACGAGTCCCAAATAGGATGAAGTGTAGCATGTTCTGAGATTTCACTGCTAACCACTATCCATCTCTACTTAGAATGCTTGTGACTGAAGGCAATACGCATAGTATGCACATATGCCAATAACACACTGATCAATTGCAGTGTTTAAAATCAATGGGAAGATGTAAGTTAACAATACCAACTGGATAATTGAATTGAATTTTCACATTAAAAACAAATAAACTAGATGAAGATAGTTGTCGAATTATTAATTCTATTGAGATCATGAACCGATTGATGTTAGACTACCATTGAAAGACTGGAAGAACTGGACGGACGTCTCGTCTTATTGCAGGACTCCTCAGCAGTGCTCATCCACGATCCCACCCCAAAGAGGTTCGAACACAGGGCATTCAGTTTCGCGCGCGAACGCTTAACCTACTAGACCACTGGGCCGGCATCCAACGGTGTTAATGTCTAACCTCAACCAATCCATGAAATTGCGCGACCATCCTCCATCGTACTGAGGTAGACACCTGTTTCTACTCGACACGGATTAGCTTCACTGGTCACGGATTCTCAAGAAGCTATTCACTAGTGAGCACATAATAATCATCACTATAGGGTTGTGGAAATTATTAAGTTCTTTGATTGAAGTCATGGAATGATTGTTCAGTGCTTCCAAGTTTTCAATACTGGTCTAACATCAATCGGTTCATGATCTCAATCAAAAACTTGACAATCTCAACAACCCCTAAACTGATATTAGTCCTATGTTATAATTCACATAAACAATTAACATTAGTTAGAAAATTATTAAAAGCACCAAATACATTGGATAGATTTCTTTGTTAATGATCTTTGCAAACAAACCTGTCTTAAGGATAATCTTGTACACAACTGTCATTTCATGAGATTAATCAAAGAACTCTTGTAAGAAGTCACAATTATTAAAGTTAAACCCTGTGAGGCATTTATTCACCTATAGTACGAGAAGATGGATAACTAATGATATTACAAATTGATCAAAAGAATTGGATATCGATTCATTTGTTTGAAGTTTATACGTTCTTAGATAGAATTCAATGTTTTATATTCAATCCTTGATGGGTTTATGGATCCATACTATCACTGAAGATTGCCGTACTAGGATTAAATAGTTATTCAATGTTTAGTGTTTTTCATTATTTAACTATAGCTAATTCGTGATCTCAATTATAAAGGTTAAAACTTCCTATATTTTTGTTAAGCTAATCAATTTTACTTTATTCTAATCATGGTTGTTATGTCAACATTACTATATGGCACCAATCCATGGTCTTATCAGAAATCAAACAAAAAGATTTCTGAAACACAGATATAGGAACAAAGAATATTCTTCTTAATCAGTTCTCTTCAGGTACTTTAAAGTCACGAAACGTTAGAAAATTCATATGAAGTGTTGACTTGACTCATTTATTACAGAAGGGCAACAGAGCTAACGTGAAATAATAATAAATCGTTTTAACACCAATTTGCTTAAATCCATCAAAATACAAATCCTTCAAACAGTTGAAGTAATAGTTATTCGGATCAAAACGTCGAAGCTTTGCATCTAGAAGAAATGTGTTCAACCGCTACTTTTGCCTTTGTCAAATTCTTACTTAATCGATTGATAATCATGTTGATGATGTTGTCAGGTAATTCACACATTATTATTATTATAACCTTTACAAACGTCTTGAGAAGTGTAGTCAACATCCACCCGTATTTACTGATTCGTACCTAATTCATATTATTCTACATTTTACATGCTTCCTGATTTGTAATTACATTATTATCTCTATGACTTCATGTTAATCATATTTATTATGATCATTTATCACCCAACTTCATTTAACGTACATACTTATTCAACTAAACACTTCATATTACTCATCCTGATATCAATGATTTTATGATATATTGCAATGATTAATTCATGTGATATAATTTTTAATAGTTGAATTCGTAGCTCAATCTATGCTAGACCACCATTGAAAATCTGGAAGCACTAGATGGCCGTTTCGTCCTACTACGGGACTCCTCAGCATTGTGCACCCACCATCCCACACCAAAGGGACTCAAACCCAGGCCTTTGGTTTCGTACGTGAACGCTTAACCTGTACACCACTAAGCCGACTGCCATCCAACGGTATTAATGTCTAGCTTCAATCGACTCATAATGGTTCATCTTACATCGACTAATGAATTCAACTATGAAAATCACTACAATCACCACAAATCCTCATTTTTATATAATTATTAAATGATATATTTTGCATTAAACTTGACCACTTTTTTGATTTGTAAACTTGAATATATGAATTCATAGTAACTGGAGAGAACTGTTCGAGAATAGCCTTCGTTCATATATCTGTATTTTTATATGATTTGAATATTTAGCGATTAAAAGATTTCTGGTTTCATGGCTGTCATACAGTACCTATGGTTCATTCAATTAAAACTCATATAGTTGATATATTCTTTGATAATTTACTTGTTAAACAACTTCTGATCATATTTATTCTTATATATAATAATTTGATTAGACATATATCATTTTGTTGTATGAAAAACTTCACCTTCTGGCTATTGGTTTTATTCCATAATTCTATCTTTTGAACAGCTATCATTGTGTCATTTTACGCTCATGGTTAACATATATCGTTTAGTACTAGATCAACTCATTTAATAAATAAAAAATCTCGTTTAAAACTCGTCACCTTAGAAACGTCCACCTAATAACTAGGACTAACTGAGGGTTATATACCAGTATGAAGAATTAAAATTATGATTTACAGTTAATGGTTAGAGTTAAGATTTAGATTTAAGGTTTACATCACAAACTGACATCAGATATGATGTCAAAACACTACTTAACCAAACGTATGAATGAATTTCGCGCCAAAACACGAAACTCGTTATCTAATTGGTTCGTTCATAATTATAGTCTCGCTTGATTTATTTGTTATGCTTAGTTTACATAGGAAAAAAAAGAAAACATTATAAACCATTGACAACATTGTGTTTTTCTCACTCTAAAATAACAAAAAATAATAATTTTAAGCATTACAAACATCTATATGACGAAAGATTAAAGTTACCTTTAATATTGTTGATATTCCATATATTTTGTATATCCAGTACAATCGTTCACTTTGTTTGTGTGCTTTTTTATGATTAGCATTTTTTGCAAGTTAGTTTTCTAATGGGTGGGGTAAACTAATTCCAAACCCAACTCTCCCCCATTATTCAGGCTTGGAACTGGCAGTAACTGCAGAGGGGCTTCAGACGGAGTTATTCATCCAATTTCCTATTTATTTAAAATATAATTTCTAAACGTTTATGTTATTTTTATTAAGGATTTCATTCCTCGTTTTAACTTTTATTTATCATCATAGAGTTGTGGAGATTAATAAGTTAATGATTGAGATCTTGAACCGATTATGTTAGACCACCATTGAAAACCTGGAAGCGCTAAACAGCTGTTTCGTCCTACTGTGAGACTCCTCAGCAGTGCGTATCCACGAACCCACTCACGGGATTCAAACCCAGAGGCAGGTATCTACCTTAGTACAATGAACGATCGTCGCACAATTTCGTGAATTAGTTGAGATTATACACTAACACCGTTAGGTGCTGGTCGAGTCAGTGGTCTAGTAGGTTAAGTGTTCACGCGCGAGACTGAAGATCCTGGGTTTGAATCCCGCGAGGGTGATCGTGGATGTGCACTAGTGAGTAGTCTCACAATAGAACGAAACTGCTGTCCAGTGTTTCCAGGTTTTCAATGGTGGTCTAACATCAATCGATTCATGGTTTCAATCAATAACTTTTATTTAACTCAATTATACAGTAGTATTCACTGACATAAAGATGGATAAAAGTGCCAAATATAAAAACTATAAAGATAATTTTATTTAAGATTAAAATCATTAGGGTTTTTTTTAAATAAATATAAAAAAACACACTAAAATCACGTTTCCTCAATTTTTTTTGATTTTTTTTTATTCAATGAAATTTTATTGACTAATTTTTTTAATTTTTATTTGTCTCTGATTAACGATTGTTTTCTCTTTTTTTTTGCGCTCATTTTTTAGTTTAAATTTTTATTTTTTTTAAAAAAAATTTTTTTTCAAGTACGTTAATTAATTAACGTTTTTCTTTCTTTTTTCTTTTCTTTTCCTTTTTTTTTGAAAATTATTACGCGCTAATACACACACGTATACGTGCGCACTAATTTATGTATATATATATATATATAGGCATGGAAACAAATGGCCTTGTACGATTGTGCACAGACACATATATATATATATATATATATATATATTCAAGGTTGAATTGCGTATAAATCAAAGATAGTTATTTAAAACAAAATGAATATTTTAAAATAGAATGTCTTTAAAAGAATTTTGTTTTATTATAAAAATAGGACATTGAATAGAGATAAAAAAAAATTAATAAAAAAATAAAACAAAACAATTTAAAGTCCTGTTTGTTCACAAAAAAAAATTTTTTTTACTGTCTACTCATAATCCATTTAAATAATGATTGTAGACAGAATATATACGTGTGTATATGTGTGTGTGTGTGTATAATTGATCATTGGATTGAAATTTGGATAGAGAAAAAAAGAAAAAAATTTATTGACTTTATATTTGGAGAAAAAAATATATCGATAGATAGATAGATAGATGTGTGGATAGATAGATAGATAGATAGATAGATGAGTGGATAGATAGATAGATAGATAGATGTGTGGATATATAGATAGATAGATAGATATGTGGATAGATAGATAGATAGATAGATAGATAGATAGATAGATAGATAGATAGATAGATAGATAGATAGATAGATAGATAGATAGATGAGTGGATAGATAGATAGATAGATAGATAGATAGATAGATAGATAGATAGATAGATAGATAGATAGATAGATAGATAGATAGATAGATAGATAGATAGATAGATAGATAGATAGATAGATAGATAGATAGATAGATAGATAGATAGATAGATAGATAGATAGATAGATAGATAGATAGATAGATAGATAGATAGATAGATAGATAGATAGATAGATAGATAGATAGATAGATAGATAGATAGATGAGTGAATAGATAGACAGACAGATGTAGATAGAAATTAAGTGTAAAGAATTAGATGTAAAGTTTAAAATAATAAAAGTGAACCTGAAACTTTTTCTATATTCATTTGAAATCTTGATTGTTCCTGCTGAGAAGTTATTTAAATGAGCTATTATATGTTTTTAAGAAAAATGGTTATTGAATATGAAGAGAATTTACAGTAATTATAGTTTAAGTCCATAACATATGAATGAATAATGTATTGATGTTTTGAAGAGGTAGGCCCCAAATACCCTGGTAAGTCTGAGAGTAGGGTGAGTTATCTCTCCTTCTCCAAATATAACCAATGAAAGGGAGATTCTATTCACTTTCTTCTCGCGGCGTGGGCATTGTTTACGAAATTGACAGGACAAAAAAGCTAATGTCATGTTCTTTAACCTGGTCAGTAAATATGGAGGATCCAACTAGGGGCGTTGGAAAACCCTGATTTCAAACCAATGGTGAACATAAGCACCAGGATCCTGAAGGAATAATTGTCGTATGAACCAATTAGTGGTCAGCGTATAACATGGGACTACATCTTCTGATGTTTCTCTACTGCATTATGAATCAGACCATTAGATTGAAATTGCCGGGTGTGGCTCTCTAAGAAAACCATCTGCTTCGGTTTGAACGGTATTCCAGCCTTCACACAAATCAAATGATTTATGTGGCGTATATTTATTTGATGCCTTCTTGTTTGTGTGTTTAAATAAATAAATAAAAATTGAAGAAATAGGTGTTAGATTTGTGTCTCAGCTTGAAACTCTTAACATGGATCCAACTCCTGGTCAAAATATCTGCATCAGAATAATGTTCTCATTTACACATTTGTCTATAGAGTATGCTTTATTTCAATATATAACGATGAAAAAGTATAAAATCCTATAGATCAGGTTGGAATTTTGGTTCATGTAAATCATTACGAATAAATATAAGTTTTCATTAACAATGTTGATCAGCTAAAATTAGCATATAAAGTATCGCAATACTTGTATCAAAGTGTTTCATCTTGAATATATGGAGTAAACGTTGTAACGGAAAATTTACGCTTACAAATTGAGTATCTTATAATATAAACCTTGGTAAATGATAATCGCTATAGCAACGATTAATTTTACTATCAGAGAGGGATTTAGTGGAGATTACAGTAATTTAACAATTGTAATCAAGTCCCCCTTAAAATTAGATATTAACATCATTGGATGCCGCTCAATGGCCTAAAGCCTAAGCGTTCCTTGGTTCTAATCTCGCAGGGTGTGATCATGGATGCGCATTGCTGAGGAGTCCTATGTTACGATGAAACGGCTGTTCAGTGCTTCCAAGTTTTTCATGATGATCTAGCTTCAATTGACTCATGAATTCATTTATTCAATAATTTCACATCAATATAGTTTCGTTTTTCAGTTATTTTATGAGAAATTTAGAAAGAGATCATCAGTAAATTCTCAAATCTTCATAGATTATTAGGAAACATATATTGTACCATTACTTACCTACTTACTTACGCCTGTTACTCCTCGTGAAGGAGCATGAGCCACCGACCAGCACTCTCCATCCAAACCTGTCCTAGACAATCCATTCCAGCTCTTTTCAGTTCTTATTCATTCATTTCATATCTGATTCTATTTCCCGACGTAATGTGTTGCTTGGCCTTCCTCTTATCCGCTTCCCTTCATGATTCCAAGTTAGCACTTGCCTCATGATGCAGTTTGATAATTCGCGTAATGTATGTTCTATCCATTTCCATTGTCTTTTCCTAATTTCCTGTTCATCTGGAAGCTAGTTTGTTCTCTCCTTCAGTAAGCTGTTGCAGATGGTATTTGGTCAATGGATGTTGAGTATCTTGTGTAGACAATTATTTATAAATACTTGAACCTTCTTGATGGTAGTTATTGTAGTTGCAAAGAGTTCTATACTAAAATGAAATAGTTATCTAGTGCTCTCAAAATTTCCTGTGGTGATCTAGTTTAGATTGACTCGTGATTTTAATTGTGAAATCATTTAAATTAGTTTAAATCATAAGATAGATATGTTCATTTTTTAAAAAAAAAAATTCACACATCAACTATTCAAGTTGATATAATAGTTATTCATAGTATATCACTGTGGTGTCTGTTATTATGAACTACACTTCATACATCATAAACTAATGGCAACGTTACTAACTTCCGGTATATTTAAGAAAAAACACTCTCTTATGTATTTATAGAAAAATTGTTTACATTTTAACAAAACATCCAAAAATACTAAATATTTATTTAATTGAATAATGAAACTTAAAATTATTTAAATTTATAGATTATAAGATGTTCTGTATTTTTTTTCTTTTTTTTCAGTTTAAAATTTCTGCCTAGATTGTTGCCATGGTAACCGTTGATTTTCATAAAACTGTATATTTATCTTTTTTCTAGACTAAAGATATGCTTCTAATAATAATAATAATTTTTTTTAAAAAAAAAGTGAAAAGAAAAAGTATTTTTATAATAAAAAAAAAGTCGATCAAAATTTTTCTAGTTAATTGAATTTTTAAATTGACATATCTATGGAAATTCATTTGTATAGTAACTAATGATTGTTACGTTTAATGAACTTATATTATAAATATTAAAGAGTTATTTGATCTAGTGAATAATTTCTATATTTAATTTGAATTGTTAAAGTAACTCATGGGGTAAATGGAAGACTAGAGCTTGATTTATTCTGTAATGTAGTCGTTAAGCATAGAAAAGTGAACTCTAACATTAAAATCGATTTTTTTTTTAAGTTAATTTAAAGAGAATTCGCCATAGCAACATAAAAAATGACCTTAGATGAAAACCGATTGAAAATCAGAAAGTATCAGAAAGCTGTTTCATTCTAGAATAGAATTATTCACTTGTAGTGAATATCCATGATTCTAACAGGGATTGAATTAAGGACTATTAAACCTTATAAAAGAGCTATTAACTTTTACATGAATGGATTGATATAAAATTGTATTGGATTATGTGTTGTATTCCCTTGTTTATTGTCAGTTTTGTTTTGCTTAACATTTATAAATACATTTTTCAATTATTTTGCTGTATTTTTAAATCAATGTTACATAATAATTAATAGTTCCACTTTCTAATTACTCTTGTTATTCCTTGTAGATGAGCATAGGCCGACCACCAGCATTCTCCATCCAAATCTGTTTTGGCCAGTCCTTTTCATATCTGTTTCTATTTCCCAACGTAATGAGTTCTTTGACCTTCCTCTTCTCCGCTTCCCTTCGCAATTCCAAGTTAGGGCTTTCCTTATGATTCGGTTTGATTATTTGCGCAATGTATGTCCTATCCATTTCCATTGTCTTTTCTTAATCTCCTCTTCATATGGAAGCTGGTTTGTAGGCTGTTGCTGATGGTATTTGGTCAATGGATGTTGAGTATCTTACGTAAACAATTATTTATAAATAATTGTACCTTCTTGATGGTGGTTTTTGTAGTTCTCCAAATTTCAGCTTTATGCAATAGAACTGTCTTGACGTTCATATTGAAGATTCTGACTTTGATATTGGTTGACAGACAGTTGTTTTGAGTTCTATATGTTCTTTAATTGAAGGAATGCGGTCCTTGTTTTGCCAATCTTCTCCTTTACGTCTGCATCAGATCCTCCTTGTATATCGATGATGCTTCCCAGGTACGTGAAGGATTCCACCTCTTCCAGAGTTTGTCCATCAAGTGTGACCGGGTTGGTTTTCTCCGTGTTGTGTTTGAGGATCTTGGTTTTCCCCTTGTGTATTTTGAGGCCTACTGATGCAAAGACTTCTGCTACACTAGCTGTCTTTATCTGCATTTGTTCTAGTGTATGGGATAGGAGGGTTAGATCATCTGCGAAGTCCAAATCTTCTAATTGACTTTGAACTGTCCATTGTATTCCATGCTTTCCAATCACTAGTAAATTTAATTAAATAAAATTAGTTGACATGAATGAAACTATGATAATGAAATAAATTTAAGATATGAACGGGACTGACAATATTTATCATACATTCTGGATTATGATAAAATGATGGAATGTAGAACAAGTACATACACTTTGATTTGTTATGATTAGAACTCCATAAAGTAAACTATTTTCTTTATCAGCAATGATGAATAATGACTAACAGTAGAATCCGGGACAAGTGTTTTGTTCTATATAGAACTGATCAGCTGAATGTACCTGAATCCCAGAGTTGATGTTTACTTCGAAAGTTAAACCTAATACCATTCGTTACAAACGGCATCGCGTTATTCACCTTATTCACTACTAGGCACCATCATCTTTACTTTTTATGCTTATGACTTACTGGCAATATCGAAGTAATCTTCACAGGATTTATATATGTCAATAAGAGACTGACGCATTACAGTCCTAAACATCAATAGGAGGATTCAAACAACAACTTACTTCTGATAAGTTTAAACTATCATATAACTAAAATAATAAGGTATTCTGACAATAAATTCAAGTATCTAACATTGTAGTGGTAAACAAATCTGTAAGTCTTCGACATTGTATGCTGATCACATTAGTTTTAATGGATTCACCTAACTGAAGGCGCTCGGTCATGCATCTACACCAGATCACGAGTGGGAACACCATGCTCAACATCACCTGCAACTGCTACCCAGATTAGATCAGTCAATCCATGATATATTGATAACCTATCAAATATATCTTCGAACCTTCTCACTTCTGTCTTTCGATTTCACTTGATAGATACGTTTCATATTAGAAGGTGTTACCTATAACATCTTCAACATCAAATCTAGTATATTCAATATCAAATCACTTAGACTAGTAACGAAATTGTAATTTAATCAATAAAACTCGGTTATTACTAAAGTACTAGAGCAATATGATTGATTAATTTAAATTTATTAATTGTAGTTGTAGTTTCAAATGAAACGAGTTATTCTCATTGTACTTTAATTATTCTTTAATGAATACGTCAATTTATGTCGGTAATTAACGTCAAATGAAATATTTACTAATTAATAAGTAGAAAAATTTACATTTAACTGTCTGATTTATTTTTTTATTTTTATTTTTTTTTAATTTTTTTTTTACTAAGATCCCCTAGAGTAAAATATAAAAAAAAATCAATATTAGTAACTAGGTTTCTAAGTAAACGATTTTCAATGTTGATTAAAGATTATATCTTAAACTTAAGAGGGTGGAGAAGATTTATAGTTGAGGTAGATTATTTTGATGGAATTTTATTATCTAAATTGAATGATTTAATTGTGATCAAGTTTCTACCTAAAGTTTGTATTGATGATGTCGTTTAAAAGAATGATGAAAGTTTTAGGATCAAATCATTCAGTTCAGAGAATTAAACTTCATCAACATCTTAAACTTGTACAATGAGAAAATTAGTCTAATACTAATTTGGATTGTTATTTCAGCCATCAGTAACAACACTGTAATAATAATAATAATCATTAAATTAAAAATTATTTACATGATGACACATAACTGTCGAATAATGTTCAAATGACTTACTTACTTACGTACTTATGACTGTTATTCCTAATAGAGTATAGGCCGCCGACCAGCATTCTCCAACACACTCTGTCCTGGGCCTTCTTTTCTAGTTCCATCCAATTCTTGTTCATTTTTCTCATGTCTAACTCCATTTCCCAACGTAATGTGTTCTTTGGTCTTCCTCTTTTCCTCTGGCCTTGAATATTTCATGTGAGGGCTTGCCTTGTGATACAGTTAGGTGCTTTCCTCAATGTGTGTCCTATCCACTTCCAGCGCTTCTTCCTGATTTCTTCCTCCACTGGGAACTGATTTGTTCTCTCCCACAGTACGTTGTTGCTAATAGTGTCTGGCCAACGGATTCGAAGTATTTTGCGTAGACAACTGTTAATAAACACCTGTATCTTCTGGATGATGGCTTTCGTGGTTTTCCAGGTTTCGGCCTCATACAGTAGAACTGTCTTGACATTTGTGTTGAAAATTCTGACTTTGGTGTTGGTTGACAGACAGTTGTTTTGAATTGCAGATGTTCTTCAATTGTCGATTTGCCGCTCTTGCTTTGCCGATTTGCGCCTTCACATCTGCATCAGATCCGCCATGTTCATCAATGATGTTGTTCAGATATGTAAAGGATTTTACATCTTCCAAATCTCCGTTAAGTGTGATTCCATTGGTGCATGTTATGTTGTAACGGAGAATCTTGCTTTTCCCTTTTTGTATGTTGAGACCGACTGCTGCAGAGGCCGCTGCTACACTGATTGTTTTCTTCTGTATTTATCTGCGGAGTCTAGATCGTTCAGCTGCATGCTAATTGTTCACTGTATCCCATAATTCCCCTCAGATGTTGGCGTCTTCATGGTCCAGTTGATCACCAGGAGAAAGAGGAAGGGTGAGAGTAAGCGACCTTACCTAACACCTGTCTTTACCTCGAACGAGTCTGTCAGTTGTCCTCCATGCACTATTTTGCAATTTAATCCATCAAAGGAATTCCATATGATATTGACTATCCTCCCAGGCATTCCGTAGTGTTGAGGAATCCTCTATAGTGTTGTCCTGTCCACGCTATCAAATGCTTTCTCGTAGACAATAAAGTTGAAATGAGTAGCTCATATTAATCCTTCCATTCTGATAGTAATCCTGTGCTTATTAGTGACTAACTTGCAGATGCAATTTTAGAAGTTTTAGTAAGAAACTGTGACCACTGGAACACAGCTATGTTGTGTATGAGGAAAGTACTCACCTGAGAAAATGGATGATGGCTATCTTGAATTCATGGACATTAGACATATACTCCCAATAGATGTCGTCTCAGTAGTCGTGATGTAAGGTGTTTACACACGCAACCTGTGGAAGGATCATGGATCTTCACGTCTGATGAGTCTCATATAATGAAGAAACATCTATCCAGTACTTCTTGGATTTCAACGATGAGCTAACTAGAAACAGTTAGTGATTCCAAACCATAAAGACAACTCACAATTTTCTTATTCTGTCACATGTATTTTTCGATTACCGTAATTATTATTGAATCGATCACCGTCGCAATATAAACGTATGAATATTTCACCCCTTAATATTTAATTTAAATGTTTTAAGAAATTAATAAAATGACGTAAGTAAACTAGTCGAAAGCAACGTGGAGCCTGATGAATGTGTTCTTCTTGTTGAAGTTGCTGCAAAGTGAAATGAAGCTATCAGGATGAATACCAAGATAATAATAATAATAATAATAATAATAATAATAATAATTATTATTATTATTATTATTATTATTATATAGATCGATGTCATGAATGAACCAATGTTAGACAACTATTTGAAACCTGGAAGTACTGGACGACTGTTTCGTCCTAATATGGTATTAATGTCTAACTTCAACCAATCCACTGATAATGATAATAGTACGAGTAGTTGTCGTAGTAAAATATCAAGCATGCCGTTGACATCGTAATCATTAAAATATATTCTTTTGTCAAGCAGTAATCAATGCTCAGGTCATTTAACATGAGTGGTCTCATTACAAAAATATTAACCAAGAAACGTTTGGTATGATCCAATGAATTAGTAGTATAAAAGTTCAAGTTTACTTAAAGGGTATTAAGCGACCATGTTCTAATGTCTTCGGTGGTTATTTGTCTCTCATCCGATACGGTTGAGTTTCACCGGCTATGATCGTAACTTTCCTCAGAATATAACTAATCAAAATTCAGTTTTTACAATAAGAAATAAATAACTGTATTTGTAGATAGCATTCGTAACAAACTTATCACAGTTGGGTTATTGTTAGAAAGCAAAAAGCGCTATGCAGTTATATCCTTAGCAGTGCCCATTCATACTATCATTGAGGATAAAACTTCGGACCTTCAAGTATTACAGAGAACGTTTAATTATTAGATCTATTGGGTCAACAACCCAGTTTGCCGCAAAACTATAAGGTCCATGGTTCAAGTTAAAACGATCTCTGCAGCCTCCTCCCTAATTGAACAATAGTTACATTATTCAAAAATAACCTTTTGTGAAGTTCCGAAACCTCAGCAATATATCATCTTCTAACTATGAATATGCGCAAACGAAAACTGTTAGAATTGTTTTCACTAATTAATTAATTAACTCCTCATGTAGCTCTTCTAGAGTTACTGCCGGTCTCAAGCCCGGGTAACGGAGGAGGGCTTGGCATGGGGTTAGCGACTCTATCCCGTAGAAAACTAACTCGCTAAAAAAACAACCAGTAATTGATTAATTGTATATGTTAACTTCATTATGCATTATATTGTCATTTATTAAGTGCGGTAAGACATTTGAGCGATGCCAAAGTGACCTTGAGAATATCCAGCTACATACTATGGCTAGTAGTAGTGTGAAGAATAAGGATTATGATTCACAAATGATAATTTGGATTTGGAATTAGATTTATGGTTTTCATTACACACTGACATCAGGTAAAATGCTGAAACGCTATTTAGACAAATGGGTAGATGAATTTTGCATCAAAATCCAAGATCTGTTATCCTATATCTAATTAGTTCATCCATAAATTACAGTCTTGCTTTACATATTTAACTTTACTGTTACAATGTTTAATCCTTTAACATTCAATTGCAACTATTTCAGTGGTTAGTATACAACTTCTTTCTTATTTGTCGTTTGAATAAACTTGACAGATTTCAATTCAAAAAATGATAAGTGAGATGGTAGAAAAGATTTGTAGCTCAAGTGGATGGTTTAATTGAGTTTTGTCCTCTGATCTGGGTGGCTTGATCGTGGAGCTTCCATACTTCTTCTGGACAATATCATCAGCACAAACGTTAGATAGAAATGAAGTATTCGATTTTCTCCATATATTACTCATAGCTTTTACTGTCGCCCTTGATTCTTATTGGTTATTACTGCTGATTATACCTCCCCATGACCTGTTCCTGGATACCATACATGTCAATAGTATTTCTGATTATTTGGTAAACTAAATCGGCTTCGATGTGTTTGTTGATTGCTGATTGATCTGAGTTCAAAGCTTCTAAAAATTTTCTGATGTTCTTAATATTCGCCCTATCCAAGATTTTAAAATTTTTCCAGTTGAATGCTCCTACAGTTGTCCACATTTATTGATATAGGCGACAATCTGTCATGGCATTTGTTTGTTAATTGATGTTCATCAAGGCGAAGATCAAAGAAGATTCCACGACCAAATCGTGATATCAAGAGATTATAACTTTACAGACAGTTTATCGATAGTCCGTTCACTGATCAACAAAATTAAAAATCTATGTCTAAAGAATTTACGCAAATTAAGGATACGTTTCGCTTTGAGTATGAGTCTGCCCGAGTATCCAAACCAAAGCAGGTGGTTTTATTAGGCGGCCACAACCGGAGCCTTTGACTGAAAGGTTTAATCCATAAGGCAGTGGGGTAACATCAGGAGATGCAGTTACATGGTAGCCGGTGACCAATGATTGGTTCATACGCGATTTGTTCCCTCAGGATACTGGAGCCCATGTGCACTATTGATTTGGAATGAGGGTATTCCAACTCCCCTAGGTGGAGTGTCCATGTTCACCAACCTGGTTAAAGTTCCAGGCATCCGCTTTTCGTCATCTTAATTTCGTAAACAACACCCGTGCTACGAGGATGTAGTGAGTAGGACTTCCCTGTCAGCGGTTTTATGCACATGGTCATGTGAAATCATTTGGAGAGTGAGAGCTGAATTTCCCCACTCTTAGCCGTACCAGAGGATTTTTGGGTATGAGGATAACCGATACATTTATAATGTTCAATGAAAGTGTATCCTTTATTTTGTCACTTCAATTTTATAAAAAACCTGAAAAATGTTATTGTAATTCTGATTGGCTTATCAGAATACTATAGTTACACCTTAAAAATAGAAAGAAAAGAGACTCATTCGACTTCCAATAGTTGAAATCATGAGTCGATTGAAGCTAGACCACCATGGAAAACCTGAAAACACTGGACGGTTGTTTCGTCCTAGTGCTGGACTCCTTAGCAGTGCGCGTCCACGATCCATCCACCCGCGAAATTCTAACCCAGGACCTATCAGGCTAGCGTGCGAGCGCTTAACCATTAGACCACTCATGATTTCAACCATTGAAATTACTAAAATCTAAACAGAACCTCTTCTGATAATAATCATCTGCTCACTACTGACTGACTTCAAGATGAATTTTCTGGAGCTCTAGTGAGAAGCCGTGACCAGTGGAGTCTAACTGAGTCTGTTGTGAGGTATCAGCTCGCTAAAGACAATGATGTACGGTGGCCCGATTTTGTGGATTGGTTGAGTTAGACATTAACACCACTGGTCTAATGGTTAAGCACTCGCTCAAGAGCGAGTGATAGGTCCTAGAGTCCAAATCTCGCAGAGTGGCAAGATCATGGATGCTCACTGCTGAGAAGTCCCATACTAGAACGCAACGGCCGTCCAATGCTTCCATTGTTTTCCATGGTGATCTAGCTTCAATTGACTCATAATATCAACGATTGAAATTTTTAAAATTTCCATAAAACCCCTTCTGTTAATCATTTGAATTCGTTAACTTTCAATATTTCTTAGTTTGAATCGATTAAATTTTTCTTTTAATTAGCATCAAACAATTTTTAATCAGCAAAAAATAAAAAACAATTTTTATTTGATCTTTTTTTCTTTTTTACAAATAATGTGTCTAGTATAATTAAATTTATTCGATACACTTTATCGATATTCAAATAGTTGTCAAGGCGAATATATTAAATAATTCATTTGAGATTTTTTCAACTGTGAATATTTAGTTATTATTGAAAAAAAATAAATTAAATTTTCATGGTTTAATAAAATAAATTCACGTGGTGTTGCTTCCTTGTATCTTCTTATCAGGACTTAGTAACTAAGTGGATAATTCTGAAAGTCTATAGTTCAAATTCTAGGTAGTAGTAGTAGTTTTAGTACTCAACCGACATTATGATTGTACACAATCCTAAGAAGCAAGTAAGTCTGTTCCGATTTCGGTTGTTAATTCTAATACTAATGAGTGCATTCTAGATAATACAGAGTTTTTATCCAATACACTGTTGGACAGACAGGATGAACGTAAGAAGAAGTACAATCAATTACAGACACTTAAACTTCAATTCAAACTGTGGTGAATGTGGTGTTTGAATGAATTAATGATTCCTTTGTACTTGTTGAATGCTTGATTTCGAATTTCAAATACAATGTATTAGTTTGTTCTTGTTTAGTACTTCTTAATTCAAGTGCTTTATTTCTGGGATTCTTAGTTCATACTATAATTCAAATACTTCTAATTATCACAATAATAAGATGGTGTTTGAAGTGAATGGTACTGGGTTCAAGTCCCAGATTGAACATCAGTTGTGAAATACAGATACATCTAGTCGATAAGTTCTAAATAGGACGAAGTGTGACAAGTCCTGGATTCCACTATTAGCCACTATCCATCTTTGTTCAATGAATTATTAAGGAAAAGTTTGGCATGTAAGATTAATGTTTTTTTTCGTGAATCTAGCATAACTTCAGTTTTAAACTGTATTCATAAAATCATTTGCAATCGATGTGTACATAATATATAACATGTACAAACTGAAGTAATTTGAAAACTTTCCGTATGTGTTTTCAGTCATCGTTCTTCATATTAGGTTTAAACGTAATGTATGGAAGACATAGTTTAATGGTACGTGTACATTGAAAGACAACGATTTTCTAGTTGTTTTCACCTAGAAACAGCTACACTCTCAGGTTGGTAACATTTAATGGACGCTATTGAAGATGCCACATGTATTTGTAGTTTGACAACGCTTTAAACATTAGCACCTTCTACTATGAATCGTACCCACCAAGTGAGATCAAAAGACAGAAGCGAGCAAGTTCAAAGATATATTTGATAGGCTATCAATATATTGAAGATCGATTTAAATTAATGATCAAGTTTACGAATGACTAAAGGGATTGGAGTTACATTGATTGATAAGTTAATAGTAAAAATGTCTTGTTTTTCTGTTCGTTGAAATTGATTTAATCTTATCAGTCAAATTTAAATTTGGATACCAGTTGGAAACCGACTGATTTGATAAAATATTAGGTAGTTGAAGGTAACTGAAAGGAAACCATCTTCCTATGGTTCATGCCAGTTGAAACCTGTTATTATATTTCATCTGACGTTTTTAAGGAAATAACTCTCAATTTTATTATGATTATTATTATCAATGGCTTTATTCAATGTTATATTCTTGTTACAATATTGAATTCTCAGCGTAAAGTATTTCAACAAGTCGAAAGCAAGAACATCAAATGATATGGATCATACTAATTCACTGATTATTACTACTCAGTGATTCCGGGTACTGAATTCACACTTGTAATTCCTGTATGACGATATCACTATGGACGCTTATAACGTGTAGAATTATTATTTTCTGAGAAGCCTCACAATAAGACAGAACGGTCGTCAAGTGCTCCCACTTTTTTCATGGTGGTCTAGCTTCAATTAATTCATGATCTCAACTATTGAAAAGTTTGTTTTCCTTATTTCTTGATCGATCCTTCAGATAAATATTGAGTGGTTGCCAGTTAGTTGTTAACAATTCAGGAATCGACATCTGATTAATGTTTATTCTTTTCGATGCATATTGCCAGCTACCAAGATTTCTGTGATTGGGCTCTTTTGTAACTTGTATAGCGAAATGTAGTAAGACTAATAAACATAATGATGTGTTAAAACAAAAAAAAAAACAACAGATAACTTGTTGAAATATTTAGATAACAGGAACAGGTAACCCAAATAATCAAGCAAACCAACAATTGGGAACAATTTTGTGTTACTCAATGTCAAACTTGGGCCTCAACTGATCTCGTATAGTACTAAGAATTAACGACTATTGTCATATTTCAACGTTTGTACATTAAGAATACCTTATAAAATTGAAAAAAAAGAACCTTCTTAAAAAAATTCATAGAACGTTTACCATCCCACCACCATATTTCTATTCGTTTAAAATGAAGTTGTTTAAATATTTCCTTGATTTGAATATTGAACGTTCAATCGAAAAGAGCGCCAAAATAACTTTATTTTCTTATGTTTGTTATACGTGTATAATTGGAGAAAAAAAGAAAAGAAAAGAAAAGAAAAGAATAACATCATGTGAGCTATGGAATATATAATGACTATTTAATAGTGTATATTTGTTTCTTTCATATACTACATGTATGACTCATCGTGAATATGTGTATTAGTATTAAAGGTGAATGTAGCATAGAAACAAGATAAATCACCTTTAACATAAATAAGATGTGAATATACATAATTTATTTATTATTTAATCAAATGGTTTATAACATGATTTACATAAATTAAAAGTGGTAATAATCGTCACAAACAAATATTAGTTCAACATTGTAATCTTAATGATGTTAAATGAAGATAAAAGTGACATAATCATTCATTAAACAAAGTTTGATACCGGTCAGCTCAGTGGTCTAGATGTTAAGTATTCGTGTACGAGACCTGGAGTTCGAATTCTGAGGGGGCGAGATCGTGGATGAGCATTACTGAGGAGTCTTATACTAGAACGAAACAGCCATCTAGTGCCCATGAACTCAAGTATTAAATTACTATAGTATCTATAAAACACCTCTCTGATAATAATGATTCATTTATAAGGTTGTTTCAAGAACTAACTGTTGTAGACAAACTCAATAAGTGTATATATCTATTCTGTGAATAAAAATGAGATTTTGTTGGTCTGAATAAGTGAGCAATTATAAACTAGATTCACTGTCTGGTTATAAACTGAGATTAAGATTTCAATAGTTAAAATCATGAGTCAATTGAAGCTAGACCATCGTAGAAAACCTGGAAACACTGGGAGGCCATTTCGTCCCAGTATGGGACTCCTCAGTAGTGCGCATCCACGATCCCGCCCCCGTGAGACTTGGACCCAGAACCTATCAGTCTAGCGCCAGGGGCTTAACCAACTAGACCATTGAGCCGGCATCCAACGGTATTAATGTCTAACTTCAGCCAATCCATGCACTAAGGATTATCTAATGAGGCCTGTTTTTAAAATTCAGTTCTATTGTCTATGGTTTCAGTTCGTCAACTTCATTTCCAATATTAATTTACAAAATATGTAGTGCGATATTTGTAATAGTAGTTTAACTAATACCACTTCATGTTTTAAACTGTTGTTATACTTTCTAATAAAAAATCTCTTGAATATATTGCAGGCGTTCAGTATAGCTCTGGAAGATCATCGTCACAGGTGATTAATAGCCATACTCAATTATTAAGTTAAATAAACTAGTGTAACTATGATGAAAACCAACTAGTTATCAGTTATAAATACATTAGATCTTATCATATTTTCCTTATTTAGGATTCCAGCAAAAGATCAGAACAATCCTTCGTCAACTAACTGTAATCGTTTAACATTTTATGAATTATTATACACTTTGTTAAATAGACAAATTCTTTTTTTTCAGTAAGAGAATTTGTGGAGATTATAGTAATTTCAATAGTTGAATTCATGAGTTGATTTAAGCTTGATCACTATTGAAAACCTGGAAGCGATGGATGCTTTTTTCGACCCAGTGTAGAACTTCTAAGCAGCGAACATCCACGACCCCTCAGCAAAAGTAATCGAACTCAGGACCATTGATCCCACGCGTGAACGCTTGACCTCTAGACCACTACGTCGACCTGCATCTAACGGTGTTAATGTCTAACTTCAATCGATCCATGATCTTGCTCAACCCTTCATCAATAGTCTGAGTTGAATGACTGTCTTACACATGACACAGATTGGACTCCAGTGATCATAGCATATCACTAGAACTTCAGGAAATCTATCTTGAAGCTAGTGACTAGTGAGAATATGAAAACATCAAATTCTATTCTGTATTTATTCAACAAACGTGTACAATTTATACGTGCAATCAATGTTTACGTGTTTACAATTCACATTTATCTGAAAACAGTTTGAATCTAACTAAAACTTTATTCAAACAATTAAGTAGTCGGATAGATGATTTGAAATTGTTGCATCATTTCCATGCTTTTATTTCATGTGTAGTGAATGAAACACTCAATAAACGTGTAGTCTCATTTCAGTATTACACTCCTCAATGGTTGTAGACATTCACAAATCTAACAAGAGTTTCTGTTCAAATGAAATTACATTATGTATATGACGGTGATGAACAAAATGTGTAAAACAATAAAGTGTCTGAAAGCAATGGAATTTAGTACTGCGACTATGATTGTGTCACTAGTTAGTGTCAATTGAGACACTAGACTGAAATCGATTGATTTTTGACACAATGCTCAAAGTGAACATTTATCAGTGCTAAATGAATGTTAGATGTGTAAATTTGCCATTCAGAAAACACAATATATTTACTTGTTATAACATTGATATATTTGTTTAGTCGGATTCTTCGATCGTATACTTGGTTTAATCAAAGTGTTTATAGGAGGAGAATTTCTGTTGTTGTCATAAACTGCAGTTAGTTAGTTAGTTAGTTACGTTCTAGTTGCAGATTTCTCAGCAATCAGAATTGACAAGTGGAATAGACGAAACTGAAACACAGATATCTGAATCTCACTCTGAGTAATATGGACGATAATGTTGAAATGTGATTGGACCCGATGTTGTGGGTTGCTGAAATGAGAACACGTTATCATAATGTTGATGTGTATGTGATAATACACACTAATGTAATGTGAAGTGAACTGATTTATTGATCATTACATAACATGAACGTGCATAATATCAAAGTAATACTACTGTGGATCAATATAGGTTCACAACCTGATAGAGGGAGATGTTTAGATGTATGAAATACCGAAATGAGGAAATGATTTTCACTAGAATTCAATTGAAATATGGGTGTTTTGAAAATGTGGATTGTGTTATTCACTTACGAGTCAATTAGGGATTGAACTCTCCAAGTTAATTCATGTCCCTTAGTATAATAGAGGGAAACAAATATCAATCTCTCTCTCGTGATACTTTCCAGTGGTTTCTAATTTGATATCAGTTTGTGACAACAAATACGAAAATAGTCTACCTGTATTACAAGATTGGTGATGGACAGTTCTGCACTGATTTGTGACGAGAATTGTTATGTGTTTCGCAAAGTTGTGGTCGGAAACGATTACCACCTAATACACAAAGTCACTTTTGGCTCGATAAATTACGACTAACCACCAGAAATGATAGAATAGTCTCTTAATTTGATTGCAATTAAAAATGTGAGCTATCAAAGTTTGACTATGTCACTCAGTGATATTGTGAACATATCAATCCTACCACATGGAAGAATCCCTGAACTTACACCCATAAGAAGTTTGGAATCCAGGTGATGCCATTGTATAGTCTTTCATAATTTTCAATGGTTTCTCCTAAATGACGTAAGCTAGTAGGAAGTACAGAGTTACGACTATTATTCGGTTGCCAAATTCCCATGAAATATTTATCACGAAACTGTTAACATTTAAAATCTCATGTTTGGTGAATTACTTTGCTTGAATGACAAATTGTTTAGCAGAGAATTTTAATTGAATGAAGTAGAGTATGATTATGAAATCGGTTAACATGGATTTGTGTTATGCATGGGGATTTCCTTGTAATATACAAACAAATTTAGATAAAATTGAGGTTCCAGTCGATTTCTACTAACCATATATATTAGATGAATAGACCTATGGATATGTATATAGGACAATATGATATAAAACTCATCGTTAATCAGTTTACTTCATTTCAATGTATCATACTTTATTAAAGTGTAATAACGTTAGTATAAGGAGCTAATTAAATTCGTGTATATTATAAGTACTTTTATTTGTAAACAACTTCATTCAAAGTGATTTACAAACCTGATATACCCTTGATACCCTTGTGAAATCATATTTTTTTGAAGGTTACATATTTGCTAACCAGACAATTTGCTTGTAGAATATTTAAATGAAATGATATAGCTCATCAACTTACCAATAATTGATCAGGGTTAAACTTAAAATGATCACAATGATATTAGTGTTGCTTGTGTTTATAAAATTAGAAAATATTTAGTTACCATGGCAATTAACAATATTCTATTCGAATAACAAATTTATTTAGGGAAACTTTATGTTTATCAATCTTATCTCTTTATAATTTTTTCGAACTCTGTACTTATTATTGAAGGCTGTTCTAATGATCATCAGTATCTCAGCTACTTTGTCATTCTACACAACCAATTCAACGTTAAATATTTAGATAGAAACATGTACACAAATGATTTTATCAAACTAATTTCATTAATAATCATATAAACAATAAATCGATAACTGAATAAACATCAGCGACTATAGATTACTGACATCTTCATTTACACAAATGGTTAACAATCATCTTAGACTTGAATCATTCATGTAACTTTCAAGGTGTTTATTGTACTCTATCATCAATATTTCAAAAGGATCGTTTTCTACTATGATCAATTTGTTAACATTTCATATGTTTACTATCAGTTCTTTCCAAGTTTCACTAGAATATTGCTGAAGGGTAGTTGAACAGGGTTTTGTGGGTTTTTCACCCAATTATTTTATCGATAGTTCAGTCTTCTACAATCTATAAATGCTTGGCCTGAAGAAGAAATACTCATCATTATAGTAGTTTTAATAGTTGAAATCATGACTGCCTTCAAGATGTATATTCTGGAGTTCTGGTGAGAAGCAGTGACCAACGGAGTTCAACTGGGTCCGTTGTGAGATAGTAACTCACTGATGACAATGGTGGGTGTGTTGCTCAATTTCGTGGATTAGTTGAAATCAGACATTAACACCATTGGATGCCAGTAGGCTCAGTGGTCTAGAGGTCTAGCGCTCATGCTCGAGAATAATAGATTCTGGATTGGAATCTCGCGACGCGGGATCGTGAATACGCACTGCTGATGAGTTCCACGCTAGAACAAAACAGTTATCCAGTGCTTCCAGGTTTTCCATGGTGACTCATGATCTCAGCAATTGAACTTAATTCTTTAAAATTAAATCATTACAATGCTGATTTTAATTCATATTCGTCACATCTTCAAATAGTCAACACTAATCAAATATCATTTTAACAGTCTTATTCTTGTTTTATTCTTCAGTGTGCTCTGTAAATTTAGATAATATCTTTTCATGAATTATCTAATGTCTTGTTGTTAATTTGTTAGCTATCTGATAGATTTTCACCAGTATACGTATATTGGTATATGTTTACTTACTTACTTACTCCCGTTACTCCCGTTGGAGCATAGACCACCGACCAGCATAATAATTTTGTCTAATTAACGTTTCTTTAGCGAGTTAGTTTTCTACGAGATGAGGTCGCTAACCCTATGCCCGACTCTCTTCCTTTATCCGGGCTTGGGACCGTCAATAGTACCAGATGAGCTCCAGACGGAGTTATATTGGTATATGTTTACTAAAAATTTAGATTTAAATATACTATGATTACTTTGTATTACCTAAACTAGCATGAATTGTTCTTTAAACTATGAGATATACTCAATGTTAAGTAAAACAGGTTTTTATTTTTGTAATCTGTTGTTGTTATTATTACGACGAACAAACAAACAACAACATTTAATATGTAGATAGGGTATTCATGGTACAATTTAATCAATAACAAGGTTTTTTGTCTTGAACAATTAAAATTATTTAAGTAGTATAAAAAGGAAAAACTTTAAGAAAAACTAATGAAGTTATGAAATTAGATAAGTGAATAGTTTAAACCATCATAAAAATAAAGATGGTTAGTAGCTAGCAGTAGACTCTAGAAGCGCGTGTTTCGTCCTATTTGGAACTCGTCAGTTGGATGTACATGCATCCAAGAGTTGATATTCATTCTGGACATTGAACCCAGTACCGATCATTTCAAACGCTATTGTCTTATCCACTTTGCTACAGAGCCCTGATAGCCACTGACTTGTACAACGGGGTGAAGTTTAAATTCACTTGGTATTGTTTACTTACACCTTCCCATTGATGTTTAGAACGGAAATTGAATAACGCGATGGCGCTTGAAGCCAATGGTACTGAGTTGAAGTTCTAAAGTGAACATTAAATCTGAGATGCAGGTACATCCAGCTGACGAGTCCCAAATAGGAAGAAGTGTCGCACATTCTGGATTCCACTGCTAGCTATTATCCATCTTTGCTTAAGATGCTTGTGAATTGAGGCAATATCGAGGCAATACATACAGGATTCACATATGCCAACAAGAGACCGATCAATTGCAGTCCTAAACATCAATGGGAACATTCAAGTAAACAATACCAAGCGAAAATCATAGAAATAAATTCTTAATTCGTCTTTATCCAGTAATATTTAGGTAATGCATATTTCACTAATGTCAAAGTGAATCATAATAACCACAAAATAAAAATCGAAAATTATATTCGGAAAGGAAATGGAATAAGATCATGAGTGTATGGAAACTATGAAAAAATTACTAGATTTGTCAGACAATTGTGATTGGTTGAAAAAATTGACTAATCAAAACCCGAGCTAAGGTCTCTTCATTGCGCTACTGGATAGTGGAAGCAACTTTGCTTGCAAGCTTAGGCAATCGACGGAGAATGTACTAATCCACCACTCTGTTGTAACCTGGATTACTTTCATCCCGCCTCGAGGCTCACTTAATCGTAACAGGCTATCTGATATGTATACTTATGTAAATAAATTGCAGAAGTCCTCGGACTTACGTGGTTCATGTATGTAGGTATATGCAAAGGATAGGCATGTGTTGTTGTACAATGGAAATTTTAGCTGAATAAATGTCTCCCCTATGTCTAAGAAAATCAGCGGTCTAATCTCTCAGGTTGAAGACATAATAAAAAGATACGGCAGCAAATACTGGGAAAAGGAAACCAACAACCTCCTCTAGGAGAATGCTTATGCTTATATGTGTGTCCTGAAGCACTTAAGTGGTAAACATGAGCTAAATAATATGCATGTAATGTGTGAGAGATAATCTTCTGTAGCAAATACGTTTTAAAGGGAATAATAAATATCTACCCTTTCAAGTGGGTGAACATACCTATATGTATGATATGGGATGCATGCGATAAAACCTATATGTTACCGGTGTGCATGCAATGTATATTTGCTCAAAGGGTAGTTAGGTTCTCCAAAAAATCACATCCACACAGTGGGCTTGTAAGCCCCGCAAATATGGAATTCATTACAGAGAGGCCACTAGGCTTCACTAGAAAAGGCTTTGCCAGCCACTCTGTCTGGAACATCAACACTCTTAAGCATACATGTTAGAAGTATGTTCAATTCAAAATTGAAATAGAAATGTTTATAAAATCAACAAATCGGTCATGCTGGAGAGATTTATCGATGAAATGGATAATAATCCATAACGATCATATATTCCCGATTTCCTTCCACCTCCTTGACTAGATGTTATAAACTTCTTCTTTTTCCGAAACTACCTATGAATGCCTAAGTCTCGATTGAAGAGAGAAGAAAGATCCAGTTGTATAAAAAATGATTCTAACAATAATGTATCAACACTGAAAATTTAACAATCAACTCACTGGTAACTTCCATTGAAATGCGTTCCTGAAGTTCAAACAGTAAGTTGTGATTCAGATATATCTGCAGTAAAACACTTATTACCAATAAACTTGAATGGTCTGCACTCTGAATCGTTGTTTGATTGAATTTGGGAATAAATATTATTGAGCATCAACCCACTGATATTAATAGTTAGGGCTTATCCTTAGAACCTGAAGGTTCTAAGTTCAATACCTGAAGGAATGGTTTGTATATTAATAAAACCCCGAAATTTATAATTATCATGATTATATAGCCATTCCGTTGAGCAAATGGCTGTAACGACACTTTAACAACAAATCAATGACGACAGCTCTTTTAATGTGAGCTAATAAATACTTTATAGAGAGCTAAGCAAAGCTTTTCTATATTTAATTTTAAGAAAAAGATAAAAGTTGATAAATTTATCTATTACTCAACTACACAATAAATACAATATATCAGAAGGGGTTTTGTGGAGATTTTAGTCATTTCAGTAGTCAAGATCATTAGTCAATTGAAGCTAGATCACTATGAAATACCAGGAATTACTGGACGACCCTTTCGTCCTATCGTGAGACTCCTCAGCAGTGAGCATCCACGATCCTAAGATTCGAACCCAGGACGTATCAGTCTCGCGTGCTAACGCTTAACTGCTAGTCCACTGAGCCGATTGGCATCCAATGGTGTTAATGTCTAACTTCAACTAATCCATGAAATCGAGTAACACATCTATCATTTTCATCAGTGAGTTACCATCTTACAACAGACTTGGTTGAACATCATTGGTCACTGCTTCTCACCAGAACTGCAGAATATACATTTTGAAGCCAGTCACTAGTGAGCATATGTTGATTGATATCAGAAGGGGTATTGTGGAGATTGTAGTGATTTCAATAGTTGAGATCATGAGTCAATTGAAACTATAGTAGTATAACAGTATAATAATATGAAAGCTAACTTGTAAGATACACACATCTGATTTATTTTGTGTCTGAAATGTTAATTTCATTTTCTGAGTACTTTAAATGATTCAGCACATAGTTAATGTTGTTTGTGTGATATCCTAAGGTAACCTAAACTGATACAAAAAGTTAATTTAATTCCCATAGATTATTTCTTTTTTGGCTTTCAATCATAAATTTCTCATTTATACGGCATATATACTGATAGTCCAATAATTTATGATGAATGATTGAATGTTATGTTTTGTTTATATGACATCCATTATTATTCAACCTATTTTTCATTCTTCATTCTTTCAAAAATAGAAACTTTTTTATTATACTACTAACTACAATAATAGAAACGACAGCTTTATGGGTGATATATACTACTTACAACTGTTGGTCAGCGATTCCAAAATTTAGTCCCACAATAACTATAACTGTTAAACACTACACATACACACAAACATACAAAAAATATAATTAAACGATTAGTTGATAAGATTTGAATTAAAATTTAACATAAATATTGTATCAGAAGGGTTTGTGTGGATATTATAGTAATTTCAGTGGTTGAGATCATGAGTCAATTGAAGCTAGATCACCATGAAAAACCTGGAAGCATTGAACGGCCGTTTCGTCTTATTGTGGGACTCCTCGGCAGTGTACATCAACAATCCTGCCTAGCAAGATTCAAACCCAGGACCTATCACTCTTGCGCGCGAGTGCTTAACCTCTAGACCACTGAGCCGGCATGCAACGGTGTTAATGTATAACTTCAACCAATTCACGAAATTGAGTGAAACATCCAACAAAGTGATTCTTCAAGTTTGGAGCTGATCATGATCATAATATGTATTTTTTTTCTTTTAAATTAGAAATAATACTTTCAAATACAATTGAAAGTTGATGTTACTTACTGGTTGTGGTAAATAACAAAGTTGTAAACTTACAATAACTTACCTTTGTATTATGATGTATACTATTGTTATACCAGAATAGTTTAGTTTCACATTAAACAGACAGAAATGACCTGTGAATTATTACTTATGAGAAAATTGAATAGTCAGATAAAGAGTGATAAACACTAAACCATATGCATATATGTATATATATATACGTATTTACATATATGTTTCTTTATTCAAGTATACAGTATTACGTATAATGTAATCCTATCCACCGTAAATAATCAATAAGTCAATATGACTCACTGACTAACGAACTATTTAAGCTTAGTAACAATAACAACAAAAAGACGTTATTATAGTTTGTGTTGATTGTTTGATTAAAATTCCCTGTTACAATAGACTGATTACCAAGCTGGAAACCAAGTCATACTTGGATTAATGTAATGATTTTATTCTATTGATTAAGCTCTAATATGGCCACTAATCTATATGACTCGATGTCGTTAATAACATGTTGGGTGTTTAGTTGTAATTGAATCGATAGAACTTGATCAATATCAAAGGCTGAATAAATATAACATCGAACACTTCACTTCTACCTGAAGTTTGCGTTGATGATGTCGTTCAGAAAAACGATGAAAGCTACACGACTAAACAAAACTCCGTCAAAAACATCGATCATCATTTATTGATCGATTAATTGAAAATAGTTCATTCATACAGGGAGTCGGTTGCTGCCTGTACAGATTACTGGCAACCTTTTACACTGTGAAGGTAAGTTATGTCTAGTCAAATCTCGCGTGATGCATTTGTTCCCTCAAAAATGTCTTGTTAAAAAGTACCAACTGGTGTCAAGCCTAAATCCTACAGACTACTCCCAAACACCTTATATGGAAGTAAATGTTTATCAAGAACTAACTGAAGAACAAACGTCAAGCATGTGTTCACAATACCACATTTTAAATGGCTGTGCAGTACTTATTTATTTTCAATGGATCCTGATTGGAACAAAAATATTAATTTAGAAGATTGCTTTCATCGCAGGTCATTATCAGCTAAGGAATCATTGAAAATCAGTGAATATTGTAGAGATGTTTCACGTAACTTAAGACACCTAAGAACGATTCTTTTTAATATTGGACCCTCAACTTTCAGTGAATAGGTATGAAACGAATTAGTTGACAGTTAGTGGATAGTATTTCAATAGTTAAACATCTAAGACCTGAAAGTTCGTTGTTTTATCCTTGACAAGGTCATGAATGCCACTGTTCAGTATGAATAATATAAACAGATTATTAGGGAATATTTCAAGATCATGAGTAATGTCTAGTGAGATTAGTTTAGCTACTCATCTGTAATAGTCCTAGTAAATCTGACAAAAATTCAGGTGAGGTGTTTTAAGAAATAGGTAAGTGTATTTCGTTGAGAATGATTATTGCCTGAAACCAGTTATTTTGATATGACGAAGCAATCATTTGGTTAATCATATTAAATTAAGAATTTAGAAAAAATTACGAAAATAACTAAGCGATAATAGTTTAGATTCACTTGATAATGTTTACTTCAATCTTCCCATTGATGTTTGAGATTCCAATTGATCAGTCTCTTATTGACATACGTGCATCCTGTGTGTATTGCCTTGATATTGTTTTGATTTACAAACATTCGAAGTAAAGATGGATACTAGTTATCAATAGAAATTCAGGACGCACATTTTGTCCTATTCCGGACTCATCAACTAAATGTACCTGCATCTCAGATTTCATGTTCACTCTGTAACTCGAACCCAGTACCATTCGCTTCAAACACCATCATGTTATTGACATAGTTTAGACATATTTCCCAATGTCTAAACATTAAAAAAAAATTTTTTTTATCAATATATAACAACAAGAATAAAGATGTTTATTATAATCATCATTATAAATCTAAATGTCATTGTACTGATGAAATAATCAAGAAAAAAAAAATGAAATAACGTGACCTGACATCTAAATCGTTGTTTGTTTGCTTGTTTATTTTTTACATTTTCTTTTTGGCATACCATTTTTGACAAACACAGAATTTATTTTTTTGGAGGGGGGAGAGGGGTAGGTAGGTAGGTAGGTACAAAATGAACATTATCAAAAATGTCTATTTTGATTGGTTAATGTTCAAGGTTAAGTTCTGTGATAAGCTTTTGGGTTATTTATGGTAGAATAGATATTATAACATAATGATGATTCACTTATTATTATTATTATTATTATTATTATTATTATTATTATGATAAACATTAAAGCTAAAACAAAATTTTTGTTTTAATGAATGAAGGAATTTATTTTATAAAATATGGATATAAATATGAATAAATTAATGAAAGTGAAAACATAGACTTGATTGTTGATATTACATAATAATGATTTCATTTATTATTTAACCTTAATCTGATAGATTAAATTGTACTTGAAATGTATCATAATGATGTTAATATTAATTAGATTAACTAGAAATTTCTTTCATAACAAAAGGGAATAAGAAGATATCCATAGTTGAGATTATGAGTCAGTTGAAGCTAGATCACTATGGAAAACTTGGAAGTATTAGATGGTCGTTTCGTCCTATTGTGGGAATCCTCAGCAATACACATCCACAATCCCGCTTCATAACATTCCAAGCTAGGACCTATCAGTCTCGCGCATGAGTACTTAACTACTAGACTACTGAGCCGGCCGGTATCCACTGATGTTAATGTCTGACTTTAACTAATCCATGAAATTGAGCGACACATCCACCATTATGATTAGTGAGTTACTATCTTACAACAGACTTGGTTGAACCTCATTGGTCACTGCTTCTTACTAGAACTCTAAAATATACATCTTGAAACCAGTCACTAGTGAGCATATATTGATTAATATCAGAAGGAGTTTTGTAGAGATTGTAGTGATTTCAATAGTTAAGATCATGAGTCAATTGAAGCTAGTCCATCATAGAAAGACGAAACGGCCATCCAGTGCTTTCAGGTTTTCCATGGTGGTCTAGCTTTGATTGACTCATGATCTCAACTATTGAAATTCCTATAATATCTACAAAAAAAAAAAGATTCATAACTTCTTTAAGTATGATAGACTATAATGATGTTTATAGATAGATAGTTTAGAGAGTTTAAAAAATTGTTGTTTATAATTGGTGTCAATGTAACTGAATAGATAGAGCTGAACATAAATGAGAGTTGTGAAATTGAAAATACTAATGATTGTACAACTTTAAAACCTTTTCATCAATATGAAACAAATTAAATGAAATAAGTCTAAATCAATTAACATTATGTTATCCTATGAACAAATCGATTACTGTCACTTGGTATTGTTTGGCTTTTATCTTCCTATTGACATTTAAGATTGCAATTGTTCAGTCTCTTATTGGCAAATGTGCATACTGTGCGAATTGCCTCGATATTACCTTAATTCACAAAGTTTTTGTAAGCAATGATGGATAGTGGCTAACAGTGGAATCCAGTTTGACGCGCGTTTCATCCTATTTGGGACTCGTCAGCTGGATGTACCTGCATCTCAGAATTGATGTTCACTCTGAGACTCGAACCCAGTACTATTCGCTTCAAACGCCATCGCCTTATCCACTCAGCTACTGAGTCCTGATAGTCACTTGATTGTACAATGGGGTGAATTTAAATTCACTTGTTAGGCACTATACATCATTGCTTACAAAATCGAATAATGCCTTAAAGGGTATTCTTAACCATACATTACTAAGGTATAGTGAACGCAAAATACTAATTAGGTTTCAGATTTGTTCTTTTATACACTAACCATTGTATTTACATTTTGACAAGTAATACAACAAGTGTGTTTATCGATAACTGATTGTATTCAGAATTCTTCACTTGCTTACTTACTTACTTACGCCTGTTACTCCTCGTGAAGGAGCATAGGCCGCTCACCAGCATTCTCCATCCAACCCTGTCCTGGGCAATCCTTTCAAGCTCTTTCCAGTTCTTCACTTGAGTCATATGTAAATTTTCATAGTAGGTTTTGTCGTTGAAAAAGATGTACCAAAATAGTATATAAATGTATTGTAGATTTAGCTCAAACGTTATTGGCTAATCAAGAGATTACAGGGTAATTTTATTTTAGTTAACTATTTCAGATAATTATCAGAAGGGATTGTGTGGAGATTTTTAGAAATTTCACTGGTTGAAATCATGAATCCATTGAAGCTAGACCACCATGGAAAACCTGGAAGCACTGGACGGCCGTTTCGTCCTAGTATGGGACTCAGTGGTCTAGTTGGTTAAGCGCCTGGCGCGAGACTGATAGGTCCTGGGTTCGAATCTCGCGAGGAGCGGGATCGTGGATGCGCACTGCTGAGGAGTCCCATACTAGGACGAAACGGCCGTCCAGTGCTTCCAGGTTTTCCATGGTGGTCTAGCTTCAATGGATTCATGATTTCAACCAGTGATATTTCAGATAATGTTTATCAAAATTGTCTAAATTTTCCTTTTTTTTTTTGTTCAGTTTCATCATAAAAATACTTATAATGGTAATATTTTTGTCTTACTTTCCAGATGTTCATATACGCTAAGAAGTTCATTTATTAACTTATGAAGTTTTGCTTTATGAAAGCTCTGATAAAAGACAAAGTTTAATGTGTCTCAAATCTATCTGATTATTCAAAATGAATTATTTAATCAAGGTGAATACTTTTCTTGTATTAAAAAGTTTATTCAATTCTGATATGTTAGTTGGTAATATTACGCCAATGAGATGCTTCTGAGTAGACGAGAAGATGGCTCAATCAAGCGATCGATTTTTAGAAAACCGACGTGAACAGGTCAATACCTTAGTTATTATAGTTATTGCCCTGTGCAATGCAAACGTGATTTGATCAAGTGTCTTTTCAACAGGCTTGATCGCATTTGTACAAATGACGCCATTGATGATGATGTTAAGTTGTTAAACAAAACATTAATAGAAAATGGTTACCTCCTGAAATTCATAAATAGATGGAAAGTCCACGGTACAGTGAGACCTACTGTAGCCTCGGTGGAAAAAAAACCCTGTCTACATCACCTTACCATTCAGAGGTGATTCAAATAGTCTCTTATTGAAACAAAGACTTAAATCAGTTATCAGCAAAACGTACTGCGCAGCAAAGGTCATTGTCAAAGAAAGAACAAGGTGTATGTTTCATTCAAAACCTTAAAGACATGAAAACGATTGTGTCACATCCCACTGTGTTTACCAATTTAAATGTGTGTGTGGTCACACATACATAGGGAGGAGTAATCGTAATCTTAACATTAGGGTGAGTGAACATGTATCCAAATGGCTGCAAAAACAAATACAATCAAGTGACCCAATAAGAGCAGAGGATAAACATCCATCATCCTCTATTGCTAAACATATAATTGAAACAGGGCACAAGATTGATCTAAACTCGGCTTTTGTGGTATATATAAAAGTGTAAAATGGCGTATACTAAGGTTTATTGAAGCCTTAGCCATACGAAAATTCAAACCCCCTTTGTGTTTTCTACGCGCCCAATGGTTACACCGAGACTAAAAGATGAATTACCTAGAATGACCACCTCATTTTGCATTTATCAGTTCGACTGCTCCTGTGGAGCGAGTTATATTGGTCGAAGTTCTAGGAATTTACATTTTCGTGCTCGTGAACACCTTCCAGCGTGGCTTAACAAAGGTTTGATGAAGAAAGTGAACAGCTCAATATTAGCCCATTTAGTACAAACTGGTCATAGTGCCAGTATAAACCAGTCTTTTTCAATTATTTATAAGGTCAGTAATTTTTTGCCCAAACTGGTCAGACTGAAAGTCCTTCAAACAGCTGAAGCAATAGCCATCCGGATGAAGAAACCGGAGCTATGCGTACAGAAGAAATATATTCAACCACTCCTCCTCCCCTGGCCAACATTAAGGCCAATTAATCAATCGTAATCTTAACTATTGAATGACGTAATTTGACTATGACCTTTCGTAGTCAATTGTAATTTTCTCAGTTATCTTTATTCATAAATCATTGTATTATTATTATTATTATTATTATTATTATTATTCGTATTCATTATTAATCCCCCCTATACATGATTCTTCCCTCCTTATTACGTCTTACCTATTTGATCGAATGGTAATTGCACTATTATTCAAAAACAGTTTGTTCTTACCTTAAACCTACCCTGGTAATATTGACTTACTATCCAGAGTGATTAGGTTTTGAATTGTGTTCAGATTATTATTATTAATATTATTATTATTACTCTTAATTATTATCCTTATCTCCTCTTACCCCATTTCCAGTCTAGTTGACCTTTTATTTTTATATATAAATGCTCTTAACAAGTATATGTGTGATCAGATTTTGTTCGAAATGTATTGCGCTAATATATCACATAGTTTTGATAATCTCGGTCTTCTTATTACATTAATCGAAATTTATAAAAGGGACTAATTGTTTTAAATAGTCAAAAATTAAGAATATTTGATGCTTGTTAATATTTTTCTGACCAAACTATAAAATGGACCGCTGAAAGACATCCTAAGTAAGCTTGATTATTATTGTCGATATATAGATGACACACTGATCATATGCGACGAAAATATCGACAAACAGGCGATATTAGACGAATTCAATAATGTCCACCCAGCCATTAAGTTCACTAGCGAGGAGGAGAAAGACAATAGTATATCTTTTCTGGATGTCCTACTTTCTAGAAAGATAGATGGCTCCATAAAGAGAAATATATTTAGAAGGAGTACATGGACGGGTCAGTATACCCATTTCCAAAGCTTCACACCCCTTCAATATAAAAGAAATTTGGTTAAGTGTCTCAGCCACAGAATCAATTTATTATGTTCTGAAGACTGTGTAGATGACGAAATAGATATATTAAAGAATACATTACGAGATAATGGATATCCTGATAATTTCGTCAAAAAATACCTCGTACAAAGTAATAAGAAAAGAAGACATTGTGAAACAGTCAGAAAAAAGACCTTGTATCTGAGACTTGACTTTAAAGGGGATATAGCGGGTGATATTTTAACACGCCGACTCAAAAGATCGGTCGAAAGGACGTTTCATGCTGCCAAGTTACACATAATCTTCTCGACTAAACCAGTACTCACACAACTAATCAAGGATAGGTTACCGAAGATGGGCTCCTTCATGTGTGTATACCAATTCAACTGCTCCTGTGGAGCTAGTTACATAGGCGGTACTCAGAGGGCTTTATCCTTGCGTGTTCGTGAACATGTGCCGGCATGGTTGGGAAAAGGAGTTACTAAATCTATTAACAGTGCTATTCTTTCACACTTGGTAGATAATGAACATCATATCAAAATAGAGGAAGCTTTCTCTGTTTTATATCAAGTTCCAAAATATCTACCTCAAGGAGCTAGATTACGTCTACTTTACATAGCCGAAGCCATCTGGATCAACTCTAGAAGACCTAATTTATGTATCCAGAAAAAATATATCCAGCCTCTATGTTTACCTTAGCCTACGACTGGATCACTGAATACCTAGTCTGAATATTTTAAACCTCTTACCCCCTTCCTCTAATTTTATTTATTTTCCTTATTATCATTAATTTTGATTATCCCTATCTTAATCTTCACATCTATCATTCCCAATTCGTTGATCGTAGTTACCTTGATAACACCCCCTACCCCCTTCTTACATATTATATTCACACCACAATCTTATTATTATTATTATTATCTCAATTGACAAGATGAAATTCTCTTACTATGCATTCTATTCACACAATTTTGTTTTTCGATTTTGCTATAATACTATTCTACTTATTTCGATTGAACACTTTACTCCAAATCAGCTTGACCTTTATTGAATGACCTTTCTCATTTGCAAATAATACCATTTTGAAGTATATATATATATATATCGTAACAGATGCAAAAGTGCACCAATTTTTTTTTTACCACATAACATTGTCAAATTTCATTAATACATGCCTTATTTTTGGCTTTTGTAAAATATCACAATAATTATGGACTTATAACTGTAGAGCCTGATGATGAAGTTATTGAAAACAATTGTTCGCTCAAATATTCTTAATTTTTGAATATTCTATGGGAATTTTTAAACTGTTTTAAATAGGAAGAAAAGTTTAAATTAGATTGATTTATTGATTATGGTTTTTCAGTTCAACATTAATTTCGTTTTAATTCCATATGATGATTATTTAGTGTAGTATTGGGTTTTGTTATCCTGTATGACCCTTTTATTCTGTATAGTATACAATATTCTTATATGAAGTTAACACGAACTATACTCAGTATATGTGATTTCATTCTAATTATTAATCCAAAAAAAAAATGGGTGTATGAATCATTATATAAATGAATGTATTTTCAACTAGAGTCATCGTCATCGTTGTGTTTTGAGGGTTAATGAATCTTCACTTATATCAGTCTTTGTGTTCATACTTGGAATTGGAATTGGAATTGCAAAGGTCCCTCATTTCGTGTATAAGTGATAAACGTTTTCAACATAACAATCAGTGACAACCTTTTAGCAACTAATATTCATGATTAATCTGAATGATACATACACTCAAACAAGTATTCACTTACAACCTATGAATCAATTCATGTGAAAAATTGACTCAACTATCAATAATGTGTAATTTAATAGAGTGTAATATGATCAGTCAGTAAAATATATCATTCTCTGATGTCAATAAAGAAAGAAAGGTAGCTGATCAAAATCATATCAATTTCAACTTCAAATATATATCAGCTTATATTAAAGCTTCTTTAAATGATTCATGTTAAAACCTGATCCGTAAAAAGTTTTAGTCTTGATCATTATAAGTCACTAATCAATAATGATAGGATAACATAATTCATGTTAATTGATTTAGACTTATTTCATCCAATCTGTTTCATGTCACTTTTATAGTGATCAAAGTTTTACAATCATTAGTACTTTCAATTTCACAACGCTCATTTAAGTTCAACTCTATCCATTTAGTTATATCCCCCCACCCAAATGTCCTGGTAAGGACGAGGTTAGAAAGAATCGGCTCTCCCACTACAGATGCTTTCATATGGCCACGCATATACAGCCACTATCAGGAAAGTCCTACTCATTGCCTTATCGTGGCATTGCTGTTGTTTACGAAACTGCGAGTATGAAATGCGAATGTCCGGTGCTTTAACCGGGTTGATGGACACAGAGAGTCCACCTAGGGGAGTTGGAAAAGCCTCATTCTAAACCAGTGGTGCACATGGGTTGCAAAATCCTGAACGAACAAATAGAGTATGAACCAATCGTTGGTCACTGGATACCATGTTACTACATCTCCTTACGTTGCTCCACTGCCTTGTGAATCAGACCTTTAGGTCAAAGGCTCTGGTTGTGGCTTCCTGAGAAAACCACCTGATTCGGTTTGGGCACCTGGGTAGTATGATAGCCCACACACAAATCAAGTGACTTTTGTGGCGCACATGTATTCGGTGCCGCTTTGTACCAATATTAATGTGACCAAATAATAAATAATAATAATAATAGTTCAGTTATATTCAGATCAAATATAAACTAAAATTTTAAAACTATCTATCATCATAGTCTCTCATACTCAATTAAATTATCAATCATTTTTTATTTAATTATCTGTTTCTATGAATTCGACAATATCAACTGTAAAAGTGTTTTCGATGTTACTATCATTTATGGCTGACCTTTGAACGACGCTATATTGACCTTGAAGATGTCCACCTAATAACTAGCACCAAATGAAGGTAACAAACATATATGAAGAATTAGAATTATGGTTTACATTTGATGATTAACGTTAGAAATTAGATTACAGATTTTCATCACAAACTAACATCAACTATAATATCAAAATTCTATTTAACTAAATGGATGATTGAATTTCGCACCAAAAATTCAAAACCAGTTATCTTTTATCTGATTGGTTCATTTATAAATTATAGTCTAACCATAATTAGAAATCACTTAGTTACTATTTAATTGGTTCACGAATAAGATATACACTATGATATATAGATTGTTTAAAGTTGAATAATCTATAGAATAGAAGAAAAAAAAAAAGGTGTCTAGATAATAAAGTACATTAACTGTTAGGTAATTGATAATCTATGTACCTTTTTTTCATTCATTGTTTAGTCTTTTAAAGTGCTTATCAAATTCTATGTATTAAACTGTAATATGATGATTACAGTACACATTGTTTAGGTATTAAGAGGTTAAAAAAAAAAAAAAACTAAATTCAAGAATCTCTAGAATGTGGAATTTCTTCAGTAGAAAGTTCTTTTTTGGTATTAGTTCAGGGTAAAAAAATGATAAAAACTAGTCACAACTGATTAATCACTAGATGCTGATCAATGTCATATATGTCAAGTATTTATTAGTGCAGATTGAATGCAATCGACCAAGTTGCAATGTAGCCACCAGTCTAAGTGATTCGACACTGAGTACACTAGGTTGAGATTAGATCGTGGTTGGAAGTAGTCGACAGGAAACCCTGGACCTGAGTTTTGTGCTACTTGACACTTTTCAGCAAGGTGTACCTGTAATCTTGAGGGAACCGTTCACCATTAAGTTAAAATGTGTTATAGTATAGACGATTAATCAAGGTACTTCAAATTGTTAACATCAATAATGAATGTTTACAAGAATTAATTATATTGCTGAATCCTTTACTACTACATAATTATTGTACACTACTGAAGCGAATTAATATATATAATAAGTTCAATAGTTGAGATCATCAGTCAGTTAAAGTTAGATCACCATGGAAAATGTGAAAGCACTGGACGGCCGTTTCGTCCTATTGTGGGATTCCTCAGCAGTGCTCATCCACGACCCCGCCTCACAGGATATATGTACTTAAATAGTAGATTTTCCGCTGTTTTTTTTTATGAGACTATAACTTATGGACGACATTTGAGTGACGTCAAAATGACCTTGAGAGTGTTCACCTAATAATTAGGATTAAATGTGGGTTATAAACCTTTGTAAGGAATTAGAATTATGATTTACAGTTGATGTTCAAGGTTAGGAATTAAATTTCGGATTTTCATCACGAACTGACATCAGCTATAATGCCAAAACTCTATTTTTCCAAATTGACAAGTGAATTTCGCGCCAAAATCCAAGACCTGTTATCTTATACCTGATTGGTTTAACCATAAATTTTTGTCTCGCCGTATTTTTTTGGTATTGGTTCATTTTAGATTGAAAATACTCAGCTGTGAAATATTAGATATATTGAAATGTTTGAGGAGTTGTGTCACTTACATACATACCTACGCCTGTTACTCCCAATGAAGCATAGGCCACCGAAGAGCATTCTCCAAGCCACTCTGTCCTAGGCATTCCTTTCTAGTTCTATCCAATTATTGTTCACTCTTCTAATATCTGTCTCCATTCCTTGATGTAGTTTTTCCAATGCTAAATAATGAGAAACCGTAACCAAGATAGTGTAGCTATTATTATTCTGTTCGCTTTGTTTCATGAAATAAAGAGTTATTAACACTTGAATAGGTTAAAATACTTTCACAATTGATCATTAATATATGACACTTACGAAATATAATAAGAATTGAAATCATGTGTTAACAAGATATTTGTTAGAATATTATACAAGTAGTTTTGAGAATTGCCTACTGTAATAGAGCAATATTACTCAATAAACTGCTAGTAGATGTAGTGGTAGTAGTAGTAGTAGTAGTAGTGGTGGTGGTGGTGGCGGTGGTAGTAGTGGTAGTAATATCGAATAGAACATAGCAAATGCAGATAGACTATCATTATTTGTATTTAAGAGATACCAATAAAGGGAATTACTAATTCTCTTTGAATCAAAATGGATAGAACTATGATTCCTATGTATTAAATATCAGGTATAGAATGGTTATTTAATAATGAAGTTTTATTTACATAAAACGTTATAATACATGATATTAATCAATCTTTATCTAAAAATTCCACCTTGATACCAATTAAATGTGAGCATGGTCTACGGATGAACTTGAAGAAGCTCTAAGAAGTTCAGAAAGAGCCGAAGACATTCCATCCAATCAGCTTCTGGAGAAACATTCCAGGATCTATATGTGTAACTTCCCTATTGGACAAATGAGAAATAACCCCCTGTGTGCGGATTGGATAACTATAATGATAATTTTGTTTTTACTAAAACTAAATACCTGACAGTTTTGTACCATAATTGACACTGTTTGGAATAGTATTCCCTTCACTTGTCTTCTGTCTTCTTATTTGCGACTTGGGAGGGTTCTAGCGTTCGAGTGATCAAGTTGTAAGCGGTATATTAAGAATCTAAACAATAGATATAACAGTGAAAAATATGGATTATTAGATAGTTATTACGTAATAGACTATTAGTAATCAGTAAATTGTACTATGCCACAATCTCGTTATGATACAAACACACAAAACGTCAGATCTTAAATCTAACCCATTTGAAATACAAACCATTTACATCTAAATTAATTATTTTGAAGTAACCAACTCATAGTAATAGACCAAAGATCCAGGGTTTAATCCTAGGGATGATCAATAATGTTTACTTTAGAATTAGTTCCACACTAGTACTGTGGTGTGTGCTACTGATGTCAACAGATATAAGTAATATGTATCATCAATAGAAAGTGAAATACTTGGCAGAAGAATGTTAAGAAGATTGAAGAAAAAAGAACGAGAACAACGAATGATTAGTGTGGAAGTGAAAGAACAATAAAGTCTGAGACATTTTTCAGAAGGAACAGTCAAGTTTGGGGCAATCGATTAACATTTTTCAGATGAAGTATTTACTGTATGATTCTCAGATTCTACTAAGATATTCTATAATTTTGTATTCAATTACATTCGGTTGCCCCGCAATGGTGTTCTCATTCACTACAGTACTAGTAATTGCTTTTTCTAAAATTCAATTCATCCTATGAATTCACTATGGTACCTAATCCTAGTAACAATTTAATATAATGAGAAATTCTGTGTATACAATAAATTATTGATTAGTCAATTGAATTTGTTTATAAAATTTGACTATTTAATCATTGTAACTAAATCATACCAAAAAAAAATCAATAAATGTATTCAGATATTGGTTTTGATTTATATATATTTTGTTATGTAACCAATCAATGATCATTTTGTATTTTTCCATTTGTCAAGTTATATGATCTGATCTTTTGTTCATTTTATTGATTAAGGTTAGACATTAACATTGTTCGATATTGTTCGAATCAGTGATCTGGTGGATAAGCGTTCGCGCGGGAGACTGAAGGCCTTGTGTTAGAATTTCGCGAGCGGAATAGTGGATGCGCACTGCTGAGGAGTTCCACACTACGACGAAACGGCTGTCAAATGCTTCCAGGTTTTCAGTGGTGGTCTAACATCGATCAATTCATGATCCCAATCAAAAACTTAATAATCTCCACTACCCTATACTGATAATTACCATGTACTGACTAGTGACTAGCTTCGTGAGGGAATTCTTGGGATTCTAATGAGAAGTCATGACAAGTGGATTTAATCTGTGTCGGGTAGAGACCAGTAGTTCCCTCAGTACAATAGAAAATGATCACGCAATTTCGTGAATCGGTTTAGGTCAGAAATTAACATCGTTGAATGCCGTTCGGATCAGTAGTCTAGAGGATAAGCGTTCGCGCATGAGACTGAAGGCCTTGGGTTCAAGTCTCGCGGGTGGGATCGTGGATGTGCACTGCTGAGGAGTCTCACAATAAGACGAGACGGCCTTTCAGTGCTTCCAAGTTTCCAGTGGTGGTCTAACATCAATCGGGTAATGATCTCAAACAAAAACTTGTAATCTGAATAATTAAAAATATTTGATCTAAATTGATCAGTTTTGTCATTAAAATATCATTCTTATAATAAAACATTGAATCTACCGCCAACTGTGATCATTAAAAATATAAATATTAAATCAAACGAGGGATTCTATTTGTGGTAATACATAATTAATTAGTAATTTCATAGTGTTTTTACGTATGTATAGTAATTATGGCACAGTTTTGATCATGTTTAGTAGATCATGAATCAGTATGGTAAATTTAATTTATACATTTCATTCTACTTTTAAGATCCAATAGATGAATATACTTGAATCTTAGCATTAATGATAACAATGAGATTCAAAATTAGTATATTTCATTTCAAATGTTGTTTGTATTATTGACGAATGTATTGAAGTTCAGTTAGTAACTAACCTTATTCAATGGATATAATGTTTATATTGTTATTAGTTAAATGTTTGAATGATCCCATTCTTGATTATCATAAACAATAACAAGTAATCTCATGAGTCAGGATGGTGGATGTACACTACTGAGGAGTCCTACAATGAGACGAAACGGCAGTTCAGTACTTCCAGATTTTCCATGGTGATCTAGCTTCAATGGACTCATGATCTCAACCATTTGAAAAAATGATCAGTTTCTTTTCTTTATTATTTAATATAGAAGTGATTTGATTGTTTTGTTTTTTTTAAAAAGAACTTAAAGCAATTAGTTCCTTTTATCAATTTCGATAGAACAATGAGAAGATGGAGTTGATCTGAAAAATGTGATATATTTGCGCAATGCATTTCGAACAATCTGGTCACACATATACTTGTCAGGGCATTTTATATGAAAATTAATAAAGGACAATTAAATGAAAGTTCAAGTAATGAAATTCACTTAATGTCTCACATTAATTCGATGCTCAAATATTGTGAAACCATTCGTTCAAATTTAGACGAAAATTCTTATTCACTTGGTGTTATTTTATTTGTACTTTCTCATTGTTATTTAGGATTGCAATTGATCAGTTTTTCGTCGGTATATATACATCCTGTGCAAATTGACTCGATATTGCCTTGATTCACAAGCATTATAAACAAAGATGGTTGGTGGTTAACAGTGGAATCCAGGATGCGTGACACTTCGTCCTATTTGGCACACTTCAGCAGGATGTACCTGCATCTCAGATTTGATGTTCACTCTAAGACTCGAACCAAGTACCATTCACTTCAAATATCATCGTGTTATCCACTTAGCTACAAATGGGAGAAAAACAATTTTACGTCGTATAGAAAGAATATGAAATTGTCCCGTTATCCTAGGCCATAGAATAACTTAAGGATTACCAGGGTAAATTCAAGGTTATGACAAATTGTTTTTGTAGATATAAGGGGGGGGGTAAATTTACGAATAGCCAAGGCTTCAATAAACTTGAGAATTCGTCCTTGACAATTTTTATACAACGTTCTTAAAGCTATATTAATGTCAATTTTGTGCCCCATTTCAGGTATATGTTTCACTATCGATGAACATAGTTTTCTACATCTTACGTTTATCGGATCATTTGATACTAATTGATTTTGAAGCCATCCAGGCACATGTTGACTGACCCTTGATTGGATTGTTCGATTACTCCTCCCTATGTATGTGTGTCCACACAAACATGTAAATTGGTAAATACAATGGGATGTGATGTAATCATTTGTGTATTACCTAGTTCTATTTGGAATCATGGGATTAATCTATTCAATCACAACCAATTGAGCAGCATAATAGGTTTTCTCGATAGCTGCTTCCAATCTCTGTCTTAAAACTATCCTATTGGGTTCACCTCTATATTGTAACCGAATAAACAATAGGTCTTGGCATTAACAGACTTTTGCATCTATTAATTAACTTTAGTGGATAATCATTTGCTATTGATGTATCAGTCAATAACTTTTCATCTTTTTCAACCGTGTCACAAGTACAAGTTCTTTGAATCCTCTTAAAGAGACACTTAATCAAATCTCGCTTGTATTGTAATAGACAGAAACTATGGAAATTAATTTGTGCTGAGATTTGTGAAGTTAAATCATAAAATACAAAATACCTAAAAAGAACGACTGAGAATCTTATAATCATTGAACAACAGATTACGATTCTTTGTAAATATTAGATGCATATGAAACTGTACAGTGACAAATCTGAAATTATACATTATTACAATGATAATTGTTGTAATGTGACCTCTAATCTAAGTACATTCCATTAAGATGTTCAGTAGTTAGAAGTGATAGGCAGTAAATCCTATAGCTAGACTTCTTACTATTTAGCATTCGTGAACAAGATTTATCCATAATGTTAAGGGAACTGATACTCTTCGATAGGCTTGATCTCTTGTCACCCAGCTTCTCAGCCTGAGACTTTACCATTGAGTTATTCGGTCAGCGATTGACTTCAGTCTCAGTAGGCTAATATTTATCTTAGATATAAGGTGACTTAATTTAAGTAATGTGCATACAACCTTTTCTCGTGTATTTTCGTAACCTAAGTCTATTAATGTTATTATTATTACTAGTCATATTATCATTATTGCAATCACTACTGATTACTATGATTTTCACAGGTGTGACAGTATATCGAAATCGTTTTTCCCCTCCCCCTCCGTACTTGTTCCCTCAGTTCAAACCAACCGAATCATTGATTTAATTGGTGATCACATTATTACTTCACTTACTTTATGTTACCTATACTTATTTCGATTATTTATCAGATCACATTAATTCATAACAAACTTAATCAAACCAATGGAACATACTGTCATAAATGAGAGCACAAGTGCGGGACAACTGTATGTAATTAAATACAAAATTACAGAATATCTTTGTAAAATCTGAGGACCACATAGTAAATACTTCATTTGCAAATTGTTAATCAATCATAATTGCATTCGATCTGCACTAAAAAGGACTAGACAAGCATGACATTGATCACCACCCAGTGATCAATCAATTGTAATTACATCTCAGTCTTACAACAGGTCGGCCGCGATCCACATAGCTCAGTGGTAACGTCTCTGACTGTGAAACTAGGTAACACGGGATCGAATCCGTCAGGCAGCACCAGTTCTCTCAAGAATACAGGTATACATTGCTGAAAAGTGCCAAGTAGCACGAAACTCGGGTCCAGGGTTTCGTGTCGACTAACTCCAACCACCAGTTAATCATTCATCTCAGATTTCATTACTCTTTCATTTCAACAGCAATCATTCGTTGTTCTCGTTCTTTTTTCTTCAATCTTCTTAACCGTCTACTGCCATGCACTCCACTTCTGATTGATGATACATATTACTTATATCTGTCGACATCAGTAGCACACATTATAATACCAGTCACTTTAATATTCTCAATGTTATTTTATTTTATTATCAGTCTTAAACTTGTTGACTGTAATTCTACAAAAGATACATTTGTGATAAACATCATTGTCCGTCTGTGAATAGTTAATTTATAGTTATAATTGTATATTCTTCATTCATAGACTTGACATTGCACACAATTTCATTCCGACTAATTATGGTTATCGCATAATGATGAACACGGTTGACCAATGATCTGTTACGTCATAATGTTATATACAGTTATATGATATTCCTTTGTTGGCCAGGGTAATTTTACATTGGTTTTCAAGAGAACCAGACACCATCCAAACTTCCACGAGACAACCCAAACAGTACAGCTCAATCCCTTTTAACAAAAGAGCCAGATACCGCCTAGGCTTAAAATTTGTAGCCCAAATAGTGAGGCTCAATCCCGTTTCCAAGAGAACCAGACACTAGATGGGCTTTAACGCTACAATTTGAATCATACAGCACAAGTACCAAGCACCTTGGTGGACCAATGCTATATGTAGGTAAGAGTTTATTTCTATAAACAGTATTTTTACTGAATTGATCAGTGAGTTCTACCCTACGAGAATTTATTCCGTTTAAATTTGTGATGGATTTTGTTTAGTCGCTCATTAATTCAGTTACATCATCCACTTTCATATTTGATCAAGTCATTTGTGCTATTGTTATAACATGTAGGTTTGTGCCCCTATCAATATATAACCTAATGGTACCGCCAATTAGAGAACGGTGAATTATCGACCGGACTAATGATGCATAAAATAAGTACGAGCAATCTGGAGTCTTTATCAGTCTTGCTTCCCGCCTAGCCCAGCCTGTTGAGTCCAGAACATCAATCTCAGCCTCTACGATATGAATCGTGTATTTCAGACATATTGGGTTTATATACCAACCAAACAGACCACATCATACCATAAAATAGGAAACAACATTTGTACAAGATTTGGCCAAATGTGGCTGTGAATGTGGGAGGTAGTAATTAATAGACAGAGCATCATTTAAGAATGGCAAATCGTATAATAATAGTTCATAGGTAAAAATAAAGCTTATGATAAGAGAAACATGAATATGAATAGTTTAGTTATTTGACAATTATACGTTAAGAATATACGTATATTATTGGTCCATAAATGGATCTCAAAAGTTACCATTCATTATTCTCATCGGGATATAATAGCTATCATTCCACACTAACCACTTAGTAATCAGATTCCTTGATTAATATAATATAGTTTTGAATTATGTTGAATAATATGTAAATGACGAATTGTCTCCTGTTGTCTTATTTATTCAATATCTAGTTGATAATAATCACTAATAATCTTCATCCATTAAAATTTTCTGAATGTTCAACGCTGAATAATAGTTAGCGGTACAATTTAACAGATAAATATTACAGTGTACTGTGACTTGTCGGCTAGATGTTTATCAATATTCTAAGGTATTTGACATTCTCATCAAATTTGAATTCCAGTATACATGAAATGAAACTACTAGACAACGACAGGAACTTACTAATCAATAGATAGATAGAAATTAATAGAATGTTTTTTTTTTACTAAACCATTGGCAAGTTTAATAACTTCATAAATTCTACATCAATCATGTATATATCTGATGATTGAAATAATCCAGTTGTTTTTGTTGTTGTTGTTGTTGTTATGTCAGTAAAAATATGAAATGAACATCATATGATTTAAGCATGACAACAACAGATACCAATCAATAGATAGTAGTTGACTTCAAGAGACATTTCCTGGAGTTCTAGTGAAAAGCTGTGACCAATGGAGTTCAACTAGGTCTGTTCTGAGATATCAGCTCACTGAAGACAATGATATAAGGTGGCACAATTTCGTAAATAGTAGTTGTGTCATTTGATAATAAATAATTAAATAAATTTTTAATCTTTTTCTTTTAAAATCTTTCACATTTTTATGGATTTGAAAAGTTATATAAATTAATTCGTAATATAAATACAGGAAAACGACCGATAACATTTTGTCAGTGTGTAGTTGTAGAGAATGTTACAATTTTTTATTGAGATCTAGGATAGTTACTATGTGCTCATTAATGACTAGGTTCATGAAAGAATTCTCTGAGTTATAGTGAGAAGCCATGATTAGTGGAGTTAATCCATGTCAGATAGAGATAAGTATCTACCTTAGTACAATAGAAGATGATCGCTCAATTTCTTGAACTGGTTGAGGTTACACATTAACATCATTGAATGCCGGTCTAAAGGATAAGCGTACGCGTACATAGATCGACGGTTCTGGGTTCGAATCCCGTGTGTGAGATCGTAGATGCGCACACTAGGATAAAATGACCGTCCAGTACTTCCAGATTCTCAATGGTAATCTAACATTCTTTGACTCATGATCTCAACTAATATTTTGTATTTATCTTTCTACTACTACATAAAATTCAGTAACACTATTTCAACCTAACTAATTGCCTTTTGCTGATACAATGATGACCAATAGAACGATGAATCATCGCTATACACTATGGTCCTGATCAAATAGACCAAGTTTGTAGCCCTTAGATTGACCAATGGAAGGAATTAGTGCTAATGTGCTAATGAAGTTAACATAATTAAGGTTTAAATATGTATAAATTTTATCACAGGTTCATCAGACAACTTTCATACAGTAACGACATATATAAAACATCTTGAAAATCAGTGCATTCCCATATGACTCAGTTGCTAAGTTGATTTTATCATGAGAGAGACAAAAACTTTGTGTGATAAGTAACAGAAAGTATAATCAATGTTTAGAGTAAATTCATTTGGTATTGTTTTACTTGAATCATCCTATTGATGTTTAACACTGCAATTGATTAGTCTGTTATTGATAAATATACATCCTATGCGAATTTTCTCGATAATGAGTTCAGTCACAAGCATCATAAGCAGAGATATTAGTAGCTAGTAGTGGAATGCAGAACGCGCGCTTCACCCTTTGTTCGGGTTAACTGGATAATATGATGATGTTTAAAGTGAATGGTACTGGGTTGAAGTTCCGGAGTGAACATCAACTCTAAGATGCAGGTACATCCAGCTGACGAGTTCCAAATAGGACGAAACGCGCGTCAAACTGGATTCCACTGCTAGCCACCATCCATATTTGCTTATAATGCTTGTAAATTAAGGCAATATCGAGGCAATACGAACAGTATGCACGTATGCCAATAAGAGACTGATCAAGTGCTGTGCTAAACATCAATGGGAAGATTCAAATAAAACAATATCAAGTGAATTAAACTTCACCCGATTGCACAAGCAAGTGACTATCAGGACTCAGTAGCTAAGTGGATAAGGCGATTTCGTTTGAAGCGGACGTACTGGGTTCGAGTCCCGGAGTGAATATCAACTCTGAGATGCAGGTGCATCCAGCTGATATGTCACAAATAAGACCAAGTTTCGCGCATTCTGGATTCTATTGCTAATCACAATCCATTTTTGCTTAAAAATGTTTAGAATAGTTTACAAAACATGTTCTGAAATTTGTGGAATTATATTTAATGAATCCAATGACTAATAATTAGATAAACAACATACATTCAGATAAAATAGAATCTATAATCTGAACATTAGTTTAAAATAACAATATTCTATGATAGATAGAAATCGGTAGAAAATCGTTTGATGAAGTTTCATGAAACTAAAGTTTAGAAAATGTAGACTACTTATTCTTCTATAGTAATATTAATGTATCATAAGTAGTACATGATATAAACATCTTGAATACCACATGAAATTATTGATTTGTATTGTTATTCTATTAGGTTTAGTCGTCACTGATTGCTGTGCCGAAAAAACGCTGATCACTCATACTTGGAACGAGGGATTTCTGCAATTCCCACGACGCGAAAGTAAGAACACAAAGACTAGTATAAGTAAAGATTTATTAGCCCCAAAACACTATGATGACGACGACGACCTTAGTTGAAAATACACTGGTTTATATATTGATTGTACACCCATTGTAATTGGTAATTAAGATGAATTCATATACATGAAAAATACTCAGAATTATAACAAATCACATACTGAGCATAGTTCATGTCAATGGAATACAAGAATATCATATATTATACGGGATAAAATATCATACCAGAAAAGAAAACAATTACTACATTGTGTAATCATTACATGGATGTAATGATGAATAAAAGTCATAATGAGTAAATCAATCTTTCCATCATATCATATTCACAATCAAACTATGGCAAAGTAACTAACCATTGACTCTTAATTCTCAATAGATTTTCGAGGTATAATAATAATTTATTCTGAAAATAATAATTACAGAATTCGAAGAAGGATTTTTTTTGGAGATTTTAGTAATTCCAATGGTTGAGATCATGAGTTAATTGAAGCTTGATCACCTTGGAGGATCTGAAAGCACTGGATGGTTGTTTCGTCGTATTGTGGGATTCCTCAGCAGTGAGCATCCGCGATCATGCTTCGCGAGGTTCGAACGGTGGACCTAATGGTCTTGCGTGAGAACTCTTAACCTCTAAACCACTGAGCCGGCATTCAATGGTGTTAATGTCTAACTTTAACTAATCCACGAAATTGAGTAACACGTCCACTATAGGACGAAACGGATGTCCAGTGCTTCCAAGTTTTCCATGGTGGTCTAGATTCAATTCACTCATGATCTCAACAGTTAAAATTACTATAATATCCACAAAAACCCGTTCTAAACTTACATATCTCATGACTTAACATCTAAGTATAAAAATTTAATATATCATTTTCTGATTATACAAAACAACTTGTAAACCATTGAAATCATGTTAAGTGAACCCAGACAATTTAGAGTCAAAATGATATTTATATTTGTGATGGTCAAACTAAAACATGGAATCAGTCCATAAAGTCACTAACTTCTGGTCTGAGTCATATTGGTAGATGCAGAAAACTTGGTTGGGGTCTGTATGACTATCGTAAACAATGGTTGGAGCCTGTGTGTGACATGGTTCAGAATCTATCACAATGGCATTAGTGTATATACTCTCTGTCTTCCATTAAACCATGAGATTAAAATCGCTTCATATCTTTGTTTCGACGAATTAATTCTTTCTTCCTGTACTATATCCTTATATGCAATCTTTCTTCTATATATTACCACCATTGAATTAACTACTTCAATGAATCCGGTTTTCGTCTTGCTGTACTAATGACTGAGGTGTGGCAACTTAGACTTATGCATATATGTGCTTAGTTCCACGTTGTGGCCGGTTGATTGAGATAAGTTAAATTTTGTTAATTTCAAGTGACTATTTTGTTTAATAACCGTTTTTATTGTTGTTTAATATAACGTCATTAATCTATCCTTTGCTACATGAAAAATAATTCTAGAACATGTACTAAATATGTCATGGTATGGTGAAATTAAAATAATCTGACAACAGGTTCTTTCAAATATTTATACTCAAACCGTAGGTGTTAATTCTATTGACTACGAAACTGAAGTAGGAGGTAATGATTGAGAAGATCAATATACTAAGAATTAGAAAACAGTATAGTTAATAAGCTTATTACGTAACGAACATAAAAAGAGTATACTAGATTATAAACCGTTAGATAGTTAATTCCACTCTAACTATCAAGATTTGAGTTCACATTTCTAATGCTTAGAGAACTATTTATTTTAAAGAATCATTTGTAATGATATTACCATTTCTAACCATTCATTCCTAATGTAGTTACTTAGTTATTTTTTTTTGTATATTATTTATAATATCTATCATTCATGTAGGATATTCCAACTCATGGAACTATACACTAAGAAATGAAGTTAGACAAAACACAATCTTACAAATTTATCTATCTATCCATCAATATATCTATCCACACATCTATCTATCTATCTATCTATCTATCTATCTATCTATCTATCTATCTATCTATCTATCTATCTATCTATCTATCTATCCACTCATCTATCTATCTATCTATCTATCTATCTATCTATCTATCTATCTATCTATCTATCTATCTATCTATCTATCTATCTATCTATCTATCTATCTATCTATCTATCTATCTATCTATCTATCTATCTATCTATCTATCTATCTATCTATCTATCTATCTATCTATCTATCTATCTATCTATCTATCTATCTATCTATCTATCTATCTATCTATCTATCTATCTATCTATCTATCTATCTATCTATCTATCTATCTATCTATCCACTCATCTATCTATCCACTCATCTATCTATCTATCTATCTATCTATCTATCTATCTATCTATCTATCTATCTATCTATCTATCTATCTATCTATCTATCTATCTATCTATCTATCTATCTATCCACTCATCTATCTATCTATCTATCTATCTATCTATCCACTCATCTATCTATCTATCTATCTATCTATCTATCTATCTATCTATCTATCTATCTATCTATCTATCTATCTATCTATCTATCTATCTATCTATCTATCTATCTATCTATCTATCTATCTATCTATCTATCTATCTATCTATCTATCTATCTATCTATCTATCTATCTATCTATCTATCTATCCACTCATCTATCTATCTATCTATCTATCTATCTATCCACTCATCTATCTATCTATCTATCTATCTATCTATCTATCTATCTATCTATCTATCCACTCATCTATCTATCTATCTATCTATCTATCTATCTATCTATCTATCTATCTATCTATCTATCTATCTATCTATCCACTCATCTATCTATCTATCTATCTATCTATCTATCTATCTATCTATCTATCTATCTATCTATCTATCTATCTATCTATCTATCTATCTATCTATCTATCTATCTATCTATCTATCTATCTATCTATCTATCTATCTATCTATCTATCTATCTATCTATCTATCTATCTATCTATCTATCTATCTATCTATCTATCTATCTATCTATCTATCTATCTATCTATCTATCTATCCACTCATCTATCTATCTATCTATCTATCTATCTATCCACTCATCTATCTATCTATCTATCTATCTATCTATCTATCTATCTATCTATCTATCTATCTATCTATCTATCTATCTATCTATCCACTCATCTATCTATCCACTCATCTATCTATCTATCTATCTATCTATCTATCTATCTATCTATCTATCTATCTATCTATCTATCTATCTATCTATCTATCTATCTATCTATCTATCTATCCACTCATCTATCTATCTATCTATCTATCTATCTATCCACTCATCTATCTATCTATCTATCTATCTATCTATCTATCTATCTATCCACTCATCTATCTATCTATCTATCTATCTATCTATCTATCTATCTATCTATCTATCTATCTATCTATCTATCTATCTATCTATCTATCTATCTATCTATCTATCCACTCATCTATCTATCTATCTATCTATCTATCTATCTATCTATCTATCTATCTATCTATCTATCTATCTATCTATCCACACATCTATCTATCTATCTATCTATCTATCCACACATCTATCTATCTATCTATCTATCTATCTATCTATCTATCTATCTATCCACATATATATATATATATATATATATATATATATATATATATATATATCAATGCTAAAATGAGAATGTTTATCACATGTAATTTACACTTTAAATACACAATAATCTTTCGATTATTCAAGGCTGTCTAGTTACTATTTCTAGATTATATAACTTTAGTACCATTAAGTACATGTCTGTTACTCAACTAAATACTTTTCTACCAAAAAAAAGGTTGGTCTACATTAGCCAATACACATGAAAAAACAAAAACAAAGAAAAATGAAAAAAACAGTTGTTGTCATGGTTTATTTCATTCGTTTATTTTATATTTATGATAAACAAGAATGAATCAACAAAAAACTATGTTTACATTTTAAGTAAAGATGAAAAATGACTAGTAGTGGAATCCAGAACGCGCAACATTGCGTTCTATTTGCAAAACGTCAACTGGATGTATCTGAATGTCAAAAAATCTTCGATATAACACAACGTGCACCAATCGAATCATACTTCACAGAGAAGATTTGCAAGATGTAAAATCGTTTACATAACTGGACAGCATCATTGATGAACATGGTGGATCTGATGCAGATGTGAAGGCGCAAATCAGCAAAGCAAGAGCAGCAAATTGACAATTGAAGAACATCTGCAATTCAAAACAACTGTCTGTCAACCAACACTAAAGTCAGAATTTTCAACACAAATGTCAATACAGTTCTACTGTATGTGGTGGAAACATGGAGAACTACGAAAACCACCATCCAAATGATACAAGTGTTTATTAACAGTTGTCTATGCAAAATACTTCGGATCTATTGGCCAGACACTATGACCAACAATCTACTGTGGGAGAGAACAAACCAGATTCTGGCAGAGGACGAAATCAAGAAGAAGCGCTGGAAGTGAATAAGACAAAGATTGAAGAAAGCACCCACTTGTGTTGCAAGACAAGTCCCCACATGGAATCCTGGAGGCCAAAGGCGGAGAGGAAGATCGAAGAACACACTGCTCCGAGAAATGGAGATAAACATGAGGAGAATGAACGAAAATTGGACAGAACTGGAAGGGAGGTCCTAGGACAGAATTGATGTTAGAATGCTGGTCGGTGGCCTATGCTCCATTGTGAGTAACGGTCGTAAGTAATATCATAATAAAAAATATCATTCATCGGACAAACAAATGGCTATCAGGACACAGTAGCTAAGTGGATAACACGATGATGTTTCAAGTGAATGGTACTTGGTTCGAGTCTTAGAGTGAACATCAACTCTGAGATGCAGGTACATCCAGCTGACGTGTGCCAAATAGGACGAAGTGTCTCGCATCCTGGATTCCACTGTTAACCACCAACTATCTTTGTTTATAATGCTTGTGAATCAAGGCAATATGGAGTCAATCCGCACAGGAAGCATATACGCCAATAACAGACTAATCAATTGCAGTTCTAAACATCAATGGAAAGATTCAAGTATAAACAATATCAATTGAATTTATGTTTACATTTTATTCTATTTTAATATATGACAATCATTTTTAAAAAAAACTGTCCTTTTGTGAATAGTTCAGTTCATTATGACAGTAAATCATTTTCATTTAGACTTTCTTTATTCATTTATTTTTAGAAAGATACTTTAAGTGTTTCGGTTAAATGTTTCAAGTGAAAGATAGACAATTATGTACTTAGTTATAGGTTCTATTCTCTTTCGGTTAAAATGATGGATAGGTGCATAAGACTACTGTATTATGGATCTATTCATTACCATTTCCTTAACTTAAATCCTATCTACCCTTTTTCTTTCTATCTATTCATTTCATTTTAATTATATTTTCACTAGAAGCAAAGATGGATAGTGGCTAGCATTGGAATCCAGGATGCGAGACACTTCGTCCTATTTGGCACACGTCAGCTGGATGTACATGCATCTCAGAATTGATGTTCACTCTAAGACTCGAACCAAGTAACATTCACTTGAAACATCATCGTGTTATCCACTTAGCTACTTTGTCCTGATAGCCACTTGTTTGTCCGATGAATGATATTTTTTATTATGATATTACTTACGACCGTTACTCACAATGGAGCATAGGCCACCGACCAGCATTCTAACACCAATTCTGTCCTAGGACCTCCCTTCCAGTTCTGTCCAATTTTCGTTCATTCTCCTCATGTTTATCTCCATTTCTCGGAGTAGTGTGTTCTTTGATCTTCCTCTCCGCCTTTGGCCTCCAGGATTCCATGTGGGGTCTTGTGTTGCAACGCAAGTGGGTGCTTTCCTCAATCTTTGTCTTATTCACTTCCAGCGCTTCTTCTTGATTTCGTCCTCTGCCAGAATCTGGTTTGTTCTCTCCCACAGTAGATTGTTGGTCATAGTGTCTGGCCAATAGATCCGAAGTATTTTGCATAGACAACTGTTAATAAATACTTGTATCATTTGGATGATGGGTTTCGTAGTTCTCCATGTTTCCGCCACATACAGTAGAACTGTCTTGACATTTGTGTTGAAAATTCTGACTTTAGTGTTGGTTGACAGACAGTTGTTTTGAATTGCAGATGTTCTTCAATTGTCAATTTGCTGCTCTTGCTTTGCTGATTTGCGCCTTCACATCTGCATCAGATCCACCATGTTCATCAATGATGCTGTCCAGTTATGTAAACGATTTTACATCTTGCAAATCTTCTCTGTGAAGTATGATTCGATTGGTGCATGTCGTGTTATGTCGGAGAATTACGCTTTTCTCTTTTTTTATGTTGAATTTCTGCAAACTAAGGATCAGCTACTCAATCATAAACTGAACGTCCAACTACAAGACCGATCAGAGATTTTTCTTGACTTTCCTCAACCATATGTATATGAAATCGATCGAATTACTGTAGAAAGTATTATATATATACTAAACAGATAAATAAAATTAACAATATACATGAAAATCAATGACCAAAACGCATTTACATTTATTGATTACTAAGCGAATAGCATAATTATGAAGTTAGGGTGTTTTTCGTCTCCTGGGATTAAGTCAATTGATTTTTGTTAAACTGAAAAACGAAGTATCTTATACAAACTAAATTGTAACCATATGACTTTGATGTTACGTAATAGTCTTTATGTAACTAAAACTGGGCTTATTAAATGATAAACGTATTTTTACATCATTAACTGATATATTAGATGATCAACACTAAAAACCAAGGTGTGACGGATACTTGATTCTATCCGAAGGGTTTTGTGAAGATTTTAGTAATCTCAATAGTAGAAATCATGAGTTCATTGAAAACCACCATGGAAAGCCTGGAAGCACTGGACGGCCGTTTCGTCTTTGTATGGAACTCCCCAGCAGTGCGTATCCACGATCTCGCCCACCGCAAGGTTCGAACCCAGGACCTATCGGTCTCGCGCGCGAGCACTTAACCATTAGACCTCTGAGTCGGCCGGCATCCAACGGTGTTCTATTCTGTTCTAGTTCTATTTTTGTTCGGTAGTGAGTCAAGGTTGTACAGTATTGATAAGTAGTCCAAAACGATTAGATAAATTTATAGTCTCGTGCTATATTTAACTGACTAAAGTTAGAAATATAACTGAATGAATGTCAACTTAATGATTGGATTGAAATATAGTCACATGCTTTGAAACCTGCAGGTCTTGTGTTCTATTTATGCTAGAGCGTCATATAAATGTATGAATCAACTGTCCAGTGATTCCCAGTTTATCATGTTTGTCTACCAGAATTCAGTCGATAATCTAAACTACAAACTGAAAAAATATTTCAATTATTTTTGTTATCTAGCAGTGTTACTTCGTTATTGAAAGATATTCGAAATTCGACAACCACTGAAAACCTGGAAGCACTGTTTTAAAGCTGTTTCGTCCACCGTTGTATGTTGACTCAATGGTCTAGAGGTTAAACATTTACGGGAGAGGCCAGGAGTCATGGGTTGGAGACCCGTTTGAGAGTTTATGTATGTGCGCTATTGATAAGTCCTATACCCATGGGCGAAATAGCCATCCAGTGCTTCCAGGTTTTTATTGATGGTCTAACATTGATCCATTCATGATATCAAACTAAACTCAACAATCTCCACAACTCTATAATGATAATTATTAATTGTTTAAACCATATATTTGTTTTGTTAAGATAATGTCTACACTTCATCTATTTATTCAAAACTGAGGAGAAACACTTGAATGAAAATTGAAAATTGAATCCATCATAAATGATGAAGATATTTTACTACTTAAAATATCAACTGTCATATCCTAGTCTTATACGATCACTTATTTACATTTTCAATGAATAATTGTTTAATACTACTATTGACTAAGCGCTGATGCGCGAGACTGATAGGTTCTGGGTTCGGATCTTGAGAGACGGAATTGTGGATGTGCACTACTGAGGAGTCCCACAGCGGGACGAAACGGCCGTCCGATGCTTCCAGGTGTTCCATAGTGGTCTAGCTTCAATTGATTCATGATCTTAACCATTGAAATTACCATAATATCCACAAAACCCTTCTGATATGAATAATACAATTTTGTAATCAAAAAGAATTGTCGTGTGAATTCACAACCCTACCAAGGATCAAATTCAATAGTCCTATACAAGGATGAAACAACTTTCCAACGTTTCTTATTTTTTGATGATCTAACTAGAATTAGCTTTTAAATTAAACTCTGAAAATTATCCTAACTCCACAAATCCCTCTACTTATTAATTATATATCACATTGTATATACAAAAAATGAATGTTTTAAAGATCCGTAAAAAAAATTCGTACTTCTCACAATTGATTGATCACTGGGTGATGATCAATGTCATTTGTGTCAAGTTCTTCATAGTGCAAATCGAAGGGTTTCCTGTTGACTACCTCCAACCACCATCTTCTCTCAACATAGTGCACCTAGACTAGTGGCCACATTGCAACTTGGTTGATAGCATTCGATCTACCCTAAGAAGGATTGTAACGCTGGGTGACACGGGATCAAATCCGTCAGCGAGCACCATTTCCCTCAAGATTACAGGTACACCTTACCGACGAGTGCCAAGTAGCACAAAACCCGGGTCCAGGATTTCTTGTTGACTACCTTTAACCACCTTATGTCAAAGTTTTATTTCAATTTACATTTCCAATTCATGAGTTTTGTTTTATTTGACTTTGACCTGGATTTTATTTGAAATGTTTGCATTCAATTAATGACCTCATTAATCAATAAACCAAAGGTCATTGACAAATTATCCAATTATGTCTCAGCATTTAATACATGTTCACCCAGAATCTATCTATCTATATGTTTTTTTTCTTCTGGTTAGCGTTTATTTTTAGCGAATTAGTTTTCTACGGGATGAGGTCTCTAACCCCATGCCCAACCTATCTCCTTTATCCGGGATTAGAACTGACAGTATCCTCAAAAGAGTTCCAGGAGGAGTCTGTATATGTTTTAAACAAGGTTGAAAATGTTGTTTCTAGTTCATCAAGGAACTTCATACTTTCAAGATCAAGTTGTTTCTATATTGAAAGTATATTATTCTCTAAGCTGGATAATGGATAGCCTTCAACTTATTATTGTCTTACTAGACAGTATCCTTTTTAAAGATGAAATATCTCTCAAACTATGCTTAAACTAGAAATCATGTTCATCGTCTCGAAGGATTACAAAATTGGGAACATTTTAAATGAATCAATTGTAGGGAAGGAAAAACGTTTTTTATAGATTGTTTGTAATCATTGTCATTAAAGCGATCTGAAAACAATTTCAGCCTAGTTCGAACATTTATCTTCATCATAAACAGTGATTAAGAACAGCATTGAAAACTATGATGCATTAGATATCTTATTTCTTTCGAGTTCATATCTTCTCGCCAGTTTACTCTGTCTCATTTATGAATAGTATTTGTTTTAAATGGATAATGAGGTAACATGAAATTATTTAATTTGAATGAAGTTCAAAAGGCTATAGCTAATTTGAAACGAGGAAGAGCATCTGATCCAGATGGATTGGCTCCAGAGGTCTTTAAGTATAGTGGTACAATTTTAGCGATAAGGTTGACTAATATTTTAGCTAAAATCTGAGAGTTGGACGTAATCCCATCTGATTGGTCACAACCACTGATTATCCCAATATATAAAAAGGGGTCAAGATCATTCTGTGATAACTACAGAGAGATTAGTTTGACAAATATAGCAACTAAAATACTAGACTCAATAATTATCGGGCTCCTAACTGAAAATACGAGAAAATCAGGCTTGCTTTAGACCTAGTCGTCGCTGCATTAACTGCATATTCACAATTCGTGGTTGCGGTCTTTCTTGACTTAAATGCAGTATTTGACTCTGTAGACCTGGAGGTTGTGCGACAGTATCTGTCATTGAAAGGTGTACTTCAGAAATATATAAACGCGTCGACAACCTCACTTACCTTGGAAGTTTGATCAGTCCCAATGGGTTGGTGTTTGACGAAATCTCAGCACGGATCCGAAAAGCTCATTTGGTTTTTGCCAACTTGCGTCATCTATGGCGCAGCAGTTCGTTCTGTTCTACTTTATGTCTGCGAAACGTGGACATTAAGAGTAGAATATACTCTTAATCTACTAATATTTGACCAAAGATGTCTTAGAAATATTGCTCGCATCTGCTGGGATCACCAGGTAAGTAATAGTGAGGTTAGACTAATACAGGATATTAGGAAATGATAGTAAATCAATTGGTGAGGTTGTGAATGTTCATCGACTGAGGTGGTTGGGTCACGTGTTACGTATGCATGAACACCGATTACCATGACGTGGAATGCTGACTAGTGTTGAGGATGGTTGGAAGAAAGTTAGGGGTGGTTAAACCAAGACGTAGCATCAGCCCAAGAAGTCACTAACTTCTAGTCTGAACCTGGTTGGTAGATGCAGACAAGTTGGTTGGGTTCCGCGTGACTATCATAACCAATGGTTGAAGACTCTTGGTGACACGGTTCAGAATCGATCACAATGGCGTAACTGTATACACTCTTTGTCTTCCCTTAAAATTATTTCACTTATTTCGTTCTACGAAATAATTCTTTTTTTCTGCACGATATCTTTACATCAAATCTTTCCTTCATTGATTTAACTGCTTCAATGAATCCGGTGTTCATCTTGTTGTGCTATTGAGGTATGGTAACTTGAACTGATGCTTGTTCCTACATTGTAGCTAATTGATTGTCTGATTTAATTTAAATACGTATGTACATTAGTGTATCAAAGTAGGCACAAAATTAAATATTACTAGTTATAAAACTAGTTTAAAGTAGTAGGTTATGTATTTTTAATTGTTTTATCAATGTTACAAGCTTATTAATAGAATTAACTTCTTATCATTAGTAGTGAGATATATTAATTCTTTTTAATTAACTATATATACTACTATCATATTCATTGCTTAGTCATAGAGTGACTTTATAATGTTCACTTTTAAAAAACACTGACTAAATTCTGTTTATTAAATGAAGGCAATTCAGATATTAAATGAAATGATTACTTAATCTTAGCTTAAATCATTCAATAGTAACTTCTTTATATAGAATTTCAAATGGCGCCAGATTTAAATAGTATCCAAACAATCCATTCCGTTATAATTACAAATAAACAATATTGATAAACATAAAATAATAGGAAATCTAATTTAGAAAGATTTATGCTAATTATTTATGAATCAATATAATAGTGTATTTATCATTGTGAAACCTATGCATATAGACATATGGAAACATGCATATATGTATATTATTTTATCATGAATACATAGAATATTTGTTGATTTTAGACACTAACACAATTGGATGACAGCTCAGTGGTTCAGTAGGTTAAGTGTTCGCGCGAGAGACTGAAGGCGTTGGGTTCAAATCCCGTGAGAGGGATCGTGGGTGTGCATTGCTGTGGAGTCCCACAATAGGATAAGACGGACATCCAGTGCTTCCAGATTTTCCATGGTAGTCTAGCTTCAATGGATTCATGATTTCAACTATTGAAATCAAACGATTATTAAACTTTATTTGTTTAAAATTGTTTTTGTTGTTTTTGTCAAGATATTTTCTTCTAGCAACGAGTTGTATAAACAACTGAGACTGTTCCAATAGAATATTGACTATTCACAATTTAATGTTAGTACATTCAAAAAGGACTCTATAGTACTTTGACTTGTTAAGATTCATAAACATAATCTCTCTGTGTATGGATGTTAGTTAAGTTTTAAGAAATTGAATAACACAATTTTTTGTAGTTTTTTGTCAAGTGATAGTTTGTAAGGGATGGTTATGAAATAGAAATGATCAGTTTCTATTGCTATGTATGCAGTCCGAGAGGATTGTCTCTATTTTTTTATTTATTCATGAGTCTGTAGTAAATTTACACAGTGATTTTCAATGGAATCAAGGTTACAATGCTCACCCTATTTAGTACTTGTTGGCTGAGAGTACATACATCCCAAGCGGGCTGTTTGAATATATAGGCTACCTGTTCCTGCCATCTAAATATTTCAACATGTTATCTATTTTCTTGCTTGTTTTAACATATCATTATGTTTATTAGTTTCATAATCTATTCAGGTGAGTTTGTGAAATGTTTACGATATTTTGCTGTACAAGTTACAAAAGAGGTCAATCGGAAACATCATGGTTACTGGCAATATGCATTGAAAAGAATGTATATTATTCGAATGTCCATTCCCGTACTGCTAACATCTAACTGGCGACTACTCGATGTTTATTTGAAGGATCGATCAAGAAATAAGAAACGGAAACTTGTTGAAATAGTTTATGCTGAGTATTTTATATTGTACCAAAAATACAATATTGAATAAAGCCACTAATAATAATAATAATAATAATAATAATAATGATAATAATAATAATAATAATGTTGATGTTCACACAGGTACCGAAATACTGTAAATTTCTCATCAAGTACCATGATATTATTCACTGAGCCACAAAGTTCAGAAGGTTAGCATCAGTAAATGGAGATTACAAATCCTTACTAATTAAATTCATAGTCATTAAAGATATTAGTGACTATCAACATGCAGTAGCCCATAGGATAATGTATTGATATTTACAGTGATTAGTACTGGATTCGAGTCTTAGTATGAAAATCATTATTTAGATGCAGAAATTTCTAGCTGACAAGTTTCAAAAGTAAATTGAAACCCACATTATGGATTGCATTACTGATCAATGTCTAACTTTAATAAAAGTATGAAAGTTTAGTTTGATGGAACTCGTATTTACGTGTTGGTTTTAATTTGCATATCAGTATAGGGTTTGTGAAATTTATTAAGTTTTTGATTGAGATCATGAACCGATTGATGTTAGACCACCATTGAAAACCTGGAAGCACTGGACGACCGTTTCGTCTTATTGTGAGACTCTTCAGTAGTGCTCAAAATTGGATTGATAATTTACACATTATGATTTGTATTCAACATTATTTTATCTTCATTCATTTTGATGACTACTCAATATAGTATTTGTTATTGGTTTCCCCTATGACATTTTATTCTGTATAACATACGATATTCTTGTATCAAATATTTTTCATCTATATGATTTATTCTGATTATTAATCAAAAAATGGGTGTACAAACCAATCAACTAGACTTATAGTGGTGATTGCTTGAGCTTCTGGCCTATATACAGAATATATTTCCCCGTTTTGAACTTGAATTTCTCTCTCTATCTAGTTATCAAGGCTGAGATACATCAGAATAGCTAGTTTATTGGTGATTGGTCACAGAGTCTTAGTTCCGTTCATAGACTAGATGAACTTGTAATTGCTTCAAACATAGTAATTTTAATTCATGATTTCATTTTAATCGATATTTTTATTGATTTATATTTTTGTTTTCTTTCATTAAATAAACAATAAATGAAACATAAATATATTATGAAACATCATAGTGACAATAATAAAGGGTAGTTTAGAAGAGTAAACAGCCTATTTTTTTGATATTTAATAGTTTTATACAAACTTCAATATGAATTCACTTGGTGTTGTTTTACTTGAATTTTTACATTGATGTTTAGGACTACAATTGATCAGTCTCTCTTATTGGTATATGTCTATCCTTTGAGGATTGCTTCGATATAGCTTTAAGTCACAAGTATTATAAGGAAAAATGTTTAGCGGGTAGCGGTGGAATCCAGGATACGTGACACTTCGTCTTATTTGGGACACGTCAGCTGGATATACATGCATCTTAGTGCTGAGGTTCATTCTACGACTCGAACACATTACCATTCACTTCAAACACCATTGAGTTAGCCACTCAACTACTGAGTTCTGATAGACGCCTGCTTGTGTAATGGAATGAAGTTTAATTCACTTGATATTGTTTTACTTGAATCTTCCCATAGATGTTCAGCACTGCACATGATCAGTCTGTTATTGGCATATATGGATCATGTGCAAATTGCATTATAAGCAGAGTTGATGTAGGCTAATAATTGAATCTAATATGCGCGCTTCGTCTTATTTGGGATTAAGTGGATAAAGCGATGGTATTTGAAGTGAATGGAATTGAGTTCGAGTTTCAGAGTGAACATTAACTCTCGGATACAGGTACATCCATCTGACGTCTCCCAAATAGACCGCGTCTTGAATCGCATTACTAGGCACTACCCATCTTTGTTTATAAACTTCAATACATTCCATATCTTTTTTTCTATTATATTCGTTCAATATTCAATTAATTTATTTTACTTGTTTTTCTTTATTTTTTCTCTTTTCTAAATTGAACGAACTTAAAATTCAAATAAAAATTAATGTAGATGTTACATTTTAAATGAGACACCTTTTTATTTTTGTTTATTTTTTTCTTTTCTTTTTCATTTTATTTTATGTTCATTTATCTTTGTGTGAAACAAATTGTTTTAATTCATATAAAGTTGAATTCATGAGTCAACTGATGGTAGATAACTATGGGAAACCTCGAAGCATTGGATGACCATTTCATCCTATTATGATAATCAGATGCAGACGTAAAGGAGAGAATTGGTAAAGCAAGGGCCATATTCCTACAACTGAAGAACATCTGTAACTCAAAATAACTGTCTGTCAATCAATATCAAAGTCAGAATCTTCAATATGAAAGTCAAGGCAGTTCTACTGTACGGAGCTGAAACGTGGAGAAATAATACAACCATCATCAAGAAGGTACAAGTATTTATAAATAATTGTCTACACAAGATACTCAACATCCATTGACCGGATACCATCAGCAACAGCCTACAAACCAGCTTCCATCTGAAGAGGAAATTAAGGAAAGACGATGGAAATGGATAGGACATACATTACGCAAATCATCAAACTGCATCACGAGGCAAGCTTTAACTTGGAATTGTTAAGGGAAGCAGAGAAGAGGAAGACCAAACAACACATTACGTCGGGAAGTTGAAGGAGATATGAAAAGGATGAATAACAAGTGAAAAAAGCTCTAAAGGATTGTCCAAGACAGGGTTGTATGGACAGTGCTGGTCGGTGGCCTATGTTTCTTTACTAGGAGTAACAGGTGTAAGTAAGTAAGTAAGTAAGTAATGAGACTACTCAGACAGTGCACATTCATGATCTCACCCTGCGGGATTCGAACCCAGCACCTATCTACTTCATGCGCGAACGAATAACCTCTTATTTATTTTTATACATTAACTTGTATAACTAATAGTTTTCATGAGATCACCATGGTAAACTAATAAGTGGTTGTAATTTTAATGAATTGAACATAAATCTTATAATAATTGTTCTATCATTCATTATATAGAATTTCTGGACAGATTTTATCGTGAAATGTTAATAGTTATGTAATATTAAATGAATTTGTCTGATGTATTATCTGATTTTACTTAAAATGTTAATATACACTTAAAATTGCATAGAATTAAACCAAGTATTTGTATGTTAATGAAAGAGAATAATCACCTTAGACTTGATATACTGAATACTTTTAAAGTAATTAATCATTTTTATATTATTTATTTTATTTATTTAAACACAAATATTAGTACAAAAGAGCCCTAGATACCTATGCAACACACAACTCACTTGATTTGTCTGTGAGCTATGATACTGCCCAAGTGTTCAAACCGAAGCAAGTGGTTTTCTTAGGAGACCACATCCGGAGCCTTCGACCTAAAGGTCTGATCCACAAAGCAGTAGAACAACATCAGAAGATGCAGTCCCATGGTATGCGGTGGCCACTAATTGGTTCATACGCTATTCGTTCCATCAGGATCCTGGAACCCATGTACACCAATAGTTTGGAATTCGGGTTTTTCAACTCCCCTAGATGAATTCACCATATCCACTAACCCGGTTAAAGTGCCGGACATTCGCATTTCGTCCTCTCAATTTCGTAGACAACACCCATACCACGAGAATGTAGTGATTATGATTTCCTTGTCAGTGGCTTTATACGCGTGACGATTTGTGAGCACTTCGAGAAGGAGAGATGTCTCTCCTCACAGTCAGCATCTGAGGGATGTAACGTGACTTGATTTTAAATTATTTACCTATGTTTACAGTGTTCTTGAGACTTTTTCATGGTGACTCTTAATGAATGACTACAATATAATAAAATATCAATGTTTAGTAAACAAAAGAGTGGATGTTTATCTCCTACAGATTTTTGAATGATGAATCATTTGTAAACTATGTGATAAACAAACCAAATGGTTGTATCATTAAAAGTCATGATGAAACTGTTATATAATCAAATGAATTAAAATTGAGTTACAAATCTCCTACTTAATAATAGTACAAATCATATTGTGGAGTCATGATTGTGTACTGCTACAGAATTCTGAAACAGAATTAAAGAAACAGTTTACTGATTTATAATTTCGACAATTTTCTGTTAACAGTTTTATTAAATGGAAGGTTAAAATGTTATCAACAATGCTGATTCACATACATCATTCAGTTGACCTTGTAACCTAATTACATCATATACCTGGTCCTTGATCTTTTGATATGACTATTTAATCGATTCTAATCTCTCCCCCCCCCAAATTCAAGATTTGAACCCTTAACAAAATATAAACGGCAATAAGTTTGAAAAAGAAATTATTCTTCCATGGTATGTTTGGGCCTGCAAAATAAGGATATTTACAGGTTATCATATATGATCGTATCATGTCATGGTGTGGTGTATGCTATTTATATTGACAGATATAAGTAGTATGTAGCATTAGTCAGAAGTGTAATGCCTACGAGCAGAAGATTAAGAAAATTGAAATAAAAAGAAGAGAGGAGAAAACCGACTGCTATCAAACTAACAACAGAAATGAAGAAACAATTAAGTTTGTGAGAGACAACTCAAAGAAGATGTGTAAATGATGTTTTTAAAGTTTGATTTTCATAATTCATTAAGGTTAATCCCACTAATTATTCGTTCATTACAATAGTAAATCATGAACAGTTCAGTAATCAATTCATTCAATTTACCGTTCCAAAAAACTTTCGTCATAATCATCACACTTCATGTCCCACATCCACAACACATAGTTTTTACAACAAATGATCAAACTAAACTACAGTAAATTTTATGCTAACTAGAAAAATATACTGAAAGAATCCATGAAACTCGTAGTGATCTCAACAGGAATAACCCATTTAGTATAGACAAAAAAAAAACAGTTCATTACAACTGAATTCGGTGCCTACAATAAGGAATGCAATGATGATGCAGTTCGATGAGGACAGCTATTCATTAATGTTAATGAAAACTTGAATATGTACTGTTTCTGGGTTGGTGTTGTTGTTGTTGTTTTTGTTTTTGTTTCTTAACCAACAATTCACTGCATCAAATAATTACCGATTGATTGAGTTTTTAGGGAAATGATTTACGGATACAATTTTTTTGTAAATATTTTTAGGAGGAGGTAGACGAGGAGGAGGAGGAGGAGAAGGAGAAATAAACAAATTGAATGCATTATTGAAATGTTGTACTTTAAAATAATAATTGATTAATTTTGTAAGCAGTGGAGTTCGACCAAGTCTATTGTGAGATATTAGCTCACTGAAGACAATGGTGTACGGTGGCGTAATTTCATGGATGGGTTGAAGCTAGACATTAACACCGTTGAATGCAAGTCGGCTCAGTAGCCTAATAGTTAAGCGCTCGCTCAAGAGCGAGTGATAGGTCCTGGGTTCAAATCTTATGGGGGGGGGGGCGGTATTGTGGATGCGCACTGCAGAGGAATCCCATACCAGAACGAAACGGCCGTTCAGTACTTCCGGGTTTTCCATGGTGATCTAGCTTCAATTGACTCATGATTTCAACTATTGAAATTTCTAATATCTCCACAAAACCCTTTTCGAAAAAAAAAATATAGGTTTCTGACATCAGTTTACTTGTCTATTTAGATAGACTGGTATGATTAATATAATTTGCTAATATCAAATCGTAAAACTGAAAACTTTTCAAATGACACACACACACACACCCATCCACTTGGTATTCCTCACATAGGATACAACTAAACCAGATGTTTCCCAATTGAACTTTCATAATTCAATTCTTGATATATTTTTAATACTGTAAACATCTTTAAAAATAGTAGTATTTATCAATATATAACAGTTGTCTAATATATTATGTATATATTTCAATCATATTTGCTTAATAAACATTCTTCTACTTTTCATGTCAACAGTTTTCTTTTTTTTTTTCTAGAAAAAGGAAAAAAAAATGGAACTTTAAAAAAAAAATCATTAGTTCAATCAATACACTTGAGATTGAATATGATTGATACCGATTGATGTTTAGTTACTAAGTGAAATTCAATTGTCAATACAATAATCAAGAAATGTTTATTACATCATAAAGTGTAATTTAAATATGAATACATTTCATATTACTATTTCTTTTTTAATATGAATAAAATGTGAATATTAATTCTTATAGGTGAGTTTGTTGTTCTGTTTTTTTTTTTGTTTTTTTTTTGATAAGTGATGACAGTTGTTCAGTTTTTCCAAAAACAACCAAACACAACATTATAATTTCTCATCAATTCACATAAGTAAGAAACAGTCAATCATTTAAACAATCAATTAGAATAACAGTTCAATATAATTAGATATTGAAATATTTCTGTCCATTGAATATTTATTATAAACATAAGAATATATATATAAAGGATGTATATACCATGTTTAAAATACGAAGTATAACTTATATGTATTATCAATTTTTAGGGGTTGTGCAGGTTGTTAAATTTTGATTGAGATCATGAATCGATTGATGTTAGACCATCACTAAAAACCTGGAAGCACTGGACAGCCGTTTCATTCTATTGTGGGACTCCTCAGCAGTGCGCATCTACGATCTTACTCGCGGGATTCGAACCCAGTGACTTCAGTTTCCGTATTGGTTTCTTCCATCAATAGGATAATAATAATAATAATAATAATAATAAAACAAAGATGTAAATAAAGAGGTGTAGTCACATTTGATTGATCACTGGGTGGTGATCAATGTCATGTTTGTCAAGTCCTTCTTAGTGCAGATTGAATACTATTCGACCAAGTTGCAATGTGGCCACCAGTCTAGGTGACTCGACACTAAGTGCACTATGTTGAGATAAGATGATGATTGGAGGTAGTCAACAGGAAATCCTCGACCTGGGTTTCGTGCTACTTGGCACTCGTCAGCAAGGTATACCTGTAATTTCGAGGGAACTGGTACTCGCTGACGGATAGTGTCTAGCGGTGGAATTGAGGAGTCACGTTACATCTTATTTGAGACTCGTCAGTTGCATGAACCTACATTTCTGTTAGCCACTATTCATTCTTGCTTTAAAAAGTTTTTGACTTAAAGCTTTATCAAGGCAATCCGCATAAGATAAACATATGCCAAAATGAAAGACTGATCAATCGCAGTCTTAAATAAAAATGGTAGGATACAAAGAAAGCAACACCAAGTGAATTTAAACTTCATTCCATTGCACAAGCAGGCGTCTATCAGAACTCAGTAGTTGAGTGGCTAACTCAATGGTGTTTGAAGTGAATGGTACTGTGTTCGAGTCCCAGAGTGCACCTCAGCACTAAGATGCATGTATATCCAGCTGACGTGTCCCAAATAAGACGAAGTGTCGCGCATCCTGGATTCCACTGCTAGCCATTATCCATCATTGTCATTTTAGTTTACCATTTAACTGTTATTCATTTCTTCATGAAACATATTAAACCTAACTGGAAAACTTGAATTATTTTTCAGAATATTTATATATAAAATGTATTAGTTAAGTGTTATATTAATTTTCTATGTGATATATATATGTATGAGTGTGTATTTGCGTGTGTGCGTGTGCGTGTGTGTGAGTGTGTGTGAGTGTGTGTGTGTACGTGTTTTTTGTTTGTATATTATTAGTGAAATAATTGTTGTCAAGTATACATACATATATTTAATATAAATATTTATGATTAAGTGCGTTCGTATCTAATTCAATAATCTTTATGTTATAACCTTCAGCAAAACAATAATAATAATAATAATAATATAGTAATAATCTTGATAATGATCACAATATTATCTCTCAATGTTAGCTGAAACACTTTATCTGTAAGAATAAGGTTTTCTTAGTTAAATAAACAAACAGAAGAAAACAACTATTTCAATAAAACAGTATATTATTATACTAGAATTTGGATATATATATATATATATATAAAGTTGAAGTTGGACATTGACACCGTTGGGTGCCAGCTCACTGGCCTAAAGGTTAAGCGCTCGCGCGTGAGACTAATGAGTCCTGGGTTCGAATCTTCCGGTGGGCGAGATCGTGGATGTGCACAGATGAGGAGTTTCATACTAGAACGAAACGGTCGTCCAGTGCTTCCAGGTTGAAATTACTATAATATCCACAAAATTCCTTCTCATGGAATTTCTAAGTTTCTTTTAATAGATATATAAATAAAGTTGAGAGTAATTCTAGATTGTGATAGAATTCTAACTGATAATTGCATAGATTAATCACTACTGTCTACATTCCTGTATTTCCAGCGTAGCTAGCATACTATCTGGGAATTATTTCATGATCAGTTCTATATCAATGACTAAGCGATATGACTTAGAGTCATGTGAATAAGTTAACATTATTTTAAGATAATAATGTACATAAATTCACTTGGTATTGTTTTAAGACTGCAATTAATCTGTCACTTATTGGCATGTGTGCATACTGTGCGTATTGCCTCGATATTGTCTTAAATCATAAGCTTCACAAGAAAAGATGGACAGTGGCTATCAGTGGAATTCAGGATGCATGACACTTCATCCTATTTGAGACTCATCAGTTGGATGTACATGTATCTCAGAGTTCATGTTCACTCTATGACTCGTACTCATTACCATTCTCTTCAAACGCCAACACGTTCTTCACTTAGCTACTAAGTTCTGATAGCCGCCTGCTTGTATAATGGTATGAATTTTAAATTCACTTGGTATTGTTTTACTTGAATCTTCCTATTCATATGTTCATATTGTGAGTATTGCCTTGATATTACCTTAATTCACTAGCTTTCTAAACAAAAATAGATGTACATAATTATCTAATACAATTCATTTTAAACATTCATTAAATTGTGAATATACTTCATTTGGGAATATTGACTATTCATTGTCTAAACAAACATAAATCTGTTATCTTACAATTTAAACTTTACAATATTTATCATCATATATATCCATGATTGAAATGTCCAAAAACTAGAATAATACATTTGTATCTAATGTAAAACACTATGGTAACAAGAAAATTTATTTTTATGACTTTTAGATAACATGTGATCTATAGTTATACCTAATGAACTCTATTCAAAACATTTTTTTGGAATATTCATTGATTGAACAAACAAATAAAAAAAAAAAAATAATTGAAGATTATCAGCTGATTTATTGTTAAATTATTATTTTAATGTTTTCTACTATACAAATGATGGACAGCTAAGGTGTAGCTGAATGATTTGCACTTCGTAGATGATCTGGCTTTTCTATTGCACGCTAGAAATAACAATTACAAGACAAGACGATCAGTATAGCAGCAGTAGGTACATACATAAAGAATCACACTTGACGGAAAAGCTTTGGGAGATATAAAATCCTTTACATATCTGGACAGCATCATCATCAGCAAGGAAAGAGCAGCATATCTACAACTGAAGAATATCTGCAATTCAGAACAACTATCTGTCAACCAACATCAAAGTCAGAATTTTTAATATAACTATCAAGACAGTTCTACTGTACGGAGATGAAAATTTGAGAACTACCACAACCATCATCAAAAAAGTACAAGCACAATTGCCCACTCAAAATTCTGAATGTCCGTTGACCGGATATGATCACAAACAACCTACTGCAGAAATACTCAAACTGCATCACGAAGTAAGCTCTAACTTGAAATCCTAAAGGGAAGCAGAATAAAGGAAGATTAAAGAACACAATACGTCGAGAATTGGAACAAATACCAAAAGGATTAATAGCAACTGAAACCACATGGAAAGGATTGTCCAGGACAACGTTGTAGGCATAAGTAAGTAAGTAAGTAAGTAGGTAGGTAAGTATACTTCAGGGATAAGGTAAGCAGAATCGGGAACATGATGCTTATTTTTTTGGGCGAAACTCAAACTTTGGTCAAAACGTTTAAAACGATAACAGTAAACTATTTTCTACTACCACAGAATAAAATTGATAGTACTCCACTTATTAAATCCATAATTCTGTTTCTATAAATTATATATAACATGTAAATCAACTCTATCCCAACATTTTAACTTTAAACCTTTAATATTTAAACAAATCTTAAACTAATAACAATAGGTTATTTGATGATATATGTAAATTATATTTGAAATAATCTCAGCGATTGAAATTTAAAATAATTCCAACGTTTCGTCCAGCCAACTTGTCTAGACTTCTTCAGGGTTCAGACAAGTTGGCTGGATGAAACGTTGGAATTATTTTAAATTTCAATCGCTGAGATTATTTCAAATATAATTTACATATATAATGACTTCTCTATACTCGGCGCCCAATATCTGTCAAACTATTCGTTTTAATCTTGATGAATATTCGTATAAATAGGTTATTTGGTTAAACTAAACAGATAACGCTTCTTGTATTTTTTTTCAGGAAATTCATTCATCTGTACTGCTATAGGATAGTTTTACATTGTAACACATATTAGTTCATGATTAAAATCTTAACTTTAAACTCTTAATTACTTATTCAAAATATCCTGACCGTTGTTGCTACCTTGACGTGTTGGTCGGGCTTGCCTATCGTGATGAAGCAGCTGAGCTATACTGGCTGGAACAACCGTTCCTCAAGGTCCTACCATGCCAGACAGATCGGTTGAAGAGCGGTAAGACTAAAAGCAACAAAACCAAGGTCCGAAGGCGAAGTCGTACTGCTGACTGTACAGAGGTGTGACAGCAGTAAGGTGTTTCCTTCAGACAACCAGCATAACAGCGATGCTGTCTTCCCAAAAGGAGGGGAGGGGTTAGAAAAGGTCGACCCTAAAAATGCACACCTCACCTTATCCCACGGATATCCGTCTCCGGCGGTAAGGACTCAACAAGTACGGAGCTAACACAAAAATCACTCATAAAAAGGTCGTGTGTGACCGACCTCAAGCAGCTGTCCCTTGGGCACTGCGGTCACGCTCTCAGGTCACTATGGCCAACTCTAATCCAATTTCCTTTTCAGGTACCTCCAGCAGAACCCTTCCACGGTGTGGGCAACCGGGAAGTGATAACCGCCCTCATACCTCTAACAGCACTCAAGACCACTGTATTCATAGTCAACCTCCCTCTTCAATTCCTATTCAAAATATCTTAATCTAACTAAGAATAGTATAGGAACTATTAAAAATCTGTTTGGATTCGTATAAGGTTTTGAGAAGATCGATAATCTATATCAGCAGGAATAAGTTTATATATATATAATGTTGTTGTTCAGTCGATTTATAGGTCAGATTAACTTGTACAAGATATACTGATTATGTAATATCTGTTTATCCTTTGTAATATTACTATTTTGCTTGTTTTGTTCTTTTTTTTATTGACCATTAGTTCTTTCTTTATTAAAACTTAATCCATTAAACAAGAATACTAGTAGAGGATTAACAAAATTTCAAATTCTAATCATTGTCTATACCTATCAGTGATGCGGTTTGATTATCAAAAAACGATATATATATATATATATATATATATATATAGATTACTTGTCATTATGAGCAATGTCATAGTTTGTTTTCATTTCCAAAGATTGGATATCTATATTATTATTATTTTAACACATAGATATCGGTACAAGAAGGCACCAAATACATATGCGCCACACATATGTCATTTGATATGTGTGAGGGCGGTGATACTGCTCGGATGCCCAAACAGAAGCAGGTGGTTTTTTTAGGGGGCCACACCCCGAGCCTTTGACCTGAAGATCTGATCCACAAGGCAGTGGAGCGTCGTGAGGAGATGCATTCCCATGGTAGCCTGTGACCAACGATTGGTTCATACGCCATTTGTTCCTGCAGGATACTGGAGCCCATGTGCACCATTGATTTTGGGTCCGGTTATAGCGCCGGACATTCGCTTTTCGTCCTCTCATTTTTGTAAACAACACCCCGCCACGAGAAGGCAGTGAGTAGGACTTCCCTGGCAGGGGCTGTATACGCGTGGCCATGTGAGAACATTTCAAGAGGAGGAGCGGACTCCCCCCATTCTCGGCCATACCAGGGCATTTGGGGGCAATTGGATATCAACTAGACCCGTATACATATTTTCATTATTCTATATTAAACTATTTTTAATTAGTTATCTGTTTGATTATGAAGATAGTAAATATCATACGGTGTTCATATGATGTATTAAATTACATAATCGTGCATGGAGGACTGCTGACAGACTCATTCAAAGCAAAGACTGGTGTTAGGCAAGGTTGCTTACTCTCACCCTATCTCATTCTCCTATTGATCGACTGGATCATGAAAACGTCAACATCTGGGAGGAGGCATGAGATACAGTGGACAGCTAGAACTAGGGAAAAAGCAAGATTCTCCGATATAACACAACATGCACTAATCAAATCACACTTGGAAGATGTAAAATCCTTTACATATTTGGATAGTATCATTGATGAACATGGTAGATCTGGTTCAGATGTGAAGTAAATCAGATATAATTAATGAAATTGAATGATTATCACGCTATATTGTGAACTTGTGGTGTGTGCTACTGATGTCGATAAATATAACTAGTATGTATCATCAATAGAAAGTGAAATGTCTGGCAACAGAAGGTTAAGAAGATTAGAGAAAAAAGAACAAGAACAGAGAATGATTGGTGTGGAAACGAAGAAACAATAAAGTCTGACACGAATGATTGACATTTTGCAAATGAAGTATTTACTGTATGGGTCTCAGATTTTACTAAGATATTCTGTAATCTTGTATTTAAATACATTCAGTTGTCCCGCACTTGTATGTTTTCATTCACTACAAATTGTACGAAGTTGAAAAGATCAACCAATGAATATTAATTTATCCGTCTTAAAATAATGTACATTTTCCAAAATCTAATAGTCTTTGATCAGTTACTTAGTAGGTTTGTGAATGATCACTGATGTATAATCCCATACTAAAACAAAACATACCCTAAATTAGTGTAAATTCTTTATAGTACTATTAATTAATTATCTCTATTTAATTAACTTTCATTGTAATGATACTTTTAAATTAAAATTATCTGAACCGACCGACTATCTATTCAGTCAGGCTTTATTTGAATATTCTAGTTTGTTAGTCAATCACTAGGAGTGGATGGGGTGTGGTGAGATGGGATGGGTTGAGAGACTGAAATCATTCAGTATTAGGTGAGTTAAAATCATATATCTCTTAGTAATTGTTATCTTGCTAATTTGAAATAGTTCAATATACGTCATTTTAAATTCATCTATTATTGATTGTGAAGGGGTTATTAGTAGATGTGGATTTCATGATCATTGTTCTTTAAAGAAAAAGAAACATTAGATTGGTTAAAATGTTATTACTATAAAGGATAATCTAAAGTCAATCTATGTCGTTCTATTATGTATTAAATCTGGTTTTTTGAATGATAATGTCAACATTTCATTTCTTGATATCATACCTTAGAAATGATAGTCAGGATCAGTATAGAAAACAAGAACTTTCTAGACAAGAAACATATGTGATAAAGAATAAATCTAATAACAGTCAATAAGTTGCTGTTTAATTGAAGGTTATAATATTTCGACTTTACTTGGTTAATTAAATTTTTTATGAGCACATCCAGCTGACGAGTTCCAAATCGGACGAAACAGACGTCATGGATTCCATTTGTAGCCACTATGAATATTTGCTTATAAGAAGAAAGTATTTGAAATATTTATGTTTATCAGTTTGAACACAGAATTAATTGTTTGATACAAGTATTTTAATCTTGTATAGAATTTCCGAAGGACGTTGACTTTCATCATGAAACGTCATAACTCGTCTAAATGATGACCTTCTAACTCCCAGGGCAGAGTTTAAATGGTTTGAACTATTTTATTTTCCGGTTAGCGTTCTTTTAGTGAATTGGTTTTTTACGGAATAAGGTCTCAAACCCTATGCTCAACCCTCCTTCTTTATCCGAGCTTGGAACCGGCAGTAACCCCAGAGAGGCTACAGGCGGAGTTTCCTTTATAAAAGCATGAATTAAAATATTAACGAGAATATTTCTATTTCATTAACTAATAGCTAAAAGATTTCATTAATATGTAAAATATTGTGGTAGCTGTCTAGTTCGACAACATTTCTTTCAGTGTATGTAATTCGATCTTCAGTTATGTCAGGGATTTACATTGCTGATAAGTCCCTCTACTAAGACGAACAAAATATTCAATGTTTCTTGGTTGTTAATAGTTATTTAATTAAGGTTACTTAGTAATGTAAAGTGTAAAATTTTACTCATGTCGATATAAATTATCTAATTTACTACAACCTATTCAAACACCCTAGTGAAACTAATTTGAATTGAACTATTAGCTTATCACTGAATTATTCATGAAGTTAATAATCTTTTATTAGACTGAGTAATTTACATTTGTGTACCACTGAATGATAAGAAGTATCATGTTTGTGTAGTCTATTAGTACTGATAGAATTCTCTCTATCAATATAGAATGTGATCACTAGTCTACATGATATACCATCATAGTGTATTGTATTTTAATGTTAGTTTGAAACTTAATCAATATATATATATATATATATATATATATATATATATATATATATATATATATATATATATATATATATATATATATATATATAGTTCAATCATCATTAAAGACTACTTATACATTATGTTAAAACTATGTCACATTTTTAAATGTATCTTCTTGTATTGTATGGTTGGTTAAAAATCAATCATAATTTAACAAGATTCTATAAAGAGTCATCCCAAGTTGATAGTAATGTATCGTTTTAGTTCATATATTACACATTCATACTCAACATAGTGTCTAGCATTTATGTATATCAGTTCAGAGTAGCCATACGTCATAAACAAATGGAAAATCCCAGAATTGTAGAAATAGTAACAGTATAAGTTGTCATGTAAAAGATTAAGCATCAGATGTATGATTGAAAAAAGAAATATGTATTTGTAAGATAAAGGAATTGATAAGACAATAAAGAACTTGTGATCAAATGGAAGAGATCGATTGAATCCTTTTTTTTTTTTCTTACCATTGCAAACAATTATGATCCATATCATTTAACGTTTTTAATCACTGTTTACAATGATCAGCTGAATCTTAACCGTATAGTTTACATTTATCTACATGGAATAATATCATGTTTTAGTTTGATCGCCTATAGCTTCTTTTCAATCTATTCTTACACCAATCATCATTGTGGATGACAATTTTTTAAAATATGTCTTGACAAAGATTTATGATTTTTATCAATTCTTAACATAAGAATTACTTTCTAGATGAGTATAGCTTATATGAGCAATTCTTCGATGGCATTTATAATTGAATATTAAGAACTTCTATTAATGGAAGCTAAATTTCTTCATAAACTATTAATCTATTTCTAATTTAATAGTTGAGTTCATGAGTCAATTAAAGCTAAACCACTATGGAAAATATGGAAGCACAGGACGGCTGTTCCGCTTGTTGTAGGACTCTTCAGAAGTGCTCATCCACGATTTTACCTCGCAAGATTCGAACTCACTAGTTTAAATAGGAAAAACTAATTTATTAGCTAATGATTTAAACATTTAACTAATATCATAGAATATATGATGCATCATGTTAGAATATGACACAATATATAAACAAAAATATTATTATCAAAAGGGAGTTTTGTGGAGACTTTAGTTATTTTTAGTAATAATAATCATATGTGCACTAGTGAATGGCTTCAAGATATATTTCCTAGAGTTCTAGTGAGAAGCAGTGACCAATAGAGTTCAACCGAGTCTGTTGTGAAATAGTAACTCATTGAAAACAATCATGGACGGTGGTTCAAGTTCGTGGATTGGTTGAAGTTAGACAATAATACCGTTTGATGTTGGTCGGCTCAGTGGTCTAGTGGTTAAGCATTCGTGCACGGGACTCATAGGTCCTGGGTTGCAATCTCTCAACTGCTGAGGAGTCCTATACTAGAACGAAACGACCGTTCATTGCTTGCACGTTTTCCTTGGTAGTTTAGCTTTAATTGACTCCTGATCTCAACTATAAAAGTACAAATGTTATTATTATTATTATTGTAACAATTGAAGAAACAGTGAAGCGAAAATGGAAGGAATGTTTTCTGTGTTATTCATGTTAGTGACATAATGTTATGATGTCATTGAGAGTAACATACATGGAAGAAAGCAAAATTTTATTATTCTCGAAAAAAATTAATAATTTAGCATTAACATTAACACCATTGGATGCTGGCTCAGTGGTCCAGTAGGTTCAGCGTTCGCGCGGTTTCAAATTCCACGAGCGGGATCATGAATGCGCACTGCTGAGGACTCCTACAGTAGGATGAAACGGCTGTCCAGTGCTTCCAATGAATATTTTTTGGCAAGTTAACTCAAGTAGAAATCTAAGAAACAGTAACTCAATTGATCCAACTGTTAAATATTTGGTTTCAGTGCCATACACTTGAATTAGTCAAAAGTCACTATTAGTGACGTATGTCTTGTGTATGCGTGTGTGTGTGTGGGCGCGTTGATGACGGTACACAAAATGTATTATTTACAGTTTTACTGACAGGAGTTTTAGAAAACATGTTCAGCGTAAAACAGTCTTGTATGTTCGATAAAGAACTTAAATACAGTAATTGTTAAGGATTAAAATTAAGTTGTAAATGTAAATTATACTTTAATAAAGGTCACTTTTTTTCATTAAATGAATAAGGAAATAGATGAACATGCTAAGGGTATAGCTTGCAGTAAACATTGAGGACTTTGAAGATAATCACAATCACAGCAAGATTCGAATGATCTTGATCAAAGATAGCATTCTTTTGATTAACTACAATCGTCTAGCTGAATAATACATAGTGAAAATAGTTGATTAATATCACAGTTCAATAAACATGATCGTCAATGTCAGTATATACTGTTACATTGTAAAATCATTATGTATTTCAACTGTTAATGAAATGATAACGATGTTTAGATAATATCCTAACTGAAAAGCTATAGATTATCTTTACAAATTTAAATACTACATTGAATACCATTCGATGGTTGGTTCAAACATAGAAGTGTACTTTAAGTTTCTGTTGGACAAAATCTTCATTGCAAACTGATACCAGTTAACCTGAAGTCAAGATTTAATACTTCTGGTCAAACTTTAATTGGATAGGTTGTATTTTGAAATTAGAAAAAACAATGAATGTGTCGAAATACTTATGGATTTCATTATAAAGTTGATTGTTTACATTTTTATTTTATTTTGAACTTGAACCGATGCATATATGTGACTGACAAGCAACTAAACCAAATGAGCTCGCAATTACATCCCCAGAAAGTTCAAGTGTTTCATACGCACCTTCATATATATCGCGTATCAACAATATCAACATTGCGGTGGTCACCAGAATCCGCCATTTTCAGAAGCTCATTGAAAGTAAACTTTCCTTTAGATAACAGCGTTCATAGACCCCAAAAAGTATCACCTCCAATAGACATTCCACCAACCCTTTGGTAAAACGTGGGACTTTCAACTTTCATGAAACGAACGGCAGATTTAACATTGACCAAAATGAAAGGGAACGTACTCACCAAGCAATTTGGAACAAAGACGTGAGCTCGAGTGTCATGTTTGTCATCATAAAATAACTCATCTGGGATTTTTCTAAACGTAATGACACATCCTCTTACAAGACAATCCATTTCATTTTCTTTATTTAATTCAACTCTCAACTTCGGGCAAATTAGTTCACGATAGCGATAAGCACCCCCACCAGTCGTCTTGATCTTACTAATTGTCTTTTTGGATAAAGTACCTTGATGTGTAATGTTAAAAAGAATGAAATCCAAACATTCTTCTATGTTGTTAGTTTCAAATCTCATGAAACATAGCTTTTGTCCTTCATCTTCTTGTTCTGCGTACTCATGAAAATCAAAAGGTATTTCATTTTCACTGAGAGTTTTACGACATTGCTGGGGTATAGAAGGTCTATACCGGAAGACGTGTTTGTATACTAATTTCGCAAATGAATTACCGATGTCTAAAGCGAATATATTTTCATGAACATCCTGATCAAACAATGAGTCAAAAACTTTTGAAATATCGACCGCTGAAGTATATGACATGGCAAATCTTTTAAGAAATGAATCATACAACAAATCACCAGAGTGAAACCGTGATGGCTGATTGACTGACTGACTGAGTTCGAATAAAACAAGTAAACAAACAAAATACACATTTACGGAACTCATTCAATATTTGTTTATATCATTTGATATTATTACTATTATTGTTTATTTGTAATTAAAAGAAAAATAAATCAGAATATTGGATTTGAATCTTGGTGTATGAGTATCAACAATACAGTCCAGATAGATCCAATTGACAATTCATCAATGCAGGATGAAATGATCATCTTTAACTGAACAACAACAACAATAGTTAATCTGTCTGTTTTGTATGGAAAATTACGATAAAATGGCTATATAGAGGTAATCTACGAAGAATGTACATATTTTGAATATGACTGATTAAAATTCAATTCTTGATATTAACTATGGGATACTTTGAATTTTTTCCGGTAATGATATAAATATTATGCACGTAACAAACTTACTTACTCCCAATCGAGCACAGGTCGCCGATCAGTATTCTGCAACCCACTCTGCCCTATTCATTCCTTTCTAGTTCTGTCCAATTTTTGTTCATTTTCTGCATATCTGTCCCATTTCTCGGCGTAATGTGTTATTTGGTCTTCCTCTCCTTCTTTGGCCTCCAGGATTCCATGTGGAGGTTTGCCTTGTAACGTAGTTGGATGCTTTCCTTAATGTGTGTCCTATCCACTTCGAGTACATCTTCCTTATTTTTTTTCCTCAACCAGAATCCGGTTTGTTCTATTACACAGTAGATTGTTGCTGATAGTATCCGGTCAAAGGATCCGAAGTATTTTGCACAGACAACTCTTAATAAACACTTCAATGTTCTAGATGATGGTTTTCGCATTTCTCCAAGTTTCCACCCCATACAGTAGAACATTTTTGGCATTTGTATTGAAAATTCTGACTTTGGTGTTGGTTGGGTTGTGTTGTTTCAAGTTCCATATGTTCTTCGGCTGTAGATATACTACTCTTTCTTTGCCGATTTGCGCCTTCACATTTGTATCAGATCCACCATGTTCATTAATGATACTGCCCCGTTATGTAAAAGATTTTACATCTTGCAAATCTTCTCTGTGAAGTATGATTCGATTGGTGTATTCTGTATTGTATTGAAGAATCTTGTTTTTCCCTTTGTGTATGTTGATATCTACGGCTGTTGAGAATGCTGCTACACTGATCGTCTTCTCTTGTATTTGTTATTTCTAGTGTGCAATAGAAAAGTCAGATCATCTGTGAAGTCTAAGTCGTTTAGTTGCATCCTAGCTGTCCACTATCGCCCATGCTTCCCCCCCCAGATATTGACGTCTTCAATCGATCAACGGGTTAAAGAGAATGAGTAAGAGTAATTAACCTTACTTGTAACAAAAAAACAATTACTTATCTAAACTCATTAATTCAATGAATAAGTTTTTAATATTTGAAATGAATAGTTCTAACATTGAATTTCACTATCAAGATTAATATTATCATAATGAAGTATTCACTTGATGAATCTTAAATGAAAGACGAAACATACATTCTATAATCTCTTTTATAGATATAATCTATTTATTGTATAAACATTCTAAAACAAAAACAAAACAATAACATGAATTTTATTAATTCAATAATAGAAATGAATCATACATTTAGTGAATTCATTTGTTCAAGTTATAATTAATGTAAACATGTCTTCACTTTATATTCATTTATGTTATTGACTAATAGTATTATATACAATTGATTGATTAACCAATATCATGTTTGTTTAGTCTTTTATGGATTGATTGACTTTTGATAAACGATCTAATAATATAGCTGATTATAAAAAAGTAATTCAACATAATAGACATGATAATCTAATTTTTTTTCTGGTTAGCGTTTTTTTTAGCGAGTTAGTTTTCTACGGGATGGGGTCGCTAACCCCATGCCCAACCCTCCTCCTTTATCCGGGCTTGGAACCGGCAGTAGCCCCCGGAAAGGGGATCCAGGCGGAGTTAGACATGATAATCAGTGAATGGTTTTTGTGGGTAGTATAATAAATTCAATGGTTAAGATGATGAATGAATTAAAACTAGACCAGCATAGAAAATTTGAAAGCAATAAATGAACGTTTCATTCTATTATGGGACTTTTCAGAAGTGCACATTCACGACCTTGTCTAGTTGGTTAAGTGCTCTCATGTGAGACTGATAGGTCCTGAGTTCAAATCTTGCGAGGAATCCCATAATAGGACGAAACAGTCGTCCAATGCTTTTAGATTTTCCATGGTTGTCTAATTTCAATTCATTCATGATATCAACTATTGAAAATAATAGACATAGTTTTAATAGTTTAAATGTTTGAAAAAGGATTTTTAAGAAACCCTGCTTGACTGTCACTTGTCAACAAGATATACTTGAACTAATGCTCATGATTGGATTCAAACACACACCGATCAACTACACTGAGGTATCCCGGTTTGTGTGTAGTCTCTTTTGAAAATGAGGTTTTTACAATTGTCTAACCATTGAACATTGATGAATGTTATGTTTGTCTTATATTTTAATAATGATCATATTACACATGATTTAAAATTACCATCAGTTTAGGAGTTTAGCAAACTCTTTATTGATGACCACATGGATATAAAACTAAGAATTAAGTTTACCTTTTATAATTTTATTGATTATTTAATGTATATTAAATGAGTAAATAGAATTTGCAGTACGTGTTTTTTTTATTGTACATGATTTTTCTTTACTAAATTTTGGAGAGATCTAATGTATTCCTTGAAGAAGTTCAGAGAGGCTCTGAAAACTCTGGCAAAAATCTTATGCAATCAGCGTTGAATAGAAGTTTCTTAGAAACATCTAGAATGTGAAAAGTCATGTGCCACATTTCCGATTGGATGATTAACTATCCTGATGTTATGTTTAGTTAGTTTCAAGAATCTCTCAGAAGCCCAAGGCTATCCGGAATATTATAAACACTCTTTATTTTTTGTACATAAACTAATCTTAGAATAAAGCGTTCTATTCACACTTCTCGCCTTTTCTCGCCTGTTCAAATCGTCGTGTAGATTTAGTCTGGTTTTATTAGGTTTGTTTGGACACATAAATACTGGTAGAAGGGGGCACCAGACACATATGAGCCACACAAATGTCATTTGATTTGTGTGATGGTTATGATACTACCCAGGTGCCCGAACCGAAACAGGTTGTTTTCTTAGGGGGGCCACACCCTAAGCCTTCGACCTAAAGGTCTGATCCACAAGGCAATAGAGCGACGTAAGGAGATACAGTTCCATGGTATCCGGTGACCAACGATTGAATCATATGCCATTTGTTCATCAGAATACTGGAGGCCATATCCGCAATTGGCTTGGAATTATGGTATTCCAACTCCTCTAGGTGAACTCTCCGTGTCCACTGACATTCGCTTTTCGACCTCTCAATTTCGCAAACAACAACAGTAATGCTACGAGAAGGCAGTGAGTAGGACTTCACTGGCAGAGCCTATATACTCATGGCCATGTGAGAGTATTTCGAGAGAGAGAGAGAGGACTGTCTCCACGCTCGGCCGTACCAGGGTATTTAGGGGCGGTTTTATTAGAAGAACTTAAGAAACTAAAATCTTTTAGTATTAAATGTATTAAAGGTAATATATCCATTAGACTAGTTAAAATGTCATTAGTATAAAGGATAATCTAACGTCAATATATGTCGTTCTATTATATATTAAATCTGATCTCTTGAATGATAATGTCAACATTCCATTACAGAAATATAAACACATTACTTCATTTCTTGATGTCATACCTTAAGTAATGCAAAACAGGAATGCAAATACAGAGAGTAATAGTAATAACAACAAGAATGAAAGAACAATGAAGTGTTCGTACGAGATAATTCATGGATAATGTACAAATGAATTATTTAATATATAATGTTTATCTTTTACAAAGATAGTGTGTAATTTTATAATGAAAATTAAATGGATTGTCCTCATCTAAGTTTTCTATCACAACAGTACTAGTAGTAGTAGTAGTAGTAGTAGTAGTAGTAGTGTGATGTGCGCTGCTTATATACACATAAGTAATATATAACGATAGTCAGGAATGGAATATATTTCAGTAGAAGATCAAGAAGGAAAGAACTAGAATGGAAAGTAAATTGTAAAGAAAATGTAGAAACAATAAAATCTGAGAAGGTGAATTGATATTTACAAAACAAACAGTCAAATTTGAGACAATCGATTGATATTTGGCAAATTAACTATTTAATGTATGAATCACTTGGTATTATTTTACTTGAATCTTTCCATTGATGTTTAGGACTGAAATTGATCAGTCTCTTATTGACATATGTGCATACTATGCGTATTGCCTCGATATTGTACAGAGTGTCCCAGAGTGAACATCAACTCTAAGATACAGGTACATCCAGCTGACGAGTCCCAAATAGGACGAAATTTCGCGCGTTCTGGATTCCATTGCTAGCCACTATCTATCTTTATTTAACGTATGGTTCTCAAATTTTATTAAGATATTCTATAATTTCGTATTCAAATACATTCGATTGTCCTCACTTATGTTCTTGTTCACTACAGTAGTACCGATAGTAGTAGTAGTAGTAGTAGTAGTAGTAGTATTCATAGTTCTTCTTGTTGTTGTCATGGTAATTAATCAATCAATCAATTAATCAATACTTCTTCGCATACAAACATTTCACATATACAAATCAACTTACAATCATTGATACTATCATTTCCGGACATAAAAACAAAAAAAATGTAAAAAAAAATTATTGTTGATTGATAATTTTAATTGTTCTTTATAATTATAGTTTTTCTCTTTATAAATATTTATTATTGATTAATTTTTTTATTATTACTTCTTTTTGTTTATATCAATCAAGGTTATATAAATTCATATTAAAAATCAATAAATCGTTATTTTTAAATATTTATATATAAAATTATATTATCAATAATTGAGATCATGATTTAATTGAAGATAGATTACTATGGAGAACCTGGAGGTACTGGACAGCTGTTTCGTCCTATTGTGGGACTCGTCAGCCGTGCAGACCCACGATCCCACCCCGCGAGATTCTAACCCAGGACCTATCAGTCTTGCGCGCGAGTGCTTAATCATTAGACCATTCAGCCGACCAGCATCAAACAGTGTTAATGTCTAACTTCAACTAATTCATAAAATTGAGCGAAATATCCACCATTGTCATTAGTGAGTTGCTATCTCATAACAGTCCTGGTTGAACACCACTGGTCACTGCTTTTCACTAGAAATCCAGGTAATACTTCTTAAAACCAGTCACTATTAAACATATGTTGATCAATATCAGAAGGTGTTTTTGTGGATATTATAGTAACTTCAGTAGTTAAGATCATGATTCGATTGAAACTAGACCATCACTGGACAGACGTTTCGTGCTATTGTGGGACTTCTCAACAGTGCACAAATTCACAACATTAACACCGTTGGATGCCGGCCCAGTGGTCTAGTGGCTAAGCGCTCGCACGCGAGACTGGTAGAATTATATTAGTTTATCAATAATTTAATCAAGCAATCAAGTGTAATGGTAGAATTAGTGTAAATGTGTATTGATTTAGTTTGTCACACACACACACATACACTACATGATCACAACGGGAAGAAACTCTAACAAGATGTTTAATAAAGAAATTAAACTAACGATTCATTTTCCATATGAATATTATTTAAGCAATTTACACTTTGTAATTAAATACCTTATCAACTAATGAAAAATCTTGATTTCGTCTGTTCATGTATGCACACTGATGAGGAGTTCCATACTAGGACGAAATGGTCATCCAGTGCTTCCAAGTTTTCCATAGTGGTCTAGCTTTAGTTGACTAATGAATTTAACTATCAAATTACTAAAATATTCACAAAAACCCTTTCCTGATCATTGTTTATACTAAGTCGACATGATACTAACTTTATTTTGAAGCAAATTTGAACTAGAATAATGTTTATTCAGCTGTTGTCTATTTGTATAAATTCCGCGTTGAACTATTTAAAATCATTTTTAAACATTTGAAATAACCATTAGTTCTCTATGTGATTTCATCCACTATTAATTTACTTATTCGAATTAGTAAGTTACTTGAATGAAATCAAGAGTATTTTACTGAAGATTTCTCGAGATATCTAAACTATTAGTCTCATTTGTGTCTTACAAATTTGATAATTCGCCTTTTTGAAATAATTTAAACGTTTCCATACTGCTACGGGACTTATATACTATGTTACATATCGAGAGTATCCTTACCCTTAGATAACACAATGTATCAGTAAAACATGAACAATCAATCTTTTTTTTATATATTATCACCACTAAATTAACTACTTCTAGGAATTCGGTGTTCATCTTGTTATGCTAATGAGGTATGGCAACATGAACCGATGCCTGTTCCTGCGTTGTAGCTGACTGACTTTTTTATAGAATGTACCTGATCTATATTCCATTTTAATTTGCTAATTGTTATATAGTAATATATGCAAAGTTATAGTAAATATTCTTCAGATTTACGTGACTTTTAGTATCATGCAACCTTTATTCCATGTGTAGAAATGATTAAAAATCTTGACATGTGAATAAATATTGTATATGCTTCTATGCTAAAACTTTTTTGATTATTATTGCAAGCAATTTTATTGATATGAGAATACATTTATTTGCTTAGTTGATTAGGATTTCTGATGGAATCCCTTATCCATATGAACTCTTAGATGGTGGTTGGAGGAAATCAATAAGAAACCCTGGACCCGTGTTTAGTGCTACTTGGCACCCATCAAAAAGGTGTACCTATAATCTTGAAGGAACTGGTGCTTCCTGACGGATTCGACCCCGTTTCACCCAGTTTCACAGTCAGAGACGTTACCACTAGGCTATCATGGCCTCGACCGACCTTCTGTAGGACTGAGATATAATCATAATTGATTGATCACTGGTTGGTGATCAATTTCATATGTGTTAAGTCCCTCTAAGTGCAGATCGCATGCTATCGACCTTGCTAACGAGTACTAAATACCACGAAACTTAGGTTCAGAGTTTCCTGTTGACTACTTCCAGCCACCATCTTATCTCAACATAGTGCACTCAATATCGAGTCACCTAGACTAGTGGCCACATTGCAACTTGATCGACAGCATTCGATCTACACTAAGAAGAACTTGACACACATGAAATTGACCACCACCCAGTAATCAATCAATTGTTATTTATTTATTTATTTTAACAAATAGATATTGGTACAAGGAGGCACCAAATACATATACGCCACACAGATATCAATTGATATGTGTGAGCGCTGTGATACTACCTGGGTGCCCAAACCGAAGCAGGTGGTTTACTTAGAGGGCCACACCCCGAGCCTTCGGCCTAAAGATCTGATCCACAAGGCAGTGGAGCATCGTAAGGTGATACAGTCCCATGTTATCCCGTGACCAACGATTGGTTCATACGCCATTTGTTCCTGCAGGATACTGGAGCTCACGTGCACCATTGATTTGGGTTCCGGTTATAGCGCCGGACATTCGCTTTTCGTCCTCTCATTTTTGTAAAACAACACCTGTGCCACGAGAAGGCACTGAGTAGGACTTTCCTGGCCTAGGCTGTATACGCGTGGCCATGTGAGAACATTTCAAGAGGAGGAGCGGACTCCCCCCACTCTCGGCCATACCAGGGCATTTGGGGGCGATCAATCAATTGTGATTCCATATTAACTCTAACCAGAAGAAATAATTCAACTAACATTAATCTATCATAAGTACTACTTATAATTTCGTAAAAACCTTCATAGAATCTCTCCATCTAAATTCATTCACCTTTTTAAATTATCTTCTTTTGTTTTTCATTTCCAATGACACACCATTCCTTCCTTTCTTCATTTTCTCTAAATTTATTTTTCTGTATTTACAATTGTTTTACATGATATAAAATAAAGCAAATTACAATTTGAATGATTTGGCTAATGAATAGTAAACTTTTCTTTAGTTCATTTTTCTTTTTCTTCTTTTTCCGTTTTTTTCTCTCTTTTTTTTTTTGGTGTTGTTATTGGTTAAATATAGAAAAAAATACAAAAAAAAACCCAGTCGTAATGAATTACAATTACATTTTACATATTTATTATCATTTAATGATAATAGTAAAACTACACTTGGTTTTTTTTTCAGTTTATGACTGTTACCATAGTTTCTATAAATGATTTTATGACTTAATTTAAATCATGAATAGAATTTCAAATTTCATTCAATTTGTAAATATGATTGAATTATAAAATGACGCCAATTAAATAAAAAGAATTGATTGATTTGAAGTGACATACCTGGAAGTATTGTTTTAAGACGGTTTCATTGTAGTATTGGACTGCTCAGCAGTACGCAGATGACCTTCGGTCTCGCATGCGAATACTTAACCTCACTTACATGGCCACGCGTAAACAACCACTGACACGGAAGTCCGATTTACTGCAATCTCGTAGTATTACTGTTGTTTACGAGATTGAGAGGACGAATAACGAATTTCTGGCGCTTTAATCGGGTTTGTGGACACGGAGATTTCACCTAGGGGAGTTGAAATACCCTAATTCCAAACCAATTGTGCACGTAGGCTCCAGTGTCTTGATGGAATAAATGGCATATGAATCAATAGTTGGTCACCGATTACCATGGAACTGAATCTCCTTACGATGCACCACTGCCTTGTGGATCATACCTTTAGCTCAAAAGCTCAGGATGTGGCCCTTTAAGAACACCAACTGTTTTGGTTTATGCACCCGAGCAGTTTCACAGTACACACACAAATCAAGTGACTTGTGACAACAATAAAACTGCGCTTATTTTTTTTTGTTATCGAAATAGAAAACTGAGACTTTAGTTTAATTTTCTTAGTTTATGACTGTTACCATAACTTTTATAAATGATTTTATGTCTTAATTATATCATTTATAGAATTTCAAATTTCATTCAATTTGTAGATATGATTGAATTATAAAATGACGCCAGTTAGAAAAAAAAAGAATTGATTGATTTGCAGAGACATACCTTGTGTAAATTTAAAATATCTAATAGTTAAATGCATGAGTTAATGTAAGCCAAACCAATATTGAAAACCTGGAAGCATTGTTTTAAGACCGTTTCCTCCTAGTACGGGACTACTCAGCAGTGTTCAGCAACAACCCTACATGTGGAGCTCCAAACCAGAACCTTTGGTCTAGCACGCGAATACTTAAACTCTCACAAGGCCATGCGTATATAGCCTCTGCCAGGGAAGTCCTACTCACCGCAATCTCGCGGCACTGCTGTTGTTGTTTACGAAATTGAGAGGACGAGAAGCGTACGTCCGGCGTTTTAAAAGGTTCAGTGGACACGAAGAGTTCACCCGGGTGAGTTGGAATGCCTTAATTTCAAACCAATGGTGCACATGTGCTCTAGTATGCTGAGGGAACAAATGGTATATACATCAATCGTTGGTCACCGGCTATCATGAGACTGTATCTCTTGACATTTCTTCATTGCCTTGTGAATAATACCTTTAAGTTGAAGGTCCCGTTTGTGTCCCTCTTTAAGAATCACCTGCTTCAGTTTGGGCACCCAAACAGTATTATAACCCACACACAAATTAAGTGATTCTTTTAGCGCATATGTATTAGACTACACAGTTTTAAATTGAATACTTTCAATACCCTTAATGTTTACAATAATTTCAATTGTTAAGATCATGAGTCGATTAAAGCTAGACCATCATGGAAAACTTGGAAGAACTGGAAAACCATTTCGTCCTATTGTGAAACTCCTCAACAGTGCGCATCCACGATCCCACCTCGCAGGATTCTAACCCAGGACCTACTGGTCTCGTGCTCGATCATTTAACCACTAGACCACTGAGCCGATCGACATCCAACAGTGTTAATGTCTAACTTCAACTAATCCACAAAATTAAGTTGACAATAATCATTAGTTTTATATAAATTCTATTTCATTTCTATACATAGTTACTGAAAATAAACATCAAATAGAATAATGATATTATTAATTATTTTTCAATTTATACCCTAGATCGATAATCTTCATTTTAACATATAAAACAAAAACAAAAAAAAAAAAGAAATGCCAAAAAAAAGGAAAACAAACAAACAAAACAACAATAATTCAATAAAAAATCTTTGAAAAAAAAACAAAGAAATAAACAAAAAAAGAAAAACAAACAAAAAGAAACATGTAAATAAAAAGAAATTATTGAATGAAAAATAAAACAAGTTAAAACAGGTTTTATTTTATAAATCAATAAATACGTTTGGTTTTTATTATCATTTAGCATATATGTGAGTTCAGATTTATATTCAGTCAATATTAAGAATAGGAATCCCATACTAGAACGAAACGGCCGTCCAGTGCTTCCAGGTTTCCAACGGTGGTCTAACATCAGTCGATTCATGATCTCAATCAAAAGCTTAATAATCTCCACAACCTCAATAATGATAATATTAAGAATAATCAGTCAGTGAATCAGTCAGTTAGTAACAACGTAGAACTTCGTACGTACGTACGTACGTACGTCAGTTCGAGTTACTATACTACATTAGCACACAGATACAATTATCAATTCAAATCCTATTATGGTAGACATAGTAAAAGTATAAGCAATAATTAGAAAGATTAAGGTTTGATAATGTTATTCAAGGAGTATAATCCAGTGAAATAAATTTGGAAAGAGAAAAGTAAAACAGAGACATGAAGCATTCAGAAGATATTAAGAGTAACATTCTGAAAAAGAAGTTTTCCTAGAGATTATTACCGAATATAATATTATGCAAATCATACCTATGAGGTAGCCTGTTTGAATATTTTGGTTACTTGTTCCTATCATCTAAATATTTCAACAAGTTATCTGTTGTCGTTGTTTTTTTTTTTTTAATTGTGTTCAACACACCATTATGCCTATCAATCTTAGAACTTATTCAGGTGCGTTTATGAAAAATTTACGACATTTTGTTGTACAACTTACAAAAGACCCCAATCAGAGACATCGTGGTTACTGGCAATATGCATTGAAAAGAATATACATTATTCAAATATTAATTCCTGAACTGCTAACATCTGATTGGTATTCAATCAATATTTATCACAAGGATCGATCAAGAAATAAGGAAAGGAAACTTTTGATAGAGTTTTGTTCTCTAAGCTGAATGGTTTGGTCGTGGAGCTTTTATCGTTCTTCTGAACGACATCATCATCAACACAAACTTCAGATAGAAGTAAAGTATTCGAAATTCTCCACGTGTGGTTCACAGCTTATCCTGTAGGCTTAGATGTTGATTGGTTCTTGTTGACCTTAAACTTGTCATTGTTTACTTCTTCACCATCTCAAAGGGAACTGGTTGAGATACTTTGTTGAAATCATGAGTCGATTGAAGCTAAACCTGGAAGCACTGGACGGCCGTTTCGTCTTGAGTTTGAATCTTGCGTGGGGCGGGATCGTGGATGTGCACTGCTGAGCACTCCCACACTAGGACGAAACGGCCGTCAAACATTGCTTCCAGGTTTTCCATAGTGGTCTAGCTTCAATCGATTCATGATTTCAACTATTGAAATTTCTAAAATTTCCACAAAATTTCTTACTGAAATACTTTGAGCTGAGAATTCTATATTGTACCAGAAATATAATAATGAATATAGCCACTAATAATAATGATAATAAACTTGTCACATATTAGTAATATGTTTATTCTTCTTCCAAAAACATATCAGGTCACTCAACAAAGACTATTTACTAGTGACTCATTTGCAAGGTCAAATCGAGGAGATAAGGTCATGTGTGTGTAAATACTAACCAATCATATTAATTGAAATTGTAAGGTCAAGTAAAAAGGTTGCTCTACTATAGAAATTATTAAATTTATCTATTCTAAAAGCGAACAAGTGAATGAAATAAGATAATCAAACATTTAATTAGTCTAAATAGTTATGTGCAAATTTCAGTAATCATTTGAAAAAAAGTGGTTTGTTAAAAATGAAGTTGATGGAGTTTTTATTCTCTGAGCTGAATAGTTTGGTCATGGAGATCTTAAGTAGATTTATGTTAGACCACCATCACTGAAAACCTGGAAGCACTGGATGGTCGTTTCGTCCTATTGTGGGACTCCTCAGCAGTGCGCATCCACGATTCCGCTCGCGGGATTTCAACCCAGGGCCTTCGGTCTCGCGCGCGAATGCTTATCCACTAGACCACTGAGCCGGCATCCAACAGTGTTAATGTCTGACCTCGACCTCAACCATCTTCCATTGTATTGAGATAGATACCAGTCTCTACCCGACAAGGATTAGCTCCACTGGTAACGGCTTCTTACCAGAACTCCGAGAATTCTCTCATGAAGCTAGTCACTACTGAGCACCTGGTAATTATCTGTGTGGGGTTGTAGAAATTATTAACTTATTGATTAAGATCTCGAACCGATCGATGTTAAGTTAGGCGTTGGCGTGCGAGACCGAAGGCCCTGGGTTGAAATCCCGCGAGTGGAATCGTGGATACGCACTGCTGAGGAGTCCCACAACAGCACGAAACGACCTTCCAGTGCTTCCAGGTTTTTTCAGTGATAGTGGTCTAATATCAATCGATTCAAGATCTCAATCATTAACTTGATAAACTCCACAACCCTATACTGATAAAGAAATTATTATTTAATTTGCCTAATTGATCGTATCATTTATTATTGACTGTGCAAATATGTAAAATGTACATGTTGAAATAGTAATACAAAATCATGATCACATATTTATGTACAAACATTATAATGAAGTTATTTTAAATGATGAACCATTACTATAAGTTTGTAACTATAGTAGATGTGAAATATTTTTCAAGTGAATTTTTTTTATACATGTGAATTATTCACCTTACCCTGGAAACTGATCTAGCATTCTATTAACCATATATAAATAAAGTCAGTCAGTCAGTCAGATGAATACCGGATTCATAGAAGTTGTTGATTCAATGATGGTAATATATAAATGAAAGATTGCATATAAGGATATAGTACAGGAAGAGAGAATTAGTTCGTCGAAAGAAAGATATGAAGCGATTTTATTCTCATTGTTTAAGGGTAGACAAAGAGTGTATACATCCACGTCATTGTGATCGATTCTGAGCCATGTCACCCACAGTCTCCAACTACTGGTTATGATAGTCACACAGATCCCAACCAAGTAGTTTGCATCTATCGACATGGCTCAGGCAAGAAGTTAGTGACTTCTTGGGCTGATGCTACGTCTTGGTTTAACCACCCCTAACTTTCTTCCAACCATCCTCAACACTAGTCAGCATTGCACGTCGTGGTAATCAGTATTCATGCATATGCAACACGTGCACCAACCACCTCAGTCGATGAACATTCACAACCTCATCAATTGATTTACTATCATTTCCTAATATCCTGTATTAGTCTAACCTCACTATTACTTACCTGGTGATCCCAGCAGATGCGAGCAATATTTCTAAGACATCTTTGGTCAAATATTAGTAGATTAAGAGTATATTCTACTCTTAATGGCCACGTTTTTCAACCGCAAAGTAGAACAGAACGAACCGCTGCTCATTACACTCGTACCTTAATTGATAGACAGATATCTCGCCTTCGCTATAGGTGACGTAAATTGGCAAAAGACAAACGAGCTTTTCGAATCCGCGCTGAGATTTTGTCAAGCACCAACCAATTAGGGCTAATCAAACTTCTGACCACTTCACTCCCTATCTTTAGTTCAAATGTTGACACTAGCCAGTCCTGGAGCAACAACTTCTATTTAGAGAGGGAGAAACACATCTCAAACATCTTAGTATTATTGCTCAATGCTACCAAAAGAATCAGTATTTTATCAGCGTCTTCATCAAACAACAATACATGATCTGAGTATTCTAAGTCGATAAGTGGATCTCCTGGTATGAGATCAATACCCGAAATTTCAGTAAACGAGAGCGTTATTTCCAACAATAGATCTATCATGAAGTTGAACAAAAATGGAGATAGTGGATAGCCTTGACGGCTATATGCATATTGTTTGGTTTAAATGAATAAAATCTACAACCATGTTATATTTATCAAAAGCTCTACAGATGAAATAGTCTAATTATAATTTATGAGAAGTTGATTGTTTAATTAAACAATATATAAATGTGATATTCACTTAAATTTGTTTTATACAACTGAATTGGAGTCATTTTAAATGTTTCTTTAAATTAACCATACAATGAATTTTGTTTATAACGTATAGTTGGTTTATTATTAGAAGATATCTCTTTAGTTGCTTAGGTATACCTTAATGTTGACCTAATAAATATACTACTGACTGATATAAGTAGTTGGATATTTGAGTTATTGAGAACCAGATCCTTTTAGCTGGATTTTACAAGATAAACTAGATTTCTCAGATAAGAAAAATACTGGAAGATAGTTACTCAGTAATATGAATTGTATGGAGTAAGACATATATTGTTGGATTCCAACTCAATGATCCGGAAGTTAAGCATTGGAGAGCGAGATCGATAGTCTTGGATTCGTGGATGCATACTTCTGTGAAGTTTGCTTCTGGGACGAAACGACCATCCGGTATTTTCATGGTTCCAATGCTTAGATCGGATTATGATTTCAATTAGAATCTCGTTTATTGACTGAAATTAAATGGTATTTCATGAAAATGTATTTAAAAGTTTTGTGTAAAATGTATGAACACTTTATAATAAGACTGTTAGAATAAAATTCATGATCATTTTATGAGATGAAAATTACTCAGTCATTTTTTGTGTGTGAATCTAATGTCTCGGAGATCAAAGACGAATATTCATGAATGTAACCGCATACTAATAACTGTAATATGGACTACGTTTCTTGTCACTTGAAACTTCTAATTTTTAAGCATAGAACTCGATGAAACATATTGAACGATGAACGGACATTTGTTAATTTAAAAGTTTTAACTGACATGGCCCCCGAATGCCCTGGTAAGGGCTAGTGGGGATAGTCCACCCACCCTCTCAAAATGCTCTCACATGGCCACGTGTATATAGCCTATGCCAGGGAAGTCCTACTCACTGCCTTCTCGTGGCGGGGATGTTGTTTACGGAATTCAGAGGACAAAAAGCAAATGTCCTGGTTAGTGGACCCTCTGTGTCCACCTATGGGATTTGGAAAACCCTAATTCCAAACCAATGGTGCACATGGGATCCAGTATCCTGGGGGAGCAAGTGGCGTATGAATCCATTATTGGCCACCGGCTACCATGGGACTGCATTTCCTGACGTTACTCCACTGCCTTGTGTATAAGATCTTTAGGTCGAAGGCTCCAAGTGTGGCCTCCTTTTAAAACCACCTGCTTCGGTTTGGGCACCCGGGCAGTATCAGAGCCCTCACACAAAATCGATGAGATGTTTGTTTGACGCATATGTATCTTGTGCCCCCTTGCACCAGTATTTATGTGTTCAAATAAATAAATAATAAATAAATTTATTAACATGATGTACATTACAGATTGATTTTTGTTAGATGTCCACTGAAAACTAATAAGTCGTAAGCAAGTAATCTATTCGACATAAATCTCATCATAGTTCATCTGTATCATTCCCGACAAAGATGAATTTATGAACTAAATCTTCCAAACTTGTTTGTGTTCAACTAACCGGTTCCACGTATATACTATAAATGACAATATCCGGTAAAATTGATACCCTGAAAAGTTGATAAGTAGAATACTGCCATAGATGCAACACTCTTTGTGCCATTTCAAGATATATATATATTCTATTTACAAAACATTTTTACCCATTATTTGAAGTATGTAATCAAGATCCTTGTTAATCTGAGATGAGGAAAAGGGATTATGATTGATTATCAAATGAAGATTTATTGGAAGAATAAAAGAATAGCCGCCTAGGCATTTTATTGAACGTAGTCCATAGAACTTTCATCTTACTTCACATACTTCACAATTTGTGCGCCAATCAAATGTCATTGAACCCTAGCCAAATCACTTGGCAGTTGAGTCACTGAATATCAAACAGATCATCGATTCCTGTTAAAGCCAAGGACAACTAACGCACATCAGTTAATCGCATGCCATTGGACTGGCCAATGCAGTGATGGTCTCGCTATCTTCTCTGTTCTCATTCTTACTAATATATTTCCGTAATAACGATCTTTGGGTTGTACGGTTTTCAAAGCATCCATAGTACCTTGATACGATGAAGAGGTAATTCATGTTAGGTGCTGACTGCAAGGTGTGATTTCGACATTAGCTGTTGGTCACACCACTCCCCTCTACCTCGAGTAAGCTCCCCAATCATTCGACATAAATCATCGATGCTAATGATCTACAAATTTAAGTCTAAGAATGAATGTGAGCAGCACTTTAAGTGACCTGGGAAATTTCTGTCTGTTATTAAACAATCGGAAGGGAGATGATAAGAATCAATTTGACAGAATATTAATGAAACCATAACGTATTTATCTAGATTATACAAGCATATCGAATTTGTAAGTCTAGTGTCTTAAACTGGAAGTAATTCAGTTGAAGAAATTCATCCGTATGATTACAAATTATTTAAAATTGTGAACCCTTATAAAGTCCATGTTAGTTATGGTAGGTCCTCTTTCGAATAGTTATTTCATCTCTTAGTTCAAGCCTTGTCATAACGCTCATAAATAATGAAGTTTTTATCATGATTACTGAGCATGTAAACATTCAGTATTGAAACCACTGGACTATATTACCTTTGGATTATTTATCATCCAAATTATAGAAAGAGCTTGTTTTATCTCTCACTTTTACTCTCCATAATTCTGATACTTCTGTAATTACCAGTAAATTACTAGTACACTTACTTACACCCGTTACTTCTTGTAGAGGAGTATAGGTCACCCACAACCACTCTCCATACAACCCTGTCCTGGGAAATTTTTCCAAGTTCTTTCCAGTTGTTATACATGCTTTTCATATCTGCTTTCATTTCCCTATGTAATATATTCTTTGGCCTTGCTCTTTTACGCTTCCATTCAGGATTCCAAGTTAAGGCTTATCTTGTGATACAGTTTGGTGATTTCCTCAATCCATATACCATAAAATTCCAACGTCTTTTTCTAATTTCCTCTTCAGCTGAAAGCCGGTTTATTCTCAGCCACATAATGATGTTGTTGACATCTATTTATAAATACTTGTACCTTCTTGATGGTGGTTGTAGTAGTTCTCCATGTTTCAGCTCCATAGAGTAGAACTGTTTTGACGTTCATATTGAAGATTCTGACTTTGATATTAGTTGACAGACAGTTATTTTGAGTTCCATATATTCTTCAATTGTAGGAATGCTGCCCTTGCTTGGCCAATCCTCTCCTTTACGTTCGTATCTGATCCCTTTTATTCATCGATGATACTCATACACCCTAATGAAAAATGCTAATTCACATGAAATCCAATTTCATGATATACTTCTAATCACCTCAAATCATTTATCAACAAGTTCTATTGTAATTCATATTTCGTATTTTATTTCTAGAAAAATTTATGAGGAGTCCCACAATAGGACGAAACGGCCATCCAGTGCTTCCAGGATTTCCATGGTGTTCTAGCTTCTAGCTTGACGGATGATCTCAACCATTGAAATTACTATAATATCCGCAAAACTTACTTACTTACTTTCGCCTGTTACTCCGCGTGAAGGAGCATAGGCCGCTCACCATGACTCTCCATACAACCCTGTCCTGGGCAATCCTTTCAAGCTCTTTCCAGTTCTTATTCATCCTTTCATATCCACTTCTATTTCCCGACGTAATGTGTTCTTTGAGTATCTTGCGTAGACAGCTATTGATAAATACTTGTACCTTCTTGATGATGGTTGTTGTAGTTCTCCAAGTTTCAGCTCCGTACAGTAGAACTGCCTTGACGTTGGCATTGAAGATTCTGACTTTGATGTTGGTTGAAAGTTGTTTTGAGTTCTATATGTTTTTTAATTGAAGGAATGCTGTCCTTGCTTTGCCAATCCTCGCCTTGACGTCTGCATCTGAACCTCCTTGTTTATCGACGATGCTTCCCAGGTATGTGAAGGATTCCACATCTTCCAGAGTTTCGCCATCAAGAGTGATTGGATTGCTGTTCTCCGTGTTGTATTTGAGGACCTTGGTTTTCCCTTTGTGTATTTTGAGGCCTACTGATGCAGAGACTGCTGCTATGTTGGCTGTCTTTATCTGCATTTGTTCGTGTGTATGCGATAGGAGGGCTAGGTCATCTGCGAAATCTAAATCGTCTAATTGGTTCTGAGCTTTCCGTTGTATGTATATCCTCAAAACGATTTCTGATATTAAATTTTTATCAGTTCAGATAGCTGAAATGAATGAAATAACTTAAAGATTATTCAACTACTTATATTCATTAAGTAGTATAAAAACATTATGATATTGGTTTTTTCAATGTATACATTGTAAACTGATTACATTTTGTATTTTATATACTTTACTTTTTCTATAACAATTATACAAAACTTTGTATATGGAGGGGGTGGGGGTAAAATGTTTAATTAATTTGATAAGCGATTGAATTTTACGAAAAAAAAACAACAGAACATTTCAATATCATGATGATAAGTATGAACAGGTAATAATTTACTGGGAAATATATTCATATATATGGATTCCTACAATGTAAGTGTGTAGTTGGATACCAATGTATTATCATAGGAACTAAATATTATTATTCTGACGTATTATTCTTACCATGTATTTGTAGATAAATAGACACCCAGATACTAATGAATGTTATTCTCTCAACTATCATGATATTATTTTCGTCTTAAACTATGAATCTTTAGAAACTTTAAAAATTGACGTAATAATAGTCTGATGATTGTCTATAAATTAGGATATATGTTAGTGATAACATTATTCATTTATAGGAACAATAAAGGGGGCGGATTGACATACATATAGCATACTATTCTCTTTGAACTTATCACACAACAATAGCATCATACACTTTCTCATTGCCCTTGACAGATCAGGCAACAAGAAAGTTATGAGAACACCATCAGGGTATACAACAGGCTAGGTACCCCGGTCAAGAAAATAATAACCACTGAAATTTAGGGTATATGTCACTAAGTCTGGGTACATGCAGTTCAGTACGAAGCCATGTGCCTGCTATATTCTACCGCTGAAGTCTAAGGTAAATACCACTAAGCTTAGTGGTATTTATCCTGTCGTAGGCCATGATGGTGTTCTCATAACTTTCGGGTTCCCTGATCTGCCAAAGGCGATGGGACAATGCATGATGCTATTGTTGTGTGCTAGGTTCAACATAATTGTATGTTATATGTATGTAAATCCGCCCGCTTTATTGTTCCTATTGTTCATTTATCGATTGTGTTATTATTATCACCTTGTAGTATATTAAATATGAAAATGATTTGTGATACAAAGTGCATGTTAGATTGATAGTGTTATATCTAGAAGGTTTGTTTCTTGATATTCCGCGTATAACTGAACACTAGAACGCCAAAACCCTTCCAAGTCGCAAGGAAAAGACAGAGGATGGAATATCTTTGGCTCCTTCTGAGCCTCTTACAGCTTCCTCGAGTTCACCCATGGTCTCTTGTCACAGATAGGTAATGATAATTATCAAGAGATCCTATGCCTACTTTTAAAGATGATTTATATTTGTCAGTATATTATGTCTGAAGTTCCTAAGGAACGGATGGTTCCTCTGTCCAAATACAAATATGAGTCAGTTAATCTCAGAGACAGAGATGATACCAAATAATTGCAAGCAACACGGAACCTGAAGTTTATTTCAACTTGTCATATACATGTCAACTTAGTCAGATCAGACTATCAAGATAAATCTCAGAACATTGGACGCAGGAGTAGAGATAGTCTAGAAGATAAGTCATAGACAAGAAGAAAGAATGAATAGGTGACACAAAAAAATGAAATAATAAAAATCGAAATGTCAAGAAAAATAAAGAGTGAATGAATTTACTCCGGTTTGACTATCTGGAACCATTGGTTAAGATAACCACAAAAATTTTAACTAGGTAGTCGATGCTTGTAAATGGAGCTCAGATAAACAGATAATGACTCTATGAACTGCTCTAATATCTTGATATAGAGACATTATTACTATCCATATATGAATTCTGTGGACAAGTCATTGTAGTACATTCGAGTATAACGAATAAAGAAATCAATAAAACAGTGCAAATTAGAGCTTGAAATATAATCTGTGTCTAACGAATGAAGTGCCAATATTCAGTTTGAACGCAGAACTAACAAACCAAAATTTATTTGATTATACCAGACCAAGTTCTTCTGTATAGTGTACAAAGAGTTTATGAGTTACTCGTATTAAATAATATCAAAACAGATCATTTATGCTCAATGTAAACGGTTCTAATCTAAGAAAGAGAACAAATTATATCAAAAATACAAAATATCTCAAACAGTAAAACCTGTCAAGGGTTTCTCTAATACAAATTAGCGTGCTGAGAATCAATAAAAATGTTTCCAGCAAGATGGGATCAGATATCTATCTGTAGGAATTACAGTAATCTATTCAAGTAGACAGTCAATGGTTAACAGTTACACATTGAACCACTCTGTGACCATGAGCTTAATCAAACACTACCTTATTGTCAATAACTTGACAACATGTAACAGGAAATTAAGAAACAAAAGATAAGTCTTAGACGAGGAAGACTGAAGTACACAATATGTGGTTAAAAGAGATCAGAATAAAGTTTAAACTACACAACAGAGAAAAGAAATAAATAAATGATAGTATTGTCCAACGAAATACTGTGTAGGGATTTTCAACGTTTTCTTTCTATTACAATCTGTAATAAGAATTATGCTCTTATATATATATATATAGTACTTATCAATTAAATGAATGGACAACTACTCATGAATGCTAGATACTTCATATATCAGTATTGGGGTTGTGGAGATTATTAAGCTTTTGATTGAGATCATGAATCGACTGATGTTAGACCACCGTTGGAAACCTGGAAGCACTGGACGGCCGTTTCGTCCTAGTATGGGACTCCTCAGCAATGCGAGCGGGATCGTGGATGCGCACTGCTGAGGAGTCCCATATTAGCACGAAACGGCCGTCCAGTACTTCATATATATTGACCAATGAAAAAAAGGATAAATAACTTCACCCCATTGTAGAACAGGGATGAGATTACAGCAACCATAATTAATTCTTAACCAGTTCATAAATGTGTAAACACATTAGATACATTTAGTAAGTCAAGAGACCCTAGATTCCTTCTAGTTTCAACTAAGTATTCAAGGAAAAGACAAATGATTAATGATTAAAAGTTAAGAATTCCACAAGGAATTTGCATCAGTTATAATTCAGAAATAATTTGTAGCTATAATCTTACCAAGTTATTGTTTATTTCATTGTTAAGGGTTTATATTCAGGATTTAAGGGAAATATCGATTTGTCCATAATCTAAGTATATAAATAATAAACAATGATATTTCCAAAGTTCGTTGTTTATGATATTTATATTCTATTCAATGACTTAAACGTTAGGTTCTTGATATTTATTGACACTACGTTAACCTTGAAAATGTTCATCTCTACTAACTAAGACTAAATGAGGGTTATAAAACAATGTGAGGAATTTATTATTTATTTATTTAAACACATAAACATTAGTACAAGAAGGCCATATAAATCATTCGATATATATGAGGGCTGGGATACTGTCCGGGTTCCCGAACCGAAATAGGTAGTTTTCTTAAGGGGTCACATTCGGAGCCTTTGATCTAAAGGTTCAGTTCGCAAGATAGTAGAGCAATTTCAGGAGATGTAGTCCCATTGTAGCCGGTGACCAAGAATTGGTTCATACGTCATTTGTTCGTTTAGGATACTGGATCCTACGTGTACCACTAGTTTAGAATCAGGGTTTTCTAACTTCCCCTAGGTGAATCCTCTATATCCACCAACCTGGTTAAAGCACCGAAAATTCATTTTTTGTCTTGACAATTTCGTAAACAACATTCAGGTCGCGAGAAGGCAGTTAGTAGGAATTCGCTGACAATGATGGTATGCATTTGGCCACTTGAGAGTATATCGAAAGGGAGAGTTAACTCTTTTTACTCTCGGCCTTACCAGAGCAAATTTAACTAATGAAATTTGAAGGAAAAAAGTTAGATGACTTACATACTTGAAATCACAATTTGAATTTCCATCTAAACAAAATAGAATGATTCACATGGTATTGTTTTTACTTGTATTTTCCCATTGTTGTTTAGGTCTGCAATGATGAATAGTGGCTAGCAATGGAATTCAGTTTGACGGTGGATTTCGTTGTATTTGAGACTTGTCAACTGGATGTGCTTGTGTTGTGGTGATTCAGAAAATTTCTCGCAAAAGACAAGCAAGGATCAGGAAACACCAAGATGCACTTCATCCATTCAGCGTTCACTTGAAGTTCTAGCCATAAATATCAAGGAAGTGAAACGTCACATGCAGAGGTTCTGATTGACCGATTGTTATACTGCTACTATGTTAAACAGCATTTTAGAATCTTCGAGCAACCTAAGGACATTTAAAATATTATAAAAACTCTATATTTTCTGTATTAAAATGAACCTTTGGAGTAAAGTACTTCTCGCATAGTTTGCGCCTTTTCTCTCGTGTTCAGATCGCTGTATAGTTCTAGTTTGGGTGTTTCAAGAATAGCTTAGTAACCGAGTATAGCGTTCAAATTGCAAGACATATCAGCCTGCATCCTAGAGTTAATGTTTGAGTCTCAAAGTGAATATCAACTCTAGGATGCAAATAGGACGAAGTGTGCATTTTGAATGCTTGTGAATCAAGGCAATATTGAGGCAATCCGCAAATGATGCACATATGCTAATAAGAAATTAATCAATTGCAGTCCTTAACATCAATGGAAAGATTCAAATAAAATAATACAAAGTGAATTTAAACTTCACCCCATTGCACAAGCAAGTGGTTATCAGAACTCAGTAGCTAAGTGAAGAACAAGATGGTGGTTGAAGCGAAATGTACTGGGTTCAAGTCACAGAGTGAACATCAACTCAGAGATGTATGTACATCTAGCTGAGGAGTCTGAAATAGGACGACACATGAGTCGAACTGGATCGCAATGCTAGCTACTATCCATCTTTCTTTAAAATAGAATAATGATTCAAATAATTCTAATGAGAAACAGTAAACAGTGAAGTTCAACCAGATCTATTATAAGATAGTAACTCATTGAAAACCATGGTGGATTTGTTGTTCAATTTTGTTAGACATTAACACCGTTGCATGTTGGCCAGTTCACATGAGAGAGAGACTGATAGGTTCTGGTTTTGAATCTCACCACACAAGATTGTGGAGACACACTACTAAATAGTCCTACAATAGGACGAAATGGCTGTTCAATGCTTCCATGATGGTCTAGGTTCCATTAATTCATCATTTCAACTATTGAAATTACTACAATCTCCATAAAACCCATTCTGATATGAATTGTTTTTTTAATAATAATAATAATATAATTATGTACAATTAACCTGGTGAATGTGTATGTTTCGTTTTTTGTTTTGTTTCATTGTATGATTATGTATCAATATTTTCATCTCTAAGATCATAGTTTACTATATACATATATTGATTTATTATATTAAATTTTAAATTTAAATAATGTAAATATTATTATACATGTAAACAATTGAATATTAAACACTAAGGCAACAAAAGGTAACAACATTTTGTTACTATGTAAATAATCAATAAAAAATTTAACTTATTAGAAAAAAAAAATTTTTTTTTTTAATAAGTAATATTAATAGTAAATAAGTAGTGTTAAAAAATCTATACTTAATTGTCAAGTAAATTAGATATTATCAGTATTGGGGTTGTGGAGATTATTAAGCTTTTTGATTGAGATCATGAATCGACTGATGTTAGACCACCGTTGGAAACCTGGAAGCACTGGACGGCCGTTTCGTCGTTGTATGGGACTCCTCAGCAGTGCGCATCCACGATCCCGCTCGCGGGATTCGAACCCAGGGCCTTCAGTCTCGCACGCGAACGCTTAACCTACTCGACCATTGAGCCGGCATCCAATGGTGTTAGTGTCTAACATCAACCAATCGACGAAATTGCGCGACCATCTTCCATTGTACTGAGGTAGATACCTGTCTCTACCCGACACGGATTAGCTCCACTGGTCACGGCTTCTCACTAGAACTCCGAGAATTCCCTCACGAAGCTAGTCACTAGTGAGCACACGGCCGTCCAGTGCTTCCAGGTTTCCAACGGCGGTCTAACATCAGTCGATTCATGATCTCAATCAAATTAGATATTATATAATGACTTTTATTTCTTAGAATAAAATTTTATGATAAAATTCTAATTTATGAATAACCTTTTAATAACGCTAAAGTAATCTTAAGAGTGTTCATTTGATAATTAAGATCAAATAAGAATGATAAACCTATATGAGAAATTACAATTAGAATTTCTAGTTAGTGATTAAGTTTAGGGATTAGAATTTGGGTTTTCATCATGAACTAATATCAGTTATATTGCCAAAACTCTATTTATCTAAATGGATGAATGAATTTTACTTCAAAATCCAAGATCATTTATCTTATACTTGATTGATTCATTCATAAAATATAGCCTCTATCCATTGGATAACATTTAAAAATTAGGGATTATATTTAAGATTTAAAATAACCTAGTTAAAGATTGTTTAAAGGTATGAACTTATACATGTCTAATGGATCCCTTTATCCAATATCTGATAGTGAACACTATATACAATTCAGTCATTGATTTTAAGTCAACTATCTTATAAATCCAAGTGTTATTAGTTGATTGTATGATTGTTTAGTTTAACATCATCTGAAGAATATAAAGTTTTTTTTGTTTTTTGATTTCCTTTGAACACTTATGAATTCTTTTAACTTGTATTAATGAACATTAGTAAAGTGATAATACATTATTTACACTGGTGTGGTAATCAACCAACTCATCTTATCAGCAATTTAATATAACGATTCCTCCATAAGGAATTGTGGATGTGAATTACTAAGCCTAATGATTTCAAATTTCCAATGCTGATCTAATTTAGATTGGTTCATGATTTTAATAAAATTTTATAATTTCTATTACTTCAAGACATTTAAGTCATTCAGTAAGAGCATTGGAGAGAAAGACCATACTAGGAAAAAGCACTGGTGAGACTATAATTTATGGACAACCTTTGAATGAATCTTGAGTGATCTTAAGAAACATTAGCCAATCAGAAAACGGTTCGAATACAGTAAACATATATTAATACAAAACCAAAGAAATAAAGTGGATACACTTCTTATGCATGGATCAAAAACTTGTCAAGTTTAGAAAGAGGTTCAGAGGTTCTAATATATGCAGCAGAGGAAATCATCCATATGGTTACAGAATAGTCGGCCTCTAAAGCCATGATCAAGTTGCTAAAACTCTTTCAGCATCAAACACGTAGATTCAATATTGTTTTTGTGCACTCCAGATGTTGAGTACACAAAATGCCACTTGTGGATAACGACACGATGAACATGACCAAGTCTGTGTAGGATTCTGTACGCTCTCCAGTCATCTGTATATATTATAGTACCTGGTTGCAGGTAGTATTACTGGTGCTTTTGTTATCCAGTTCGCAATAATTATCGTAATTTGCCTTAGGTAGGAATTATATATAGAGTTTTCATCACGAACTGATATCAGCTATAATGCCAGAAATCTATTTAGCCAAATGGATGAAAGGCTTTCGCGCCAAAATCCGAGATCTGTTGTCTGTTACCTGATTGATTCGTCTACAAATTATAGTCTCGCCGTTTTATTTGTTATCACGTTTTGTATATAAATCCCCTGTGAACCGACCGTACGTTAGCATTAAGCACTGAAGTTGGTGCCGTGACCTTGAACTCTCTGAAACGCTTCTGATTGACTCGTCCATAAATTAAAGCCTCACCGACATATCAACTGACCAGTATACAATGAGAATCAATAGATAATAGATGTACGCTGATAAGAATAAAAGAGATGGAACTTTATAACAAAAAGTCTTTATTCCTCCAGAAAAGACAATATGATAAGTAAACATTACTTATGTACAAGACAAATATGTATTAATTATGTGGTATTGCCATATCACAATAATAATAAGATGGGAAAGATCATCATTCGAATTATTGTTGCGGCAACACTATTGGATCAAGATCCTCAAATACAACACGAGGAATACCAACTCAATCACACTTGCTGCCGAAACTCTGAAAGATGTAGAATCCTTTATGTACCTAGGAAGCATCATAGATGAACAAGGAGGATCGGATGCAGACGTACAGACGAGGATTGGCAAAGCAAGTTCCTACGATTGAAGAACATACGGGAGCTCAAAACAACTGTATGTCAACCAACATCAGAGGCAGAATCTTCAATACGAACGTCGGATCAGTTCTACTGTATGGAGCTGAAACATGGAGAACTACTAGAACTATCATCAAAAAATTACAAGTATTTATAAATAATTGTTATTACAACTCTCGGTTTTACTTCGTCTAATGTTATAACGGTTGGGTTTACACGTTTACACGTATGGGATGTTAATTTACCTTAAACGAATATCTATACTAGATTCCCTCCCACTGTCTATTCAACACAACCCAGATCAGGAACACGTGATTAGCCTGACCACAACCTAAATATATTTCCACACCAAAACTCGACACAATCCAACAACAATGAACAATCAATAATAAGTGAGTAAGTAATAATAATAAGGATACCGGAATATATAATTCATCTGACACCTGTCAGATTATCTACTGTCTGATTAAGCAGACAACCAATTATTATCATTATCGCCCACACATCAATTGTCTATGCAAGATACTCAACATCCGTTGACCGGATACCCTCAGTAATAGCCTTCTATGGGAGAGGACAAACCAGATTACAACGGGAGAGGAAATTAGAAAGAGTCAAGGGAAATGGATAAGACATACATTACGCAAATCATCAAACTGCATCATGTGGCAAGCTCTAACTTGGAATCCTGAAAGGAAGCGGAAAAGAGGAAAGCCGAAGAACACATTATGTCGGGAAATAGAAGCAGATATGAAAAGGATGAATAACAACTGGAAAGGATTGTCTGGAACAGGGTTGTATGAAGAGTGGTGGTGGGCGGCCTATGCACCTCTACGAGAACTAACAGGCGTAAATAATTAAATAACACTATTGGATGATAATAATAGATAATATTGATTTGGGTCGATCCTGACAATGAAAAGTACCATTTACTTCTTCGCTAGGCGTAGGTAAGTAACAATGAAATAAGTGTTCACACACACACTACCGTATGGGGCGGAAACATGGCGAACTACGAAAGCCACCATCCAAAATATACAAGCGTTTATTAACAGTTGTCTACGCAAAGTACTTCAAATTCGTTGACCTAACACTATCAGCAACAACTTACTATGAGAGAGAACAAGCCAGGTCCCATTGGAGGAAGAAATCAAGAAGAATCACTGGATAAAACACACATTGGGGAAAGCACCCAACTGTGTCACAAGGTAAGCCCTCTCATGGAATCTGGAAGGCCAAAAACGTAGAGGAAGGCCAAAGAATACATTACGCCGAGAAATGGAGACAAACATGAGAAAAATGAACAAAAATTGGATAGAACTGGAAAGGAAGACCCAGGAAAAAGTGGGTTGTAGAATGCTGGTCAGAGGTCTATGCTCCATTGTGATTAACAGGCACAAGTAAGTCTAGTTTTATTTGTTATAATTTGTAATTTGCATCTATTTATTTACAATTGAATATTAAGCTTATTATAGTCCATATAATAAACCTGTACTTCCAGGTTTTCCATGGTGGTCTAGCTTCAATTGACTCATGATCTCAACTATTGAAATTCTATAGAATATACTTTTTATATTAGTAAGTAGTATTGTAGTGAATGAGAGCACATAAGAGACGACAATCTAATGTAATATTAATATAAAAGTATAGAATATCTTAAAAATAAGAATCATACAATAAATACTACATTTATAAAATATCGATTAGTTGTCTCAAATTTTGTTGTTTTTTTTGTTGTTGTTTCCATATCAACCAATTTTTGTTCTCATTTTTATTCTCTTTTGTTTTTTTTCTTAACTTTATGACTTCAGGTAATTCATTTTCAATTGATGATACTTACTACTTATATCTGTTGACATCAGTAGTATACAATACAGTATATATATATATATATATATATATATATATATATATATATATATATATATATATATTTAATTAAAGAAAAGTATATATTTTATTTAATATTTCAATATTATCTTGTAATGAATCATTTACGAGTAGAATACTTTTTATATGGACTTAAAATAGTTAAACTGTATTCTGAAAACAATAGTGTTTATATTGTAAACTTTGTCTGGAGATCCTCTGGGGCTACTGCCGGTCCTAAGTCTGGATAAAGAAAGAGGGTTAGACATGGAGATAGCGATCCCATCCCGTAGAAAACTAATTTGATAAAAAAACGCTAACCAGTAAAATGATGTAAATTATTGTAGTACATTAATGTATACACATATTATAGGTGTGATAACATTTATTTTATTGAATATACCCCCAAAACTAACACTCGTTTGACCCCCCCCCCGCCAAAAAACACATTAATTTTTAATAGTTTATTAGTTGAATTAAACGAAGAAATATTTATAAAAATTAAACTCCGTAGCTCTAAGTCAAGAACGTGATAGCGTTTGGAGAGAACGGTACTGAGTTCAAGTCTCACAGTGAACATCAACTTCGAGGTGTAGGTATATCCAGCTGACGAGTCCCAAATAGGACGAAACTCATGTCTTGAATTTCACTACTAGTCACTATCCATCTTTACTCATAAGACTTGTGAATTATAGCAATATCAAGGCAAACTGCACAAAACGCACTTATGCCAACAATGGATTAATCAATTTCAATCCGAAATAACAATCGGAAAATACAAGTAAAACAATATCAAATGAAGTTGGAACCAATATTTGTTTATTTTATAAAATGAAAATTGAATATCAAATGTACAAATGTAATGAAAAGGTTTATCTTTCTTTTAAATGTTATGAATAACATTGGTCCATCAATTTAACGAAAAAGTTGTGTTTCTCTTTCTGAAGGGGGAGGGGAGGAGAGAGGAAAATGTATTATATCTGTCATAACTGACAATTGTTAAATGTAATTTGAGGTCAAAACATTTTGAGGACAAGTACAATTTCTTTTTTCAAAGAAAATTTATGTAAATTCTTATTGAATATGCCCTAGCAACACCATAAATCTACGTATAGATAAATTGTAATGTAGAATATATTTTTAGTTACAAGAAACACTTCTGAATCATGATAAACATTAAATCAATCACATCATTTGAAATCTTACAATGAACCATTAATATTAAGATAAATACGATTAAACTGATAAATAAACCTATCATAGTAATAACTATGTTCTCACTGGAGACTACTTTCAAGAAGTAATTCATGGAGTTCTAATGTGAAACTATGAATATTAGAGTTTAACCATGTTGATTGTGAGACAGTTGCCTCCTGATTGATTAATTAATTAATAGTTGTGTAGTATTGTGAGTTAACTGAAGTTAGACTTGTAAACCATTAGATTTTAACTATGTGATCTAATAGTTAAGTAATCGCTGCTGGATTCTATCCTTAGTGAGGTCGTAAATGAGCGTTGTTATAAAGGAGCCTTATACTCGGATGAAACAGCTATCTAGTCATTCCTAATTTTTAATGGTTGTCCAACTAACATCAATTCTTGATTAAAGCCACGGGAATATTCAATTATGACTCTTCCTATTCAGACGTTTACCCGTCACATGGGATCTAGATCGTTCTAGTGAATTAAACAAAAAGCATTTAACACTCAAAGGAAATAACAATCGGTAGTTAAAACGAAAATGTTCGAAAATCTCCTTACATTTAAAGCATTAAAGATTAAACGATTGTTATTTTATGTCATAACCGTTCAGGAAATTCGCAAGGAGAAAGAAACAGTCAACCATTGAACGAATTAGGCACAAAAGGATATTATATAGACAGAATAATTTTAGAACAATTTAGAATAATTTTAGTACCTAATCAATGTTAATGGGTTTATTTTTATTTTATATTTTAATTTTACCATTTAGATATTGGTACCAGGAAGCACCAAATACATATGCGCCACACAGATCCCATTTGATATGTGTGAGGGCTGTGATACTGCTCGGGTGCCCAAACCGAGGCAGGTGGTTTTCTTAGGGGACCACACCCCGAGCCTTTGACTTAAAGGTCTGATCCACAAAGCAGTGGAGCATCGTAAGGAAATGCAGTCCCATGGTAGCCTGTGACCAACGATTGGTTCATATGCCATTCGTTCCCTCAGGATACTGGAGCCCATGTGTACCATTGGTTTGGAATCAGGGTATTCCAACTGCCCTAGGTGAACTCACCGTGTCCACCAACCCAGTTAAAGCGCCGGACATTCGCTCTTCGTCCTCTCATTTTCGTAAACAACACCCATGCCACGAGGAGGCAGTGAGTAGGACTTCCCTGACAGAGGCTATATACGCGTGGCCATATGAGAGCATTTCGAAAGGGTGAGCGGACTCTCCCCACTCTCGGCCGTACCAGGGCATTTGGGGACGTTAACTGCAAATAAGTAAGAGGGATGATAATCAAACCAAGAAAATAAACTTGTCCATTTAAATAAAATGGTACTGATTATAATACCTCGTAAAAGTAGAGCGTAAATAGAAATCATGCTGAAATGATAAATTAGATAAATCATCTTCCAATACAGAAACGAAGTCTCACTTGATGAACTACTGACCTCACTACATTACACAGGCTTATAATTTGCATTTTATTTGAACTGATATGTAGATAAATTTACAAGAAACTTCCAATAAGGCTAAGTAACTACAGTTAACATGGTATCTGAGAATTCTTAACCCTAACCATCAAGTGTAAATCATAATCTTTACTCTTCATACTGCTTTATAACCATCACTTAGCCCTAGTAAGTAGATGGACATTCCCAAGGTCACTTTAGCGTCTCTCAAAGATCGTCCATAAATTATAGTCTCACCAAAATATCTTAAATAAATAATGAACTATTATGATATGGAACTGTAGTACTGTAATCTTAGTAAACGACCAAATTAGAAAAATCAGAACTGTTATAAATAAAACTTGTTTGTGATTCTTAGGAAACCGGGGGAACCTATGTTCTCTGAACTGGAGCTTAGAGAACAAAACACTATAAAAATCATCCACCTGAGCTATAAATCTTCTTCACTATCACTATGTTAGATGTATACAACTGAGGAATCCTCAAATACACGAGAACAACTTTAAAGAATATTCAGACGATTCATTTACTTATAGCAGTTCACAATAATAATAGATTATCTTTAAGGTGAACAAATCCTCATTGATCAATTGGGATAATTTACACTTCATTAAACTATGAAAACATTAATTCAGTGAGGTTATATCTATCGGTTGTAACTAAAAATCCGAAGTGGTAAATTTAGAATTTTAATTAATTAATTAGGTTCTTGCCTGAATACCGATTAACACGACGCGCAATGCTGACTAGTGTTTTGAGGATGGTTGGAAGAAAGTTAGGGCGACCAAACTAAGACGAGGCATCCGAACAACAAGTGAGATGTTTTAAACGGTACTACCTAAAAATGCCCTGGTACGGATGAGAGTGAGGAGAGTCCTCTCTCCCTCTCCAAATGCTCTCACATGGCCATACGTGTACACCCAATGACGGGAACATCCTCACACAAATCAATGATAACTGCTACTGGTTTCATCGTTATTGTGTGGCACATATGTATTTAGTGCTTCCTTGTACCAATGTTTGCATGTTGAAATAAACAATAATAAAATGGTTCTACAATACTTATGGATAATTTTCATTTAAATCAAAATTTTATAAGAATGACGATCCTGTCTTATCACAGTTAAAGAATTGTAAGAATATTATGTTAAACATAAATGTTTTTTCTTGCTTACTATTGCCTTTGTATTATAATCTGTTTACGGAAAACTTTATTAAATGGTGATTAGGGGTAGTCATTAGGAAACCCTGGATCTGGGTTTCGTGCTACTTGGCACTCGTCAGCAAGGTGTACCTGTAATCTTGAGGGAACTGGTACTCCCTGACGAATTTGATCTCGTGTCACCCAGTCTCACAGTCAGAGATGTTACCACTGAGCTATCTGGGCCTCGAACGACCTCCTGTAGGACTTGGATGTAGTCACAATTAATTGATCACTGGATGGTGATCAATGTAATGTGTATCAAGTCCTTCTAAGTGCAGATCGAATGCTATCGACCAAGTTGCAATGTGGCCACTAGTCTAGGTGACTCGACACTGAGTGCACTATATTGAGATGAGATAGTGGTTGGAGGTAGTCAACAAAAAACGTACGTGTCTTTGCTTACTTATTATTGCCTTTGTATTGTAAATTGTTTATGGAAATCTTTATTTTAAATTATGATGTATGGGGAGGTTATAATCAGCTTCTAAATTTCTTATAAATATTACGCATATCTATTGAGCTACTTAATTATTAGTTAGTAGTCAGCGTGTATGTATCTGTTTAATTTTTAATATGAAAGGTTTGAATTAATTCAATAGTAAACTATCCTCCATTAAAATGCTAACAATATTTATTTAATATGATTGAACAGTCATAAACATTAGAAATTTCTTAATTCTCAGTAATGAGTCTAAACTTGAGTCACATTTATTACTTTGAAGTGAATAAAACCCTGTTATTGATTGAGATCATGAACCGATTGATGTTAGACCACCATTGAAAACCTGGACGAAACGGCCGTCTAGTGTTTCCAGGTTTTCAATCGTGATCTAACATCAATCAGTTCATGATCTCAATCAAAAACTTGACAATCTCCACAACCCCTAAACTGAAAACTTTGTTAGTTTGATTTATGCAAGCTTGCAATCTATCCCAGAATAGATTAGTATTAATCAATTGGTTGTATACATTATTTGAGACAATAAACATTGTAGATACTGAATATTATGTTTTTTAAGTTAATTGAAGTGTGTTGTAGTCCATATGAACATTAAAAGTTTCTTCTTTTTTCTAAAATACAACTTGCTTCCTGAACTTTTGAGTATCTGGAATTCTCTATAATGTTAGACTACACTACATTTAACTAATGTCTATGTATATATGCATTAAAAATGTAAAACTGATAAATGAGCCTGTTTTCAAATACAGTTTGTAACTTTTATTTTATTAATTCATAATCAATTATATATATATATATATGTCTTGCCAAATGTTGGCTGAAAAAAATAGCAACATTATCAATGTAACTACAGCACAAATAAAAGTTTTTTAACCAATTAAAGGGCTAAAAATTTCAAATGAATCTTTATAATCAATGATATGCCGTAGAGATTGGTAGAACATTAAATAGCATTGATTAAATTGATGCATTGAAATGACAATCAAACTATTATTAAGGCATAGTTACAACTAGTTACTAAGGTATAAACATTACGGACAGACAAGCCCGGATATATATATATATATATATATATATATATATATATATATTTATATAAATTAGTTACGAAGCAATCCGTTGGAAGGTTTCTGCATATTTATACATATATATTTCAAATTCTATTTTAACATATTATTAGTGTAAAATAGAAACTATGTAACTTAGATGAATCTAGCTACTTGATAATATACCCGTATTGAATAATACATTATGATAGATGATGTGTGGGTGAGAATGATTAGTTATCTGCATAGTCAGATATGCAGATAGTCTGACAGGTGTGAGATGAGTTATATATTCCGGTATCCTTAATATTTCTGCGATTGTTGTTCGATTGTGTAGTATTATTGTCGGTTTCCGGTGTGGAAATATATATTCACATTCTAGTCAGGCTAATCACATGTTCGTGAACATCTGATTTGTGTTGAAGTTCTGTAGAATAGACATTGGGAGGGAATGCAATGTAGTTATTCGTTGAAGATAAATTAACATCCCATACATGTAGACGAAGTAAGAGCGTATGTTATAACAATAGATGAGAATAAAACAAACATTACTATTAAAAACCTAAATAGTTTACAATTATGTTACTTTTAAAATATCAAATTCCATTCTCATTAATTTTGCTTTAGATCAGTCAACTACAACGTAGGACCAGGCACATATATGCATCGGTTCAAGTTGGCATACCACATTAGCACAATAAGATGAACATCGGATTCATAGATTATACTCATTGTTTTGTTTATTGTTACTATAATTCAACAGACATAATTTCTCTATTTTAATTAACTTGTAAAATGAATACACGTAATCAATAATTAAATGTTTAATAACAAACCGTGACCAGTGAAGTTATTTCGTGTCGGTTAGAGACAGGTATCTACCTCAGTACAATGGAAGATAGTCACGCAATTAAGTGGATTGGTTGAGGTTAGACATTAAAATCGTTGGATGCCGGCTCAGTGGTCTAGTAGGTTAAGCGTTTGTGTGAGAGACTGAAGGCCCTGGGTTCGAGTCCCGCCAGCGGGATCGTGGATGCGCACTGCTGAGGAGTCCTACAATAGGATGAAACGACCGTCCAGTGCTTCCAGGTTTTCAATAGTGGTTTAACATCGATCGGTCCAAGATCTCAATTAATAAGTGTTAACTACTATATTTATTTTACAAATTGCATTAACCAAGAGTGGATGGCCCAACTAAGATGTGGCACCAATCGCTGAAGTTGTCTAATGTTAGACTGAACGGTGTAGGAGTCCGTGTAGTTGGAAAAGAGATTCAGAATCTGTCTCAATGATGTTCGATCTTTGTATTTCCCTAGTTATTGAGTCTTATAATTATCTTATACTTTTGATTTCTTCTCGAATCATACTAGTTATTGGCTATATTTCTTACATTGATTATGATTGAGTGAATAAGGTCAAAATCATTAGTCATTATTAGTTGGGTAGTGGTAGGCAGTCGACAAATAGCGCTGGACACAGGTTACGTTTATTATATTAAGCAACTGACTTTAAAAAAGTCAGTTTTATCCGACACTAAGATTGGGAAATATTGAATTTGGATTGCAAAACGGTTGAATATTTTTACAGGATAAACATTTAATTAGTTTATTATTAACATTTTAGAGCAACTAATTAGTGATAGTCCAGGAATTTCTAGACACACATGTGCTGTTTCAAACCCAAATGGTAAATGAGAAGTGAAAGCAAGATATACCATTGGAGTAGTTGAGTTGAGTATATGGTCATGGTCCTAGTCTACACATCGTTTTCTGAGTCAGTAAGGATTAAAACAATTTATACGTCAGTCGTTAAGTTTTGGCAATTAAATCTTTCTACTCATTTCAGATTTTTTTATTACCGCAGTGGATCCGATAAGTCATTTGGAAAGTATTACTGTAACTAGATCAAACTGTAGACCAAGATAGTTAGACAAAACGAGTATATATCACAAGCAAAACATAGTATTTCAAGATTTCAGGCACTTCTTGTTGTCGAGGGTTAATAAACGTAAATTTGTAAAGGTTTGAATCCTACGTAGTTAATGTCATGGACCACAATTAGTCAATACCTTCTAAGGTGACTGACTCGATATTGACTGAGCAAATAACGCCTAGAGAGTTTGAAGCAAAAGCCACTGGGTTTGAGTCCCAATGTAAACATCAACATTAGGATAGAAGTTCAGATGATGAATAACAGATAGGGCGAACCTTATGTCCTGGACTCCACTACTAGTCACTAACCTTGCATAAGAAATGAGATTTATCTAAAGCAGATAAGCCTGTAAACCATTAGAGGAGAACTGAATAGAAATTTGTGTTAAAATATACTATTGAGGAATTTCATCTTAATTTCTGGTAGACATAATTCTTGATTCAATCCATAGATGCTACAACAAGGTGATACATTTTACAAGAACTGTATGAATTATGTTTGTTTTAACTGCATTTAGAGAACAGACAATTTTTTTTTTAATTTCGAGTTAGTATCTAGAAACATCCTATAAAGACATTTTATTCTACTAGGAAGAGAAGACTAATACTCTTTGATTGAAGGTAGGCCTAATAATAACTAGCGCCGAACAAAAAGACAGAACACAAGACCAATGATCACCAGTCTAAGATCGTCATTATATTTCATACAGACGTAGCTTATGTACAAGCAGATCAGAATGCATCACACCGTGAAATAAGGAATGATTGTTGTTTAGCGTTCTTTTTTTCTGGTTTTAGATAATTAAATGTAAATTTTAACTGGACTGGAATTGGCCCATTTCATACTGTTTACTTCCCTCTTTGGAAACATGATGTATCAGTCTTCCGACTACGGGAACACTGGTTCCTATGCGTTGTAGCATACAACAACTGATAGCCAGAAAATCAATCACAAATCTTAGTACAGTCCATTAGTTTCGTCAGACCACAGCATCATCATTAGTAGTAATTAAACAACCCCACCTCTCCTCCACAAATTAAGGGTATTTTATGATCACACAACTCACTACATGTCTAAACACAGTAACAATGGCCCCAGTTAGTGATGAACAAAAGAATGTTGTGAAAAACCGGACTGTAACACTGGAGAAGAAACTGTTTAGTGTATCTTTCTTGGCGTAAACCTAACATCTATCATTTCGAAACGCTCATGACATTGTGCTTATGGTACTTACTTAGCTTATTTATGTTCTTCATACATCATTTATTTACGACAACACTGTGTTTACAATGCTTATGGCTTTCAAGGTATGTATTCAGAAAATAATGATGCACTTTAAGATGTCATCTCTGATTATGCATTTTGCTTGCACCTCACACCTCACATTATTAATATATTTATGACATATTTGCTGTCAAAACAATTTATCAATCACATCTCATATAATTTACCCTCGTTTTTCAAATGCTATTATTATTTTCAAAATACATTATTACTATGTCTTACTGTTGTTATTTTGACAAATATCTTCGACAAAATGCAGATTTACAAAACTATGTATTGTCCTTAACTACTCTTCAAATAGTCATGATTAATAACTCACTGATTAGATTGCCTAATGGTTGGTATAATACAACTAATGTCAGTGAAGCTATTATATACCTATATGTACATAGGATTCAAAATGTAGCAATTTTGTCATTATTTTCAAGTGAGAATTTTCAATGTACAACAGTAAATGATATTGTCTACTATTTTATACTAAATAAATTTGAAGAAATGACCTTACTGGTTGATAATTTAGCAGTAGGTTTATATTAAGATTAATCTTTATTTAAAAAGAAAATGCCAGTTAAGATATGTCACAATAAATTTAACTCCACCGACAGCAGATCAAGGAAACCGAAATAAGGGGGAGGGAAGCTCTTTTTACATGAGTCTATTGTCAAAATGCAACAAAATGTTTTTAGTGTACATTAATTAAGAAAACAGTATTTCACTGGTAATAAACAAGAAATAAACTATTTGTCAGGAAACTAAAATAAAATTTAAATATACATAAACTAGTAAGTGAATTCATAAACTGAAGATACAAATCGAAAAGCAAATAAATTATTTACATTTACCTAAAAACCGGTAGGAAAAGTAGGCAAATTGAAAGCAGTATTTATTATAAGCTGGAATGTCTTCGAAAAAAAAAACAACTTATTATTAGATAGAAAAATTACTTCTCTTCATTCTCAATGATATGTAAACCCTCACTTATAACAGATGACCATGAACTATCATCAATTTTTATGAGAATAATTTCTACAGCATCCTCACGTACAATCAATTGTGACCGTTTATTATCTAGTGTTCCCGGTAATTTGTTAACATGAAGTCGATAATTACAGTCTTTTAAAGTATCAAGCCCATGAAATTCAAACAGAAAACCATCACTATTTAGATGAAATACTATTTCACCATTTGATGCTTTTTTATAAAGTTTCGGAATAAGTTTTTTATGAAATTCAAATATAGTTGATGATTTTAAGCCACGAATTTGTATAGTAATACGTAATTTGTTTGTGGCCAGACTTGTATCTAATGCGTAGTTTGGTACTATCAAATTATCATCACGACTTGAATATGCCATAATTCGAATATATCTAAAATTAGACCGGTGAGATAAGAACAAAAAAGGGGATTACTAACGAGGTTGATCAATGTAATAATGAAACATTCACTTTCGAATACTATTGATACAAAAACGCTGAACACGTCAGATCCTGAGTCACCATGAAAAGTTCTAATGAGTGAACGTGTTATTGAACGAATTAAAATGTTTACCCAGAACAAATGAAGTGTGATTTAAAAACGAATGAAATAAAATTCCACCTGCTAATAAATGATGTATGTTCTGAATAATAATGTTGAATGCAGTGTAAGTTGTTTTTGATAATCTAGGAATTTCATTTAGTCCGTTTCTTAGCATAAACGTACGCCTAACCACGGTTGTGTATAGGTTTAATTTGCCACACACCACATCAGACCAGTTATCAAGGAAGCTGATCAAATGAGTAAAAGAATTGAACCTCCTTGGACGAGTATCAAAAACTAGAAATACGGCACAAAGGGATGTAATGAAATTGAAGAACGACGAGTGACTAATTAAACTTGACTCAAGATCCATATCATAAGGAATGCCAAAGCACCAATGCGACTGATCTTGGGGTATATCACATAACGTCTTCAACGTGGATCCTGAATACCACATGGGCTTCAACTAGAAAGGCCTGAGCACAACAGTACGATTCACACTGCTAGTCAATGACTATATGAATCCATGACAAGTTTCTATCTGCTTGCTCTAGTTTTAATCCTACTAAATTATTAACAAACATTAAAACTAGGGGTGAACGGAGATTTTAAATGGACTCCAGGATATGCCAATTGGTAAGAATTTTAGGAAAGTCGTTTAGATCCACCTTGAAATAATGACATAAAAATGGAATACAGAGAAAACTGGCCACAAAAGACATTTTGTTTAATCGAAGCTTTCACCGACAAAAGACCCATATTCAAGAGCAACAGAGCATTATTATTTGCAAGCTCATCCTAGAATGCCTTGAAATTAGTGACAAGAATCCAAGTGGTTGTGAATGGAATAGAAGAAAAGGTGAGACTATAATTCATGGAAGATTTCAAAGAGATAATAAGGTGGACTGGAAAGAATCCAACCAATTACTAGGACCAGGGAAAGTTTAAAAATAAATGTGAGGAATAACGACTAGGTTTTTGTGTTTAAAGCCAACGATTCGAGACAGGTTTTCCATCACGAACTGACATCAGCTATAATGCCAAAATGCTATCTATTCAGATGGATTGGAGTTCGTGCGAATAACCAAGTAATTTCAACTTTAACCTTATTAGTTCCTCCATAAATCATGGTCTCACCACATAAGAAGCGAAATAAAAATATAAGTCAAGTAGAATGACGTACTATCTTGAGTCTTCGGAATGTACCCAATCTCCCTATTTCGGTGTTTTCCCCAAAGCTTGGAGAGACGAAAAAGGTTTCGGAGATGTAATGCCAAAACTTGCCTAACGTGACAATTTAATCAACTTTTAGACACTAAAGCACTTTATAATTCAAGTTAATTGCAGGATAAAAGTAATTTTAAACCAAATTTACGGTATCTCCTCACTGTAACGCCTAACTATATACAATTTGCGTCTCCCAAGGTTAGGTAATTTCAAAATTCAATACCAGACATCTTTGTGACGAGCTTGTATGAAACGATCACTTTTTTTGTGTTCGCTCTTTGTTGTTTCACTAATATTACAAGTCTTCATTAGTGCTCAATTGGCGGTGTCCAGTCACTCATCTCCAATAGTCCTAGTCATTTTAGTATATATTTATGTTTGGGTATTACGTAATCTGAGTGCGTTTGTTCCACAACGTTATGGTTCCTGGCACTATCAGCTACCGCATTACTACACAGTGTTTGGTTGGCTACAGTTTGAAAAGTAAAAATAAAAAATCTGAGTGCAGGAGAGCTAGAAGAAGTTGATTGTCTCAAGAAACAAATAAGTAAATCAATTAATTATGCCAACGATTTGAGAAACACGAAGTGTAACCACAGGTAGACGGAGTTGAGGGTTAAAGAGACAAGACTAACGCAAAGATATCTGATAATGTTAAAAGCAGGTAAATTACAAGATAATCATTAGGGACCGCTTTTCTAAGCAGAAGATGAAATTCCTTCAGTACTCATTACGAAATATCCTCGTGAAACAATAGGCTTAGGTTGCTGCAATCCTTTCGGCCAGGACAGCATTATAAATTATCAAAACTGTTATCAAAATAAGCGGAAGTATACCTGAGTCTGTACTCTTTGATGTCCAATAATTTTGAGATCGACTTGCCGACCGTGTTGGTGAGGTTCTGGTAGGATATTTGTGGTGGGGTGACTTGGCTTGCTTAGTATGTTGTATGTCATTGTCAGTTTACGTCTTATCCTCTTATGACTCAGTACGGATAATCACAAGTATCGAAGTCTATCTCCATAAGATTCATTTCTCACCACTATTATGCATTTTCCTATGTTTTAGTATTGTCGGTCTATGAAAACGATTACTAATTTGAATCTCAGGATCAGCTGAGCATCAGCTGAGTTGCATAAGATATCACTCAGGTATGGAAAGGTGAAATACCTGCTCTGGCGCTTTAATGGTCTGAAGGCAGAAAAGTATTATTTTTGATCAATCGAATTTATTAAGGTAAAGCACATCAAATGATTTCAGTGAAATCGAACATAAGAAGAATATCTCATTATATTGAAAAATGTAAGTCAATTTCGCGGTCTAAAAATGTTGCAGATACTTTTTTAAGTTCTTAGAAGTAAACCTAGTGAGATTTCAAAGTCGCTGAGGAATTATTTCTTAGCTGGACGACCGAAGATACCCCTAGGAAAGTTTTCATAGTTGGAGTAGATGATCTATGTAGAACGATTGATCATCTAGTCGTGTTGGATGAGAATGGCGTTAACAACCAGTTGACGTCAAAGTCACGCCTCACGGTTAGCACTTGACGTGGATTACCCTTTCATGGTACTATGATAATTAGAAGTAATTGAATTATAGTATGAACTAAGAATCCCAGGGATAACGCAATTGAATCAAGAAGTACTACACAAGCACTAACGGATGTACTGTATTTAGAGTTCGAAATCAAACATTCAAAAAGTACAAAGGAGTCATTAGTTCATTCAAACACCACATCCGCCACAGCTTAAGTTAGAGTCTAAGTGTCTGTAATCAATTGTACGTCTTCTCCTCAAGTTCATGCTGTGTTTGTCCGACAGTGTATTGGATAAAGACTCTGTATTATCTAGAATGCACTCATTAGTATTAGAATTAACAACTTAAATCGGAACAGACTCACCTGGTTCCTGGAATTGTATTTGATCAACATGTCGATTGTGTGTACTTAAGTCATTGATATCTAGAAGTCGCACCATAGATTTCACAACATTCTTCAGAACAATCCCCGTGGATGGTCGAAGATCATTGCCACGATAATACGCAACTTCTGCAGACTCCAAACATCTCATATTCGACCGAAGAGTTCTTCCTTTTAATAGTTTTGATGGAGTCTCTTTCGTCACCGAATGTCTGGCATTTCTATATTGCAGTAGAAAGGTATCTACTCCCCTCTCCAGCTCATTAAATGTTGAGGCAGCAATAGAATCAATGGCAGTTTTTAACGTCCTGACAAAATTTTCTCCCTGACCATTGGAACAAGGATGTCTGGGAGCAGTAAACAGATGTTTGCACCCTATATCATTTAACCAGGTAGTGACTGCGTCTGCAGCAAAATGAGAGCCGTTATCAGTTACTAATATCATTGGAACCCCTTCTCGACTAAACAACTTTCTTAATGCCTGAATTGTGAAGTCAGAATTTGGTGAAGTTGTGAAAAAAACTGCAGGCCACTTTGAAAAAGAATCAATAATTACAAGCCCATAGTATTTGCCAAGAAACGGACCACAATAGTCTGCATGAATTCTCTGCCAGGCCTCAGACGATACTGGCCATGGAGTCCACTTCGAATGCTGATTTTTCAGCTTATGACACTTTTCACAATTGTTTGCTGTACGACAAATACCTGCATTTATCTCTGGCCACCAACATGTAGCGTGGTGTCGAGTTGAGCTTGACTATGAACACCGCTACAAGACTACGTGCCAATAGACCAATAAGATTCCGGTAGGCCAAAAATCAGAAGGCAGATGATAGTAGTAGTCGTAATATATTTGTTGGCAATCTCGTGGTATCGAAAGAATACCGAGATCGTGCCAAAGGATTACAGGTGCGATCGGCAAGAAAAGATACGTGCGTAATCGAAAACCGCGTAAAAGCAATGGAATACAATGGAAGACTAAAATGGCTGTTATTAGCACAGTTAAACAAACGAGCACAGTAAAACAGTCACTGGTACAATTGGTTGTAATAATAATTGTTTTCATCGAACCAATCGCGTTCTGTTGACAAAAGTAGGTCACTACAGGAGCCCCCCGCTAGAAAGGGTTTACACTTTCGATAGTTAGCGGTTTGATTCGTGGGACTGATCGGCAGAAGTGCGGTTGTAGGACGGAGGAAATTGGCGGAACAGGAAGTGATCGTTGATCCTCGAGTTGCCAACGAAAGTCTTTTGCGCAGAACGGTACCAGGAGAAGTGTGCTGTATTTGTTGGTCGAATTATCATACCACACCAGAGTGGTTTGTATCCAGGATCTGATGATTGCGTTCGTAGGGATGCGAACCAGAAAACGTTGCAGACGTAGGATGAAACCACGTTGAGCCAAGAAACCGGAAGTGACCATAACGACCAAGCGTATGTCAGGCGAATTCGAGACCAGATAATCGACTGAGTGCGTTGAATAGAGCGTGGGTGGTCAAACCAGCTATTGCCAAAGTTGACTGAAGTCGACGTTACCTAACGGGCGATGGTCGGAGGCGTGGGCTCAGGATACAAAAAAAAATCAAAAAAAGAAAAGTGTAGCATTCGTGTAGTATAGGAATAATCCTACACTGTATCCGTTATTGACTGTGCGTTTGGTTGCGAAAGCGTACGGGTAATCGTACTCGGCGACCGGAACGTGAGACGGTAGTCTCGTTCGTACTTCGTGAGCCTGCGATCTCATCCGAGGTCAAGGGCGGCGTGGTCTGCTGATCTGGACGTGAGACGGAAGTCTCGTCCGTAGATGGTGCAGATGACGCGTGCTGTTAACCGGGACGTGAGAACGAGGTCTCTGATGTATCTAGCGTGGGATCCGAGGTAGACGTAGAGATCCCGCTAGAAGGTTTGATAGGTCTGGCATTGAGTCTCAAGTTATCGGGTAGGGCACTGTCATCGACGTGTGCTGGTTTGAGACGATCAATGCTGACGATCTCGACGCGGCCGTGTCGATCATCATGAAGGTCTTTTCGTGACGAGAGATCACGTGAAAAGGGCCTTCGTAAGGCTGTTGCAAAGGTCTGCGTACCGAATCTACTCGTATGAAAACATGTGAACAGGTAGATAACTCTCGAGGGAGAGCGACCTGTCGATGTTGTATTCGAGTTGACACCGGAGACAGCGTTCGTATAAATGCAGACAGTCGATGGACGTAGTCTGATTTACCGAAATCGTTACTGCTCCGTGGTGTGAAGAATTCCCCAGGCAGACGCAATGTCGTGCCGTATACAAGTTCAGCGGCGGAACATTGGATATCTGCCTTCAAACTCGTTCTGATGCCTAAGAGAACGAGCGGTAAGGTTTCGTACCAATTGTCGTTTTCGTGTGCTCGGAGAGCACTTTTAAGTTGGCGATGAAACCTTTCGACTAAACCATTCGATGCTGGATGGTAGGCGGTAGTGCGAATGCGTTCCGTACCAAGCAGCCGAGTCAATGAGGAGAATAATGCGGACTCAAATTGTTGTCCTCGGTCAGTCGTGACAGTCGAGGGACAACCGTACAATGCTATCCATCGTTCTACGAGGCGGTGAGCAATTGTCTCCGCCGTGATAGACGTGATGGGAATAGCTTCGGGCCATCTTGTAAAACGGTCAATGCACGTGAGTATGTGATCATACCCATGCGATGGTGGCAATGGTCCTACAATGTCTATATGAACGTGATCGAAGCGAGCATCAGGCGTAGCGGACGTGCCAATGGGGGCAGCTACGTGCCTGTGCACTTTTGATCGTTGACACTGTAAGCATTGCTTTACCCACATACGAACATCTTTATTCATGGACGGCCAGACGTATCGTGCAGCAATGAGACGTAAGGTGGCTGCGATACCTGGATGACACAATCCATGAAGGGCATCGAAGACGAGACGGCGATAGGCAGACGGTACGATGGATCGAGGAAGACCGGTAGAAATATCACATAGTATAGTACCTGAGCTAGTAGCTAGGGGTACTTCCTGACACTGAAGGGACGAAGATTGTGATGCTTCTGTACAGACAGGATCGTTTGCTTGCGCGGCCGCCATAGCAGGAAGATCGAGCACCGGTAAGGTAATTGCATTCGTCTGGATGCGTGAAAGAGCATCGGCAACATGGTTCGACTCGCCTTTAATGTGACGAAGGTCTGTCGTGAACTGTGGGATATAGTCCAAGTGTCTGCACTCTCGTGGTGAGTAGCGGTCAGAATTGGTATGCAGGGCATACGTTAAGGGCTTATGGTCGGTGAATAAAATGAATTGACGTCCTTCTACTGCGTGCCGGAAATGTTTGATGGCACAGTAGGCTGCAAGCAGCTCGCGACCAAAAGCGCTATATTTCGTCTCCGTGGGAGTAAGGCGTCGTGAGAAAAATTCGAGCGGTTGCCAACTACCGGAGATGTTCTGTTGCATAACGGCTGCTATAGCGAAATCTGATGCATCAGCCGCTATACTAAGCGTGGCTGATGGGTCAGGATGAGCGAGAAGTGTAACTTCAGCGAGAGCCGTTTTGATCTCTGAGAATGCAGTACGTGCGGTATCGTTCAATTCTAATTTGCGTGGATTACCGCGTAGTAAATCGGTTAATGGTCGTAACCGTTCTGCCGCGTGAGGGATAAAACGTCGGTAGAAGTTAACCAAACCGAGAAAAGCCTTCAGTTCCTTGATTGAGGACGGCACGTTGTACTCCTTGATTGCTCGAACTTTGTCCTCGCAAAACAGAATACCCTTTTGTCTGATGATGTGACCCAGAAATATTATTTCTGATTTACCCGATTCACATTTCTCTGGGTTGACTACTATTCCATTATCCGAAAGACGTTGGAATAATAGCGTAAGGTGTTGATAATGTTCATCTACGTTTGATGATGCGATCAGCAGGTCATCAATATAGACGTGAACGAAATCCAAGTCTCGTACTATGCTATCGATAAACCTTTGGAAAGTTTGAGCAGCATTCCGTAATCCAAATGGCATTCGTAGGAACTCAAACGGACCGAAAGGAGTCGTGATAGCAGTTTTCTCGATGTCTTCAAGAGCGACTGGGATCTGGTGATATGCTCGTACCAGATCGATTTTAGAAAAGATAGTCGTGCCCTTGAGTGATGCCGTGATGTCGTGTATGTGGGGGATGGGGTAGCTATCAAAGCGCGTAACCACGTTTAATGCTCGGTAGTCGCCGCATGTTCTCCAACTAACCCCATCCTTTTTGCGCACCATGTGTAAAGGAGAGGCCCAGGGACTGTGAGAAGGACAAATAATACCAACAGATAGTAAACTGTCAAACTCACCTTTAGCGAAGGCTAATTTGTCCGGTGCCAGTCGGCGTGGTCTTGCCGTGACTGGTGGTCCGCGGATGACTATGTGGTGTACCACACGATTAGTCACCGATGAAATCTCCTCGAGTGGTTTAGTTATTCTGGGGAATTTCTCGAATAAAGCGTGGAATTTATCGTCACGCGAATAAAAAGTGCCGAGGATTCGATACACGTACATCGGAGTCTATTATATTAATACTATTCTTATCGTTATCCGTCATGTCAAATATATTATATATTAAAAATTAATATGAAAATATATGACAGACGTGGATAGACAAAACAATAGACTCACCGAATTGCCTTCTTTGAAAGATTTGACCGAGGTTGAGGCGTGTTCCAATATTTGGCTCACCAAATGTAGCGTGGTGTCGAGTTGAGCTTGACTATGAACACCGCTACAAGACTACGTGCCAATAGACCAATAAGATTCCGGTAGGCCAAAAATCAGAAGGCAGATGATAGTAGTAGTCGTAATATATTTGTTGGCAATCTTGTGGTATCGAAAGAATACCGAGATCGTGCCAAAGGAGTACAGGTGCGATCGGCAAGAAAAGATACGTGCGTAGTCGAAAACCGCGTAAAAGCAATGGAATACAATGGAAGACTAAAATGGCTGTTATTAGCACAGTTAAACAAACGAGCACAGTAAAACAGTCACTGGTACAATTGGTTGTAATAATAATTGTTTTCATCGAACCAATCGCGTTCTGTTGACAAAAGTAGGTCACTACAAACATGTGAGCCTCGCCAATGACTTCATTTGTCAACACCTAAATGTCCACTATGAAGATCTTCTAGGACAGATTTACGCAATGAAGGAGGAATAACAACACGATCATTTAAACACAAAATACCATCAGGAGTAGTAGATAGCTCATGCCGCTTTGAAAAATAGATAGGAAATCTGCGTTTAAGATTAGCATTCCAACCTTTCCGTATAGCATTAATTATACATCCAAAGTATTTAGGAGTTTCGCTAATGAGATCTGGACGTTTCACTGGTAAAGGTTGCACTAACAAACAGTCTGAGGTATTTACAGGTTTATCTTGTAATGACTGTCGAGAAATGTAGTCAACATGTTGAATTTGTTTGGCACTCCTGTGCTGAACCGTATAGTCATAGGCACTCAAAGCAATACCCCATCGTTGAACCATAGCAGCTGAGGAACGTGCTAAGGATTTTTCAGGATGATCAATAAATTTAAAGCCTCATGATCAGTAACAATAGTGAATTTCTTTCCGAATAAATATTTATGAAGTCTTTTAACAGCCCAAAACCCAGCTAATGCTTCTCTCTGAGTCTTTGAATAACGTTGTTCAGTAACAGTAAGTTTGCGTGAAACACAAATAACTGGTCTACCCTCCCGTTCCAAAACTGCGCCAATACCTACAGGTGATGCATCAGTGATAAGCACAGACGGTACACTAGGGGAGTAAGTTAGAAGAACAGCATCACTTTGAAGAAACTTTAGTAGACTACGTAAGCATGACTCTTGTTCCTCACCCCATTTAAATGTATTGGATGTCAAAATATTAAATAAACAATTTGCACGACAAGAAAAATTAGGAATAAAACGAGAATAGTATTGAAGAGCACCCACAAGTGAACGTAGTTCCGTAAGATTTTTTGGAGACGGTGCACTTGTCAGTGGAGCTAGTCGTTTCATATCTGGTCTAAAACTATCACCAACTAGGTATCCAAGACATTCGAAACCAGATACACTAAATGAAAACTTATTTGGATTCACTGTAATATTCTTCTCAATTAAACGACGCAATAAGGCAATAAGTCTCTGGTCATGAACTACCTTGTCAGAACCATGAACAATCAGATCATCTTGATAAACTTCAACGCCCTCAAGATCACTAACTACATTATTCATGACTTCCTGAAATATAGCTGGAGAACAACTTAGACCAAATCGAAGGAAATTGTATTTGAACAGATCAAAAGGAGTATTAATTGTCGTCAAAAGAGATGAAGGTTGATCTAAAGGGATTTGGAGATAAGCATCTTTTAGGTCAACTTTCGAGAACGCTTTAGAAGCATGAAGTCGATTTAGAATATCTTCAGCCTCTACCGTCGTGCACGTTTGCTTCAACAAACGGGAATTCAGTGTTAATCTATAATCAGCACATATTCTAGGGGTTTTGCCATCCGACTTCAGTGGCGTAACAATAGGAGTACCCCATGCTGAGGACTGGATCGGTTCAATTATGCCTTTCGCACACAAATCGTTTAATGTTTTATGTACTGCATCTCGAAGACCATAAGGAATTATTCGTCTTTTAAGAAATACTGGTTCACCTTGTACTTGAAGTTTTATAGGCTGAATTTTCACACCTCCACTGCACTTAGCACACGTGGCTATCAAATCTTTAAGTAAAGCATCATTATTTTCTTTAGAAACTAGGAAAGACAGCTCCACTTTAAGCCTTTTCAAATTCCTTAAGCCCAACATTGACAGTCCTGTTTCGCTAACTAAAAATTCACAAGGTATGTATGAAGAATTATCATCTCTTATTAGCAACTCACAACATCCTCGTATAGGCAGTCTGTGTCCAGTAATCCCCAATATTGATACCTCAGTGGGTCGTACCACAACGTTAGGATCTAAAGATTTCAAGTTCTTGAATGAAATAATGGACTCTATACTGCCTGTGTCAACAATAAATTCATGACATGAACCAAGCGATGTATATAATCGCTTTTGAATATGAGCATTAACTTTCGAAATGGTAGACAAAGATAAATGATCATTAGGAACAGCTAAATTATTGGGATCTAAATTACAAGATTTAGTACTACATGAGGCAAAATGAATAGTAGCTTTGCATACTGATTGAATGTGTCCTATCTTACCACATCCAAAACATTTAGCATTACGAAATGCACATGAATTACGAGAATGAAGTTTTCCACATGATAAACATTTGCCAAACTTGGTCTCACCTTTGTGATTTCCTTTGTAGTTTCTTGTTGAGATATCTTTCATATTTACACGAGAATAGGAACCACTGTTAAACGAACGCAATTTTGATTGACCCTGAGATTGTATTTCATCATGACGACTAAGCAAAGTATTAGAAATATTCATCGACTGGATATCAAGTTCATTCACTGCCTCGTAGTTAATACACGCAGTTCTAGCATCTTGAAAGGAACAGTTCGGCATTCTTAGCAGCTCTCTTTCCAAACCCGGCAAGTCAATTCCTGCAATTAATCGATCTCTCAGTTGCACATGAAGTTGATCATCAAAATTACATTTGGTAGCTTCTTTCTGCAATTCAGGAATGAATTCCTTAACCTTTTGGTCATTTCGACGAGTCATCTTATGAAATTTTGCCCTTTCACGGCATTCAGAACTAATGCACTTTACATGATTTAATAATAACTCCTTAATAGTTGCATAAGGAAGTGAGATAGGTTTTTCTGGATATGCCAAAGTTCCATCGCAGGCCCCATCGCGACGATAATATGATAATTAGAAGTAATTGAATTATAGTATGAACTAAGAATCCCAGAGATAACGCAATTGAATCAAGAAGTACTACACAAGCACTAACGAATGTACTGTATTTAGAATTCGAAATCAAACATTCAACAAGTACAAAGGAGTCATTAGTTCATTCAAACACCACAGGTACCTAGCTCAACTGGATTCATCGGAGATCGAGACAGCATACACAGACCTTCCTATCGATGTCACTTCACCAACAATAGAAGAAATCAGAATGGCCATCGGACAAATGAAGTGTGAACCGAATATACACCGTCCAAAGCACCAAAGTCAGACATAGAAGAAACTGCAAAAATGCTCCACGTTCTAATTAGGAGGAAGAACAAGTGCAAACGGACAGGAATAAAGGATAACTCATCAAGATACCAAAGAAAGGAGATCTGAGTAAATGTGCGAACTACAGAGGCAACACACTACTATCGGTTTCAGCAACAGATTTCAACGGAGTTTTGCTGAATCTGATGAGCGATTCAATAGACGCCCAAATTCGAAACCGATAAACCGGATTCCGTAAGGATCGGTTGTGTACAAAACAAATCGCGAAACTACGTATCATTGTTGAACAATCAGCTAAGTGGAGCTCGTCACTATACATCAATTTTATTGATTATGAAAAGGCGTCTGACAGTGTGGATAGGAGAACATTATGGAAGTTTTTTCAGCTCCATGGTGTACTAGGGGATGATCGTCAACGTCATAAGGAATTTACACGATAAACGACACCGCAGAGATGAGCAAGGAGGACAGGTGACAGATGCATCCTGGATGAGGATCAGTGTCAGACCAGGACGTTTACTCTCCTATTTCCTCTTTCATGTGGTGGTTGATAGGATTATGAAAACCTCCATATCTGAGAGAAACCACGGAACACAATGGACAGCTTGGATTCCACTAGACGATTTGGAATTCGCATACCACCTAGCCCTTCTATCCAGTACACACGATGACAACTAGTGTAGCAGCAGCTTCTGGATCAGTAGGCCTTAACATTCCAAAGGGAAAAACAAAGGTCTCCAAATGCATTGCAGAGAACACCAACCCAGTCACACTTGATAAAGAAACTATGGAAGAAGTAGAAACGTTAATGTACCTGGATAGCATCATCGGCAAACAGGGAGGATAGGACGCAGACGTATAGGCTAGAATTGACAAAGCAAGAACAGCATTCCTACGGTTGAATATCATACGGGACTCAAAGCAATTGTCAGCCAACATCAAAGTCAGAATCTTCAACACAAGCGTCAAGGTAGTTATACTGTACGGAGCTGAAACGTGGAGAACTACCACAACGATCATCGGAAAAGTACAGGTATTTACAAACAATTGTCTACTCTAGATACCCAATATCCGCTGACGAACATCACTAGCAACAGCCTCCTGTGAGAGAGAACAAGCCAGTTGGAAAGGAAAAGACGTTGGAAGGGGATAAAACATACATAGAGAAAATCACCAAACAACATCACAGTGCAAGCACTTACATGAAGTCCTTGGAGGAAACGGAAAAAATGAAGGTCAAAGATTCCACCAAGCCGAGAATCGGAAGCGGAAATGAAAAAGATGAATAGCAACTGAAAAAAACTGGAAAGGATTGTTCAAGACAGAAATGTATGGAAAATACTGATGGGAAATCTGTGATTCTTTATAAGGAGTGAGAGACGTAATTAAGTATATTTGGAGGTAGTATTTGAAGACTTTAAGGCTGATGAGCTGGTTATATAAACCTGGAGATATTTTTGACACAATCCATAATGTACTACTTGACTCAATCTGTTCAGCTAGTAGTGTCAATTGGGAATAATAGAATCGTTGTCAATATTGAATCTCTGTTTAACTAAGGAAGCGCTTTACAATTGTGCATACTTTATTATGCCTTAGAAGTCTCTCACTTAGTAGTTTAAAGGGCAACAAGAATCTTTTCCATCAGTACCTAGAATGTTTGACACTCATAGTTTACAAGCCTAGTTCATGGTTCGGATACTTTAATTACCTTGGTAATTTTAAAAACTCTTTGTGATCAGAAAATAAATAAAGATGCTTTTGATAAAACGGCAATTTCAGCATTTGTTTCAAAGTAACTTCCAGTAAATCACCATTGACTCGACCTAATTATTTCACAAATGTCATTTTCCAATGTGAATTTTAAAAATTTTATATGAGAAAGAATTGAGAAATCTGAATATCGTAGAAATTTGAATATATTAATATCAGTACTTTCCAAGTAACTTTGTAAACGGGCTTCTGTAATTTTGGTGAATAATATTCTCACACTTTTGAGAATTCTGCTCACACCAATTTGAAGCGGTTCATTGCGTTTCACGATGTTCGTAGTTTTTGGATCATCATTCACATATACCTAAGGACTAACCGAGTTACATAAAATTTATGCCAGCTAACTTCGTTCGGTTCTACACTGATAAACGTAAGCTTCAAAGTACCACTTGCTTTTGGACACGTTTCATCGTTCATCGATTCTATTCCGAAATCGTCGGTGATACACAGCTTTTTCAACCTTTAAAAAGTGATTCCATCAATGATTTACTGTGGGTAATTTATAGTGGTTGTGCCTTGTTAACCAATCAGCCTCGTAACCGTTATTATATAATCCTCAACGGTGTTTGAAATCAGAAGGCAAAGAGAAGCAGAGTCTACGGTTTTATTAGCATCCTTGTTCCCGCCTCATGAGAGGAGTCACATATTAGGACGAAACGGCCGTCCAGTGCTTCCAGGTTTACCATGATGGTCTAGCTTCAATTGTCTCATAAATTCAAGTATTAAACTATCAACGATTTGTTTGTTGTAGAACATCTCCGAATTTTCCACATGACGACTTTGCGATTGCTTGTAAATAAATCCGTTACTTGGCTCCATTGTTATGTATTTTAACCATATGAAGGCTTCATATCAGAATATTAGATAGTGAAGATCATCTCATTTAAATTTATACTGGTAATATAATCTTCAAAATGTTCGATTTTTCCTATATTAACAATCAAGATATAAACTCGAAAATACAAACGAATTATATGGATAGTAAGGCATACTATAAATAGGTGGATGGAAATGTGATTCAACACAAACTTTGAAAGTTTTAGTGTTGACAGCTTTGACAGTGTTTATAACAGTGACTATCACACCATTTGCCTGTGTAATGTAAGCAAGCATATGTGTATGCTGTGCGGGTTACCTCGATATTGCTTTCGGTCACAGTCATTATAAGCAAAGATAGATAGTGTCTAGCAATGGAACCCAGGATACACGTTTCGTCCCGTTTGGAACTTATCAGCTGGATATACCTGCATCTCAGAGTTGTTCATTCTGGAACTCGAACCCAGTACCACTCACTTCAAACTCCATCGCGTTATCCACTTAGCTATTGAGTCCTGATAGCCACTCGCTTGTCCAATGGTGTAAAGTTTAAATTCACTTGGCATTGTTTACTTAAATCATCCCATTGACGTTTAACACTGAAATTGATCAGTCTCTCTTATTAGCATATGTGCATACTGTGCGCATTGCCTTAAGTCACGTTCATTCTAAGCAATGGTGGATAGATGAAACGCGTATCCTGGATTCTGCTGCTAGCTATCACCCATGTTTGCTTAAAATTAGAAATATGCAACAAAAGTTTGCGATAAAAGTTCCTGGTAGATCCACTAAAGCGGTATAAAAAACAAGGTTGACATTAAGTGATTGTGTGATGAAATAGTTGGAAATAAAGTTAATCAGTTAAAAATATAATAACATGCTAGAAATGCACAGTATAATCTAATGAGTGAATAGAAATGTTGAAAAATGGTGAAACGATATACAGGAAAAGTTACCAGTGGAACGAAAGACTAACAACTGTTCGTTTCTAACCAGATAAATCAGTTTAGCGGAGATTTTAAAATGATCTCAAAGTACCTACTTAATGTTCTACATTATTTAGTTGCTAAGATATTATATAATTAACAATAATCACTGCTTTTAAGTAGATATATTTTGGAATCTTGTTGTAGGATTTAAAATAGCACCTTTTTCCTATTCTACCGTACTTGTTCATTATAGATTAATAAACAAAACCATGTATATGATACTTCAATAAAATGGTTTCCTATACAATTTTAGTGATCTACTTTTATGAAGAAAACGTGATTAGTGTAATGGAAATATTTATTATTATAACCAACTGTACCAGTGATTATTTTACTGTACCATTTTGTTTAATTGTACCAAAAGCATATTTTTTCCGTTGTTTGTGACTTTCAACTTACTCACGTATCCACGACAGTTTCACCTGTAAACTTTGGCATGATCTCGGTATTATTTCGATACCAAGAAATCACTAACAAATATATCCTAACTGCAATCTTCAACTGTCCTTCTAACATTTATCCTATGGAGGGACTTAACCTGGTAATAGACATGTAATTGATCTGTAATAGTGATCATAGTCAACTGCAACTTGACATCACCATACAACTAACTCATTTATTTAGATGGAACATGTTCATTTTTATTGACATCTATTTTATATTATTGATAATCTAAACATCACTATTACTATAACACCTTTACTATAACATAAATATCCTATTCCCTAAACATCTAAACATAATCATAAATCAGATGAGTGATCATAAGTTGTACTTTATGTAATTTAACAATTCAAATAAAAGATCATCAACAAATAATGATAAATAGGAATTAGTACATTATAAAACGAGTTAACACCTTCTTAAATAACTAACAATCATTGAAAATGAAGAAAAGAATTGTGATAGAGATTCGTTAATTAATATTTTATATTAGAAAGATCTAATAGAAAAGTTGAAAATGATCTTAGAATTTTGAGGTTAATATTTTTCAGTTGATAAAGAGAAATATCAGAAGGGTCTTGTGGAGATTGTGGAAATTTCAACAGTTGAGATCATGAGTTAATTGAAACCCGTAGAAAATTAACTCGCTAAAAAAAACGCTAACCAGACTATCATGAAAAACCTGGAAGTATTAGATGATCGTTTCGTCCTATTGTGGGACTCTTCGGCAGTGCGCATCCACGATCCTGACTCATGATCTTAATTGTTGATAAAGAGAAAGTTTGTAAAAATCAAGGTTATTTGGTTAGTGAAATAATGAAATCTGTAGAACTATAGTAGTTTTAGGAAGCTTATTATTATGAAATGGTTAAAATTAGACATTGACACTGTTGGATCTCGACTCACAGGTCTATTATTCATTTATTTGAACATATAAATATCGCCACAAGAGGGCATCGAATACATATGTGTCACACAAGTCACTTGATTTGTGTGTGGGCTTTAATATTACATGGGTGTCCAGATCGAAGCAGATGGTTTTCACAGAGGGCCACACCCAGAGACTTCGACCTAAAGGTCTTATACACAAGGCAGTACAGCTACTTAAGGACATGCAGTCACATGATAACTAGTGACCAAGAATTGATACATACGCCATTTGCTCCCTCAAGATCCCGTAGCCCATGTGCACCATTGGTTAGAAGTCAGGATTCTCCCACTCCTCTAGTTCGATCCTCAATATCCACCAACCCGGTTAAAGCACCGAAAATTCGCTTTACGTCATGTCACTTTCGTAAACAACAACCTCCGCCGCGAGAAGCATTGGGTAGGACTTCCCTATCATTGGCTGTATATGCGTGGCCATGTTAGAGGTTAAGTGTTCGCGTGCGAGATCAAAGGTACTGGGTTCGAGTACCTCTAGTGCGGGATCGTAGATGCGTACCTCTGAGTCCCATACTAACATAAAACGGTCTTAAAACAGTTCTTCCAGGCATAACATTGATCCCATCATGATATTAATCATAGAATAACGGCCCTGGAATACTGTTATGAAGTAAACAAAAAAAATAATTGAAAGAAAGCTATCCAGGTTTCTTACTTTATTCACTTTTCTAATCTCTTCCTGACATTAATCATAAAAGTTTATTATTAGATAAGCTAATATTATTGAATAAATTGAAAGATGATTAGATAGTTCTTATCTGCAAAATCATTTCCCCTATACTATTTTTCTGAGATACCAAAGGTTTTCATAGATTATTCATAGGAAATGATTAGAATTGTTAAATAATGTAATTCTGTAATGAGAATTTGTGTAAAATTCATTTTCATGTGGAATAATTATATGTTCAGTCTGTCAAACCATGTTGCATAATAGTAAATAAGAACCGGAATAGTCTCTTTATAGTCATGATCTACATAAATTCTTTTATTATTGTATTAAGTAGAGTTCGTTTGAGTTTTTGAACGACTATTAATTTTCATATACTTGCCTATTAAGCCCTTTTCATTGTTTACTCCATAATTTTATCTCGTTTCTTGCTTAATATCTTTTAGTCTATTGGATTGTTAGCAAACTAACACATATGCATATATTAACCATTCACAATCATTTACCCAACAACGGGATGTTGGTTCATTGGTCTAGAGGTTGAGCGTTCGCGTACGAGACCGATAGATCCTGGGTTTAAATCTCGCGAGGCGGGATCGTGGATGAGCACTACTGAATAGTCCCACAATAGGACGAAACGACCTTCCAGTGTTTTCAGGTTTTCCATGGCTTCAGTGGACTCATGATCTTAACTATTAAAACTGTGTAACTGTTTAGTTGACATATACTCTAGCAAACACCACTAAACTGATTAGATTTTTAACCTGACCCACCCTAAACAAATAGTCAAGCTTTCTTGCTAATATGTACAGTCTAAAAAAACAGTTGAACATTCTCCAAGGGAATAGTAATTAGATGGGTAATAAGAGAAAGGATAACGTATACAGAACAAGATTGAACTGTCCTACGAGCTATTTATTCATATTTAATTCTTCATAATTATCCGAGAAAGTCAACAGGTCAATATTTAATTATTTATATCAGAAAGGGTTTTTGTGGTTTTAATAGTTGAAATCATGAGTCAATTGAAGCTAGACCACCATGGAAAACCTGGAAACACTGGATTGCTGTTTCATCCTACCATGAGACTCCTCAGCAGGGCTCATCCACGATCCCGCCTCGTGAAAATCAAACCCATGACCTATTGGTCTCGTATGAGAACGCTTGACCTCTAGACCATTGAGCCGGCTCACTAGTGATTGACTTCAATTAGTATTACCTGGAGTTCTAGTAAGAAGCATTGACAAGTGTAGTTCAACCGGGTTTGTTGTGAGATTAGTTAGACATTAACACCGTTGGATGCTGGTTCAGTGTTTGCCCGTGAGACTGATAGGTCCTCAGTTCGAATCTCATACGGTGGGATCGTGGATTTGCACTGCTGAGGAGTCCCACACTACAACGAATCAGCCATTCAATGCTTCCATGTTTTCCATGATGATCTAGCTTCAATTAACTCATGATATCAACTATTAAAATTTGATTATTTGTCTATAGGTAGTAAAACATTATAAGTGACTGAATAATTTGACTATGGTTTAGTGTTCATTTTTCTTCATTACTCTTATAGTTCTAGTATTTTGTCATAAGTAACTATTCAATAGAAAGTAGAAAAAAAATCATCATCAAAGTTCAAACTTACTCAAGATTGTACTTTTTTTTTCAACTGTACTTTAAATAATTCAGCTGATGTACAATTTTATAAGTCATGATGCAAAATAGATATCCATATCAAACCTATACACATTGGTGTGTGTGTGTGTGTGTGGATGTGGATGTGGATGTATCATTTCATTTTTTTTTAGAAAAATATCAACCAATGATAAACATTAGAAAAAAAAGGAATATAATTCATAAAACACTAATAGATTATTTCTTCTCCTGGATACTACTATTTAAAACCAAATATATAACATATATATTGAAACATTGAACAGAGCTTTCAACTCTTTGAATTCATTAGAACAGTATTAGATTATTTCTTCTCCTGGATACTACTATTTAAAACCAAATATATAACATATATATTGAAACATTGAACAGAACTTTCAACACTTTCAGTTCATTAAAACAAGAAAATTAATTGTAAAAGAAAAAAAAGAAAAAAAAGAAAAAAAGAAAAAAAAAGAAAAAGAAAATGGTTTGTTGTAAAAAACAAAATAAAATAAATAATAATTATATGAATAAAATTCATTCAAATATTGATTTAAAACAATTAGAATTATTAGAACGTCAATTTATATTAGATTGTATTGCTGTTAGACAAATATGTGATGATTATTCAATAACAAATCCAAAACATGGATCTATTATACCACCATATAATGGACAATTAGATCCATATGCTAAATCATATTTTGAATCATTTAATATTCAAAAATTATTAGAAAAAACTGGTCAGGTTAGTTTTTATTTAATTAATAGACATAAATAATAATTTATTTTTTTCTTTTTTTTTTTTTAAAGAAATAAATAGATTGTAGTTAATGATTGAATCTAGGAATCGTTCTTCTAATTCTTAATTAGGCGGGGCACCAGATACATATATGACGCACAAATCCCATTTCATTTGTGTGAGGGCTGTGATACTACCTGGGTGCCCAAATCGAAGCAGGTGGTTTTCTTGATGGGCCACATTTGGAGACTTTGATCTAAAGGTTTGATCTATAAGGCAGTGGAGCAACGTAAGGAAATGCAGTCCCATAGTAGCCGGTGACCAACAATTGGTTCATACGCCATTTTTTACCTGAGAATAGTCGAGCCCATGTGTACCACTGCATTTGAATCAGGGTTTTCAAACTTCCCTATGTGGACTCTCCATGTCCACCGACCCGTATAGGCACTGGACATTCACTTTTCGTCCTCTTAATTTCGTAAACAACACCCCTGCCACGAGGAGGCAATGAGTAGGACTTCCCTGGCAGAGGCTATATACGCGTGGCCATGTGAGAGCAATTCGAGAGAGAGAGAGAGAGAGAGCGGAATCTCCCCACTCTCGGCCGTACCAGAGCATTTGTATTCATATACACATTGGGACTCGAACCTGATACGATTCTCGGTGAGACCATAATTTATGGACGATATTTGAGCGACTCTAACCAGACCTTGAGTGTCCATCTAATAACTAGAACAAAATGAGTTTTATAAACCTATGTGAGAACTTCGAATTGTGATTTACAGTTGACGGTTTGGATTAGGAATTATATTTAGGGTTTTCATCACAAATTGACATTATTTATAATGCCAAAACTCTATTTTTTACAAATTGATGAGTCAATTTCGCGCCGAAATCTGCGATCTGTTATTCTATACCTGATTGGTTCGTCTATAAATTATAGTCTCGTCAAGTTGAACACTGTATATATACTTTATGCAAACCCCAGAAACTTTAATTTATCATTTGAACCATGCTGATAAGCCGTTTAGATGAAACTCAAAGTAATGAATTTTTCACTTTCTTTTAACTGAAATAAAAAAAAAACGATTATTGCCATTTAATTAACCTTCATTCACATGCTTTCTTATGCTCGATTATGATTTTTCTTTAAAGCAGAGAGATATTCGTTTGATAATATATTACACAAATAAATCTCTACAAATCTTTTAAAGCGAATAAGGTGTTCCAGGGTTGATATATATCACAGAAAGACGATAATCATTTCTAAAAAAATTGTCACATGTAACAGACAATTACGTGATACCATGGTTTCTGGTATTCTGTGAAGGAATATGTGAAAAAAAATTTCCCTCCTTCCCTCATTCTTTCTTCATCCTCTTCTCTTTCTCCCTGTCTGTCTTCTTTGTGTATTTGATTTACTGTGTTTTTTTTTCTTTCAATGACCAATCGGTTAAACAGTAAGTACATTCGTAACATTTATGATAGAACATTCCATCATTTAAAAGACTTGGTTAAACTACTCAAAGGTTAGTGTTTAGCGTTTTTTTAGCAAGTTAGTTTTCTACGGGATGGGGTCGCCAACCCCATGCCCAACCCTCCTCCTTTGTCCGGGCTAGGGACCGACGGTAGCCCCCTGAGGAACTCTAGGCGGGGGTAATCAAATAAAAATCATTAAAGGAAAATAGGGTCAATCAAGCTTAATGCTAAATAATTGACAGTTTTGTTTACCTTTTTTTAAAAAAAAATTATTCTCACTTGTAATTTATTATCTGATGTTAAATTGTCGAAGGTAGATGGAAGTAAAACTTTAAACCTAGATTTTCTGTCGGTTAGCACTCGATACTAAGCCGTGCCGATAATCATTTGAAAACTGATGTTTCATATATAACTCGAGCCACCAGTCTAACACGTTAACATTGATTTATTGAACCGGTAACTGACTTCCTGTTTAGTTAAGACATTTCTGCTTATTGACCAATGAGTAGTGATCAAAATCATGTCCATTTATTCCTTAGTTCTAATTGAATTCTGCCTATCATGGTAAAATCTAGTCATCAGTAATCCAAGTGACTCAATATTTTATCTATTATGTTGTAACATTAGATGGTTGGTCGTATATTGGTAGATAGAATTCTACCAACACTAGGGACAAGACAAACATAACAATGAATAGCACTCAGTGATCAGTTATTAATTACTTATTGTTATTTATTTGAACAACTAAACATTAGTACAAGGTGGCACCAAATATATATGCACCACACAATGAAAATGAGGCAAGTAGTAATCATTCATTTCTGGGTGGGTTATAATACTACCCAAACCAAAGCAGCTGGTTCTCAAAGGGGGACACAACCGGAGCCTTCGACCTAAAGGTCTTATACACAAGGCAGTGAAGCAAAGTCAGAAAATGCAGTCCCATGGTAGCCGGTGACCAACAATTGGTTCATAGACCATTTCTTCCCTCAGGATATTGAGGCCCATGAGCACCATTGGTTTCGAATTATGGTTTTTCTACTCCCCTAAGTCGATTCTGCATATTCACCGACCCGTATAGGCACCGGACATTCACTTTTCGTCCTCTCAATTTCGCAAACAACGCCCTTGCCACGAGAAGGCAGTGAGTAGGACTTCCCTGGCAGGGGCTGTATACACGTGGCCATGTGAGAGAATTTTGTGAAGGACAGTGAACTCTTCTCACCCTCATTCGTAACAGGGCATTTGGGGTCAGTTAACTTGTAATTCAATATTGAACAAACATGTTTCAATACTAAAGTTCTTTTCTTTAAAAAAAATAGGTCATACATTAAACTTCTAATTAAATTTACTAAGAGTAAATATTTAGAGGTTTTTTACCTTAAATATTGATTTGCCATGAAGATAAAACATCCTAGTTTTGAATGGAAGTCATTTACATGAACATATGATTTATGTGGTGTGAGCTACTTATATCCACATAAGTAGTATATAACGATAGTAAGGGATAGAATGTATTTCAGTAGAAGATCAAGAAGGAAAGGATAGGAACGGAAACCAATTGGTATGAAAATGTATGAACAATGAAATCTGAGTTGATGGATTAATATTTGCAAAATGAACAGTCAAGTTCGAGACAATGGATTGATATTTGACAAATCAACTATTTACTGTATGGTTCTCAGATCTTAGTGAGACGCTCTGTAATTTCGTGTCAAATACATTCGATTATCTTCACTTGTGTTCTTGTTCACTACAATACTACTGAAGAATATCATAGTTATTTTCATTATCAATAATAGTTTGAATATTTTACTAGAAAGATGGTAATGACATAAGCAATAATCACAAATGTTTTCCTTCCTTTTGAAAATTGAGCTTATAATGTGGATGTACAACGATGTAGACTACCTGGTTGGATTCTTAGCTATGATCATGATTAGCGATTGAAAACGTTGGACGACAGGATTTAGAACAGGTTACAATCACATAGATGTATTCACTTTTTCTATCTTCTTCTTGAGTTTCATTATTTCTTCAAATATACGATTAAATTCTATGTATATACTGATATTGATTGCTTCCCTAGTTACAATGTGTAAGAAATTTTTTTAAAGAAAAAAATCATCCGATAATGAATTGGGTAATGTGATGATTAGGAGTATTTGAACTATAGTACAAACTAGGAATTCTACAAATAATGCAATTGGATCAAGAAGTACTAGATAAGCACAAACGAATGTACTGTATTTAGAATTCGAAATCAAGCATTCAACAAGTACAAACGAATCGTTAGTTCATACAAACACCACATCCGCCACAGCTTAAATTAGAGTCTAAGTTTCTGCAATCAATTTACGTCTTCTTATGTTCATCCTGTGTCTGTTCGACAGTGTATTGGATGCAGACTCTGTATGATATAGAATGTACTTATTAGTATTCGGATTAACAAATGCAATTGGAACAGACTCACCTGGGTCTTGGAATTGTATACAATCACCATGTCGGTTGTGTACTGAAACCACTGATATCTAGAATTTGAACCATAGATTTCCCAACACTATCCTCCCCCACGAAATAATGTTGGATCTTCATATCCCAAAGTTATGAATGATGCGGTTTAATTGAAAACATATTTCTCACATTGACTAGAGTATATATTAGAAGTGACTTCATGATAAGGATAAACAACAGTTGATTTGAAATCATACAAATTCTAATCAAAATCGAGCTCATTTAAGACTCGTACTTCGCAATGAACAAGTTCCCCCACAAGAAGCAAATTCATTGAGGATAAATAATATATGATATGACACCAGGACTTCATTCTTCTGAAATAGTTTCCTCAAATTTATTAAGAATGTCATTGCAGAGTAAAAAACCATTAGAAAATTCAGCATCAATCAAAACTACATCAGATTTTCGATCATGATTAAATTCATCCGAAATATTCTCATCAGATTTGTAAGGAATTTCATCAGAAACATGTGGATCATTAGGAAAAACCATATCTGATACAATAAAATAAGAAATCTGAAAAGTTGATTGATTAGAAACTGTTGTCTCACAAAGATTCTGAGTTTCATTTAACTCTGATCTGCTATGTGACTCTATTATCGCTTTTTGAAGTCGTGGATAATGACAAATGATTGTTAGAAACACCCAACTCAATAGGATCACAACTAAAAATGTTAATCTTAGTTGCAGCGGAATGAACCGCATATGAATTACGAGAATGAAATTTGCCACAAGATAAACATTTACCAAACTTGATCTCACCTTCGTGAACTGAATCGCATATTCTCAATGAATTATCGGCACAACGTTGATTACGCGTTGGATTGGGACAGCGTAGTAGTGTAGCGGAATTTTCGATGCCCTGATGAAAAATTTTATGAAATTCTCCTCCTTTACCGTATTCGAAATTTGTATACATAACATAGTCTAGCAGTAGTTCCTTGAGAGTTGCATAAGGAAGCAAAATGGGCCAGAGTTTTTAATAAGCTATACGCTTCTTTTCCGATGAATGTGAGGAAATGTGCCACAATATTAACATCCTCAATATCTTTCTTGGTCACAGCCCATATTTCGAACCTTTCCAAGGAATCCTCAAAAGCATCAAAATCTCAATGTATATACAACCATTCCATCACAGGCTCCATTGCAACATCAATGTGATGATTAAGAGTATTTGAATTATAGTATAAACTAAGAATCCTAGAAATAACACAATTGAATCAAGAAGTACTAGATAAGCACAAATGAATGTACTGTATTTGGAATTCGAAATCAAGCATTCAACAAGTACAAACGAATCGTTAGTTCATACAAACACCACAAGTAACCCCTAAAGAACAAAAAAAATTACAAATAGGTTGTAGTGAAATATTCACTATTATATCGGTTTCATAAACGATCTTATTTATTTATTTTATTTGAACATATAAATATTGGTACAAGAGGGTACTGCCTGGGTGCCAAAACCGAAGCAGATGGTTTTCTTAGGAGGCCACACCCCGAACCTTTGACCTAAATGTCTGATCTATAAGGCAGTGGAGCATCGTTAGGAAATGCAGTCCCATGGTAGCCGGTGACCAACGATTAGTTTATACGCCATTTGTTCCTTCAGGATACTGGAGCCCATTTGCACTATTGGTTTAGGATCCGCTTAAAGCGCTGGAAATTCGCTTTTCGTCCTCTCATTTTCGTAAACAACACCCCCTTCACGGGAAGGCAGTGAGTAGGACTTCCCTGGCAGAGGCTATATACGCGTGGCCGTGTGAGAGCATTTCAGGAGGGTGGGTGGGTCCACCCCACTCTCAGCCATACCAGGGAATTTGGCGGCCATAATAATGAAAGTACATATTTTTCTTAGGAATTTATTTCAAAGGTTTACCATTGAGGATGTTACATCTTCCAAAAACTAATTATAGGCTATTTTTTATTTATGTAAAATTTAATCTATATTTTCTCGTAACCCTTAGAGACAGGAGTTATCTTTCATTTTCATTATAATTATAGATTCTATTTTACCTAATGATCAGTGTATATTTGTATATGTTAAATGTTTATCCTATTTTCATAGTCATTCTACTCGTAAGTGTTATCTATAAAAGTCAATTTTCTTTGATCTCTACCAGTAAGTGTTTTCTTTTTCAATAGTGCCTCTTAAAATAATTGAGGAAGAGGGTGAGGGGGGGGGAGAAAGAATTGTGGTATCGATATTTTCAGAACTCGAAGCTAGAAATTACTAGCATCCAATTTGAGATAGATCAATTACAATAGTTGAAATCATAAGTTAATAGAAGCTAGACAATGCTTCCAGGTTTTCCCTGGTGATCTTCACAAAACCCCTTCTGATAGTATATCAATTAATTAAATATTTTTTAGAGGCTTGTCTATTATACACCTTTAAAAATTGATTAAAACATGTTGCATTAGAAATACTGTGAAACATTTATAGAGAAATTTGAACGCTTCACTTCTATCTGATGTTTGTGCTGATGATGTTGTTCAGACGAAAGCTCCATAACCAAACCATCCAGCTTAAAGAACAAAACTCCATAAAAAATATTGTTTCATTTATGACAATATTATTAGTTAACTTTAAGAAAATATAGGGGAACTTTAGGTAACAACATTTTGAGAAATTACTAGGAAAAGTTCAAAGAAAGTGTAGATATTAACTTACTTTTTTTTTTTTCAAAAGTTTTTCTTTCTTGTCAAGTTAATTTTGTAAAAATACACTAGTTTCATTCTTTTTTTAGACACCACCTGGAACATCAATTGAAGGTGAAATAGCTGATAGATTTATCATCAATGGTGCACCAGCGGATTATATTCAACGACGTAATAAAAATGGTTGTGGACATTCAAAAGAAATATGGGGTGGACATTGAAATTCAATAGTAACCTAACATGAATAGTAAATAAAGTAGACCATAACTTTATATTTCATTCCTATTACAACTAATATTATTATTATATAAGAAAGATTTTAGTATTTCTATGTGAAATATGACTTTGTATGTATAATGTACTATAGCATTATAATGATAAGTATATTAGCTAATTAATACTAAACATATTTATTTCTCTGAGAATAGATATTTATGAATGAATAAAATGTATGCAGTGAAATTCAATGTTATTAATATCAGAAAGGGTTTTGTGGATATTATAGTAATTTTAATAGTTGAGATCATGAGTCAATTGAAGCTAGACCACTATACTAAACCTGGAAGCATTAGATAACTGTTTCATCCTATTGTGGGACTCCTCAGTAGTGTGCATCCACGATCCCGTTTCTCGAGAGATTCGAACCCACGGCCTATCGATCTCGCGCGCGAACACATAACTTCTAGACCACTGAGCCGACTGGCATCCAATAATGTTAATGTCTAACTTCAACCAATCCATGAAATTGAGCGACACATCGACCATTGTCTTCAGTGAGTTACTCTATATTACGATATTATTCAACCATTGTCTCATTTCTAAAATAGAAGTTTATACACATAGATCACTGTGATTTCTTACTAGAATTATAAATGAACAAATGAAAATAAGTGGATTAATTGAAGTTAAACATTAACACCGTTGGATATCAACCGGCTCAGTGGTCTAGTTGGTTAAGCGCTCGCGCGCGAGACTGATGGGTCTAAGGTTCGAATCTCCCGAGGCGAGATCGTGGATGCGCACTGCTCAGGAGTCCCATAATAGAACGAAGCAGCCGTCCAGTGCTTCCAGGTTTTCCATGGTGGTCTAGCTTCAATTGACTCATGATTCCAACTATTAAAATTCAATGTTATTGATTAATTTGAATACTTTTATTTCATATGAAAAATTACATTAACTCAGGTAATTCTTCTGCATGTTTGTTTAACTTATCGTGTATAAATCCTGTCTTGCATGATTAAAACTAGTAATCGGACAAACTGAAGTTTAATAAGAATGAACCTGATCTCTGTATGATATGCAAGAAATCAAAGTCAGTAAGGTATTTGGAGATGGTCGACAGGATATCTTGCTATATGACACTTTTCAATAGAGCGTAGTTGCAATTTTGATGGAAATGGTGTTCTCAGTTAAATTTGGACCAGAATGACTAGGTTTCACAGTTTAATACTTTATCACTGAGTTGCTTGAGCTGCAGAGTGTGTGAGTGACTTTCGTTAAAGATCGATATCCATTGGTAAATAATTCAAAACAACAGAGAACTGAACATTTGGTTGTCATATACTATTTCGAAACTCCTATATAGTTAGCACTTACGATTCTACTCGTAAGACAAAGAGTGCATTATTATTTATTTATTTGAACACATAAATATTGGTTCAGGGGGGGGGCACCAAATATATACATGCGCCACACAAAACAATGAGAATTTAAGGAGAAGGGAAAAAAGTGTAAGGAACCTAGGGAATTATTAAAAAAAAGAGAACAATAATGGGGGAGACGAAAAGGTACACTCAGAAGAAATCTTACAGTTAAGGAAGATACAACCACTTTTTATGAAGAAAGTAAAAGAAGGTTACAGCAGGATCGTCACTGGCTTCTATTCTGAGCCATATCTGATAACGTTTCTAGCCACTGTGTTACACCATCTCTCAGACCCCAGCCAGGGAGTCGTGAAGGACCAACACAAGCCAGCCCTTTGCAGCTTTCATTCATACCACAACACCATGTCATACACTGACCACCTCTCCGATTTTTGCAACCAGTCCCAGAGTCGGCAAATAATGCACGACAAGGAATTCTCTGGGACGACATTCGTAGAACATGTTCAAGACACCGAAGTCGGTGTTTCAAGATGATGATACCAATGGAATTATCGTCTCTGTGCCCGAACACACGATGCCGAACCTCTACATTACTAACATGGTGTTGCCACTGAATGTCAGCAACCCTTCGGAGACAACGATGATCGAACACAGAGTCATCTAACATCCTCAACTTGGAGAGGCCAGGTTTCACAAGCATAGAGAAAAACTGCTCTCACCGACGCGTTGTAGATCCGACCTTTTACAGCCAGACTGACATCACGAAGGCGCCAAAGATGGCCCAGATTGGCATAAGCCGCTCTGGCTTTCGCTATACGTGCATTGATCTCATCACTCACGCCACCACCAGCACTTATGCAGCTACCTAGATACACGAACTTCTCGACGACTTCTATCTGCTCACCATCCAGAGTGAGTACAGGATTAGAATCCTGCCAGTCTTGTAGAAGTACTTTGCACTTCGAAGGTGCAAAGCACATACCATACCTACGGATATTGATTGCCAACTGATTAAGCGCGGATTGCATGGCTTGGGCATTCTCTCACAGTAAAACAATATTACCCGCATACTCAAGGTCAAGAAGTCTTTCTCCAGGTAACAGATCCATTGTGGTCGATTCTGAGCCATGTCACCCAGAGTCTCCAATCATTGATTATGACAGTCACGCGGACCCCAAACAAGTAATCTGCATCTAGTGCAAAATAAGTGCTGTTAGAGGTATGCAGCACTTATTTTGTACTATTTTTTTAGTAACACTTAAATAACAATGATTTAAATAAATATCATACTGAATCAGTTTGTGATATCATATATAATCCCTTTTTAACATGAAACTATCAACAAAACAAGCTTCCAGTGTTCTATGTCCAATGCCTTTATTTGTTCAAGACTCTACATATTAAAAACCTCCCTTAATAGCTTGAAATGGTGGTCAGAATAGTGAACCATGTAAATTTAATCGAGCTATGTTGGTCAAATCACTCGTTCTTTTAGCTCCTAACATGTCATGAAGGTCAGCACACAAATCCTCTAAACTATAACAATAATCCTTGTTCAAAACTATTTAAAAAGCAAAACGATACGGTTCGAAAATAAGTCGGATACGAAAATTATGAATAGGTAAAGGTTTGGTGATTCAATTTATCAAGCCTTATCTCTGTGTTCAGAAGTCGTATGTCCAATCTCTTAGTTTACCTTAGTCTTAACATAACTTCATAGTTTTCTAGTTACTCTTGACACATGTTGGCTTTCTCTTCGTACATTTTTCAAGTGGATGATTACCTTTCATATTTCTGTTCTATATTCTATTTCGATGAGTACGCACTCATATTATCTTCCTTATAATCGCCCAGTGGATAGCTCGTTTTCGTATGTCATTTCATTCTTATTAACCGTTGTCTATTATTTAACATTAAATTCTAACTAGCTTCGAGAACCTCTATTAGAAATACAACAATTCTATTTTTATTATAGACCACTATATGTTAGAATAAATATGATTATACAATTCTAGCAAACGATATCGTAGAAAAACATTACATCGCTGAAGCATTTACATTTTGTTTAAACAAAATGTTTTAGGTAATACCAGTTAATATTCCGTGTCGAAAGGTAGTTCAGTGTTCTAAACTTTTTGACATCAACCAATAACTTACGAGTCTAAACAGCATAAATCTACTTTATTTCAAGCGACCGAACAATATTTTATCATAAGCCATCAAAGGATCTGATTGTGAAGAAGATGATCTCAAGTACTGACAAGAGTGCGAGGGGGTTGTCATGTACAGCCTCCCCAAATGGCCGAATGATACTTCTTGAAGTAACTGTAAGAGGAAATAGACTAAAAGTGGTCTTGATGGCCTGAGAGCGAATGAAACACCCGTGTTTTAGGTGATTAAAGGTAATTGGGACCCACGGGGTAAGGCGTGCTATTTTTAGGGAATTTCTACAAACCTCACCAGCTGTGAGAAACAGAATCGTTGTAGACGTCAAGCGGACACCTTATTGTCACACGCAGTCTCCAGTACGACTTCACCCTCGGATCCTATGTTGTTGCTTCAGATCTTACCGTTCCCCAAGCAACCTGTCTGATATGATAGGGCCTAAAGGAACGATTATTCCTGAAATTAAAGCTCAACTGAGTCATCTAGATACACAGGCTTAACTACTACGCCACGGTAGGAGCTACGGCCGAAAATAACAATCACATACAAAAAAGTATGATTTACAGCCAACTGAGCCCCCAAATGCCCTGGTATGGCTGAGAGTGGGGAGAGTCCGCTCTCCCTCTCGAAATGCTCTCACATGGCCATGCGTATATAGCCTCTGCCAGGGAAGTCCTACTTACTGCCTTCTCGTGGCGGGGGTGTTGTTTACAAAAATGAGAGGACGAAAAGCGAATGTCCGGCGCTTTAACCGGACCCCAAACCAGTGGTGCACATGGGCTCCAGTATCCTGAAGGAACAAATGGCGTATGAACCAGTCGTTGGTCACCGGCTACCATGGGACTGCATCTCCTCACGATGCTCCACTGCCTTGTGGGTCAGACGTTCAGGTCGAAGGCTCGGGGTGTGGCCCCCTAAGAAAACCACCTGCTTCGGTCTGGGCACCCGGGCAGTATCACAGCCCTCACACAAATCAATTGAGATTTGTGTGGCGCATATGTACTTGGTGCCTCCCTGTACCTATACTTATGTGTTAAAATAAATAAATAAATAAATACAGCCAACTGAGTAAATCTGCACTTAGTGTAAACTATATGAAAACTTATACTATCACAACTTCTGGTTTCCATTGACAGGCTGTTTTAATTTCACGCTTTTCATTACCATGCTACTCGCGACCCCTTCCATTATTAAACGCAAGTACATCTTATAGACTTACTGAGTTGTTGGTTTACTTTTCACTTTCACATTATCATAGACACGTTACTCTGAAAATACCATCCACCAGAACAAAACTTACCTCCAAGTCAAGTGAAAACTTATGAAAGGTTCTTTTCAAAATGACTGTAGCTTGTTCACACTAACTAATTCAAAAAGTTTAGAAATATAATCGCTACATTTTATTGATATGGTTCGAAATACATTTCAGTAAAGTCAATTTGTAATAGTTGATCTTTTTTTTGTCATTTAAACATTTTTCAACTAGCTTTCTAAGGGTTTATGATTTTCGTTATATATTTCTTTAGCTAAAGTTAATAGCTGATTAAGTTGTGTTTCAGAAAAATAATTCAATGAAGCTTCATCCAATGGTTTACCAAGCGCTTCTTCCTTGTTCATTTTAACTTTATCTTCTTTACCAATTTTATTATTTGGATTTCGTATTGATTGTTGAATTTGCATTGATAATTCAACTGCATATTTCTGTAAAATAAAATAATTATTTTAAGTAAAAATTAGCAGTTATTAATCACTTATAAATATTAAGGATGTTATGTTGTAAAAGGCCAAACTTAGATTGGCTATTGATTAACTTATTATGGGTTACACTGGTTGAAATCATGAGTCGATTGAAGCTAGACCACCATGGAAAACCTGGAAGCACTGGACGTCTGTTTCGTCCTAGTATGGGATCATCAGCAATGCGCATCCACGGTTCCGCTCCTCGAGAAATTCGAACCCAGGACCTATAAGTCTCGCGCCAGGCTCTTAAGCAACTAGACCACTGAGCCGGCATCCAACGGTGTAAATGTCTAACTTCAACCAATCCACGAAGTTGCGCCACCGTACACCATTGTCTTCAGTGGGCTGATATCTCACAACAGACCTGGTTGAACTCCACTGGTAACAGCTTCTCAATAGAACTCCAGGAATAACTCTTGAAGTTAGTCACTAGTGAGTAGATGATTATTATTATCAGAAGGGGTTGTGTGGAGATTTCAAAAGTTTCACTGGTTGAAATTATGAGTCAATTGAAGCTAGACCACCATGGAAAACATGGAAACACTGAACGGCTGCTTCGTCCTACTATGGGACTCCTCAGTAGTGTGCATCCACGACTGCACAATGAACTAATATGATCAGGAATACAAAAGTAGTAAAAAATAAGAGTATCATTAATGGTAGGAAAACTGTTGTACTGGGTTTTGGACTGATATCACTACGCCGATACCTGGACTGAAGTATGTGCAGCAAACCTATAGGTGAAAGCAAGAGATGACGTTGAGTTTGTTGCACTATTCGACCGATGGATCAACAATTAAGACTTCAGAAAAGTATCGCGTTTTAGCTGGTGCTTAATTTATAGCAACAATATAGATGGATCAATGAAATAACTGAGTGTAGTTTCATGAACTAGCAACAAGACTATAGATAGACCTTATTGATAAATCCTATTAAAAACGAAATCTAATTCGATAGTTTTCCAATAGTTGACTAAAAACTAAGAATATATACATCACTATACCCTATTGTTTACCTTGACAATCGCCTTGGAAAATATTAACTGGTGTATACGAATAATTACCTAAGTGAATTTACAGAAACGATTTAATGATACTGTTACATATACTGCAGTCCATATTTAATTAGAAATAGAATCTGTACAGGATTCCAAAGACTTCATATAAAACTTTAATGTTAGTATACTAATTAACTGAAATCACCTGAATGTTAAAGGGCATGATACCGAATACTCTACCTTTCATTTTTAAGAAACCACGCCAGCCAAACATGAGCACAGAAAGGCACAAGCTGGATACACAGAAGCAAACAAGCAAGTGAAGAAGAGGATTAAAGTCGACAAGCAGAAATACGTGGAAGAACTAGCAACGACGGCGTAAAAAGCTGCAAGAGAAGGAAATACGAAATAGCTTTATGATACAACGAAGAAACTAGCAGGGAGATATAGAAAACCAGAGAGACCGGTCAAGGACAAAGAAGGTAGGCCAATCACTGAAATTCAAGAACAGAGGAAAAGATGGATAAAGTACTTTGAGGAACTCTTGAATAGACAACCTCCACTGAATCCACCGGACATCGAAACAATACATACAGACATTGCTATAGATGTCAATCCACCAAAGATGGAAGAAATCAGGATGGCTATCAGACAAATCAAGAGCGGGAAAGCAGCAAGACCTGACAATATACCAGCTGAAGCACCGAAGTCAGATATCGAAGTAACTACAAACATGGTTTACCTTCTATTCAAAAAGATTCGGAAAGAGGGACAAGTGCCGACGGACTGGAAAGAAGGACACCTTATTAAGATTCCAAAGAAAGATCTGAGCAAATGTGAAAACTACAAAGGTATTACACTACTGTCAGTACTACGAAAAGTCTTTAACAGAGTGTTGCTAAACCAGATGAAAGACGCAGTAGACGCCCAACTTCGAGATCAACAGGCTGGATTCTGTAAGGGTCGGTCGTGCACAGACCAAATTGCGACACTACGGATCATCGTCGAACAATCAGTTGAGTGGATCTCGTACATCAACTTCATTGATTATGAAAGGCATTTGACAGTGTAGATAGAACGTTATGGAAAATTCTTCGACACTACGGAGTTCCTGAGAAGATTGTCAACATTATCCGGAACTCATACGATGGACTACAGTGCAAAGTAGTGCATGGAGGACAGCTGACAGATGTATTCCGAGTGAGGACCGGAGTCAGACAAGACTGTCCACTCTACCCTTCCTCTTTCTTCTGGTGTTTGACTGGATTATGAAGACCTAGACATCTGAGGGAAAACACGGCATACAATGGACAGCCCAGAACCAATCAGACGATTTGGACTTTACAGATGGCCTAGGCCTCCTATCCCATACACACCAACAAATGCAGATAAAGACAGCTAGTGTAGCAAACAGTCTCTGCATCAGTAGGCCTAAACATACACAAGGGGAAAACCAAGGTCCTCAAATATAACACGGAGAACACCAATCCAATCACTCTTGATGGCGAAACTCTGGAAGATGTAGAATCCTTCACATACCTAGGAAGCATCATCGATAAACAAGGAGCATCAGATGCAGATGTAAAAGCGAGGATTGGCAAAGCAACAACAGCATTCCTACAATTGAAGAACATATGGAATTCAAAACAACTGTCTGTCAAACAATATCAAAGTCAAAATCTTTAATATGAACGTCAAGGCAGTTCTACTGTACGGAGCTGAAACGTGGAGAACTACGACAACCACCATCAAGAAGGTACAATTATTTATCAATAGCTGTTTACACAAGATACTCAACATCCATTAGCTGGATACCACCAGCAACAGCCTTCTGTGGGAGAGAATAAACCAGCTTCCATCTGAACAGGAAATTAGCAAAAGACGATGGAAATGGATAGGACATACATTGCGCAAATCATCAAACTGAAGCACCAGGCAAGCCCTAGCTTGGAATCCTGAATGGAAGAGGAGAAGAGGAGGGCCAAAGAACACTTTACGTTGGGAAATAGAAGCAGATATGAAAAGGATGAATAACAGCTGGAAAGAGCTGGAAGGGATTGCCCAGGACAGGGTTGGATGGAGAGTGCTGGTGTGCGGTCTATGCTTCTCTACGAGGAGTAACAGGCGTAGGTAGGCAACACTAAAATAAGTGTTCATATACACACTAAAAGCAAGCACTACTAATAGAGGTAAATCGATCACCATATGTTATTCCACCCTTTACTCAAAATGTTCATAACAATGAAAGCATCGACTATTAAGAAATCAAGCTTAAACTGACTGCACATAATAAATGTCACTTTATTTTATCACTGGTCACCACATTTTACAATCGGTTTATGACCCGAAAGTCTACCATTCAAGTTTACACGTTTATGTCACACGATTGTTCAGATACATAACTTAAGGGGAAAAAGGCAAACGTATTCTGATAAATTTACCTCTGATTATACATACTATTATAACTAATATTTCTGTCACTCCTTAAACTTCTTTATGGGATCTAATCACTGGACTTCGTAATTATAAACATACATGAAGTTTAGAACTAGTCCTGAAATACAAAATATTTAGATATTTAAGCGTACTTACTGTCCATTCAACCATGAATGGTTGAACAAATTCGGGTTTGACATCTTTATGCTTCTTGAATTCCGTCTTCACATATTTGTCACCAATTTCTCGTAAATGCGGGGGCAGTGAACGGTGCAAAGTAAGTATAAATTTGTACAGGAAACGAACACGTTGAGAATGGACAGCATTTTTTAAGATGTCTTGCGACATAGAATACGAAAGAATGTTAGCTCAAAATAATAAATGGAGTCAGAGACGAATGATGATTTGAGTAAAAACTAGTATGAAGAGTAACCTGAAGTACGGAAATCAAAATATAATACAATATTCAAACTAAAGCAGTTTTAAGAGGAGAATAGAAAACAACTTTAGAAACCTGACTGTAGGTGACAGAATGAGATACATTATCAAAAGCTAAAGCAACTTTATGAAGAACATATTTTGTGAGCGCTGTGTGTATTACTCCATAGTTCGAGGAAAAAGCACTACAGTATTTTAAACCTGCATTTAAATATCTAAAATTAGTCATAGTGCCACTCCACAGTAATATTGACCGACAGTACCCTAACTGAAGTAAACCAGCAAAATAAAAGTTTACCGAGATTATAAAAACTCTACTCACAACTGAAAAATATACTCTGGAAGATTTTTTAAAATACAATAAGGATTTTTTTAATCTTAACAATATACATTATAGGCTTTGCTCGAGTTAAACTGCTGACACACTAAATAAAGTTTATGCGACCGCATCGGCCACGTTGACTCTCCACCATTTGTTTGATGGTGCAATCTGTCAGACAGAAACATTTATGGTAATTTGGATTTGTGGATCTACTCATGAATTCAACTATTGGCATCACTACAATCTCCGCAAATCCCCATTCTGATAATAACCATGGGCTCACTAGTGACTAGCTTCAAGATGGATTTCTTGAAGTTCTAGTGAGAAGCCGCGATCAAAGGAGTCCAATCCGTGTCGGGTGGAGACAGTTATCCACGTCAGACAATAGATGAAGGGTTGTGCGAGATCACTGGTTGATTAAAGTTAGACATGAACACCATAATTATAATTATTTTGCTCTACATAACTATATATAATTGCTGTGATAATGCAACGGATAAGGTGTAGTAGTTACATATATATGTAACTACTTCAGGTAGTAGGTGTCTGTTGGTTAGTGCTTCGGCCTCCTCCATCAGGATGTTGTTAATCAATGTTCATGAAAGTAATAAATTTTTAACGCCTAAGCTTTGAATTACAGCATCGATCCGGCAAGTACATTTTGATTAATGATAAGGAGAAGAAGCAAGTTATTTGAATTCCTAATAAATGGCTCCTGAACAACGAGCACTACGTTTATCGGGATGATGTTACGGAGGACATCATTGATGGTGTGGATTGCGATAGTCAATTCACGTTGAGAAAAGGCACCGTACTGCATAGTTGTGGTAAGTTGTAATTACTATTAATTCATTGTTTTTAGAGGACTACCATGTAGCCCAGGGGATGAAGCTGTGCTTAACCTCTATACTTGGTTACAATAAGAATCTTACAACAGATGAAACTCTGCCGTGTGAATCAGAAAAGCCAAAGAGGTTATTTGTTCAGCTTACTAAATCACTTTAGTGTTAGGGCTGCGAAACGTAAACTTTGTGACTATCTATGCACCTCTGAAGAACTAGAGGTTGCTGAGGTTGAAGCTGGATTTGCCCCGGTGGAATTTCCAGTTGTCAACATTTTGACCGGAAGGTTCTCCCCATAGCCAAGTATGTACCTATTTAATCTATACTCATAGAGTAGTTCATCCAAAACAGAGCTTTCATCACCGCCCATTCCATGTACATCGACGGCAGTTGATAAATCGTAAGTTGCATTTACTGTTTTCCTTAAAACCAAAGGTTGGGCGACGACATCCCTAAAACGTTCAGAACGCTTCTGAAGGCGGTAGGCGAACTCTCTAGGAAGATGGATAAAGTGATAACGTACACCGAACGTTTATCCATGGGTGCAACTGACAGGCGTACGGAGCCCGTAGATACTGCAGCTATCGCATTCCCATTAAGAACGCACGAGGACTTGCGTTCTTTAGAAGCTGCTTTAGATAACGTCCAGTTTCAGGTTACAGGTATTTGAACAAATTTTAGGTGGGAAGATTATACGGGTTCCTGTGTGACGATCCTCGGAAATTAGCTAAAGCTTGTCTGAGTTATGTGCTTTCGCCGGAACTGGCGAACAATTACACTTTGCACGGAACCCACAGTAAATTTGGTATTAGTAAGTACAAATTTTACTCAACCATTCAAAGTAAGTACATACTATTGTATTAACACATTGATAGGTGTTCTCTGTTCTCATTTCCGAAGTGCGACCTGTCTGGAAAAGGAATTGATACACGCCATGGGTACAGCAAGCCAGGCTTTCTTGCATGACGCAAGAGATAAAGTTAATAAACGCGGATGGCGATCCAAAGAAAAGGTTAGCCAAAAGTAATAATACATATTGCACTTCGATTATTACTTTGTGATCAATCTTTATAGTGATAAAACTTTTGTCATATTCCTCTTGTTTTCAGTTGGCTTCACAGACTTTATCTGACGTAACTGTAAGTTATTTGTTCCGATTATTGAAAGCATTGTCATACTGTTTGTACGTCATCAACGTTTCACATATCTTCATATGTGATTGTAAACTAAAGTGTTCCCCAGATTTGGGGAAATTTTGGGGGTTTTGTGCCATTTCCCCAAAATGGGTAAAAATTTCCCCAAAATTGGGCGCTTGAGATGTAACAAAGTAACATATATGTTACTTTGTTCAGAAGGGTATTGGTGTTAATACAGTTGTGTTACTTAACAGTCGAGCACAACAGCAGGGAGATTATGCAAAATGTCATAGCACTTTATAGTGTTATCTAGATTACGACATATCCAAAGCTCCCAATGTCGGGAAAAATTTTAACCACTTTGGGGAAGCCGCAATAGTGAACTTCGGGGAAATTTTGAGGAAATGGCACAAAAACCCCAAAATTTCCCCAAACGTTACCATATGGGAACCGTACCTCTAGATACAACTACCAAAAGATGCATAACTTGTTCAAATATTATGTTATTCCTGTTATATAATAGCAAATTTAACTCATTTTTAATATTAAATACTCTGAAAATAGGTTCTCTTACAAATCACAACATCACCAAAGACCACAAGACTCAATGTCCATGAAAAATCAAATGTCACAACTATTAACGTGAGGCCACAAATAACATTCAACGACCTTGAGACCTGAACATTGTTTCAGATACATAATTGTGTATTCAGAAGAGAAGGTGTGCGGCCTGTTATTCCCTTCCTAATACGATTCTGAGAGTGTCTTGTCTTCTTTTGAATGAGTCAGTTAAAAGGAGCGGACATCAATCTTTTGGGTAACAGGTTCCAAGGATTTATGACTCGATGTATGGTAAACCCCAGAGTTCTGGGATTACATGGGTTGCTGCCCAATGTACCTTCTTCAAGATATTTTAATCACATTTAAAACACATAATTGCGGCATGAACGCAATTTTCAAGCTTGGATCTCACAGGGATTGCGTATAGTGTCGTGAACATAATATTATGTTCACTATATAGTATCTGAATTGGCAAAGATCTCTCTCTGGAGCCCCTCTGGGGCTACTGCTGGTCTCAAACCCATTGCTCTCTTTCCATAAGGAAATTTGTTGCGCAAGATAATCCTTTCTTGAAACTATGTCGTTCTCTGTTTAGCAAGTTGTTGGATCCCATGAATGTCATCATTGCCCTTATGATTATTCTTTCCAGTATTTTAACCACGACGCTGGTAAAGCCGACAGATCTATAGTTTGAGAGAGATTGTCTTGATCTTGTTTTATGTATCAGTGTGGCAATTGTATCCTTTCCGTCCGCAGGTAACGCGCCTTCGTCATGTGACATATTGAATATCGTAGTCAGTATGACATCAGTATATTGTGCAGTTTGTTACAAGATTTTAGAGCGTAGATCATCCGCTCCGTTGATTGTTCTGTTTAAAATACTAAGAGTCTTGCCTACGTCGTCTTGATCGAAGTTCGAAGTGAGCAGGCGACTTTGAATTTGAGTTTATTCTTTCGCCCAGAAAAGACTCCTGAGTAAAAACTGACCCGAAGTAGTGAGGTATGATCTCTGCCTTGTCTTGTTCATTCCCTATCATTTGAGATCCCTTCCATGATGAAGTCCGCAACCTAATGTTGCGTTCTTGTTCTGTAATTTATTTAGGAGAACAGTTTCTTTGGTCCATCAACTACAGATTGAGTCAACTGATTTTCATATTTTCGATTAGCTGCCCGTTTGTAATTATACACCTATTTCGTACGAACCTGCAGCGTTCAATAGTAATTCTTTTGACAAGGTTGGTGCGGACGTTCCGATGTTTCTTCTTCTGCCTTGGTAAAAGTCGAACATTTTGATCTGTCCAAGTATGGGCGTGCTTCTTCTTTTGGATAGTCCACGCTACAAATGTTTGAGTTGCTTGATTGCATAACTGCTGGTAATGAGTTCATGTCTCTTCTATTAGTGCACCTGAGTCAACTTTTCGGTTTTCAGCTGACACTGTGGAGTTGACCACCTTCATGTCTGCCTTCCATGTGTTAGGATGGACCGGAGCATCTGCTTAGCAAACTATCTCATTCATGAACTTGAATAAAATGACCGAAAGGTCATTTCTCGAAAAATGAAAGGCAAGTTATTTAGCTAGCATCATCACAATGTTCTACTATTTCTGCGGCTCGTATGGTTAAGGTTCTTCTCATGTACATGATAGCCCTGCCTCCCCTAAGGTTTGATCTGTCAGCCCTACAAAGCAAGAAGCCGAGCAATTGAGTCTCATTATCCTACCCATCTGACATCAACCATGTTTCTGGGCTCCGGCGCTTTATTTTGTAGGCTGCGGGCATTTATGTAATGCACAATTGGTTCTGTCACCAATACTGGTTTGTGAATCGTTTTTCTCCAAACTTCTAGTATGCAAAAACTCTTAAGTAAAGGGATTTTCAACGTCATGAAGTCTTTGATGTATCATTACTTCTGTCGATTGTCTTTTAATACGATCAACTAGGCTGAGATCGTCACGGATATATATTCCAGATTCAGTCAGCCTGTGTGAAGTTTTCAGTATTAAGTTTCTTTCGTCGACATAAGTGTTGTACATAAGTGTTGTGAAGTAGCTACTTTGGGTTCCTTTAAAAATGTAATAATACACAATTTTCAATAATGTTAGCATTATATTTGCCATATTTGTTAAAGAGAATGATAATAATAATGGCATAATGATAAATCAGGTTATATGTAATTGAGAAGACTATTGAATTAATTTTAAAGAAGGAAAGAAAAAAATAAGGGAATATAAATAAAGGATAAGTGGAATACGAAAATAGTTTAATATGCGTGTTTATGAACACAGAACAAGAATAGACGACTATGTATGTATCGTAAAATTAGTAACAAAAATAAAATAGTAAACAATAACGAAGAAATAACTTATTATTGCAGTAAGATATGACGCTAGAATAAATGTTTGCTCAGTCATAGTTTGGAGTGATGCTATGAAAGCCTCAATGAAGTGAAAAGAATAACTAAATATCAATATGTATTGGTCATATATGCATAGTGAAAATAAAATGAGTCCGAAAAGTTAATTTAAATGTAGCACAAGATATTGTCTCAATTACAAACTTCGTAAACCCAAGAATAATATTTATTCAGATGGAAAAAAGAGAGAAAAGAAATGAACACCTAGTGAAAGGGTTCAGCCATAAAGATAAGAATATTATGAATATCGACCTCTGAAATAAACCAACAACTTAAAAAAATTCCTTTAGTGCACTCCGATAAATACATGAAGATTTATGTAATGGTAAATAAAGTGAAACTTGATATTAGTATAAACTTTTGTGCAATAATAATTTAGAATGATGCTATGAAAATCACAATTGGTTCCAAAGGATAATCAAATATTAATTTGTGTTTTATATATATATATGGTGAAGATAAAACGAATCCGAGAAGTTAATTTATTTAAGTGTAGCATAAGATAAGTTGTTATTAGTTATAGACTTTGAATGTTGAGGTATAAAATGTCCAGGACGAATCGAAGAGATAAAAGGAATAACTTATGTGTCAAGGGACTAATAATGATATTAATAACAGTGACAATCATAAATACGAACATAACCAGACTTCATACATAAGGAAGAATAAAAATAAAATAAAATAGACGTTGAAAGTTTCAAAGGTTACACTTTGCCCTTCAGTCAATTGGATACATGACGGACCTTGTTTGTAAGAAACATCATTAAACACATTGATATTCAGAAGGTGACACTGTAGTGGCAGTGGGCTCTACCACGAAACAATATGAGAAATAGATATTAAGCATTTAACGCGGAGAAATACAGAAGAATGGAAAAGGCGGGGAGAATGAATTGAATTAATCGGAGTTGATCTTATGGCATGGCTCGACCATGCAAGCGTGGTCCTCCCTGCTAAATGTTACGTTATGTCTTTTATTCATATTAAATATATTGCTCCCTCTATAGCCTGAGATTTTTCTATATCATGTATTGGTAATTGTTACGACGCAGTGAGTAGGTGTAGATAATGATGTGACTTCCACGTAAGATCTTATAGATTACGCAGTTACATCATAAAAAATCTGCAATTTTAGTATTACGTCTGTTATTAGAGCGGTGCTAAATGTAGGAAACAATTTCTGTTATAACCTCAATTTGTCTACCCACTTTTCGGTGCCGAGGATACTTGTCTAATCTAGATTAAGACCTTGATGCGATAGGCTGATTGGCTTAACCTTGAGACTTGTACGCGTGAGTTCGAGATGGGGTAGAGAGAAGAAAACTATTCTGTCACCTGATTGGTGGGCAAGCACACGAATGAGAGAAGACAAGACAACTGGAACACTACTCGATCTATTATCCTGACCATTGAACTCACTGGATTCACTGGATTCAGATTAGTGTTAAAAGGTACATGAATAAATAGGTGAATAACCCGACGGCAACGTACAATAATCAGGAAAAATACAATTATGTCCAAAGCTGGGAATTAGAGTAGAAAATAAGGTGCAAAATAATATGTTTAAATTACAATGGCTTCGGAACAGAAAAAGGTATGGCAGTGAATGAATGTTCTGTAGAATAGATTAGGGACAAAAATAAATGTCAATGTTTTACAAGCCTTGAATAAAATGAAATAACGTCCCGAAAAATAGCCTTCGTAGTTTGTCAGGGCTTCTTGTTTCCCGGTTCACATCAATTTCCTACAGGTTTAACTAAGCTATTCTCTAAACTGTCGAATACAGAGTCTTGCTTTAGCTAAAGTCAGAACAAGTAAGCTATTTGGCCTGATAAACTTTATCTGTTTCTAAAACATAAATTACACACCGTTAGTATACAAAATAAACAGTACAGTCTATTAGCGTAGGGGAAACAGAGACATAATTAACATACCGAACAGTAATCAGAGAATAGGAAAAATGAGTCAGCAAAGCGAATATTGTTTTTTAATTAACATAAAATTATGATTGGTGGATAAAAAGAAGGTATAGTCATACAAGGTCAAAGAAAGTTAACGTGGTGGTGGGCGTTTCACCTTATCATTAGTGCGTTCGTTTATCGATCACATTTTACACTCCCCTCGAAACGCGCACCACGTCCATTGTTCTGGGTCGTTGTCGTCGTTAGCTAGCCGGCTTCTTCCAGTAGACATAAGCTTCGTACGTCTCGAACAATTTCTTCGTTTGCGGTTCTCAAATTCGCCGTAAGAATTCGGCCGTCAGGACCATAGCTTACTTGTTCAACAGTAGCTTTAGGCCATAGACCTCTACTCGTTTCGACGCTACTAACGAGAACTAGGCCACCCGGTTGTAAGTTTTTGTGTACGTTCAACCACTTGTCTCTTGTTTGGAGAGTCGGTAAATATTCTCTCATCCATCTATTCCAGAATGCGGTAGCTAGTCTTTCAGCTTCTTTCCATCTTTTATTATATAATAACGTCTTATCCACCGAAGCACCGTCGAATGATATTCCTCTATAAATCAGCAACAACTTATTCGGAGTAAGAGCCTCTAGGATACCGGGAACGTCTGTCATTTTAACTAGAGGTCTATTATTTATTATCCTTCCTGCCTCGGTCAAGAACGTTTGTAGAGCTCCATCGATCAACACGTTTTGAAATAAATGTTACGGGAGAACTGAAGACATTTGGCTGATTAAAACTTTATATTAAATATCATTAATTTCACTGGTTTTTGGATGTATTTGTTTTACTTAACTCCTGAACTTGTTTGTTTATATCATTATTTCGGACATTTTTTGGTTTCTGTTTGTCTTTGGCTTGTTAATTGGAAGTTTTTTGCTCCGGGAACCTATAAAATTGAAGGTTTGTTTTGTAGTTATTATAATTATTGTTGTTGTTGTTAGAACGACATTTGGTCGACTATTTGTGAATTGCGAATAAACTTGGTACCTGATTTGGTTTTTGGTTCTGTTGTTAATTTGGGTTCGTAAATTACAAATAGATCGACATACCGTACTTCAATAACGGGAAGGAGCAAAAACTTGGACGTAACATAAAGTTCTTCAATTTTGGTTCTGTTGTAATACATTGGATTCGTCTGGACATTTTGGGTCCAATTTTTGGTCATATTGGTCGAATTCGCTTGGATTAATTCTTATTAGTTTTGGTAACCGATTCTTTCGAACAAAGGCATACGATGGAAACGAGAAGCAAAAAACCGAAAGAAAATGACGAAATGGATGGTAAAATTTCTAAAGCTGTCTGTGGTATGTCTGAATTTAATGATGATAAACGTGATGATATTAGTGTTAATAGTATGTCCTCAGCTCAGTTTAGTACTTCTAGATTGAGGTTAGATAAGGCATTACTAAAGAAGAAAATTTTGGAAAAGAGGCTTGAGTTAGAAAGGCAGCTTAAGATGTTAGAGCTTCAAGAGGAGGTTGATATGGCCGAATTGGAATGTAAGGTCATAGAAAACGATAACAGACTGCTAGTAGACAGGTCTGAGATAAATGCTAAGGTGGAAAGGTACTTGGATTATGACACTGCGTGTAATAAGCATTCCGGGGAGGTATTTAACAACACAAAATGCGATTGGATTAATGAATTAAAGGATACGTCACGTACTACGGTTAATAGTACGGTCTTGCCTAAGATTGATATGATGTTTTTTGATGGACAACCGAGCCAGTACCACCGATTTATTAGTCAGTTTACAAGCATTATCGAGAGTAAACTGTCTGACAAATGCCAGTTGTTGTCATATTTGTCATACTATTGTAAAGGAAAGGCCAGAACGGCTATTGAAGCTTGTATTTCTTTGCCCAGTCATTTGGGTTACGATAGAGTCAAACAAATTTTATATGATCTATTTGGTAAAGAACACCTTGTCGCTCGTAATCTTATTACTGAATTACTCAACCACAAATCTGTTGAAGGATCCGCCGATGGTTTAACTGACTTCGCAATTAAGCTACGTAATGTATACATAACGTTGAAGGAAATGGGGTATATGTCTGATGTGAATTCTACGGCTAATCTGGAAATAATTGTGTCACGTTTACCTTTAGAATTGCAGAATAAATGGGTGGAAGCTGCCGATAGGATCATGATGGCTGGTAGGGAGCCGATCTTTGAAGAATTAGTAATGTTTGTAGAAGAAAGAGCCAGGATTGCTCGATCACGTTTTGGTAGATTGGTACATTGTAACTCAAAGTTCCGTAAAGGTAATTATGAAGGCCACGTTGATAGAAGATCACGCCTCAATGTAGTTAAGCGGGAACCAAGCACTTCACTCAAGACTTTGAGTTGCGAAATTTGCCTTGGTGATCACAAAGAGAAAGATTGTATGAAGTTATCGAAAATGAATGTTACAGAAAGAAGACTGGAAGTGAGAAGACGGGGTCTATGTTACCTGTGTTTAAGGAAGGGTCACATAGCCAAGTCGTGTAACTCGGACATAAAGTGTGACGTTGATAGTTGTAAGATTCGGCATAATCCATTATTACATATTGATGATAATAATAAATATATGGTGAACTTTGCTAAGGATTTGAACTCCTCAAATGTTTGTTTGGGTATTATTCCGGTTAGACTATACGGCCCCAAAGGATGTTTGGAAACATACGCCCTTCTAGATAGTGGTTAAGATACCTCTATTGTATGTGAAGAGTTAATTAATCGTTTGGGTATCGAAGGTAAGGAGACTTCGATAAGGGTGACGACTGTGAATGGAACTTCTACTTATGAGTGTTTGGAAGTAAATTTAGAGGTATTTTCGTTAGATGAACGGGGTTCTATAAAGATCAACAAGGCTTATACGACCAAGAAACTTCCGATCGATTATGCAGAACCTTTAACCGAACTCCAACTGAGAAGGTGGAAACATCTAAAGGACATAACCCTTCCGAGGTTGCAAAGTAATCTGGTAGGAATATTGATTGGCTGTGATGCTCCTGATGCACATTGGGTCCTTGAGCAACGCCTGGGTGATAGGAAGCATCCGTTTGGTGTGCGTACTCATCTCGGTTGGATGATTTTAGGTCCTAAAGGAGTATCGAGGTCTCTACATCAAGTTCAGTGGTGTCATTGTTCTACTAATGATATTTTGCGAAATATAGAAAGATTATATAATCATGAGTTTGAGGATGCAGATGTGTTTCGTAATGGATATTCTGTCGAAGATAAAAGAGCTCTGGAAATAGTAAATAATTCCTTTAGACTGGAGGGTGGCCATTTCCAAGTTGGTCTACCGTGGAAGTATGATAAGCCAAGACTACCGAATAACTTGGAACTAGCGGAACGCAGACTAGAGTGTTTAAGGAAGAGGTTTATGAAGGATAATAGTCTTCTGGAGAAATATCAAGCTGTAATGAATAAGCATTTAAGTAAGGGCTACATCATTGAAGCTAGTAAGGAGGGATTTGACCGTGATGCTGTTTGTTGGTATATTCCTCATCATCCTGTTATCAACCCTAAAAAGCCTGGAAAATTGAGAATTGTTTTTGATTGTGCAGCTGTCTATCAAGGTTGCTCTCTTAATGATCAGCTTTTGAGAGGACCAAATACTGTAAATAGTTTAATTGGTATACTTCTACGATTCAGATTAGGTAACGTAGCATTAGCCGCTGACATCGAGGAGATGTTTCTTCAAGTAAAGATCCCGAGACAAGATAGAGGAGCGTTTGGACTATTGTGGTGGGAAGACGGTGATATAAGACAAAGGGCTAAGGAATACTGTTTAACAGTCCATCCGTTTGGAGCCGTGTCCTCTCCTTTTTGCGCTAATTTCGCTCTTAGGAAAACGGTAGATATATTTGGTAAAGAATTGAATAAAAATGTTGAAGAAGTCGTGGATAAGAGTTTCTATGTCGACAACTATTTAGCCTCAATCGATAATGTGCAGGATGCAATCGAGCTTGCAAAAGCCCTAGGTTTACTCCTCAGAAAAGGTGGATTCAGACTTACCAAGTGGATAAGTAACTGTTTACAGGTTCTCGAATCAATTGATCCAGATGAGAGAGCAGAAGCCGTAAGAGAAATTGACTTTGAGAGACTTCCTACGGAACGCACATTGGGATTATTTTGGAATACTATGGTTGATGCGTTTGAATTTAAGGTTCGCGTACCGAAACGCCCCCTCACTAGGCGAGGTATATTGTCGAGTGTAGCCTCACTTTACGATCCCTTGGGATTGTTAGCACCGTTTATACTTCCTATGAAGCAGTTACTTCAGCGTTTAGGTAAATTGGGACTAGGATGGGACGAAGAGATTCCAAGCGAGGAATGCAGACGCTGGTTAGAGATTCTAAGTGAACTTCAGAGGGTTGAGAACGTTAGTTTTCCACGTTGTGTATTGTTTCCACAATCAGATCGCTCGCTTCTGGAACTTCATATTTTCTGTGACGCCTCGGAAACTGGATATGGTGCAGTGGCATACATCCGATCTTGCATCCTTGACACTGAAATATGTTCTCGTCTTATTACGGCTAAGGCAAGAGTAACCCCCTTGAAGGTTCAAACTATACCGCGCTTGGAACTTACGGCAGCAGTGTTAGCAGCGCGTATGGGGTCCCAGCTGCAGTCCGAGTTAGATATTAAGTTTGCAGAAGTTAATTTTTGGACGGATTCCATGATTGTCTTACACTATATTAGAAATGAGAAAAGCCAGTTTAAAACATTCATAGAAAACCGGATTTCGACTATTCACAGTCTTACTAAGGTGGACCAATGGAGATTCGTACCTTCTAAGGAGAACGTAGCAGACTTTGCATCCAGAGGGGTAAGGTTCAACATCGATCATGTCAAGGTATGGGAGGAAGGACCTCATTTTTTGAAGAAACCGAAGGAGTGTTGGCCTGATGCAAATGTACAAGATCCTGAAACACATCTCTTGGAATTAAAGAAGGCAACGTCCATGCATGTAATGGTTGGAGAATCCACTGTTGATCTACTTATTAATTATTATTCAGATTGGACTAGATTACTTAAGGCTGTTGCATGGTTGATCCGATTTAAGCAATATTTATTAATAATGTATTCTGGCAGAGGTGATCTATCCCTACAGGTGGGTATGCTCAGAGTTGATGAACTAAATTTAGCTTGTTTAGATTTAATTCGATATGTCCAAAGCATAGTATTTCGGAAAGAGATTGAAATGTTGTCGTCTGATAACATTAGCAAGATGAAAATAACGAATTCACCCTTACGAATCTTAAATCCAATGATCATAGACGGATTATTGTGTGTCGGTGGTCGACTTCAACTTAGTTCCTGGTCCGAGTCGAGGAAGCATCCCATAATATTACCATCGAAGCACACAATTACAAATTTGATTCTACGGTATTATCATGTTTTGGAGGGACATGTCGGAGCTACACAGGTATTGGCGACGGTCCGAGAAAGATTTTGGGTGCTGAGGGGCGGTGTGGCCATGAGGAGAGTGATAAAGGATTGTGTTTATTGTAAAAGAAGGAACGCTCGTCCCATTCAGCAACTAATGGCGCCATTACCTTCGATCAGGATAGAAGGAGGTGACTATCCGTTCTTATCAGTTGGGGTAGATTATTTTGGACCCCTTATGGTCAAACATGGTAGAAATACTGAGAAGCGGTATGGTTGTGTATTCACTTGTTTAAAATTGAGAGCCGTGCATCTGGAGGTGGCATATAGTTTTACCACCGACTCATTTATCATGGCACTAATGAGATTTGTCAGCAGGAGAGGTTATCCAAAGGAGATCTACAGTGATAATGGATCAAATCTAGTGGGGGCTGAACATGAACTAAAAAAATGTCTTCAGGGTTGGGTACAGGAACGTATACACTCTGATTTGCTAAAAAAGGGGATTGACTGGCATTTCAATCCTCCGGCTGCTAGTCATTGGGGAGGAGTGTGGGAGCGCATGATTCGCTCTGTACGTAGGTTATTGAGTACTCTTGTAAAGGAACAACCTTTAACAGATGAATGTCTCGAAACTTTCATGACAGAGGCTGAACGTATAATTAACAATCGACCTTTGGTTCCCGTTGCAGACGACCCGAAGGATCTTGATGCAATAACACCAGCGAAACTATTACTATTGCGAGAGAATGTTGCAGAATTCGCTAACACTCTATCTAATGACAGGTATTCTAAGAGATGGAAGCAAGCGAATTATTTGGCACAAGTATTTTGGAGACGTTGGTCTAAGGAATATGTGTCACTATTGCAGCGTCGTTACAAGTGGACACAACTAGAGAGGAATATACGGGAGGGTGACTTAGTAATGATATGTTCTGACTTTTCCGAGAAAAACAAGTGGCCCTTAGGTCTAGTACAGAGAGTGATACCAAGTAAGGATAGACTAGTAAGACAGGTAGAGCTGAGGACGAGAAAGGGTATTCTAGTGAGAGATATACGTAAACTGTGTCTTCTCGAAGCGGTAGATGGTAGGTAGTTAATCGGATCCCTAGGCGTACTGGTGTAAGTCCTAGGGATCACGAGATTGTCGGTATATTGAATGTTTGTTGTTGATTGCTTGCGATGCACGTACTTGGATCGCTGTTACCTATTTTTTGTCTGTGAAAAGAACCAAGGTTCTTTTGGTCGGGAGTGTTACGGGAGAACTGAAGACATTTGGCTGATTAAAACTTTATATTAAATATCATTAATTTCACTGGTTTTTGGATGTATTTGTTTTACTTAACTCCTGAACTTGTTTGTTTATATCATTATTTCGGACATTTTTTGGTTTCTGTTTGTCTTTGGCTTGTTAATTGGAAGTTTTTTGCTCCGGGAACCTATAAAATTGAAGGTTTGTTTTGTAGTTATTATAATTATTGTTGTTGTTGTTAGAACGACATTTGGTCGACTATTTGTGAATTGCGAATAAACTTGGTACCTGATTTGGTTTTTGGTTCTGTTGTTAATTTGGGTTCGTAAATTACAAATAGATCGACATACCGTACTTCAATAACGGGAAGGAGCAAAAACTTGGACGTAACAATAAAAGCACTCTTGGAATTCTTCTAATTGATCTTTCGATGCGTTCCCGCACACCACCTCGATGACTTGTCCTAGGTGGGTTGAAACGCCATTCACAATCTCTCTCAAAAAGGACATTTGCTATCTTATTCTGATTGCAACTACACATGATCTGTCTAAGAATATTATCGGCTCCTGTAAGGCTACCAGATGCACCCTTACTCTTATTCACAACTCGTACAACAGCGTCTTTCTCGACACCATCCTCGATACAACGGTGAATATGTGCTATGTCCTTCTTCAGAGTCTTAGTGACTGGTTTCTTTGTTACAGTAGCCTTCGGTCTTTTCGTAGTCTTGACTTTCAGTTTGGTGTCCGTCTCTTCCTTAGGCTTTCCTAGAGTTGATTTGGGTTTATTAGCACATAGTGCTTCACATTTGGCTTAAAAACCTTGTACTTGGTTAAAAAAAAGCAGCAATGAACTTGACGAGAGACATTTTCGGAACGAGCATACTCCGCAACACCACATGCAGATTCTGAGGCATCGGCGGAGCAACGAGTCTGACTAGCCATTGGTTCGTACGATTCTGGTGACGCTATGCGATCTTCCACAGATATCGATGAAGTACGACTAAATGGGTCTTTGAATTCAGTTGAATGCAATTGTTCAAACTTATCTTCTAATTCCTCCTTAGCCGAGAGGTAATTCAGTACACAGTTGCTTGCACGGGGTTTTCTGTAAGGGCCGAACAGCGTCCAACCCAACAGCAGACGGTTCATTCGTCTTTCCGGTTCTTATCTCTTTCATCTCATGTATGCCCGGTGCATTGCATCCAATCAACAGTTTGACGTTCTCATCTTCTATTCTCTGAAAACTTATGTCTTTTAGATGGGGCCAGGATTCCATTTGATGCGCCGTTGGTACAGTCCTGTGAACTGCCGGCAATTTGTTAACTGTCAAGACTTTCTGGACCTTAACGGATGAAGAAACATCCATCGAGTGCAACTCTATATCGACTTTTTTGGATACCAACGATGATTCATCACTAAGAGTCTTTAAAGATACCGTTTTCGGTTTCCCCTCGAGGCCTAACTTATCAGCTAGATCACCAACTATGAGAGAGGTGTCTGACCCGCTATCTAGAAAGGCGCAAGTCTGAATAATCTTCTCACCATTTTTTATCCACACAGGCACTACTGCAAATGCTACTGGTCTCTGTATACACTTAACGCCTTCCTCCGTACAAAGCTGAGTATTAATGTAGGCATCACCATTAGTATTTCTTTGTTCTCCCCGCTTCTCGTGTAACAGAGTATGGTGTCTCCAGCCGCACCCTTCAACATCACACGACCTCGGTGATCGACAATTTTTCGCTACATGGTTTGCCTTCAGACAAACATTAATTAACTTGTGTCTAGTATTAGCCATATCAGCTTATTCCTTTACAAACTCAACAAGATCGGCAAATACAGGCTCTTGACCTCCTCTGATAATCTTATAAGCTACCTTTAGCTACTCTTGTTGAATGTGCGTTGGTAATTTCAGAACCATAGTTTCGATAGTTCTAGAAGAGTTCAAATCAGAAACGTAATTCATCTGTTCGAGAGTCAAACCACATGCTTACATTTCTCGAGACAGTCTTCTCAAACCATCTGGTTGATTCCTTCTTATAATGGGAAAGTTTAGCAAGTTGTCGATAAACGTGCGTGCTATAACGTGTTTTTGGCCAAACGTTTCCTCTAAAAGTCTTAGGGCTTGACAATAACCTATCTCTGGTTCTAGTATAGTACAATGAAGGATAGCGGCTTTCGCTTCTCCGTCTCAATATTGAATCAAGTAATTTGGCTTAGCTCTAAATCGAATACTCTCATTCCCAATGCATTCTTCGAAATTTCTAATGAAATTCCAATAATTTGTCGGTGTACCATCAAATCTTAAGACTTCTCTTTTTGGTAAATACAGGTTTTTTAATATTGTATTCACACCGTTGCTTACTGATTGGCCAGAACCTTCACATCCCTGGCGGCGTAACTTTTCTAGTTCGATATCCTTTTCTAACTGGGTTATGCGTAACCTAGCTAACTCTAGTTCTATCATACTATTGTCTTTGGGTTCTTTCTTTTCAAGTTGATCCTCGTCATAAACTCCCAAATGATGGGGTGATAACTCTGGAATTTCATCGAAATCGTAGTATTTAATGGAAGTCATTTCAGTAGGTATATTGAAAATTACTGTTCGAAACTTTGTAGGAAACAATTTCCTACAGGTTTAACTAAGCTATTCTCTAAACTGTCGAATACAGAGTCTTGCTTTAGCTAAAGTCAGAACAAGTAAGCTATTTGGCCTGATAAACTTTATCTGTTTCTAAAACATAAATTACACACCGTTAGTATACAAAATAAACAGTACAGTCTATTAGCGTAGGGGAAACAGAGACATAATTAACATACCGAACAGTAATCAGAGAATAGGAAAAATGAGTCAGCAAAGCGAATATTGTTTTATAATTAACATAAAATTATGATTGGTGGATAAAAAGAAGGTATAGTCATACAAGGTCAAAGAAAGTTAACGTGGTGGTGGGCGTTTCACCTTATCATTAGTGCGTTCGTTTATCGATCACATTTTACACTAGTATCATAGTAGACCATAACTCTACATTGGTAAGCCCGACTAAAGAAACGCAACCTATTATTTTTTTCGCTTTTTCACTTGATATTTCTGGATCGATATTTACTTATATAAACCCATCGTTCTAACAGTCCTCTGAATAATGCTCATGTGTATTATCGTAATGTTATATTGATTAGTTCTCATAACTTACTAGCTCAATCAATAATAAAAACTGGTCATCTACATTAACTAATTAGCTTTTGATGGTTCGTCAACAAGCTTTTGTAGCGTTTACATGTTTCAGCGAAATAAACTTGTTTTAACATCAAGCTCTAGCAAATATGACCTGCAAATAACCTCAATATACATTGACTATCCATGCAATCAAGGACTAAATAGTTATCTGGATCTAATTCTTAGTGTTCCTTCACTTAATGCATTCCGTTTTAAACCATGCATTATCATGTAATATCTTTTCTTCCGACCACTGCCTGCCTAATTTCACATTATCGAGTTCCAGTGCCAAACAACAGGGATGACATTACTACAAAAACATACGGTGAGTTTCAGCTATAAGTTTTCTGCAATCATAAGGTCATTTTAGATGGCTCGTTCAATAGCAACCACATAATTATATGGATTTATTCAATTGTTTTGATTAGAGCGAGTGACAAAAACGTCAGCGGTACCAAGCACCCTGGAATTAATTACCATCTTGCATGTTTCATTCTGCATGCTTTTGGATCATTACTTCTCACGAATGGCGTTACATTTGTCGTTCATTGAATAATCCAATTTTCAAAAATAACCCAGGCGAGTTGAACTATTTTACTGGATGGTTTTCTGTACTTGACATGTATATATTTTTCAGTTCATTTGTCACATGTGTCACTAGGCTAAATGCAGAAACTTCTTATTGAAAGTGTACAAAGAGTCATGCCCCTACCTAATGTTCCTTAAGTTTTCTTAGCTCTAAAAGTTTTCCCAGACATGTTTACTATTTTTAAATTGTCACGCCTCACCAACCTGCATTTTAACCTGGTCCGTACATGCGTTGAATTATTTCTCGGTGTCTTTTAAATTGAAGAGTCATTTGAATCACCTGTAACATCTTCAATAAACCCATCATAGTCATTATTGCTATACGTTTTTGGGTTTATGAATTGGTCTATCATATTAGTAGTTTAAAAACAGGGACATAGTTTAGCTAATAATGTCACCGAATTTAAGTGCTATCATAATGCACTAGCATAATAACTAAACTCTCATGTAGTTGTTTGACAAACAAATATTTAAAATTAAATCTCAGGAGCCTATTATTAGAATTAACATTATGTACACGAATATATTTAAATTACCATTAGTAATATAAACAGGCAGCTCAGATTCGTTAAAGCTGGTAATTTTGAATCACTCAAAGCAACGGAATCTATTTTTCACTGGCTACTCCTCAATCAACACTATAACTAGATAAGCATAATGGTTTCAGGACATCGTCATGAAGCATTGTCATATCTTGACAATCACGTAATATGATTGATAAAATTGAGAAAACTATTAACAAATCGGTCGGCAAATTTACTTGTAATTATCATTAGATAGTGTTGTTTTCTCGGTATCTTCATCCATTACAGATGATTTTTTATATGTTTCTCTATCAGTTGCTCATTCAATAAATATCCCAAAATCTTGTCAGTCTAATTGGAGGTTTAGCGACACTATCATGCATGCAAATCATCAGTATAAGCAGTCGAGCAAATCTCCTGCAAACTAAAAACATAAATGTCGAATTTACCCCAACACTGACTAGAGTTCAAGTCATTATCATAGACATGAGTTGGTAGTGTACTCCCCTTGGTTACAACTTATGTTCTCCCTGGTAATCACATGAGCATCACTCGCTGTTAATCATCCTGTAAAAACTTATTTAGACGAATACATCTTGCAGCACCACATCACCTAGAGATGTGGCACATAGGCTTAACTGACTTCAATTACTTATAATCACTATGTCTCGATAAAACAGCATTCCGTCATACTAAACTGACACTTGCAACTAACTTGTATGTACCATCAGCCGATAGGTATGAATATAAATAAATAGTCTATTGCAAGTCAGAACATTGAGTCTAGAGCATATCTCTAAAGGATACACTCATGTTTAACGAATCGCTCTTAGTTATATGTCCAAAATCCACATAATGATTACTTTTCACGTATTTAAAAATTTTTGATAACAATTCATATGTATTAGTTGCATTACTAAATTCTATCACGGTCAAGTAAAAACGAGGTCGAGAAAATCTTCCCATAACTAAATAAACCGTATTAAACTAACTTTAACGCTAGTTGGAATTCTTCTCCACGGTTATACTTTTGTTCTTTCAGTTAGCCTACTAATGCAGATGCAATTGGAAATCAACTCATGGGCAAATTTCTGATATAAACGTTATTTTATTTCATAGTTTGAACTAAATATAATACTGGTTTTAATATTTCTACAATATTGGTTGTTTTTAATAAACATTAAATGTTATTAACCTAAGGCTATTACTAACTATCTTACGGCGACTTATTAAAATATCCCTATACAGAGTCATTTCATTATAATTATAATCCCGCTTTGTTAGCTTAAATAATCTCCGCCTAAATTCACATGTTAAGGGTGTTAAGCATTAAACCAGACACTTTAAAATTATTACGTGTGTTTCCCAACCAGATGCTGCCGCCTTCTTTTTGATTTATCTTTCAGTCCATCAATACCCGGATGATTCTTATTATTCTTGGTAACCTCCGGCGCACGACAATCCCACACAATTTGGTATCAAACCAACGTCACGCTGATTCTGGTGGGAGAGTAGTGTAGTGGCATTGGGCCCTACCACGAAACAATATGAGAAATAGATATTAAGCATTTAACGCGGAGAAATACAGAAGAATGGAAAAGGCGGGGAGAATGAATTGAATTAATCGGAGTTGATCTTATGGCATGGCTCGACCATGCAAGCGTGGTCCTCCCTGCTAAATGTTACGTTATGTCTTTTATTCATATTAAATATATTGCTCCCTCTATAGCCTGAGATTTTTCTATATCATGTATTGGTAATTGTTACGACGCAGTGAGTAGGTGTAGATAATGATGTGACTTCCACGTAAGATCTTATAGATTACGCAGTTACATCATAAAAAATCTGCAATTTTAGTATTACGTCTGTTATAAGAGCAGTGCTAATATCATAGTAGACCATAATTCTACAACACAATCCACTTTCGGAAAGAAAATCATCAAGCAGACTTCTGAACCGGGTTGTAGTTTCACTGCAACGGAGTTTCACTGGCAGTCTATTCCACATGGTTGAGTAGCGAATAACAAAGAAATTGTGGCGTAAGTTTGTGTGGGTTCGTGGAATCGCTAGAATATTTTCCTTATTGCGAAGATTATGGGATGATATCATAGAGTATGAAGGGGTGGATACCGTAGAGTAGGAAATACCGTTAATAAGCCGGTAGTTAAAGACAAAGTTTAATTTCATACGCATGATCCAGAGAGGTTCCAATTTGAGTTGTTGACATCTTTGTTGATAATTCTTGCTGTCGGAATACCCCAAAACAGCTTGATTGAACCTCTTTTGAACACCTTCAATTTTAATCAAGTCGTTATGCCTGCAATTACTGTAAACTAAAATACCATATTCAAGAATGGTTAAAATAAATTTTCTGTATAATAATAATAATAATCTTGATTCGATATTATTGAAGTTGACCATTATGAATCCGATGAGCTTTCTAGCTTTGAATACTTGAGGTGCAATGTGCTCAGAAAAGTTCAAACTGTTGCCATATCTTAAACCCAAGTCACGAACAGTGTTGAAAGGTTTCAGTGTATGTTTGTGTGTAGCCAGATTTAGGTTGAAGCAGCGGACAATGTGAATAAATCCACTTCTGTCAACATTAAGTGGCAAATTCCATGAAACAGTCCATTCATATAACTTGTATATTTCTTCTTTTATTACCGCTAAAATATAGCCTTCTTTGGTGGGAGAAGAGAAAGGTTTACCATACTGAAAGTGGGAACACACGTCATTGATCAAAAAGAGAAAGAGTAATGGACCAATCACACTTCTTTGTATATCCCCACTGGTTACATTCACAGGTTGAGAGTAGCGAGATCCAAAGCTAACGGTTTGGCTACGTCCTTCTAAAAACGGCTTGAGCCAAGATAGAAAGAGATTCTGTGTGCCAAATGAAGAGAGTTTTAGAATATGTAGTAGTTTGTGTGAGACACTATAGAAAGCCTTGCCAAAATCGAAGTAAAGAATTATCACAGACTGACCAACATCTCTTCTCTGGGTAATTTGAACAAAAATCCCAGGTGCGATGTGAAACATAAGCGTTTAGTCATAAGCCCGTGTTGGGAAGTACTAATCAGACTAGCCGAAAGTAAAAATGATAATAGCTGTTCATGGATGATTTTTTCCATGGCTCTTGACAGCACGGATGTCAAATCGACGGACTTGTAGTTAGCAACATCACTACATGATCCCGTTTTGAATCTAGGGGTGATACGAGATGTTTTCCATTCGGATGGATAGGTCCCATATACGATAGATAGGTTGAAAAGTTTTAAACAAAATAATGGAAATTCTCCGCCATCATATTTTACAAATGATGAAGGTATCCCGTCAGGTTCACCGTTGTAAGACATCTTCAGGGTAGCTATGACCTGCTTGATGTTGGAGGGTATGAAATCAATTTTCGGTAGGTGTTTGGATGTCAGCATTGAAAATGTACTGACCGAGTTTTTAGTTCCAGTGTTTTAGAATCGCGAGAAATGCTGGCTGAATTGTTCGCAAATAATATCAGGGTCGTTAATAATGTTTCCGTTAACTATGAAGAATTTAGTTGTGTCAAGAGATTTAGACTTCACACGGAGATTAAAAAGCCGAATTATTGGTAATTCTGAGCTTTTGCCAGCTAAGGCTTTGTAAATGTTCATAAAATACTTGCGTTTAGATAAAGAGTTTCTGTCGATTAAGTTTAGTATACTCAGTAGTGCATACAGGTCATCATGCTCGTGGTAGTGACGTTTCAATTTCCTCAGCTTTCTTTTAAAATTTTTGAAAGTATTCTGGCCTCTATTAGCGTTATGAGCCACATGACCACATGGCAGTGCAGTCGAGGCAATATGTCAGGTTGTGGTATAGATCGGAAAGCTCAATGTCAATGTTATTTGTGGTAAAATAAGTTCCCCATGGTAAACATCGAATGAGAGTTTCAGTCCGTTTCCAGGTTTGTTGGTCAAATTGTCTGCTCTGGTACATCATTACAGCTTTAGAGTTAAATTGTATGGCGTTTAAAGAATGAACAATACTCAATACAACTCTATGATCACTAATAAAGAACTCATGACCGATACGCACTGAGATAGAGTCCATGTTGATTGTAAACATTAAATCAAGTATATTATTCCTCTTAGTCGGTTTTCGGACCTGTTGGACCCATCCACAAATTTCTAGTGATTCAACTAATTTGTTGTATCCACCTGGTAACAGAGTTGAACCACATGTAGTGTTTTGCATATTAAAATCATCGGAGATGGAAAAGGTGTTTGTTAGTAATCTGTCAAACTTGTCACGTTGCATTCCCTCCTCGACCGATGGCAAACATGTGGGTCTCCCACAACGGCATTTTGTTTTCGCTATTAAAATTATTAAGTGATATCAAAGAAAGAACAACACAAATAGTCTCTTGAAGGGCAAAGGAAAACATCAAAAGCTGCTTTGTAGAATGTGTTTCTAAAGTCCCAAAGGTTACATGCATTGAACACAAAAGGCTGAAACTTCTCTGTTATTGTAAGCGATAAACCCGAATTGAGTAAAAATAAAAGAATCTTCCACACCTCATAATGTGATCAAAAGTGGACGAGTTACTCGATAACGGAAGATGTAACTGGCATTTTTATTAGCGATTGACTAATCAGGCGGCAGAAAAGATAAATATATCATTTTTGGACTGTGACTTACGATAAAATATGAAGTTTAAAATTTGTGCATTTCAAATAATGTTAGAAAACTAAACTTTACTGAAATTCTTAAAACCAGTGAGGTCGATTGATTATAACATAAGTAACAATCATTGAATGCATGGCCGATTTTTAAAAGGGAATTTGTGTGATATCAAGAGATACTATACGCCTGCATAAATTTATAGTACACCTACTTTCCGATTTACAGTATATGTATGATTCTACCACACGGATATTGAGCCCTAGACAGTTGTTCTGTCAGCAACACCCATGTAGTTTGAGATCAGAAAGTCAGGAAACTTACAAGTTGGAAATGAATTTGTTCGAAGACATATTTAAACGATTAATGTACCAAGAAGTATATGAATCAAACTGATTATTTGTTGTGAGAGGTGCGTAACAAGGCGTATTTAGTTCTTCGTATTGTTTCACTTGGTTTAGAGTTTCTGGTGTATTTTAAATGATCTAAATGTACTGAGTTTTCCTATGCTTATGTTACCAATGCTATTTCATATAAAGTGTGTTGTGTTGCCATTGTATTATACTATGGAACAATGATGGCGAATCGGTTGTGTTAGAAGTTTTCAGGCTGCTTATGTTACAAAACGTTGATTTGCAGTCTCAAAGTTATATTAAAAAAGGTAGCAGATGGATCAGTTTGTCATTTGCAAGTCGATTATTGTGTTTCCTGGTAGATCATAGACTATCCGACAATGGTCTTTGGTATGTCACATCCATTATTACAGCGGGAAATTAAACTTACAGAACAAAGAGTTCTGGGGGTCTTCGACATTGTTTCCAACTTGATTAGTTACACTGGGCACATCCTAGCTGAAAGGGCTTCGTCAATCATCTGCACCAGATTACGTTTACCGACGCCGTGCTACATACCTCTCACAAAAACTAATCAGCTTGGTTTACATACCTTTTGACACATTATTCATCCAAATACGTCTTCGAACTCCCACATTTCTAACTTCTAAGTTACCTGACTTTTGGACCCAAGATTGTTTGGATGTTACAGAAAACGGCATTGCCAATCACTAAATACATATTATTATTGTTATTCACGAACAGCTTATGGGTATATAAGTGTTGTGAAGAAACCATTTCGGGTTTCTCCGGAAATGCAATAATACAAAAGTTTCAATAACGTTAGCATAATATTTGCCCCATTAAAGAAACAAGTTATGCGTTATTGAGAAGAATATTGAGTTAACCATAAAAAAGGGAGAAAATAAGGGTAAATAAATGAAGGAAACGCGAATACCTAAATAGTTTACTAAGCGTGTTTGTAAACACAGAACATTGACAAACGATTATGTATGTACCCATAAATGAATAACAAAACAGGATTAAAAATAAATAAGAAAATAACTCACTATTACAGCAAGATGTGATGGTAAAATAAGTGTCTGTACAGTAATAGTTAGAAGTGATGTTATAAAAGTCTCAATTAATTGAAAAGGATAATGAAGTATCAATGTGTACGAGTCATATATATAGTGAAGATATGACGAATCTGAAAAGGCAATTTAAGTGTAACACAAGATATTGTCTTAATTACAAACTTTGGATACTTAAGAATAATATTTATTTGGAGGGAAAAGAGTGATAGAGAAATGAAATGAACAGCTAGTGACAGGGTTCAACCATGATAAGAAGAATGTTTTGAATATGGACCTCTAAAATAAACCATATTTTAACTTCTTAGTGCACTCGGGTGAACACATGTTAATTTGTGTAATAGGATTCATAGGGAAACTTGATATTATTATAAACCTTCATACAATAACAAGTTGGAATGATGCTATGGAAGTCGCAATTAATTGCAAACGATGATCAAATACCAACTTCGATGTGTAATTTATGTGTGGTGATGATAAGATGAATCTGAGAAATTAATTTATTTTTAGCTATAGACTTTGAATGTTAAGGAATAAAATGTGTATAGAAGGAAGAGAAGAGGCGAAAAGAATATCTACGGTTTTGAGGGGCCAATCATGATAATAATAGCAATAATAACCATAAATACGCACATAAGTAGACTTCAGATATTAAAATGAATAGAAAGAGAAGAAAATAAACGAGAAAAGTTTTGAAGTTTACATTCAGCTTTTCAGCCAATCAGATAGATAACGGACCTTTTTTATATAAATCATTGTTAAACACATTGAGAATCAGTGGGTGACACAATCCACTTTCGGAAAGAAAATCATCAAGGAGGCTTTTTAACCGGGCTATAGTTTCATTGCAGCCTGTGGCTCCGTAGTCCAGAATCAAGCTCGCGTGTATCATATTAAGCACTTAAGGCTGTTACTTTTTGTGAAATAAGGCATACCATAATGAAATACAGAAGTTTTGTCTTATCCTAATACTAGCTAGATTTAAGCCTATTTCGCGCAAGGTTCTGAAGAAACACTTACAGCCAGTAATCGATTATTTTCCCATGTTTCTCGAATATGTATGATACTCCACATGAATATAAAAATAGTGTACATGATACATTATGTATGCATGGGAGCACTTATTACATTCCTGATAATATCTTTGTACGAGATATCATGTTTTCGACGCGAATTCGCATTTTGGCTAATTTAGTTGGAGTAATGGTAGTAGATCTCTCACAGAATTCTGAAACACCGATTTGGAAGATATTACTTAGCTGTAATCGAGAAATGATATTTAGTGGGGGCATGCAGTCTGGAGTTGAGGCCGTTTCAAGTGCTTAGGATCGGGAATGTTTGGAGTTACGCGTGCTGCGGTTAGGACAGTCAGGGTTAAGAAAGCTAAACTTACCACATTTAAGGTTGGGAGTTTTCATTTCAGCATAACAGATATGGGATGCTAGCATGTCAATCTATGTTATTCCTCGCTTATTTCCATGAATGCACACCAGTTAATTATTCTCCATTCACTGTAATTATTGTTCATCTGTGCTGACTTGTGTTTTCGTCATTTAAAATTCAGTTCATACTTGTGTGTAAAGAGTGAGTTACTCATTATTTCTTGAGTAAACTTGTACGACTCCTCGTATCTGAACCTATTCAATATCATTATTCACTTTTTGGGCTTAACCCCTCACATGAATATCTGGAATATACGTGTCCTAGTGACATCTCACATTCGATATTTAGTTTCACGTTATACTAACATGATTGGTCCGGAAAACAAACACGAAGTTAAATATGCTATGATTTACAAGCATCATCGTTAAATCATATTGAAGTTATCAGTAGGTGCTGAAATGTCACGACAATTCTAAGATGATAAGTAAAGAGACATTTTGTGTATCTCTTAAAAATAACATTAGCAGCAAACGTAGTCTAGGAAATTATATTTAAATTATTTGGGGCATCAAGAACTGCAATAAAACCCTTAAATTAAAAGATACATCATGCCAAGTGAAACAACAATCATGATTTACAAAGACAATAACAATAGCGTATATACTTCTTTTCGAATGTAGACTTGACCAGTAGATATAATACTGATAGACAAAACACTCAAGCAGCTAAGGACAGCGGAACGAGTGACTCGCCACAGAAGACTGGCCTCCATATCAAGTTTTCGACCAGATGAAATCCTTCATCTCATCCGTCGACAAAAACGAAAGAAAACTGATCTAACTGAAAAGCCCATGTCTCTACTATTAACTTAGGTAATCCAACCCTCTCTTCTCAATTAAAACGGAAACCGACATCGTCAATACTTTCGCCAGTCCACTTGTCTAACTAATCTCTCTCTATTTCCAGAATTCTCAGAGGGGTTTGACGCGGCGCCACATGCACTCTTCATGGTAAAGATGGATTTCACTGACCAACCTCTGTCTCAGCTCATTGCTACCTAGGTGATAGGACGCTTCGTACCAAAATAAATAAAGTTCACTCTGCTGGAGTGATCTCGAATTCTGTAGTTTCATAAGCAACCGTCTTAGGTCCAATTCTATGCCTGACCTTTATTCATGACCTTCTAGATAAAATAAACTTAGCAACATCAGCTTATGCGGGGTATGCGAGGATCTGGGGGCTCATGAAGAACGAAAAGAAACCATTTGAGATCTAAATTGAGCTGGCGACAATATAGGAAGGAAAAGTACAATATGGGTTAATACAACGTATGTTGGAGTGTTGTGTCAAGAAAATTTTGGCTCCTTTTGACAGAAAGAACTTATATCCATCATGAAAATAGCTCGCTATTTTCTACTCAGAGCGCGACCCGGACCAGTAACAAGACAACTTAGACACCTGCTCAAACTGTATGGCCGTTGGAACTCAACTGTTCATTTGATGCAGAGGTAATTTATGGTGACCACCTCCGAGTTGTTTCTAACACCAATTGATACTTACGACCTCCCTTTGAAGTCCACATTGTTTTCGAGTACACTGATACAAAAGAAACGTAAAACTCCTAGAACAAGTACACAAACAGGAACTAAGTGTTTGATTAGGTTAACGGTAAATTTTATAAAGGCACACTTGGACATATTCTTGTGGTGACACAGGAGAATAAGACGTTACTGTAAGATACAACACAACATATTAGCTACTACGACCTAAAACGAGAATCCTACCGTTACATCACCATCACACGCTTCGAGGTAACCCCTGTAAAATTACACGTCAAAGAACAAACGAAAAAGTACGCCCCCACTTTTTCTCATTCAGATTTGCTCCATTTTTGAATTCTGTCTAAGCCGAGTCGACAACAACAGTTTCGGCGGAGATGAGAAATAAAACACACGTGCTCACCCTCTGATTATTGTCTCCACTTTAAACTGACTGTACCTGATGCATGTCTAGCAATTTATCTACAGTTATCATTATCACATGTTAACCTATGCTCATTATTTTTGTCTCCCCTTTTATTCTTGCAATTCGGCCTCCTCACTCTTTCTGAATCTCCAATCAATTAATTTATTTGCTATTTTTGGTTCTTGAGACACTCGTCTTTTCTTAGCATTCGAATTTCCACTTTATTGTTCTTCCCATTGTAAACAACCATCTTTTTGCTTGTTCATGTGATAGTTGTTGGTTTTTGAATACCATATTGCTTTAGGACTACAAGGCATACAAACCCACAAATAACTACCGAAATGATTAGAATTAGTGCAGCTGAGTGGCTAGATTACCACACATTGAACGCTAACGAATAACTGGAATCGTAGTAAGACAACAAGAAGGGGATGAAAAGAAATCATTTAATCTATACATGCTCGTCGTAAAGATATTATATTCTGAGTACTAAAAAGACTTGCAACAACACTGAAACACCATGAGGGAAACGAAAGAGATCAGTTAACATAAATTAACCCACCAAAATGATACTGCGTGGTTAACAACCCCCCAAGAGGTCCTTCAAGTAGAAGCCTGACATGTTTCTAAAGATCGGAACAGTGCTTAACTCTAATTGATAAATATTTCCTTTTTGCTTTTTAAGTATACTTAGGTTCCTACCCGAAGATAACGGCGACTCACTGCTACTAGATACGGAGGCTCTTAAGGCGAATTACTCTGCGTTCTGTCCACGACTATCTACAATATTGAAAGATTTGACCTTATGCTTCACTGGCAAGTGTTTTTTGACGTGCAGAGAGCGCGAAATCAAGGTCGTGTTCATAGTCCGCGATATTCAAGGTTGGGGTTATGAGACAACTGGTTTGATTACAGATTAACGTATTAAATCATCCAATTACCTCCTCTGTCTCCTGATTGGTCAAGTTGGGTGTGATCTCAAGGTAGTTTTGTTGTATCGCACAGCTTCACCTCGTAATTTCTTTCCTGACTCCTAACAGTGACCTATTTAAAACAACCAACATCAATTAGTAATCCTATTTTGAGCCATGTGAGTGACTGGGATTTAGCGGTCATTTTTGTGATTGCTCAAAGTCGTCTCCATACTTGAGGTCTGCCAGTTTATCTAGAAAAATGTGAGCTATCGTACAGTGGTGACCTATTGTTGTACTTACACATTTCTGAAGTGATTGTAAGAGAGTGGTAGTTATAGACAATAATGCTTCTCCCTTCACTTGATTCCTTTTCAAAATGCAGCAAAAGGGTGTCTAGATATTTTCAGGCATCGTATTTCAATTATCTGTATATCTTGATATATATATATATATATATATATATATATCTGCTCTTCCAGCTTTCACCCACATAGATCACACGTATTTTAGGCCAGATACCTGTTTATCTTTTAATGTATGCGCAAAACAGTTTTCTGCGTATTGCTTTGTGGCTGCCAGAGTGTGCCTAGATTTCTGTAATAAGGTCTTGTATGTTCTTGAAAGAATACCAGCGCTTTGTAGGACCGATAGATTAGTTAGATGTAGAGAGCGTTGGTTGATAAAACCGTCAGCGCTCATCAGTCCTTGTGGATGATACGTAAGATGTGCATATCAACCCACTTTTAACAACACCGCACTCTATTCGTCAGATGACTAGATTGGAAGAAGTGAACAGACCAAAATATCAGTCCATGAAGTTACTAAATATCCATTTGTAGTGGACGCCTTGATTGTAGTTCGTAGGGAAATTCGGATCTCTAGCATTGGATGTTAAGTAATATGCGGCAAAGGGATTCACCCAATGTTTCTGTTTTATTTGCTTGTCCGGGATTAATACCATGTCATTCTATTCATTTGTTCCTCTCTGAAGTAAATTTTAGTTTCCCACAAAATAATTTCTTTAGTTTGACTTATTAGACATGTGGTCAAGATTTCATTGTTTACTAACCACCTCTCTAAATTACCTCGTTTTCTTTTACTATGCATTTTAGTGCTTTTACAGTTCCATTGATTAATCTATCATTTTTGTCTTAAGATTTTGGTGTTGACCACAGAAGATTCCAGTCTGATCTCGACAAATTCAAATTAACTCTATCCTTCCAAAGATCTAATCTTGACTAAAATCCAAGTGCGTATAGAATATGGTCGAGGTTAACGATGGTCGCCATTTTAAAAATCCTTACCAGGATTATATGCCTGGAGACCAGCTTAAAGTACTTTCAGTATTTACTTGTGCACCACGTTCCAGGTTGGAGATACAAGCATCCCAAACAAAATTGTCGAACTGTTAAATGTTCTGGATTCGAATTTCGAGAAGTTATCGTCGTCTGATGTATCAATGTACACGGGCTTGTCAGGTGAGCGTTATGCGTTTTTATCATCCTCAGTCAGTGAATCAGTCATGTGCAACGTCGAACCTGACATATGTATGAATCGGTTCAAGCTGAATCACACCGTCAGAACAGCGAAATGAAACTGTCAGCGCATGTGTCAGAAAGGTAGATATAGTAGCAGTATTAGTAGTAATGGGAGAGATTAGGTATGGAAAGTAAAATTCGAGAAAATATGAATTTGTGGAATGAAAATATGTAAAACAGTTTATAGATTTCATATCTAAGGGAATGCACCTGTGACATTGCGAAAGCTTTTGAACCACGTCACCCAAAGTTTCTAACAATTGGTCAACATAATCGCGCGGACTTAACCAGACAGTCTGAACTTAGTTACATGGTCCATTGCAGTGTCTTAATGTATTTGAACTGAACCATGGTTTCAGATCAAATGAAATAACTAATCAAAAATGTGAAGACTTTTATGTGTGGATAGTGGATTTTATATTTTCTTTTCTTTATGCATACAGGTATTGTATTTTTGTAAGACATTAGGTGTGGCGCACCATGTCACATCAGTATATACGTGTTACCACCACATCTATTCTGACTTATTAATCAATGAAAGTCAAGTGACTGACTGGCTAATTCGATCAAGTGTTGATTTATATACCAGATATCTAGTCATGTCATTTGAATAAATATATCAGGATATGTCCTTCAATTTGAAGTAACAAACCATAATCGGATTCTCGGAGAAATCCACCTCTGTTTATATTCTGTACTTCTACTGATGAGCCCCACGTAGTGTGAAAGGAATATAATGTATGAAGCACTGAGTTGACTAGTGAAATTCGTCACTGATCGTTGTTAGTGTAGTTGAACAAACGATGTTCAGTAGTAAAACCTCTCATTAGATGTTGACAGTATTATGTTCCAGATTGTTCGTAACCCATTGTTTTGATATAGTTAGCAATTTATCGGAACCTTTAAACCCACAAACAGACGTTTTCTAGTCATTGAGCCGTAAGAAATGTAAGCGTGCACTGTAGGATTTGTGAATAGTATGCAAATCACTCGACCAACGTGTGTCTTTCCATTTGTTTGTAGGTGTAGGACTATTCTACAATTTCCTATCACAATCCAAATGTGAATTATTAGACAGAAAGATACGTGAAAATGGTGTTGCATGTTCTGAGAAATTGCTGAATCGATGCCTACGTCACATTAATTTCAAAGAGTTGTCTAAAAATATCAGTGTTTACACTAGCCCGATTGGTCCACTGTGTTTGGGTGCTTTATCATCAGTCAAACATGGCAGTGAGAATACAGAGGCAAAGAAATTCGTAGAAGAAATTTTGTCAGCGAGTAAATATGGCCTAGATGTGGACTGTGGGATGCCTGATGAAGCGCTGTATGGGCGTACTGGCTATCTAAATTGTTTGGTAACACTTCGAGAAAATAATTTCGACATCCCTATTTCAGTTGTCTCGTCGGTATGTGTATGTGCATTTGTTACTGCTTTGGAATTGTTCATTAATGAATTGTTTGTACTTGATTGTGTAGAGGTGAATTACTGGAGAAGTGAATGAAAAGGTTTATTCACAATTGATTGATCACTGGGTGGTGACCAATGTCATGCGTGTCTAGTCCTTATTATTAGTGCAGATCGAATGCTATCGACCAGGTTTATTGCTCCACTGTTGTTCTAGATGATTTGTCGGTTTATGAAACTGGTCCAGTCGAGCAAGCCTTACAATGATGTGTTTGTGGCTGATATTATGGAAGTGTTGTCAGTTGTGGTGCTTTGGAGGTTGTAATTCTGTCATGTAGGCACACACCTCTCGACCATTGTTTTCGAGGTTCATATTGGAATTCATGTTTATGAAGACATTTAATGAAACTTGAGTGAAACATTAAAGCCAAATGTTTTGTGTGCGTTGTAATGTTATACCCTTGTCACATGGTTACATTTATCAGTGATAAATAGTATGAAATTAGAAGACAAATCTTATGAAATTGCCATAATTCTACGACTTATATTGATTTAAGAAACTGGTTGAAGAAAATTAAAGACATAAATATTCAATGGAAGAATGTAAAAATTAATCAATTTTGTAGGCTTTTATTCAGTTTCATTGAAATTACAAGCACTCGGAATTTCATGTGATATGAACCGATTTTCGGTTTGTGTTTGGCTAACAATGTGAATCAGAAGTCTTTTCACTAGCACACTTGTTTACTCCATATTTTTGTATTTTTGAGACATTTCTGTGATAATAGCAATAACAATTGATGTCTGTACTTCACATTTGTTTCTTCTTAGTTGTTTGTATCTATGGCACCACCGGCCAGTTGTTGTAATGCATGGTATGAATCCGATTCTCATGACCGATACTAATTTTTGTAGTACAATCACCAGTTTTACGTTCCATGAAAATATTCAAGTGACTCATACTGTAACGTTTTGGTCATCTTTTCAAGAAGTACTTCTTGTGATTGTTTGTGCATAAAGTTACGGCATTTCACTATGTGATTTATGAATTTATGTGTTTTTCTGTGATATGAAAGTAGTAACACTAATGATAACAGTTTTACTTTAGATAACAGATGCTATATTGAAGTCTGGTCAGAAAACAGCTGGTGCTTACAAATCGAATGGTTTTTATAATAGATTGATGTATCAGTCATCGAAACGAGATTTGCGCATGCCACCCTTAATGTTCGAATGGCATGATAAATGTTATCTTGGTGGAGCACATGGTTTTGCTGGTATCTTGACTACTCTACTGAAGGTAAGATATTTGAACATGATGCTATTTTTCGGTTAGTTTCTGATACAAATCATTGAATGAGTTATTCAGCTGCTAATGAGAAGATCGTTAATGAACGTGAGTAAAATAAGCTTCATTAGTGAACTGGCTACCAGTAACTCATAGAATTTGATTTTGTGGAAAACATGACGCTTGACTAACTCTTTTTTTGGGATTGATGTCTAAAAAAATTAACCACTCCATTATTATCATTTTAATCTCAAGCTACTATGCAGCTGATTCCCGTTAATATTTCATTTTATCAGCTTTCGAATTTCGATACCAATTGCTCTATCTATTTTGCTTCTGATCCTAAAGAAGCAAATTGTTTCTGTATTCCTAACTGTAAATTGTTTCAGTAATGCTTACACTTCTCTATCTGATTGTAAATCATGTATGTGTGATTTACCTAGTATCAAGATGAATTGTCTTTTTTCTAAAAACAATCACCTCTTTCATAAATCAGGTGGATTAACTCTTAAACTTTTATAATTCTTGGATATTGAGTCATTCTGGGGCTCTCGATACTCCGAGTTCATTCGTCCATTTTTATTCATTTTTCTTTAATACTTTCACTACCGATGGTTTGGTTTATCACAAATGAGACTTTAATCGATATTTAGCGAAACTTCGCTAATTAGAATCCTGGTTATAAATTCTCTACTCCGCGCATACTTTTTCGTTTATAAGCTAGCGTCTTAAGCTTTGATCAATAATACGCTTTGTCTGACAAGAGTTGAAGTCGAAGCAGTCTTAACTCCTACTAATCTGCTGATACATACCTTTCCTATCATCAATCTTGAGTCTGAATGAGAGAAAACGACAGGCAAGCTTAAGACGCTAGCTTATAACAAAATGGAGGATCAAACATTGATTGCGATGAGACTTTGAACATGCGAAGTGCATTTGTATGGATGTGTGTTCATCTGTCGTTTAATTTTTAAGATTGAAGTCAACCATTCTATGTTGAAATACATCCATACTGTTATGAATAGTTGATAATGTCTTTTGATTACAAAATTTAAACGTGTTTAGATTATCCATAACAGTAGAATTCAGTAGGTTCGTTTTATCCTATTCAGGAGTCATCAGTTAGATGTACTTGCATCTCAGACTTCAGCTGATAAATCCCAAATAGGATATAGTGCGAGTGCTGGACTCCACTGCTAGCCGCAATTCAAATAGAAATAGAGTTTGAAGAACGAAAATTTATCAATAGTTACAGACTTAATACTTGTAGGAATATAAAGAATAAATGCAACTGCACCACTGACATCGGTTTTCCCCTTTTTCACTTTACGTATGAAACCATAATTTTCAACTTATGTGGGTTGTAAGCAGAAACTCTACACCTTCCTGCATAGCTCAAACCAATAGTTTTAGTACAGCTCACCACATACAAGTCACTGAAATAATGTTTTAGCCTCATTTGAGTGTTAGTGGTACTACTAAGCTGAAAGAATAGTTGATGAACTGCTAATCTGAACTTACAATCTACTGGTTAAAAGTTAATCACCTTAATTACTAGGCGAGCACTCGATGATGTGATATAAATTAACTTGAAGGGCTGTATATTTTTTATACTTTCCACGCTGCTTGCATCAGTGTGTATTTCTATCTATCGGGTTCTTTATAATCTTCATTAAGAAAGTGGGAAATTTTCCACTGTTAAGCAATACTGGTTATATGTTTTACTCACGTGTTATTTACTTATTTAACAGGTAATCTGATCGTTTAGCGTGAAGGGGAGTATAACAGTTAGAAACTTAATATATTGTGAGTTGATTGTATAACTTACTAATTGAAGCAATAGTAGAACTTTTTCTAGAATATCTTTCAAATAGTAAGACTTTAGTCATATAATTATTTAGCCTAGTTAGTTGTTATTCACCACTTGTATACAAACAGTCATAAGGATATAACTTTCAGTGTTTTTTTTTATCTACATTTCTACCGTGTCGTCTATCATGTTTATATTCAACTGTTAAGTGGTTTTGTAGATTTCAGTTTAGGCAACCAGTTAATATCACTAGCCTTCATTTAGAGTATGTCTCAAGGCCAAATACACGTATCTGTATCTGATCAACGAGTTGAACATTGTAAAAACTTACCATGTTTACAAAAGAGTCATTTTTGTTTAATTTTTTCGAATTAATCTGGAAAATGATGACCCATCTCGATATGAATTGACACTTTGATCCTTGTAATGAATTAGCCGAGTTAAATCATTTTCCATTATGTTTTACTCTAAAGGTATATCGTTTGTTTCCTGGTAGCATATCGTCAAATTCCTTAAATCAGTTAATTCTACCTACTGTTGATTGGATGAGTCAACTTCAGATAATCAGCGGAAATTGGCCTTCTAGTTTAGGGGAAAGCTTAAATCGTGATGTATTAATTCATTGGTGTCATGGTGCAACGGGTGTTATTCCACTTATGCTCTCAGCTCATAAGGTAGGTTAGCAATATTATTTTAGAAAATGATTTAATTATTTTATAGTTCATTTCACAGGACAGCTATTTAAAAGCATTAGTTAGCTGTCTCGTCCCAGTATGGAACCCCTCAACTGTACTCATCGACGGCTCCACTAAAAATCAGATTCAGAATAAATACTCTACATAATCAGAATGTATTTAAAATCGTTATATTTCTGCGTACTATATTTTAATATAGACGTAGACTCATTAGCCAAATACCTATGGGAACATATTCACCGACGTTATCCTACTACTTCACGAATTAGATCCTTAGTTCAACGGAATGATTGGTTGTCTGAAGAAAAACTAATTATTTCAATCGGCTTGCAGTATGTGTTCTGTGCCTTCTATATAAAATAAATCTGATACTCCAAATACACTAAGGAAGTTTATTTAGCTTTATATCCCAGTTAATTTTGAAACGTATTAAACTGTTGAAAACACAACGTTCTTAATTCCTCTAGGTCCATGTCTCTTAATTCCATTGAGGATTTCCCTCACTGACTCATCCCGTTTGTAGCTTATTCAAGTATTCTAGATAAAATTTAGATTGGTATCATGAAATTAAGTAAGTGGGTTATATCATAAACCGTCACTTAGTAGTAAATGTTGCGTGGCCGCTTGTATGGACAAGTTTACTTGAATCTAATTTTGCTTTCCTTAACAAATTAATTGGTTTAAGGAAGGAAATAGTAATGATATAATAAAAAGGCGAATGCTTAAATTATGTTGGAGCTCGTGTGTAGTTGTATCAGTCTAGTTCGAGTATTGATTAATTCGTCTACATCGTCTATCTAGTACCAATGACAGTTCTGAGAGTCCAACTTTACTTAATATTTACCTAGTCAAAGTACTCTATACATAAGGAGACATACATTAGTTTGCATAAAATATGTTTTTCCATATTTGTAGCGCTTAACACTCGAGATAAGGAGCTTAGGTAACCATTTCATTCACATAATTCAGTTACTGTAACGTATAAATGTATTCAACTCTTAAACCACAAATGTGACAATCCGTGTGTAAGACGTTTCGGCTGATGCACATCATTTGATTGAAAACAAGAGTCAGTCAGCTACAACGTAGGACCAGGCACATATGTGCATCGGTCCAAATTGCCACACCTCATTAGCACAACAAGATGAACACCGGATTCATAGAAGTAATTGATTCAGTGGTGGTAATATATAGAAGAAAGATTGCATATAGGGAGATAGTACACGAAGAGAGAATTAGTTCGTAGAAAGAAAAATATGAAGCAATTTTAATCTCTTAGTTTGAAGAAAGACAGAGAGTGTATACACCGACGCCATTGTGATCGATTCTGAACCATGTCACCCAGAGTCTCCAACCATTGGTTGCGATAGTCACGCGGACCCCAACCAAGTAGTTTGCATCTACCAACATGGCTCAGGCAAGAAGTTAGTAACTTCTTGGACTGATAATACGTTGTGGTTTGGTCGCCTTTAACTTTCTTCCAGCCATCTCTAACATTAGTCAGCATTGCGCGTCGTGTTAATCAGTGTTCAGGCGAGAGTCAGTTCAAGAAAAATATATTCCCAGGAAAACTAAATAAAATGTTAATACGTGAAAACATAAGACTTTATTTGAAAGTGAATAAAGGAACTTTAGATCATTAAATATGTAACTATCATTTTAAAAATATGAAAATCTGATTCGCAATATGTAGTGTACACGAACTCCATGATTTCAACAAGATAACTAGTATATAAACTGAATCTAATCATTTGCTATCGGAATGCATGTGCTGACGTTTCTTATTCGCCTCCTGATTAAGTGATTATCTAAGAAAGCCATTTATCTTGAACCGTATAACCGAGTAGTATTGCGTCTTATATAAAATGCTGGATTTTTCGACAATACTCCTATTGCACCGAATAAATCATAATGCATAAAAACCTATATGTACTATCTCGGACAAAAGGTTTTGTGGAAACGTTGTTGGACGAGAGTTTTCTGAGCAAGGCTATGAGAACAAACAGTTCGTATCTCATCTGTAATAGGAGAATTATCAACCACTAGTGAGTCTATGAAGTGGCAAAATAGGAGTTCAGAACTAATCAAACTTCACTTAAAATATTCTCCTTTCATTTGGATAGATATGTATGATTTTTTAAGTTCATCGGTAGTTTGTTTACTGTTATTTAAACTCTGTGTTGTTACATTCTGTAGATTACAGGTGAAAATAAATATTTGAAGTGTGCATTAGATGGAGGAGAAGCTGTATGGACTCGTGGTCTACTTCACAAAGGCTGTGGTCTATGTCATGGTTCAGCTGGTAGTGGTTTCGCTCTATTAGAGATTTATCAAACAACTCAAGATCCCAAATATTTGCATAGAGCTATAAAGGTTGGTGTCAGTTCAGTGACAGTGGTAGTTCAATGCATTTGAAATATATGTATCTTGTCTTTTGTTTTCTGGATATATGTGTATTACAAACTTTACAATGTGCCATTATATTTGTTCTGTATACTGTGTATAGTTGGAAGTACAACATTGTAGTGTTTCACTGGAAATCCTCATTTTTCTGTTCACTATTACGCGTTTTGAATGGACGGTGTCTGAATTCACTTACCTTTACACTAGTTTGTAATGATATTGTAAGTTGATCAAGTACCGGTGTATTTTCACGTTACTCCATAATTATCATACTGTTATATTTTATAGTGTGAATGAATGTATTTTGTTAGGTTATTTGTGTACCTATCGAGGCGTTCGACATTGGAGCAGTTAGTAGCCACTCAGTTATCCGTCATTAAGAACTGTTTATCGACCCATTGCTTTGAACTGACTGCTTCGGTTGAACTAATGCATTATGATGTCGAATCAGTTGTTTAGCTGGTTCTATTATCATACTAGCGGTTACCTTTGAGTGATTGTTAAGTCAACATCTCGATGATCAGATCGATGAACGTAATGCTCATTTGGCATGATATTTTTCTGTCTTAACCATCTGCGAAGATTTATGTGGCTTTTAGAATAGTCAACCAGACAATTTAAATCAAAAGAAACTCATAATTGTTCAATGTTTTTACATTTGCTCTCCAGTTCGCTGAATGGTGTACCGACTGTTTTAAAAATGCTACTCGCGTTGCTGATCGTCCGTACTCACTTATGGAAGGTTTGTTTAGTGTGCTTTTCCATTTGTAACTAAGATTAATCCCTCTTATTGCTAATATAGTTTCACACTAATATTACACGTTAGTCCTCATTTAAATGGTATCCACCAGGAGTTTGTGGAGTGTTGTGGAAGAAACTAACTTGTTAGCAATTAGTAGTGTACCGTTCAATTGAAACTACTCACTTTTCTGATTTGCTAGGATCTTTAGTTGAAATTATTGAATAGGAAACTACTCCCACTTTCCATTTTCGCACGTAATGTTTTCTCGTGCGTAATCACGTATCACTGTTTCATTCATGCCTTCTGAATTTGTCATGGAGAAGGCTGTTAGTGATTTGATTAGATCAAATTTTCGACTGTTAAATCAATGAATAGAATGCTAATTAACGGATGAGCACGATGATGGTGAGTGTGACCGAGTGGTTTGCTAACGTGACTGTAGTACCAACGGAAGCCTCCAAGTGATTATAAGTCAAAGAGAAAACGACTAGCCAGATGAATATCTTTCATATGTGATAAAATAACATGGTTATGTGGAGACTATGAGCACACAATAAGAACGACAAAGTGTCACAACCAATTGGAGTTAATTAACATGTAGGTCGTCGATTCGGCAATCAATTAAGGTCTGACTGTTAGTCCTAGTCTTTGTACATTGTAAGAGAAGTGTAGATGTATGATGGATTGTAAAATGTTATGTGTTAACAATGAAGTCATGTGTGAGACAGATATCCACCACAGGCAATGAATGGGAGTTGTGCGACATTGTGAATTGGTTAAAGTTAGTCATTCACACTGTTGGATGACGGCTGGTTTCAATTCCCGTGTTTGGAGTTGTGGATGTGCATTCATGAGGAGTAGTCCCTAAGTAGAGTGAACAGTGGATGCCATCGTCACAGTGTATTCTCCTCCTTCCCTTGTCATGAATACTATTCTATTGTAATGTAAAACAACAAACTATTTTATCTTCTCATTTCCAGTTTGTTATGTGGAAAATTGACTATTATTTATCGGTTTGACTGAATTGTATTTATTATTTTGAAATGATAGTTAGTTCACTGTAACAGTTTGTTTTCTGTGTTCATATTATCTGTTTAGGTCTTGCTGGGACACTGTACTTCCTTGTTGGTATTTTGGATCCAGTTAATTCGAAGTTTCCTCTACTAAGTGGATTGTGAATAGAAAGAAACAATCATTTTATTTATATCTATTCAACTAACTTTGTCTGTCATTTTGTACTCACATCTATTTGTTCATCATTCACTTAGTTTATGAGAAAATGTTATTTGAGTCTCGTGTCTGCCGATTAGTTCACATTTGTTTTAACGATATTATATTCAGTGTATTTTGTGTTGTATACTCTGTTTAATCTAAACCCGTGTGTGAAAATGCCACTTTAAGGCATACTGTGTATATTTAATGATGTTGATTGATTGAATATTTGGTGAGCATCGTACTGTATTCGCGTTTTTTAAGTTGCTAGGAGAAGTGAGTAGTCTGCCAAGTAATGGATGTGTAGAGGAGACGTGGATGAGTGTATACATATGATGAAAACGTTGTTAACTGTAATGATGTGTCATGTTTTCGTAATCGCACTCACAGTATATTTAGAATTGCGATTTCTGTTGGACGTTGAGAGCTGGATCATAAGAGCGAATTTTTGTTAGTGTTGAAAGATAGTTGTTCGACCAACATGGTGTGTGTATAGGTGTGATGATATGAGACTTGTTTTGTCTCCGAATCAACATTTCGACAAACTAAGTCAACACTTAACAACTCATGGTTTGTAATTTAAAAGTCATTTTAATATTTCATACATGTATTATTTGGACTTATTTTACGATGAATCATGCCCCACGAAAAGTCATCAAGTGCCCAGTAAACTCTTGTGAACATTTTATCCAATCAGGATTGAATGGGCATTTCTTCGGAATATTTTAAAGGAAAGTCATGGTTAGCGTAATAAATATAGTGTGGTGTATGCTACTTAAACGGACAGATATAGGTAGTATGTGGTAGTTAAAGGAAGTTAGTCCCTTGTTGGGAGAAGAGGAGAATGAGGAGGAGGAAAAGAAAAACAGAGCACTGGTAATAGCAACAAAAATGAAAGCACGATTGGGTTTGTGAAGGTCGACTCAAGGAAGATGTGCAAATGGTGTGTTGGATGTATTGTCTTTATATTTTACAAATTCAGTATGTAATTAAAGACAGTGCATTTAGTTTAAGCCTTCCCATGTCTTCGTTCTTAAAAATCGGTGTCGCTGTCACTACACAGGATGAAGATTCCGTGGCCACTGGAGTTAGAGGAAGGAGATGTACAGAGTGTGCTGAGAGAGTTTGGGACTTGTGTGTAGAAGCCTAAGGTGAAGGTGGTGGTGCTGGAGACGTTACTGAGAGACAGAGCGAAATGGGTGTTTGACAGCGTGGATGGTGCGCGCGGGAAGACGGCATGGGAGGTAGTTACGGAGCCAAGTTTACTGGAAGAAGGCACTGAAGAAATTTACGGTGAATTTTGATCTGCTAGTGTTTCCGACGTGTCTAACCTTATTGTTACTTTGTGAGCTGTCGATTTTGAATGAGTTGTCTGTCGTTTGGCTTGCTGGCGTCGCAGTTTATTGAGAACTACAGCATGAGTTAGCCGCAATACGAACAAACAATTGCAGAAATAATATATGTTAAGCTTGTGAGGAAACAGGCCATTAGAAGAGAGACTGAAAGCCGAAACACATCGTTTTCATATCTTTCTTGAGTTGACCATTACAAACATCACTGTTCTTCCATTCCTGTTGTTAGTACCATTGCTTTCTGTTTTTCTCCCCTCTTTATTATCCTTTTTTCCAGAAAAAGATTAGCTTCCTGTATCTGTCCGTACAAGTAGCACGTTTTTATTTATTTTATTTTAACACATAAGTATAGGTACAGGGAGGCACCAAATACATATGCGCCACACAAATCTCAATTGATTTGTGTGAGGGCTGTGATACTGCCCGGGTGCCCAAACCGAAACAGGTGGTTTTCTTAGGGGGCCACACCCCGAGCCTTTGACCTGAAGATCTGATCCACAAGGCAGTGGAGCATCGTGAGGAGATGCAGTCCCATGGTAGCCGGTGACCAACGATTGGTTCATACGCCATTTGTTCCCGCAGGATACTGGAGCCCATGTGCACCATTGGTTTGGGGTCCGGTTAAAGCTCCAGACATTCGCTTTTCGTCCTCTCATTTTTGTAAACAACACCCCCGCCACGAGAAGGCAGTGAGTAGGACTTCCCTGGCAGAGGCTATATACGCATGGCCATGTGAGAGCATTTCGAGAGGCAGAGCGGACTTTCCCCACTCTCGGCTGTACCAGGGCATTTGGGGGCACGTACCACAGTATTTATCACGCTTGGATGACTCTCTACACGATAAAAGTATGATTATATTGAATATCGACCACCACAAGTTAATCATATTTAATTAGGTTAGCTATGTCATGATTGGTCGTCTACTATTATGAATGCGTCGCCGATTGTTACGTCGGAATCGCTTACACTTGTAAAACGAAGAACCACTGCAGTTTTCACAACGTGATGTAAGAACTTCATGACTGGCAAAAGTGAAGATTTATTAACGCCCAAAACACGACAACGACTCTAGTCGAAAATACACTTGTTACATATATTGACTGTATACCCATTTCGATTATTAATAATGATGGAATCATATATATGAAAAATACCCAGTTATAACGAATTACATTCTGCATGTCATGCTGAGCATAGTTCATGTGAATTTAATAAAGGAATATCGTATGTTGAACAAACATTACACTCAGATAAATGATTGTTATACCGAATAATATATCATACTGGAGAACGAAATTACTTACGCCTGTTACTCCTAATGGAGCATAGGCCACCGACCAGCATCCTCCAACCCACTCTGTCCTGAGCATTCCTTTCCAGGTCTATCCAACTTTTGTTCATTTTTCTCACATCTATCTCCATTTTACGGCGTAATGTGTTCTTTGGCCTTCAGGATTCCATGTGAGGGCTTGTCTTGTGACACAGTTGAGTCCTTTCCTCAATCTGTGTCTTATCCACTTTCAGCGCTTCTTTCTTTCTAGTTCTATCCAATTTTTGTTCATTCTCCTCATGTCTGTATCCATTTCTAGGCGTAATGTGTTCTTTTTCTTCCTCTCCTCCTTCGGCCTTGAGGACTCCATGTGAGGGCTTGTCCTGTGACGTAGTTCGGTGCTTTCCTCAATGTGTGTCTTATCCATTTCCAGCGCTTTTTTCTGATTTCTTCCCCCGATGGGATCTGGTTTGTTCTATCCCATAGTAGTTTGTTACTAATAGTGTCCAGCCAACAGATCCAAAGTATTTTGCGTAGACAACTGTTAATAAACATTTTTATCTTCTGGATGATGGCCTTCGTAGTTCTCCAGGTTTCCACCCCATACAGTAGAACTGTCTTGACATTTGTATTGAAAATCCTGACCTTGGTGTTGGTTGACAGATAGTTATGTTTGAGTTCCAGATGTTCTTCAGTTGTAAATATGTTGCTCTTGCTTTTCCGATCCGCGCCTTCACATCTGCATCAGATCCACCGTGTTCATCGATGATGCTGCCCAAATATGTAAAGGTTTTTAACATCATCCAAATCTTCTCTGTCAATTGTGATTGGATTGGTGCATGTTGTGTTATATCGGAGAATCTTGCTTTTCCCTTTGTGTATATTGAGACCTACTGCTGCTGCTACACTGGTCGTCTTCTGCATTTGTTGTTGCGTTTGCGATAGAAGAGCCAGATCATCTGCGAAGTCTAGATCATCCTACTGCATTCTAGATGCCCACTGTATCCCGTGTTTCCCTTCAGATGTTGACGTCTTCATGATCCAGTCGATCACCAAGAGAAAGAGAAAAGGTAAGAGTGGATATTAGTATACAAATACTGAAACTTAAGACTCGTTAATTCAGTACTATATGTTAATCATTAATTCATGATCCAGTTGATCACCAGGAGAAAAAATAGGGTTAGAATAAGCAACCTTGCATGACACCGGTCTTTACTTCGAAGGAGTTTGTCAACTTTCCTCCATGAACGATTTTGCAGTTCAATCCATCATAGGAGTTCTCCTGGGGCACGCCGTAGTGTCGAAGAAGCTTCCATAGCGTTGTCCTGTCCACGTTATCTAATGCTTTTTCGTAGTCAATGAAGTTGATATAGAGTGATGAATTCTATTCAATTGATTGTTCCACAATGATCCGTAGAGTTGCAATTTGGTCTGTACACGATCTATCTTTACGGAATCCAGCCTGTTGGTCTCGAAATAATACTACACATTAAATTAAAAATACAGAAGTAATATTGTAGAAAAATCACAATGTATAAAAGAATGCAATTTTACTTTTTAATCCCATTATGTCACCTCCCCTTCTTTTTTAATGGAATGTATAGAAATAAGTTTCCTATGGAGATTCTATTTGAATGATTGTTGTTCTTTTATTTGCAGGGACCTTGGATGATCATGTGGTCGTATCCCAGTTTCCAGTTGGTTTTTCGTCTTCATTTGAGAACAGATTTAATTAACGTTCTGACTACCATGTTGTGTTCCTTCGTTCAATGCATACACGATTCTCTCTCCCCCACGAAACAACGTTGGATCTTTATGTACACACGTCACATATAATGTGACTTTATTGACCTGAACTTTATTAGCACTACTCAAATCTTCATTATAATAGAGTATTGAAACGTGTAGATATACAAACAATTTTCCAGTACTTTGTATAAATTGTTCGTATTTAAGACTTTTGGCGAGATGGAATTCGCACGCTTGTTTTCTTCATTTGGCCTCAGCTTCCTGAAATAAGTATACAATTTTAAATCAGTGTCTAGTATGGCCGCTTTTATCTTAGACAATTCTCATTTCTACCATTGTAGGCACCGAGCCTTACCCCGACTAGGGTTGTCTTCATGTTTTTAGCGTTAATAAATCTTCACTTGTGCCAGTCTTGATGTCTTTACATCGCATTGTGAAAACTGCAGTGGTTCTTCGTTTTACAAGTATAAATAATAAGCGATTCCGACGTAACAATTGGCGACGCATGCATAATAGTTCTTAGGTAGCAACGACGTAGAACTTCGTACGTAGGTATATCAGTTCGAGTTGCCACACCACATTAGCACAGAGATGAAGATGTCGGTTCAAATCCCGTAGTGGAAGAGGTAGTGATAGGGAAAATTAGGGTTTGACGATGTTATTTAAGCAGTATAGTCCAGTGGAATAGATTTGGAAAGAAAACAAAGAACATGAAGAATACAGAAAGTTAGGATTTGAGAGAACACAGAGAGTGGATGCACCTACGCCAATGCAAACGATTTTGAGTCATGTCATTCAAGGTCTCTAACCATCGGTTGCTATCATCTCGCGGTCCCCAACCAAGTAGTCTATACCTACCAACATGGCTCAGTCCACTTGTCAGTGACTTCATGGATTTGTTCCATGTTTTGGTCTGGCCGCCCCTAAATTTCTTTCAACCTACTCCTACACCAGAAAGCATCGCACATCGGGGCAGTCGGTGGTCGGGCATGCGCAACACATGTCCCAGCCATCTCAACTGATTAAGTTTCACTACTTCATCAATTGATTTGCCATCCTTACCTAGTAGCCGTTTCCTAACAACTGCATTACTTACTCGATCGTCCCAGGATATACGAGCAATGTTTCGAAGACACCTATGATCAAATACTAGTAACCTACGAATATCCTCTACTCTTACTGGCCATGTTTCACTGCCATAAAGTAGGACGGAACGAACTGCTGCGCAGTAAACACGTCCTTTGGTTGATAGACGGATATCTCGCCTACGCCACAAATGACGCAAGTTGGAAAAAGCTAGTCGAGCCTTTCGTATCCGTGCTGAGGTTTCGTCACACACCAGACCACAAGGGCTGATGGGACTTTCAAGATAAGTGAAGCGGTCGACACGCTCAACTACTTCACTCCCTATCACTAGTTCGGGTGTCGATACAACCCAATCCTGAAGCAATATTTTGCATTTTGAGGGAGAGAATCGCATCCCGAACATGCCTGCATTGTTGCTTAGAGCGGTCAGCAGACTGCATTTTGTCAGCGTCCTCACTAAATAGAACTATGTCATCGGCATACTCTAAGTCAATAAGTGAATTTCCCGGTAGAAGTTCAAGCCCTGGAAAGTCAGATGTGGAAAGAGTTATCTCTAAAAGCACGTCAATGACAAAGTTAAACAAGAATGGAGAGAGTGGACAGCCCTGAAGAACACTTGAGGTAATCAGTTCTGATGACAGTTCGCCATAAGCTCTCACTCGACCAGTTGTGTTCGAGTAGAGAGCCTTTATAAGGTTAATGTACTTCTTTGGTACTCCTTTCAGAGACAAACACTGCCATAGGACCTCACGATCAACAGAGTCGAATGCCGCCTTAGGGTCGAGAAACACTACCATTGTGGGGCGTCTGAATGTGTGTCTATGTTCTAGGACCTGACGTAGTGTGAATATTTGATCTATACAACCATGTCCAGGTCGAAAACCAGCCTGGTTTTCTCTAGTCTGCTCTTCACGAGCTTTAGTTAGGCGTCGAAGTAATATTGAAGCTAATATTTTAGACACTATATTAGTCAAACTAATACCTCTGTGATTGTCACAAGAAGACTTTTGTCCTTTCTTATAGACTGGCACAATCAGTGGTTGAGACCAGTCAGATGGGATTACGTCCAGTTCCCAGATTCTACCTAAGACCTCAGTCAATCTCGCTGCTAATACTGGACCTCCATCCTTTAAAATCTCTGAGGTAAACCTGTCAGGACCTGCTGCTCTCCCACGCTTTAGATTACCTATAGCTTTCTCAATTTTGTAAAGAGTCGGAGGACTTACATTAATTTACCATTCAGGTAGATTGGAGATCGTGGGAAACCGAAGTGTGGCTGAAGGCCAGTTGAACTGATCCCTAAAGTGTTCTGCCCATCGATCCAATCTTCTGGATTGAGAATGTATAATATGTCCATCTTTTTCTGAGATAGTTTCGCTAACGGTTGGATTCCTAATACCGGTTTCCTTGACAAGTCTGAACAGTTGAGTACTGTTACCTATAGCCGCTGCCTTTTCCATCTCTTGCTTTCGCTACCCACCACTGTTCACGATCACTGCGTAGGCTTCTTGTCAGCTTACGCTTAAGATGACTCCGCTCTTCGTTATGTTCAGAGCCAGATGGAATGAGTTTTCGAGCATCTATCAGTGCGGTAGACGCTGCTGAGTCAAATTCACTGCTAATACTGGACCGCCATCTTATACAATATCCAGGTTAAGTCTGTCAGAGCCTGCGGCTCTCCCTCGCTTGAGGATTCCTGTAGCTTTTACAACTTCGTGAAGAGTTGGAGGGCTTACATTAACTTGCCATTCAGGTCAACTCGAGAAATTGGGAAACCGAAGTGTGGCTGAAGGCCAGTTGAACTGGATCCAATCTCCTGGATTGAGAGAGAATATTATATCCATCTTTTTCCAAGATAGTTTCATTACCAGTTGGGTTTCTAATACCGGTGCTTTTTCTATCTCTTGCATTCGCTACCTACCACTGTTCGCGACCATTGAGTGGGCTTCTTATCAGCCTGCGCTCTTCGTCATATTCAGAGCCAGAGCTTTCGAGCATCTCCGAGTTCGGCGGATGCTGCTGAGATCGGTATTTCTGCCTAACCCTGTGGTCTACGTTACTAGCACATACCACTGCTGTTTTGACAGATTTCGAATATAATTCCAAGCTGTCTCGTGGTCAGCATCAGTTACTTGGCTGCCTAACTGTTTTTATATTTGTCCCTAAAATATATTCTTGGCTATCATTAAGTAGAACCCTAAGGGGTTTCCTTGAAGCGTCTTTCCTATGTCCAGTAAGATGCAGAAAATACGCGCTCGCATTAGAGCATGATCTGAAACTAAGCATGTTTATTTATTTACTTATTTGAACACATAAATATCGGTACAAGAGGGCACCAAATATATATGCGCCACACAAAATTTTATTTGTGTGTGGGACGTGATACCGCCCGGGTGCCCAGACCGAAGTAGATAGTTTTCTTAGGGGGCCATACCCGGAGCATTTGACCTAAAGGTCTGACCCACAAGGCAGTGGAGCATCGTGAGTAGATGCAGTCCCATGGTAGCCGGTGATCAACGATTGTTTCATACGCCATTCGTCCTCTCATTTTCGTAAACGACACTCCCGCCAAGAGAAGGCAGTGAGTAGGACTTCCCTGGCAGAGGCTGTATACGCGTGGCCGTGTGAGAGCATTTGGAGAGGGAGTGCGGGCCCACCCCACTCCCGGCAATACCAGGGCATTTGGGGGCACCTATGCATGTGCTCCAGAATGAGCGACAGTCTCCCATCGATGTGCTCTGGCTGCGTTCAATGAATGCAGGAGACGACCAGTGTAGCAGCAGCAGTAGGTCTCAATATACACAAAGGGAAAAGCAAGATTCTCCGATATAACACAACATGCACCAATCCAATCACAATTGACAGAGAAGATTTGGATGATGTTAAAAACCTTTACATATTTGGGCAGCATCATCGATGAACACGGTGGATCTGATGCAGATGTGAAGGCGCGGATCGGAAAAGCAAGAGCAACATATTTACAACTGAAGAACATCTGGAACTCAAACATAACTATCTGTCAACCAACACCAAGGTCAGGATTTTCAATACAAATGTCAAGACAGTTCTACTGTATGGGGTGGAAACCTGGAGAACTACGAAGGCCATCATCCAGAAGATAAAAATGTTTATTAACAGTTGTCTACGCAAAATACTTTGGATCTGTTGGCTGGACACTATTAGTAACAAACTACTATGGGATAGAACAAACCAGATCCCATCGGGGGAAGAAATCAGAAAAAAGCGCTGGAAATGGATAAGACACACATTGAGGAAAGCACCGAACTACGTCACAGGACAAGCCCTCACATGGAGTCCTCAAGGCCGAAGGAGGAGAGGAAGAAAAAGAACACATTACGCCTAGAAATGGATACAGACATGAGGAGAATGAACAAAAATTGGATAGAACTAGAAAGAAAGAAGCGCTGAAAGTGGATAAGACACAGATTGAGGAAAGGACTCAACTGTGTCACAAGACAAGCCCTCACATGGAATCCTGAAGGCCAAAGAACACATTACGCCGTGAAATGGAGATAGATGTGAGAAAAATGAACAAAAGTTGGATAGACCTGGAAAGGAATGCTCAGGACAGAGTGGGTTGGAGGATGCTGGTCGGTGGCCTATGCTCCATTAGGAGTAACAGGCGTAAGTAATTTCGTTCTCCAGTATGATATATTATTCGGTATAACAATCATTTATCTGAGTGTAATGTTTGTTCAACATACGATATTCCTTTATTAAATTCACATGAACTATGCTCAGCATGACATGCAGAATGTAATTCGTTATAACTGGGTATTTTTCATATATATGATTCCATCATTATTAATAATCGAAATGGGTATACAGTCAATATATGTAACAAGTGTATTTTCGACTAGAGTCGTTGTCGTGTTTTGGGCGTTAATAAATCTTCACTTTTGCCAGTCATGAAGTTCTTACATCACGTTGTGAAAACTGCAGTGGTTCTTCGTTTTACAAGTGTAAGCGATTCCGACGTAACAATCGGCGACGCATTCATAATAGTAGACGACCAATCATGACATAGCTAACCTAATTAAATATGATTAACTTGTGGTGGTCGATATTCAATATAATCATACTTTTATCGTGTAGAGAGTCATCCAAGCGTGATAAATACTGTGGTACGTGCCCCCAAATGCCCTGGTACAGCCGAGAGTGGGGAAAGTCCGCTCTGCCTCTCGAAATGCTCTCACATGGCCATGCGTATATAGCCTCTGCCAGGGAAGTCCTACTCACTGCCTTCTCGTGGCGGGGGTGTTGTTTACAAAAATGAGAGGACGAAAAGCAAATGTCTGGCGCTTTAACCGGACCCCAAACCAATGGTGCACATGGGCTCCAGTATCCTGCGGGAACAAATGGCGTATGAACCAATCGTTGGTCACCGGCTACCATGGGACTGCATGTCCTCACGATGCTCCATTGCCTTGTGGACCAGATATTCAGGTCAAAGGCTCTGGGTGTGGCCCCCTAAGAAAACCACCTGTTTCGGTTTGGGCACCCGGTCAGTATCACAGCCTTCACACAAATCAATTGAGATTCGTTTGGCGCATATGTATTTGGTGCCTCCCTGTACCTATACTTATGTGTTAAAATAAAATAAATAAAAACGTGCTACTTGTACGGACAGATACAGGAAGCTAATCTTTTTCTGGAAAAAAGGATAATAAAGAGGGGAGAAAAACAGAAAGCAATGGTACTAACAACAGGAATGGAAGAACAGTGATGTTTGTAATGGTCAACTCAAGAAAGATATGAAAACGATGTGTTTCGGCTTTCAGTCTCTCTTCTAATGGCCTGTTTCCTCACAAGCTTAACATATATTATTTCTGCAATTGTTTGTTCGTATTGCGGCTAACTCATGCTGTAGTTCTCAATAAACTGCGACGCCAGCAAGCCAAACGACAGACAACTCATTCAAAATCGACAGCTCACAAAGTAACAATAAGGTTAGACACGTCGGAAACACTAGCAGATCAAAATTCACCGTAAATTTCTTCAGTGCCTTCTTCCAGTAAACTTGGCTCCGTAACTACCTCCCATGCCGTCTTCCCGCGCGCACCATCCACGCTGTCAAACACCCATTTCGCTCTGTCTCTCAGTAACGTCTCCAGCACCACCACCTTCACCTTAGGCTTCTACACACAAGTCCCAAACTCTCTCAGCACACTCTGTACATCTCCTTCCTCTAACTCCAGTGGCCACGGAATCTTCATCCTGTGTAGTGACAGCGACACCGATTTTTAAGAACGAAGACATGGGAAGGCTTAAACTAAATGCACTGTCTTTAATTACATACTGAATTTGTAAAATATAAAGACAATACATCCAACACACCATTTGCACATCTTCCTTGAGTCGACCTTCACAAACCCAATCGTGCTTTCATTTTTGTTGCTATTACCAGTGCTCTGTTTTTCTTTTCCTCCTCCTCATTCTCCTCTTCTCCCAACAAGGGACTAACTTCCTTTAACTACCACATACTACCTATATCTGTCCGTTTAAGTAGCATACACCACACTATATTTATTACGCTAACCATGACTTTCCTTTAAAATATTCCGAAGAAATGCCCATTCAATCCTGATTGGATAAAATGTTCACAAGAGTTTACTGGGCACTTGATGACTTTTCGTGGGGCATGATTCATCGTAAAATAAGTCCAAATAATACATGTATGAAATATTAAAATGACTTTTAAATTACAAACCATGAGTTGTTAAGTGTTGACTTAGTTTGTCGAAATGTTGATTCGGAGACAAAACAAGTCTCATATCATCACACCTATACACACACCATGTTGGTCGAACAACTATCTTTCAACACTAACAAAAATTCGCTCTTATGATCCAGCTCTCAACGTCCAACAGAAATCGCAATTCTAAATATACTGTGAGTGCGATTACGAAAACATGACACATCATTACAGTTAACAACGTTTTCATCATATGTATACACTCATCCACGTCTCCTCTACACATCCATTACTTGGCAGACTACTCACTTCTCCTAGCAACTTAAAAAACGCGAATACAGTACGATGCTCACCAAATATTCAATCAATCAACATCATTAAATATACACAGTATGCCTTAAAGTGGCATTTTCACACACGGGTTTAGATTAAACAGAGTATACAACACAAAATACACTGAATATAATATCGTTAAAACAAATGTGAACTAATCGGCAGACACGAGACTCAAATAACATTTTCTCATAAACTAAGTGAATGATGAACAAATAGATGTGAGTACAAAATGACAGACAAAGTTAGTTGAATAGATATAAATAAAATGATTGTTTCTTTCTATTCACAATCCACTTAGTAGAGGAAACTTCGAATTAACTGGATCCAAAATACCAACAAGGAAGTACAGTGTCCCAGCAAGACCTAAACAGATAATATGAACACAGAAAACAAACTGTTACAGTGAACTAACTATCATTTCAAAATAATAAATACAATTCAGTCAAACCGATAAATAATAGTCAATTTTCCACATAACAAACTGGAAATGAGAAGATAAAATAGTTTGTTGTTTTACATTACAATAGAATAGTATTCATGACAAGGGAAGGAGGAGAATACACTGTGACGATGGCATCCACTGTTCACTCTACTTAGGGACTACTCCTCATGAATGCACATCCACAACTCCAAACACGGGAATTGAAACCAGCCGTCATCCAACAGTGTGAATGACTAACTTTAACCAATTCACAATGTCGCACAACTCCCATTCATTGCCTGTGGTGGATATCTGTCTCACACATGACTTCATTGTTAACACATAACATTTTACAATCCATCATACATCTACACTTCTCTTACAATGTACAAAGACTAGGACTAACAGTCAGACCTTAATTGATTGCCGAATCGACGACCTACATGTTAATTAACTCCAATTGGTTGTGACACTTTGTCGTTCTTATTGTGTGCTCATAGTCTCCACATAACCATGTTATTTTATCACATATGAAAGATATTCATCTGGCTAGTCGTTTTCTCTTTGACTTATAATCACTTGGAGGCTTCCGTTGGTACTACAGTCACGTTAGCAAACCACTCGGTCACACTCACCATCATCGTGCTCATCCGTTAATTAGCATTCTATTCATTGATTTAACAGTCGAAAATTTGATCTAATCAAATCACTAACAGCCTTCTCCATGACAAATTCAGAAGGCATGAATGAAACAGTGATACGTGATTACGCACGAGAAAACATTACGTGCGAAAATGGAAAGTGGGAGTAGTTTCCTATTCAATAATTTCAACTAAAGATCCTAGCAAATCAGAAAAGTGAGTAGTTTCAATTGAACGGTACACTACTAATTGCTAACAAGTTAGTTTCTTCCACAACACTCCACAAACTCCTGGTGGATACCATTTAAATGAGGACTAACGTGTAATATTAGTGTGAAACTATATTAGCAATAAGAGGGATTAATCTTAGTTACAAATGGAAAAGCACACTAAACAAACCTTCCATAAGTGAGTACGGACGATCAGCAACGCGAGTAGCATTTTTAAAACAGTCGGTACACCATTCAGCGAACTGGAGAGCAAATGTAAAAACATTGAACAATTATGAGTTTCTTTTGATTTAAATTGTCTGGTTGACTATTCTAAAAGCCACATAAATCTTCGCAGATGGTTAAGACAGAAAAATATCATGCCAAATGAGCATTACGTTCATCGATCTGATCATCGAGATGTTGACTTAACAATCACTCAAAGGTAACCGCTAGTATGATAATAGAACCAGCTAAACAACTGATTCGACATCATAATGCATTAGTTCAACCGAAGCAGTCAGTTCAAAGCAATGGGTCGATAAACAGTTCTTAATGACGGATAACTGAGTGGCTACTAACTGCTCCAATGTCGAACGCCTCGATAGGTACACAAATAACCTAACAAAATACATTCATTCACACTATAAAATATAACAGTATGATAATTATGGAGTAACGTGAAAATACACCGGTACTTGATCAACTTACAATATCATTACAAACTAGTGTAAAGGTAAGTGAATTCAGACACCGTCCATTCAAAACGCGTAATAGTGAACAGAAAAATGAGGATTTCCAGTGAAACACTACAATGTTGTACTTCCAACTATACACAGTATACAGAACAAATATAATGGCACATTGTAAAGTTTGTAATACACATATATCCAGAAAACAAAAGACAAGATACATATATTTCAAATGCATTGAACTACCACTGTCACTGAACTGACACCAACCTTTATAGCTCTATGCAAATATTTGGGATCTTGAGTTGTTTGATAAATCTCTAATAGAGCGAAACCACTACCAGCTGAACCATGACATAGACCACAGCCTTTGTGAAGTAGACCACGAGTCCATACAGCTTCTCCTCCATCTAATGCACACTTCAAATATTTATTTTCACCTGTAATCTACAGAATGTAACAACACAGAGTTTAAATAACAGTAAACAAACTACCGATGAACTTAAAAAATCATACATATCTATCCAAATGAAAGGAGAATATTTTAAGTGAAGTTTGATTAGTTCTGAACTCCTATTTTGCCACTTCATAGACTCACTAGTGGTTGATAATTCTCCTATTACAGATGAGATACGAACTGTTTGTTCTCATAGCCTTGCTCAGAAAACTCTCGTCCAACAACGTTTCCACAAAACCTTTTGTCCGAGATAGTACATATAGGTTTTTATGCATTATGATTTATTCGGTGCAATAGGAGTATTGTCGAAAAATCCAGCATTTTATATAAGACGCAATACTACTCGGTTATACGGTTCAAGATAAATGGCTTTCTTAGATAATCACTTAATCAGGAGGCGAATAAGAAACGTCAGCACATGCATTCCGATAGCAAATGATTAGATTCAGTTTATATACTAGTTATCTTGTTGAAATCATGGAGTTCGTGTACACTACATATTGCGAATCAGATTTTCATACTTTTTAAAATGATATTTATATATTTATATGTCTAAGATCCTTTTATTCTAATAGGATAGACTATTTGACGATAATGAAATTATTCACTAAAACATTACAGCTAACCTTGTAAGCTGAGAGCATAAGTGGAATAACACCCGTTGCACCATGACACCAATGAACCAATATGTCATGACTTTCGCTATCACCTAAACTAGGAGACCAATTTCCGTTGGATAACTGAAGTTGACTCATCCATTCAACAGTAGGTAGAATTAACTGATTCAAGGAATGTGATGATATGCTACCAGGAAACAAACGATATACCTTTAAAAGAAAAGAAAATCGAAACTGAAATGACACGAGATTCAACAACAATAATATAAATAGCAATTCCTTCTTTGACTACGTAGACAACAGAGTTCTAGAAAACTGTTCTACTAATTTTAATAGTGGTAATTTCTCCGGTGAAGATAGTGACCACCATAGTATATAAAATTATTATTTCGTCATATCTGATAAGTGTACATGAATACTCGATATCAAAAATAGGAGGAATAAAACGAAGGCAAAGTTAATCAACAAACAAAATCAAAGTTCTAGTAATCAAAGAGCAGAATGTCAAACTTCTATATTTTAGTAGCAATGAATTAGTTACAAGTCATACTTTCCACAAAATCAAATTCTATGAGTTACTGGTAGCCAGTTCACTAATGAAGCTTATTTTACTCACGTTCATTAACAATCTTCTCATTAGCAGCTGAATAACTCATTCAATGATTTGTATCAGAAACTAACCGAAAAATAGCATCATGTTCAAATATCTTACCTTCAGTAGAGTAGTCAAGATACCAGCAAAACCATGAGCCGCTCCAAGATAACATTCATTATACCATTCGAACATTAAGGGTGGCATGCGCAAATCTCGTTTCGATGACTGATACATCAATCTATTATAAAAACCATTCGATTTGTAAGCACCAGCTGTTTTCTGACCAGACTTCAATATAGCATCTGTTATCTAAAGTAAAACTGTTATCATTAGTGTTACTACTTTCATATCACAGAAAAACACATAAATTCATAAATCACATAGTGAAATGCCGTAACTTTATGCACAAACAATCACAAGAAGTACTTCTTGAAAAGATGACCAAAACGTTACAGTATGAGTCACTTGAATATTTTCATGGAACGTAAAACTGGTGATTGTACTACAAAGATTAGTATCGGTCATGAGAATCGGATTCATACCATGCATTACAACAACTGGCCGGTGGTGCCATAGATACAAACAACTAAGAAGAAACAAATGTGAAGTACAGACATCAATTGTTATTGCTATTATCACAGAAATGTCTCAAAAATACAAAAATATGGAGTAAACAAGTGTGCTAGTGAAAAGACTTCTGATTCACATTGTTAGCCAAACACAAACCGAAAATCGGTTCATATCACATGAAATTCCGAGTGCTTGTAATTTCAATGAAACTGAATAAAAGCCTACAAAATTGATTAATTTTTACATTCTTCCATTGAATATTTATGTCTTTAATTTTCTTCAACCAGTTTCTTAAATCAATATAAGTCGTAGAATTATGGCAATTTCATAAGATTTGTCTTCTAATTTCATACTATTTATCACTGATAAATGTAACCATGTGACAAGGGTATAACATTACAACGCACACAAAACATTTGGCTTTAATGTTTCACTCAAGTTTCATTAAATGTCTTCATAAACATGAATTCCAATATGAACCTCGAAAACAATGGTCGAGAGGTGTGTGCCTACATGACAGAATTACAACCTCCAAAGCACCACAACTGACAACACTTCCATAATATCAGCCACAAACACATCATTGTAAGGCTTGCTCGACTGGACCAGTTTCATAAACCGACAAATCATCTAGAACAACAGTGGAGCAATAAACCTGGTCGATAGCATTCGATCTGCACTAATAATAAGGACTAGACACGCATGGCATTGGTCACCACCCAGTGATCAATCAATTGTGAATAAACCTTTTCATTCACTTCTCCAGTAATTCACCTCTACACAATCAAGTACAAACAATTCATTAATGAACAATTCCAAAGCAGTAACAAATGCACATACACATACCGACGAGACAACTGAAATAGGGATGTCGAAATTATTTTCTCGAAGTGTTACCAAACAATTTAGATAGCCAGTACGCCCATACAGCGCTTCATCAGGCATCCCACAGTCCACATCTAGGCCATATTTACTCGCTGACAAAATTTCTTCTACGAATTTCTTTGCCTCTGTATTCTCACTGCCATGTTTGACTGATGATAAAGCACCCAAACACAGTGGACCAATCGGGCTAGTGTAAACACTGATATTTTTAGACAACTCTTTGAAATTAATGTGACGTAGGCATCGATTCAGCAATTTCTCAGAACATGCAACACCATTTTCACGTATCTTTCTGTCTAATAATTCACATTTGGATTGTGATAACAAATTGTAGAATAGTCCTACACCTACAAACAAATGGAAAGACACACGTTGGTCGAGTGATTTGCATACTATTCACAAATCCTACAGTGCACGCTTACATTTCTTACGGCTCAATGACTAGAAAACGTCTGTTTGTGGGTTTAAAGGTTCCGATAAATTGCTAACTATATCAAAACAATGGGTTACGAACAATCTGGAACATAATACTGTCAACATCTAATGAGAGGTTTTACTACTGAACATCGTTTGTTCAACTACACTAACAACGATCAGTGACGAATTTCACTAGTCAACTCAGTGCTTCATACATTATATTCCTTTCACACTACGTGGGGCTCATCAGTAGAAGTACAGAATATAAACAGAGGTGGATTTCTCCGAGAATCCGATTATGGTTTGTTACTTCAAATTGAAGGACATATCCTGATATATTTATTCAAATGACATGACTAGATATCTGGTATATAAATCAACACTTGATCGAATTAGCCAGTCAGTCACTTGACTTTCATTGATTAATAAGTCAGAATAGATGTGGTGGTAACACGTATATACTGATGTGACATGGTGCGCCACACCTAATGTCTTACAAAAATACAATACCTGTATGCATAAAGAAAAGAAAATATAAAATCCACTATCCACACATAAAAGTCTTCACATTTTTGATTAGTTATTTCATTTGATCTGAAACCATGGTTCAGTTCAAATACATTAAGACACTGCAATGGACCATGTAACTAAGTTCAGACTGTCTGGTTAAGTCCGCGCGATTATGTTGACCAATTGTTAGAAACTTTGGGTGACGTGGTTCAAAAGCTTTCGCAATGTCACAGGTGCATTCCCTTAGATATGAAATCTATAAACTGTTTTACATATTTTCATTCCACAAATTCATATTTTCTCGAATTTTACTTTCCATACCTAATCTCTCCCATTACTACTAATACTGCTACTATATCTACCTTTCTGACACATGCGCTGACAGTTTCATTTCGCTGTTCTGACGGTGTGATTCAGCTTGAACCGATTCATACATATGTCAGGTTCGACGTTGCACATGACTGATTCACTGACTGAGGATGACAAAAACGCATAACGCTCACCTGACAAGCCCGTGTACATTGATACATCAGACGACGATAACTTCTCGAAATTCGAATCCAGAACATTTAACAGTTCGACAATTTTGTTTGGGATGCTTGTATCTCCAACCTGGAACGTGGTGCACAAGTAAATACTGAAAGTACTTTAAGCTGGTCTCCAGGCATATAATCCTGGTAAGGATTTTTAAAATGGCGACCATCGTTAACCTCGACCATATTCTATACGCACATGGATTTTAGTCAAGATTAGATATTTGGAAGGATAGAGTTAATTTGAATTTGTCGAGATTAGACTGGAATCTTCTGTGGTCAACACCAAAATCTTAAGACAAAAATGATAGATTAATCAATGGAACTGTAAAAGCATTAAAATGCATAGTAATAGAAAACGAGGTAATTTAGAGAAGTGGTTAGTAAACAATGAAATCTTTATCACATGTCTAATAAGTCAAACTAAAGAAATTATTTTGTGGGAAACTAAAATTTACTTCAGAGAGGAACAAATGAATAGAATGACATGGTATTAATCCCGGACAAGCAAACAAAACAGAAACATTGGGTAAATCCCTTTGCCGCATATTACTTAACATCCAATGCTAGAGATCCGAATTTCCCTACGAACTACAATCAAGGCGTCCACTACAAATGGATATTTAGTAACTTCATGGACTGATATTTTGGTCTGTTCACTTCTTCCAATCTAGTCATCTGACGAATAGAGTGCGGTGTTGTTAAAAGTGGGTTGATATGCACATCTTACGTATCATCCACAAGGACTGATGAGCGCTGACGGTTGTATCAACCAACGCTCTCTACATCTAACTAATCCATCGGTCCTACAAAGCGCTGGTATTCTTTCAAGAACATACAAGACCTTATTACAGAAATCTAGGCACACTCTGGCAGCCACAAAGCAATACACAGAAAACTGTTTTGCGCATACATTAAAAGATAAACAGATATCTGGCCTAAAATACGTGTGATCTATGTGGGTGAAAGCTGGAAGAGCAGATTATAAATACCAACTAATATCAGAACCAGACAAAGGGGCGAACTGTTACGCAAGATCAATAAATATTTGGTACGGCTTTAACAAATATCGATACAAAATAGTTTATATCTCAGATCTAGAAAGTACTATTGTATGAAATTTCGACGAGACTGACGAACGAAGATTTAAGATAGATCTTTGTCAGGAAGACAGTTTTTGATGTAAACATTATAAGTATCGTGACTTTTTCCATATCTTTATCATGTTTGTCAAACAAAAAATTTAACAGCCTAACTCTAATTTTAATCAAGCCATTTGTTTGATAAATTTTAGCAATCCTGCCCAATCTCTCGATTTTGGAAGAATCCGCAAAATTCAATAGTCTCCCCCAAATTTTTGGAAATTCCTCAGATCAAGGAAAACTTTGTAGTTTCTGTGCCTTTTCCCCCAAAATTTTACACAGCCGATTCTTTAGAATTTCTCTAAAATTGATAAAAGTTTCCTCAAAATAAGGATCCCTATCCCAAATTCAAGGATTCAATCGAGCTCCCAATTTTGGGGTAAATTTGATTTATTTCGGGGAAGCCGCTACAGTAAACTTTGGGGAAATGGCACAAAACCCCCCAATTTTCCCAGACCAGGGGAAATTCCCCAATATTTCCCCAAAAAGCCCCTTTAACCTTGGACAGGGACATTTGGCTTTGAGGATTTCCACAAAACTTCCCCAAACATTGGTGAAGGTCATTTGACTTCGAGGGTTTCCTCAAAGTTGGTAGCCCGGAGGGTGGTAGCAGCATATCTCAAGCCCTAACGAACGTTATCACAGAGTGGTGAGGACCGATCATATTTGTCAAGATTACGAACCACGAAGATGCAAAAAAATCCCTTAGCTTAAGTAGTAGCTTACTGTAGTAATTAGCAAAAATAGGGCAACTTTTGGAGGGACCACTGTAACGACTAACTTTCCACAGCGCGCCACTCTAATTACTTAAATGCACAATAAATCTATAACAAATTCTAGGTGTAATCAACATGTTTCTGACAATTATGATAACGAGAAAAATATTCGCTTGTCGATGGCAGCATTTTCAATACTTCTACGATCACTGTAAGCTGCAGTGAATGTTATTTATTAGTTTATGTTTGACTTCGTTTACTTTAAATTTTCATTGCGATCGATTTGAATGTTCTCCTTATAACTGAATTCATGCTGCTCACTTTATTTCGTATGATCTGGATCAAGCTCATCTTAGTTTTCCATGGCCGATCAGCGTTGTATATCACTATCCTTCAGATGTTCTAAAATCGTAATTCCTTGTTATCCATGATATTTGCTGGTTTTGGATCATTTTGTTTCGTAGTGCTGTTGAGATTATGGCCAATTTAAAGATCAAAAATTGCTGCTACGGGTTCGGAACTTTTCACTTTCTACCGTTCAACCTTTATCTTTAATGCAGTCTGCAGTGTTAAATAAATGACTCAAAAATAGTTCTCCACATCTTGAATCATTTGATGTATACGTTTGTCGTAATTTCAACATAATTTTTGTTTTTAATCAAGCAGAAATACTTGTGGTCAATCGAGCTTTTTTAAGTTTCACTGGTTTGTGGCAAGGAGCTGGGGCTAAACAGATGCTCTACCTGTCTTGATTAGTGAGTTATAATAGAATTGTAGAGGACTCTAGGTAATCAGAGGCTACTGAATGGTTGTTTTTTGTAAAAAGCTTATTTATGTTCTAATTCTGGCTACTGTGCATTGGCGGTTGACTAGTTATGAATGATAGAATATTTACTTAAACTGCCACCAAGTGCAGAAAATTATGTCCATACTTTCTACGTTCTAAGTTAATTTAACTAAACTTGAATAAATTTCATACACATATGGCTATAGTTTTAGACAATCATAGCTCAGATTGCTTGAGGATCATTTAATTTTATCTTTATTTTTTGCATTTCAGGACACTAAATTCATAATTATCTGAGCTCAATGAAAACAAACTGATCGATTTCTGCATCGAGCTGCTAACGACTAAGCCAAACTAGTCAGGACTGTTATATCGAGTGCATATCACTGAATTCCCAAGTAAAAGTGACTAGCTTTTCGATTCATAAACCTGTAGTGACCTACTTTTGTTTACAGAACGCGATTAGTTCGATGAAAACAATTATTATTATAACCAATTGTACCAGTGACTGTTTTACTGTATTGGTATTAACAATGATGATTATTTCTTTCTAACTTACAATCTGTTACGTGAATGATGTCAGTTTACAGGCAAGATAAAAATGTTACAAGTGCTACGAAATTTACTGTATGAATTTGTTGTGTGAGGTTTATGTGTGGACTTATGTTGTAAGTTCGTTATTTATACTTCTATAATGACGTATCTAATCCACACAGCACAGCTGTTGCATAGTATGTTGAAGTCACACCACTTTCTACAATGTGTCGTAATAATCAGCAATTATAAGTCTAATATCTCTGAAGAATACATTTAAACTGAAGATTAAACAAATACATCCAATATGAATAAGAGATATATCACACAAGAATGACCATGCCTGCAAGGCTGAGCCATGCCATCCGACTGCATTGAACTAATGCTCCCGCATTCTCCATAGTTAACCTTCTTTTCGCGTCAATTGTTGAAAATAAGTCTTTTCAGTATTTGTATGCTCAGCCTCAAAAATCGCGTAGTTAAGAACCAATGCCACTACACCACTTTTCCTACAGAATAAGAGTGACATTGGTTTGATACCATATCGAGTGTGATTGTTGCGAGCCGGAGGTTACTAAGAGTAACTAGAATCCTCTGAGTATTGGCAAGATAAAAGACGAATCAGAAGGAAGACGGGAGCGATTGATCGAGAAATACATGTAAGAATAACAAAACCCTTGATTTAATTATTAACACCCAAAAATCAAAATATGTAGCGGTATTGACCGTAACGACACAATCCTCAGAGATGAAATTGAGATAACTGAGAAATACATATTCCAAATTTTAACACTGAGAAAAAGCCAACAGTAGTGAACGCGGTAACATTCATTCAATTGTCGAACTGTTAAATGTTCTGGATTCGAATTTCGAGAAGTTATCGTCGTCTGATGTATCAATGTACACGGGCTTGTCAGGTGAGCGTTATGCGTTTTTGTCATCCTCAGTCAGTGAATCAGTCATGTGCAACGTCGAACCTGACATATGTATGAATCGGTTCAAGCTGAATCACACCGTCAGAACAGCGAAATGAAACTGTCAGCGCATGTGTCAGAAAGGTAGATATAGTAGCAGTATTAGTAGTAATGGGAGAGATTAGGTATGGAAAGTAAAATTCGAGAAAATATGAATTTGTGGAATGAAAATATGTAAAACAGTTTATAGATTTCATATCTAAGGGAATGCACCTGTGACATTGCGAAAGCTTTTGAACCACGTCACCCAAAGTTTCTAACAATTGGTCAACATAATCGCGCGGACTTAACCAGACAGTCTGAACTTAGTTACATGGTCCATTGCAGTGTCTTAATGTATTTGAACTGAACCATGGTTTCAGATCAAATGAAATAACTAATCAAAAATGTGAAGACTTTTATGTGTGGATAGTGGATTTTATATTTTCTTTTCTTTATGCATACAGGTATTGTATTTTTGTAAGACATTAGGTGTGGCGCACCATGTCACATCAGTATATACGTGTTACCACCACATCTATTCTGACTTATTAATCAATGAAAGTCAAGTGACTGACTGGCTAATTCGATCAAGTGTTGATTTATATACCAGATATCTAGTCATGTCATTTGAATAAATATATCAGGATATGTCCTTCAATTTGAAGTAACAAACCATAATCGGATTCTCGGAGAAATCCACCTCTGTTTATATTCTGTACTTCTACTGATGAGCCCCACGTAGTGTGAAAGGAATATAATGTATGAAGCACTGAGTTGACTAGTGAAATTCGTCACTGATCGTTGTTAGTGTAGTTGAACAAACGATGTTCAGTATTAAAATGTTTCACACTCGGAAATCATGTCCACTCGGTGATGCTGTATGCTTGAGTCGCAACCAAACTGGATACATTATGTTGGCATTTTGAACCTGTGTTGGAATCACTTATGATTTTACCAAACCTCGTTATTAAATCCCAACAAGATTGGAGTTCCTTATGATCATATTTTATTTGTATCCACGACTTTGAGATGCAGTTCTATAATATATATATATATATAAGTTTTATCATGCAGGCAATATACAGTCAATTATTTTGTGCAAAGCTTTGTCTTTAGAAGTATATACTATGGATTTGCATTCGTTAGCTTTGAAAGAAGATTCCAATCCTTTGAATAAATATTTTCTGGCTGCTAGTGTCCAGTGCTGTATAGGCATAGGAATTCTGTCATTAACATTGAATTCCTTTTTGTTGATGCAAATACACACCACCGTTTAATCTGATGATATTCCAAGTCACGTTCACTATTCTATAGTGACCTGTTAAGCTGATTTAAAAAACAACTATCTGCAGACTCATTTGGATAAACTTTCATTAGATTTAACAACGAATACCATTTTTTGTTGTCTCTTTAAATGCAACTGATTTTTATTCTGTTTATGTTGTTCTACAGCCATATTTCATGAAATGATCCATGATGTGGTCAGTGATCTTGAGTGTTGACGTTTGTCCAAATGATCTCAGTATATATGGTGCTCATATAATATTTCACAATCAGTGACTTACTACCTCTTACGTCCTCTGCTCTATAATAAATTGTCATTAATTCAGATAAATGTTTATTTTGTGGATCTGGTATTGAATTTCTTGGATACTGGGTTGATGTTAATCACCTTAGACCGGATACGAGGTGGAAAGCCCTAATAACAGTAACAATATCTGCAAAATGTCTCGCATAATCACGCTCACCAGCAGGTGCTCTCCATTACTGTCCGCTTGCTCATTGTTCCCGCGTTGTTCGTTGTTAGGCTTCTCTTCGTGTCACTTGTTGAATATGAGTCTTTTCAGTAATTATATCCTCGGCTACAAAAGTCGTGTAGTTGGGGCTCATTGCCGCTACACCATTCTCTCACTAGGATCAACGTGACGTTGGTTCGGTACCAAATTGAGAGGGATTGTTGCGCAACGCTAGTTACAAATAATAATAATAATCCCTCGGCTGTTGATAAGCCGAAAGATAGATCAGAAAGAAGCTTGCAGTAACTAATCGGGAAATACACGTTATAATTTGAAAATGTTTGGTTCGATTCTTAAGGCGCACAAAATGGAAATTTAAGAGCTATACAAAGTGGGATTGTAATAATTAGGAATGATTTCGTGTAAAGATATTTTAATAAGTCGCAGCAAAATGCGTAGTGATAGCCGTTGGTAATAGCTTTAGTTATAGGTAGTACAAGTATTTTGTGTTTAGAAATAGAAAAAAATCCATGTTGTGCCGATGTTGATTATAAATCATTGAATAAATAATATATTTGTAATATCCCAATGCTCAATTTATTGGAAATTAATAAATCATTGAAATCGACGAAGCCTTTGTGCCACAAATATAGGTGACATGGTGTTGCGCGATGCTCTCGGCTAAATAAGATTTTACAAGATGACTGACAGTGAGCGATGCTCATGTTATTATGATGGAGAACATAAGTTTTACCCAAGAAAAGTACAACTACTAATTCATGTTTCTGATAATGATATGAACCGTAATCAGTCTTGTCAAATTTAATAGCGATATTTTCAGTTTGTAGGAGGTTTGCTCGACTGCTTATATTGATGATTTGCATGTGCGTTTGTGTCTCTAAACCATCAATCAGACCAACAGGGTTTTAACTTACTTATTGAATGAGCAACTGATAGAAAAACATGCTGAAATAGTCCGTAACAGATGAAGATAACGAGAAGACAACAGTATTAAATAATAATCACAAGTCAATTTGTTGACCGACCTTGTCGATAGCTTCATCAATGTCATCATTCATATCGCGTGATTGTTAAGTCATGATAATGCTTTATGACGATATCCAGGAACCAATGTGAATAACTAGTTGTATTGTTGATTGAGGAATAACCAAGGGGGAAATAAGTATTGTTGTTTTAAAGTGATTCTGAAATAGCAGAAGTTTGTAGCACTAACTGATGCAAGCCACTTGATTATATTATAATTTGCAATCCAAAAATATTCGTCTACATATCATTAATTTTATAGTGGGTTGTAGTGTTTTTATATCATAATTACTGTGAGAAATCAGTGAGCAGCGAAGGTACAAGAGATAGAAAATTTAGGTGTAATTGGTACAATATACGAATTATTAGGCTTATCAAATTTACAAAGACCAAACATTCAAGCGGTAGTGAGATTATTTCTACAAAGCGTGAGATAGTGATCCACTCCTAGATCTGGGAGATCAGAACGATGTGTGGGACGCCTTGAAGAACAGTTTGACTGATCTCCTGCTAGCTTGCAGTTGCCTATTATTTCTATAAACCCAAACAGGACATTAACATAAAAATATTTTTCTACAAACTGTTAATTCTAATAGTAGGCTCCGAAGTTTCAATGTAAAATATTTGTATGGTCAATAACTACCTGATACTCTAGTTATTATGCTAGTGCAATCTGATAGTACTTAAATCCAGTGACTTCATTATCTGAACTATGTTCGTCTTATTAGACAACTAATATGATAGACCAATTTATAAACCAAAATACGTATAGCAATGAGGATTATGATGAGTTTGGTGAAAAGTGTTGAAGGCAGTTCTACTAACTATTAAATTCAAACGACATAGAGATAGTATAATACAACGCATGTACAGACCAGATTAACATGCCGGTTTGTGAGTTATATGACAGTTTAACATGATAAACTTGGCCAAAAAATAAGTACAGACAACTTATAGAATTTCATTTGATAATACGACGAGCTATAAACTTTTCATAAGAAGTTATTGCAGTTAACCTAGTGACATTTACAAATATGTGGTAAAGGCATTTGGAACTAAGAAATGTCAAATAATTTTTTGGAATCGAATACGCTTTGTCTGTAAACAGCACAACTTTTCATTGTAATATGTTGTAGTATAAAGTTATTAGATGCATCTTATGCCGAAAACGACTTTAGAGTGGTTTGTTTAAAATGTATACAGCTAGTCTGAGTGAAAATATATACATAGTGCGTACTAAAACAGTAAATCATCCAGCAAAATAGTTAAATTCGTATGAATTACTTTTAGGAATTATATTATCCAATAGATTTCAAGTATATAAGACCAGTTGTGAAAATTTGTGATGATCCTAAAGCAACCAGATTGAAATACGCAGTATGGCATATAATTCCAGGGCGATTTGACTGTCAACATTTTTGTCAAAGGAATGAGTCCAGTTAATTATATAGCTGTCGTTGTATGAACCATCTAAACTGACCTTATGATTGCAGGAAGTTTATAGCTTAAACTCGTCGTAACTTCCTACGATGTTAGGCTTGCTGTTTGGAAATGGAACTAGAAAATTAGAAATTAAGCAGGCAGTGGTCGAAAGAAATATTACAGGATAGTCCATAGTTTAAAAGTGTGAAGGAACAATATGAAGAATTAGATCCAGATAACCATTCAGTCCTTGCTCGCGTTGCTAGCCAAAGTCTATTTACGTCACTTAGAGGTCATACTTGCTAGAGCTTGATGTTTAAACCAGTTTATTTCTCTGAAGCATGTAAATACTATTCAACCATGGTACCTAGTAATTAATATAAATGACGTGTTATTAGTATCAATCGTGCTAGTAAGTTCTAAGTACCGATCAACGTTGCGATACGGTAGTACATGTGAGTATTAATCAGGGGATTAATTGAATGATGGGTTTACATAAGTAAAAATCGATCGAAAAAAATAAAGTGGAAATAAGGATTAGTGATAATACCTTGTGTTTCTTTAGTCGCGCTTACAAATGTAGAATTACGGTTTACTTCGTTGTTAGTACTGCAATAATAATAGACCCAATCCTGAAATTGTAGATTTGTCATAATATAATTGCCTAATCTATAAGATCATATGTGGAAGTCACATCATTGTCTACTTTGACTTGTATGATGAAAAACACACTTAAACTGGTGATAGAACAATATATAGCATGAGTATGACCACGCCTGCAAAGACGAGCCACGCTGTTCGACCAACTCCAACTAATTGAACTCTCTCTTCCCGCCCTCTCCGTCGTTGGGTTTTTCTTCGCATTAAATGCTGAATATCTATTTTTCCAGTTGTCTCGTATTCAGCTGTGAGGATTGTGTGGTTAGCTCCCACTATCATTGCAGAACTTCAAAGCTTTATGTTTTTTCTACTATTTCGATGGTTGATCACAGTACATTCAACCAACGTCCTACTATCATATTATTACTCGCTGTTTCCTGATCATACCGCTTCCTTTCCATTTGTCTTGCACTTGGCAATACCCGGAGGATTCATAATAATCTTTCGGTGACCTCTGACGCGCGACTACTGCCAACATTTTTGGTGCCGAGTCAAACAGCCGTTTAATCTGGTGAAGGAGTATTTTAGGGCCAGCGAAATGTCACTAAGTCCTATCCAAATCATCCGGCAAATGAGTCACTGAGTATCGGACAGATCATCGGTCACTGTCAAGTTTAAGAACAACCAACGCGCATCAGTTAGTCGTATGTAATGGACTGGACCATTATCTTCTCTGTACTCATTCTTACTAATATATTTTCGTAATAAAGTCCTTTGTGTTGTACGGTCTTCGAGGCATCCATAGTACCTTGATGTGACGGAGTAATCCACGTTAAATACTGACCGCGAGGTGTGACTTCGAAGTAAGTTGGCTCGTCACACAATTCTCGTCTAAATCGAGTAGGCTTCCATTCTTCGACATAGATCATCTGCGCTGGTGATTTACACCATGGAATGGCGTGGCTCGGCCTCGCATTCTTGTGTACCCATACCTTGTTCAATCCCCAGTCTAAATGTGTTCCCTTTCATATATCGGTGATTCTTTCAATGCTATGAGTCAGTGTAGACAATGATGTGTCTTCTACGTAAGATTAGGCAGTCACATTGCAACATATCTATAATTTCGGGATCAGGTCTATTAATACACTAGTACTTATATCGAAATAGACCATAAATTAACAGACGTCTTAATTAGTGGCTAAAAAATGTGTGGGCGAACTTAAAGTTGTCTGGCTGTAAAAATGCTCAGTGGAGTGTTCAGTGGTACAGTTTGAGTGCCACTGTTGTTCATCCTGTATATAAATGACCTTCTTTGTCTCCCATGATCATTGGTTTTGCTGACGATGGTAGGATATGGAAGGTGATTAAACGTGACTGTGACAATTATGTGCTTCAAAATGATCTGTGGAAATTATCCGAACTGTCTAGAATCTGGCAGTTTTTGATAAAAACCTCGAAGTATAATAATGAAGGATATTTGTCATCAAGGTACAGATACACACAGTAAATAACATTGAGCTGTTTGTTTTTCAGACATACGATGAACTAGGAGTCATTGTTGGACAAGACTTAAAAATCATTGCACATTGCCATGTGATAGCCATCAAAGGTTTTTAACCTTAAGGTCAATACGTTGAACCTCTAGACACGTCGACGCCTAAGCATTCGTAACGTTGTACACAGTATTCGTTTGCCATAAACTGGAGCATTGGATACAAGTAGCTAGCTCCTGCCTAGAAAAAGACAATGAGCCACAAGAAAATGTCCAAAGAATCCCAACCAAACTGGTTAATGGGATCACTAAGCTTCCGTATGATTATAGACCGACTAAATTTATTTCCCATGTCATATGGAAGAACCAGAAGAGACATGACCACAATTTTTAAGTTACTTAGTGATAAACTTGAGTCTAATGTGCCCCAATTTCTTTGTCCTCCAAACGGAGAATTTTTGAGGACACTATAAAAGTTCACGAGCACAGAACAAAATACTTGTCAGATGACTACCGATTTCCAATCGCATAATCAACGAATCGAATTCATTAACTCAGCACTTATTTATAGTACTATCTTTCAACAACTGAAAAGTTGATCGCCTAAAACGCCACCACTGCCAAGTCAAACACAGACCATGTAGACTTCTGCTCTTTATGAACTGAAACTGATTTATCGTCTTACATTTACTAGGGCTACTGAATTACTGTAACTACTTTTTCGTTCGCTTTAAAGTATACTTCAGACTTTTTGCAAGTTGCCTCAAATTTTTTAACCAATTAATCAGCAGTTTTATAAAGATATAAGCTTTTTAGTGACTTTTGTTTGTTCACAGCATTTTGCAAAAGTAGCCACTAAAGCGCAGTGTTGGACTTGAAATAAACGCGGGAAGTATTTGTTTTCGTCTAATTATGATATTGACTATAATTCATCACTAATGTATCTTAAATGAACTTAATTAGGCCTATTGTGTGTGGATATGTACATGGAATTATTTCGTTCTTCATTTTTCATTCCTTACTAACCAGGTATAATATCTGGTCAGGATAATTTCAATTAATGTACTTTATACTGTTGAGTTATGTGCTCATCGTAATTCTGTGGATTGTAGATTGCAAAGATGAACCTCGAAAGCCTTTGTTCACTGAATATCCTAGAGATGCATTTCCACTCCATCGTCAACAACTTAGGTTGTTTTGTCGGGCTGAGGGTGAACCTATAGTCTCCATCACTTGGTATAAAGACGGGAAAGTTGTTGAAACTCAACGACACAAACCAGGTACATCTAACAGAATTACGAATGCTGGCGAACTTCTTTTCCTTTCATTCAGTGAAGAGGATGAGGGTCACTACTATTGCAATGCATCGAATGTTCATGGCTGGACTAGTTCACCTTCCGCTCTTGTGAAAGCTGCATTTTTCGATACCAGTAGTGCATCTGGTCCTGAAAGTAAGTCCGCCTATTTCGGTCAGACAGTTTTATTGGAGTGTACCCCACCTATCGGGTCACCATCTCCTACGGTGTACTGGAAACATAATAACCAGAAAATAGTTGATAGTTCACGGACTAGGGTTATGGAAAGCGGAGGCTTGAGAATCGATGGCGCTAAACGTCAAGATGCTGGGATATATCAGTGTCTTTCCGAGAATTCCGCTGGTCACTGGGAAAGTAAGTCAGCTACACTCACTATTCGTCGTAAACCTCGTTTTAAATTTACACCGATGAGCAAGCAAGCTGTTGTTGGGGATTCTGTAGAATTTCAGTGTTTGGCTTCTGAAGATCCAAATTCTACAATTTTATGGAGACGAGAAGGCAACAAGATTATTCAAGCATCTCTAATTGATAGAAAGACACTGCGTATAGAGCATGTTCAGTTATCCGACGCCGGTGATTATATATGCGAGGCAAAAAATGTTGCCGGTAACGTAGAAGCTGTCGCACATTTATCTGTGGTTTCACCGCCAATATTCGTGATCACACCAGAGGATAAGACAGTCCCACTCGGTGGACATGTTTCATTTGATTGTCTAACTTCTGGGTCCCCACCTCCTAGCGTCAGGTGGTTACATGATAAATTCTCATTCTGGGTACCAAAGCCGAATGAGAAACCACAACAAGCAGGCAGATACTCGGTGTTTCCCAATGGGACACTCTTCATAAACTCAACTGTGCTATCTGATGCAGGATTATTTGAGTGCAAAGCATCACAAAAAGCCGGTATTGTCAAGTCAACAGCTCAGCTTTTCATCGAGTCTGTTGTGATATCTCTGCCGCTTATCGAAATCGGACCCCAAAATCGGACATTTTTTCAAGGAATGGTTGCAACTTTACCATGTCACTCAACTGTTCTCCAGTATACTTTACAGGTTTCAAACTCATTAGTGCATTCCAACATTGATACATTCACACCTATTGTAACACAGTGGTTAGTTAATAATACTGCTGTTTCTACTAGTTCTAATCCTCGATTTGTGATATTAAATTCCGGGTCTCTTCAGATCAATGCTCTTCGTGTATCAGACACTGGTTTTTACACCTGTGAAGTTGAAGTTCAAGATTCTTCATCTTTTTTAAGACGCTCTACATCATGGACTTCTTTCGTACAAGTAATTCAAGGGGATTCATCTGGAAGTAGCACGTACCTCTTGCCTGGAGATGAAGGTGATCTGTTGTTGCCGGATCCCCCGAAAGATGTTAAAATCACTAATATTGGTGATACATGGGTTGTGCTGGATTTAGTTAACGATCATTCTGTTGGGGACGTTATAAAAAAGCGTAGCCTTGGTGAGAGTGTATTTATAACAGGTGTGCAAGTGGAAGTAACGGAGTTCAACACTTCTAATGGTTGGCGTGTGGTGGAATCATCTGGTCCATATAATCCGGTTCGTGTAAACGGTTTGTTACCACAGACTGGTTACCACATTCTCGTCCGCTACATAAATCATTATGGAGTAGGTAAACCTTTCATTCTGAATAAATTGGTGTTTACTCAAATCTCTGAATCAACACGTAATTATCTCCCAACTGAGTTGGTCGTAAAATTACAGTCTGTAGACTTTAGTCCTCTACATGTTAGAGCGATTTCGCCGTCTGAGTTGTTGGCAGAGTGGTTTCTATGTGGTCCATCAGATGTTTTGGTTCTGATTACCGGCTTTAAAGCAACTTACCGAAGTGTACCAATGTCTAGGTGCATAAATTCTAACAGCAATAATAATGGATACTACATCAAAGAGAGCATCACACATTATCCTAAATCAGACCACAATTCATGTGCCTTTAAAGACGAATCTATGGAGAATCTATTAGACTCTTATGAAGATGACCTAACTCCGTGCAGTTTACCAAGGATTACAAAACAGCAATCGCTTGACTGGAACCCACCTAGTTTTCTAAATGGTGAAAAGGTTGATTACTACATCCATGTAGGTGTGACTACTACAAGTATAAAAATGGCCATTAGTAATTTACGACCCTTCATATGCTACGCTATTCGTATTGAAACCTTTGTGGACCATCCAGATCATAGCAGAATATTCTCACAGAAAAGTCAAGTTTCAGTTGCTCTTACATATGACAGCACACCAACGGGTGCACCACAAATAACAAATGTTCGTTGGCTTAAAAATGGAACCGTACTTCAACTTGATTGGAATCCACCGAATGAATGGGAGCGTGGAGGTATTTTGACGGGATATTCTTTAAAAATATTAAGTACTGCACTGAAACTTAGTCGTACTGTCAATGTAAGTTACTTTACTTATATTTTTACTTAATTTAATTATAAAAACTTTCGGATTTTCATGTATCAGTGGTTTTATTTTTAATTTTGAAATCTAGGGATAACACTACATATTTAATAGATCAGATATATATATATATATATATATATATATATATATATATATATATATATATATATATATATATATATATATATATATACGGAGACTTAGTTATATCACTCGTTTATGTGATAAAATTGTAATATTACATGTAGATTTATAATCTATAATGATAGTTAATAACTAATTTCTGGAAGTATTAGCTTAGATTTAATACGATTAACGCTTAGATGTATGTTCTGGGAGCATAAATCTATGCTTCGGGTCAAGCTACAGAGGCATATAACGATGTACAATCACTTTTATCATTATCAACCTTCATAAGATTGGGAAATATATGTTTTATTACCTCGTGCCATAAACTTAGACCATCATAATATCCATGATTCCCACATACAGTTAAAGCTGTGGTCATGTACTGTAGCAGCTTGGGCCCATGCACATTTGTACCAGTTTCGAAGTTGCTTTTGAATATTCGATTGGTGGTGCACAAGAAACAACTTTTTTATGTTGATTTAGAGTTTTCCTACGATAAATCTCGTCTCATAAGTATTAGTAAATGATATTTAAAGTTGCACATTAGTATCGGTTTAAATTTAATTGTTTGTATATACATAACTTTTGTTGCATGAAAAATCAGTTTCATCTCATCAAGCAGAGATTAATATACTTAACTTTAAGTCATAGTTCTGATATCTGGGCTAGTAATACTAATTGGCTGCGTAAGGCGTAATAGATTAACTGAGTTTCGAGCCTACGACATAAAGGGTAACGCTTTCAGACGCTAAACTTTATTTTATTATCCACATAAAACTTTAGTAATTGTTATTTAAAATTATGAATTATCAATTGTTGGAATATTTTCTTATTACCATATTCCAGCTAATCGAGAAACACGAAAAGGTAGCATTTACTGCCTGACACTTCATGCCTGCGTTATTTCTGGGATCAAGGTTTTTCTATTTATTAGTTCATATACTCGTTTACCATCAGGTACGAATTCATGTATTTGGTTTCGCTCGCTCTATACTAATTCTGAGGACTATTGATACTATCAGGTTACTCTAGTCTAATTAGGTGGGGTGGATTTTGAAACTGCTACTTCGCGGATGAGATTCAGATAACTTAATCATTAACTCACCACTCCACAAGCTATAATTACTGAATACTGAGTTTATATAACATCAGTAAGTCATCTCGAAATGTAATAATTGTATACTATTTAGCAGCGATAGTAAATAGTAACGGAAACAATACATGAGATATACAAGAAATATGAAAAAATACTACATATCAAAGCTCCTAGGAATGTTGCTATGAAAAGAATGCAGATTTTTGATTAGAGTGTTTCATAATGTTAGGAAAGGTAACCTTATAGGGAATGGTGAGAACTAACTAAATGTTTAGTAACGTTCAGATTTTTTGACATTCTACTTTGACAAATTGATTATTTATTTGTTATCGAACGTTCTATTTGACAACGTTATTTCAAGTTAATTTAATTATGAGCAGCAGTTTTTATTTCTTTCAAAAATAACAACACAGTGCTAATAATTGTATGATTAGCTACTTACAGTCTCCCAGTTTTTGTCCGTTTTTGGAGTTAATATAAAATTTACCCTTACTGACTGGTTAAAATATTGGGCTTCCACTTAGTAGGTCACAGGTCCAAGCCCCATCCAACTTCGGTTTCTGCAACCGAATAATGCCATTAACAGTCACAGTGTTGTTTCAAGTTGTTTACATAATCTGTACTTAGTAACTGACTTTCATTTACTATTTTTCTGAAGCTGTGTTTATTCATCAAAATAGATTATTAATTAGTTTTGTTCTTTTAACTGTTATTCATAATTTACCTAAATTGAAATCTAAAGCAATTAGTTCCTTTGATAAATTTCGATAATGTAACAAGATGAAGATTATCAGAACTATGTGACATATTAACGCAGTACATTTCGAACAATCTGATCATGCATGATATACTTGTTAAGAACATTTATATACAAAAATAAAAGGGTCAACTAGACTAGAAATGGAAGGTAAGAGGAGATAAGAATAATAAAGAAATAATGTAAAAACAACTTGAAGCCTCATCACTCTGGATAATAAGCTAATACCACCAGGGTAGATTTAAGGTAAGAACAAACTCTTCGTCGTCTCTGCCTACTCTCCCACTGACTGCAGCTCAGATAATGTAAAAGATGAATTTTACAGAAAGCTTTCCGACCTTCTGGACGTAGGAAAGATGGTACAAGGAAACCCCTTAGGGTACTACTTAATGATATTCAAACTAAGAGTATATTTCAGGAACAACTAGAAAAACGGTTAGACAGCCATGTAAGTGATGCCCACCCCGAGGCGGCGTGGAATGACATCCGAAAAGCTGTAGAAACAGCAGTGATGTCTGCAAGTACGGCAAACCATAAGGTTAGGGAGAAACACTGGATCTTAGCAGCATCTACCGCACTGATAGATGCTCGAAAACTCATTCCATCTGGCTCTGAACATAACGAAGAGCGGAGTCATCTTAAGCGTAAGCTGACAAGAAGCCTACGCAGTGATCGTGAACAGTGGTGGGTAGCGAAAGCAAGAGATGGAAAAGGCAGCGGCTATAGGTAACAGTACTCAACTGTTCAGACTTGTCAAGGAAACCGGTATTAGGAATCCAACCGTTAGCGAAACTATCTCAGAAAAAGATGGACATATTATACATTCTCAATCCAGGAGATTGGATCGATGGGCAGAACACTTTAGGGATCAGTTCAACTGGCCTTCAGCCACACTTCGGTTTCCCACGATCTCCAATCTACCTGAATGGTAAATTAATGTAAGTCCTCCGACTCTTTACAAAATTGAGAAAGCTATAGGTAATCTAAAGCGTGGGAGAGCAGCAGGTCCTGACAGGTTTACCTCAGAGATTTTAAAGGATGGAGGTCCAGTATTAGCAGCGAGATTGACTGAGGTCTTAGGTAGAATCTGGGAACTGGACGTAATCCCATCTGACTGGTCTCAACCACTGATTGTGCCAGTCTATAAGAAAGGACAAAAGTCTTCTTGTGACAATCACAGAGGTATTAGTTTGACTAATATAGTGTCTAAAATATTAGCTTCAATATTACTTCGACGCCTAACTAAAGCTCGTGAAGAGCAGACTAGAGAAAACCAGGCTGGTTTTCGACCTGGACATGGTTGTATAGATCAAATATTCACACTACGTCAGGTCCTAGAACATAGACACACATTCAGACGCCCCACAATGGTAGTATTTCTCGACCCTAAGGCGGCATTCGACTCTGTTGATCGTGAGGTCCTATGGCAGTGTTTGTCTCTGAAAGGAGTACCAAAGAAGTACATTAACCTTATAAAGGCTCTCTACTCGAACACAACTGGTCGAGTGAGAGCTTATGGCGAACTGTTATCAGAACTGATTACCTCAAGTGTTCTTCAGGGCTGTCCACTCTCTCCATTCTTGTTTAACTTTGTCATTGGCGTGCTTTTAGAGATAACTCTTTCCACATCTGACTTTCCAGGGCTTGAACTTCTACCGGGAAATTCACTTATTGACTTAGAGTATGCCGATGACATAGTTCTATTTAGTGAGGACGCTGACAAAATGCAGTCTGCTGACCGCTCTAAGCAACAATGCAGGCATGTTCGGGATGCGATTCTCTCCCTCAAAATGCAAAATGTTGCTTCAGGATTGGGTTGTATCGACACTCGAACTAGTGATAGGGAGTGAAGTAGTTGAGCGTGTCGACCGCTTCACTTATCTTGAAAGTCCCATCAGCCCTTGTGGCCTGGTGTGTGACGAAATCTCAGCACGGATACGAAAGGCTCGACTAGCTTTTGCCAACTTGCGTCATTTGTGGCGTAGGCGAGATATCCGTCTATCAACCAAAGGACGTGTTTACTGCGCAGCAGTTCGTTCCGTCCTACTTTATGGCAGTGAAACATGGCCAGTAAGAGTAGAGGATATTCGTAGGTTACTAGTATTTGATCATAGGTGTCTTCGAAACATTGCTCGTATATCCTGGGACGATCGAGTAAGTAATGCAGTTGTTAGGAAACGGCTACTAGGTAAGGATGGCAAATCAATTGATGAAGTAGTGAAACTTAATCAGTTGAGATGGCTGGGACATGTGTTGCGCATGCCCGACCACCGACTGCCCCGATGTGCGATGCTTTCTGGTGTAGGAGTAGGTTGAAAGAAATTTAGGGGCGGCCAGACCAAAACATGGAACAAATCCATGAAGTCACTGACAAGTGGACTGAGCCATGTTGGTAGGTATAGACTACTTGGTTGGGGACCGCGAGATGATAGCAACCGATGGTTAGAGACCTTGAATGACATGACTCAAAATCGTTTGCATTGGCGTAGGTGCATCCACTCTCTGTGTTCTCTCAAATCCTAACTTTCTGAACTCTTTATATTCCTTTTTTTCTCCTCCCAAACTTATTTCACTCGATTATACTCTTTGAATAACATCTTCAAACCCTAATGTTTCCGATTACTGCTTATACTTTACTACCTCTACCACTATGGGATTTGAACCGACATCTTCATCTCTGTGCTAATGTGGTATGGCAACTCGAACTGATGTACGTACGTATGAAGTTCCACGTTGTTACTGACTGACTATGAGTGACCACACACATATTTAAATTGGTAAACACAGTGGGATGTGACGCAATCGTTTTCTTATCTTTCACGTTTTCAATGAAGCATGAACCTTGTTGTTTCCTTGATATTGATCTTCGCTGAACAATATGTCTTGTTAATTGATTTAAGCCTTCGTTTCAAGAAAAAGGCTATTTGAATCACCTCTAAATGGTAAGGTGATGTAGGCTTTTTCTCTGCCAAAGCTGTAGTAGGTCTCACTGTAACATGAACTTTCCATCTACTTGTGAATTTCAGTGGATTGCCATTTTCCATTGATTCTTTTTTTAACAACTTAACATCATCATCAATGGCGTCATTTGTAAAAATACAATCGAGCCTGTTGAATAGGCACCTTATCAAACCCCGTTTGTATTGCAAGGGTTTGGTCTTCTAAAAATAGATCCTTTGGTTGAGCCATCTTTTCGTCTACTTAGAAGTATATCTAGGAAGGTAAGCTGTTCTTCTCTCCTTCACATGAGAGACTGATGTGGTTTTGGAGAGTATTAAGTTTATTCAATAAACAGTTCATATCCTCCTTTCTTTCACAACAACTAAGATATCGTTCACATATCTCCTATAAAGTGGCATGTTTTCGATTAGGTCGTCAGCCAGATTTTCAACATGTGCCATGAACACATCTGCTATTAATGGTCCTAACGGTCTACCCATAGCGACCGCATCAATCTAGCGAAAATATTCACCTTCAAAAGTGAACTGAACTTTGTCAGTACATAATAGTAATTTAAGGTTGTTTAAAGATATGTAGTCACATAATATACCAATTGTCTTTTTCAAAGGTACATTTATGAACAGGGAATTCACGTCAAATGAACACATTGTCTTTTCCTTGATATTAATATCACTTAAATGATCAACCACTTCAAAAGAATCCTTTAGAGAATACTTACATAAACGTCTTCGGATAGGATCCAGCAGTCTTGTTAGCCATTTAGCTAGATTATGTGTAGGTGATCAGCACATTGATAAAATTAGGCGTCACATCCCACTGTGTTTACCAATTTAAATATGTGTGTGGTCACTCATACATAGAGAGTAGTAATCGTGATCTCAAAATTAGGGTGTGTGAACATTTACCGAAATGGCTGCAGAAACAAATAAAATCAAATGTTCCAATAAAAGTAGAGGACAAACATCCATCATCCTCTATTGCCAAACATATAATTGAAACAGGTCATAAGATTGATCTTAACTTGGCTTTTGTGGTGTTGTACAAAAGTGTAAAAGGGCATATATACTAAGGTTTATTAAATCCTTAGCCATACGAAAATTCAAACTGTCTCTGTGTATTCAAAAATAGTTTGTTCTTATCTAAATTGTTCTGAAATTATTCCGGATTTGTAGTGGTCTATTTTCTTTCAAACTGTTCAACAGTCTTAATTTTTACTATTGGAAATTGATTTTTATACTAATTTCTTGCTTGAATTTTTGAATATAGCAAATCTGGAGTAATTCTTGTCATTGTTTAGAGCATCTTTTGAGGTCCATAATTACCAGATATTTTCCTAAAATTATATGTGTAAAATAAATAGTCTTTAATAACTTTCCTCTAATTTCGGTCTATCGTTTAAAAAGAATAAACGATTTGATTTATAGCAAATTTTTTGTAGAAAATATGCAAATTATTTTATTACTCATGTATTTTAGATGGGGACTGAACAATCATCTTTTCACATTTATGATCTTGATCCATGGTCTAATTATACATTGTATCTATCTGCAGTTACTTGTCATGGTGAAGGGGTGAGATCGCTACCGGTTCATATTTTTGCATATCCTACACGAGGTCATCTTCCAGAATTAGGTGTAGCACCATCCAAGTTTTCAGTAGTAAATTCGAATCTGCATGAATCTGGAAATATTTTCCGGAAGGTTTTGTATGACGGAAGGAGCCTATATCCAGGAAGTCCATCACCACAGGGACTTAGTGAACAAATGAATTCTAAAACTACCGATATTCACGAAGAAAAGGGTAGCCTTACCAAAGAACCCTGGTTCATTGTTAGTGCAGTTATGTTTAGTGTACTTTGGGTAATCATTTGTCTCGCTCTTATCATATATGGACGACACAGAAGCGAGCGACAAAGGCGCCGACATGCTGTTTTAGATGTGATGAATGCTGAAATAATTGCCAAAAATGGACGTCTTGGTGTTGTTGATTCCACACAGGGAGCGGGTACAGCTTCGCCTCCGATTTACATGGGTAATTTTTCTACTTCCACAGAGACAGAAGCTACATCTCTTACTTTGGTGGAACCTCTCTCTGTAAATGCATCTATGATATCCGACAGAAACCATGCACCAAAATTGTGCGATCCTATATTTTGTGAGAAATCTTACGGAAATGGTTTTACTCGTCCAATGAACCCATCATACTCTGTATCTATGGCCAATGGATTTTCCTTAACAAATGATGGAAGTTTACAGTCAGTACCAACATATTTACCACAGTACCCTCTTGGTAATCCAGTGTTGTCTATAGATAATTTAAAGAATCATTCATACAATAATCCGGGTGTCATAGTTCCAAATATCCCAGTTGGTAGTGCTCAATGTAAGTTTATTATTTTAAAATTATTCAAGTTTCATTATTATCATGCAATGTATTTTAATAAATTTCAGTGTTTTATTAATCATCTGGTCTTATTACGAGATTTTGTTAAAACTATATGTAGTAATAAAAATAGATCTCAACTGAGATCAGTCTGTGTTGTATGAAACCTATAAACCAACGGATAAACTAGTCGGTTTATTAGAGTTTTATGAACTAGATTATGTATTTTTACATTGAAAATAGGTTTGCATTGCATCTTGATGCATATAAATCTTCATCTGGTCATTGAGTTTAAGTTTGGTCATGTTAAGGTCTTTATTGATTAGCGTTCTAGATATCAGTGGTGGTCACGCGCCTTAATTGTGGCCAAAAGTTTCTGCATTCTATCCTATTCAGTCAGTCAGCTACAACGTAGGACCAGGCACATATATGCATCGATCCAAGTTGCCATACCGCATTAGCACAGCAAGATGAACACCGGATTCATAGAAGTAGTTAATTCAATGGTGGTAATATATAGAAGAAAGATTGCATATAAGGAGATAGTACAGGAAGAGAAAATTAGTTCGTAGAAAGAAAAATATGAAGCAATTTTAATGTCTTAGTTTAAAAGAAGACAGAGAGTGTATACACCAACGCCATTGTGATCGATTCTGAGCCATGTCATCAAGAGTCTCCAACCATTGGTTGCGATAGTCACATGGACCCCAACCAAGTTGTTTGCATCTACCAACTTGGTTCAGGCAAGAAGTTAGTGACTTCTTGGACTGATACCACGTTGTGGTTTGGTCGCCTTTAACTTTCTTCCAGCCATCTCTAACATTAGTCAGCATTGCGCGTCGTGGTAATCGGTGTTCAGGCATACAATAACATATAGCCCAACCATCTCAGTTGATGAACATTCACAATTTCATCAACTGATTTACCATCATTCCCTAATACCCTGTGTCTAACCTCACTATTACGTACTCGGTGGTCCCAGCTGATGCGAGCAATATTTCTAAGACATTCGTCACCAAATACTAGTAGTTCACGAGTATTTTCTAATCTTAATGGCCACGTTTCGCAGACATGAAGTAGAACAGAACGAACTGCCGCGCAGTGTACTCGTCCCTTAATTGGTAGATGGATATCTCGTCTTCGCCATAGGTGACGTAATATGGCAAAGGCCAAACGAGCTTTTCGAATCCGCGCTGAGATTTCGTCAGATACCGAACCATTAGGGCTGATCAGACTTCCAAGATAAGTGAGGTTGTCGGCGCATCCCAAAAATTCTGGTATTGTTGCTCAGTGCTGTCAAAAGACTACATTTTATCAATGTCTTCATTAAACAGGGCTATATCATCTGCGTATTCTAAGTCGATAAGTGGACCTCCTGGTAGGAGATCAATGCCCGAAAATCCAGACGACGTGAACGTTATCTCCAGCAGTAGGTCTAAGATGAAATTAAACAGAAATGGAGATAGTGGATAGCCTAAGGGACACCACTTGAGGTTGCAAAAACAGATGACAGTTCGCCATAAGCTCTGACTCGACTAGTAGTGTTCGAGTGAAGAGCCTTCTTAAGGTTTATGTACTTCTGAGGTACGCCTTTCAATGACAGACACTGCCACAGAACCTCTCGGTCTAGAGAGTCAAATGCAGCTTTTAAGTCAAGGAAGACCACCATTGTCGGACGCCGATAAGTATGCTTGTGTCCTAGAACCTGACGAATGGTGAATATGTGGTCTATGCAGCCACGACCAGATCTGAAGCCAGCTTGATTTTCTCGTGTTTGCATTTCACGAGTCTTAGTTAGGCGACTGATAGTTATTGAGGCTAGTATTTTAGATACTATCTTAGTCAAAATGATCCCCATATGGTTATCTCTGGGTAATTTTGACCCTTATATATTGGGGCAATCAGTGATTGTGACCAGTCAGGTGGGATAACGTCCAACTCCCAGATTTTAGCCAATACATTAGTCAACATAATCGCTAAAATTGGACCACCATACTTAAAGACCTCTGGAGCCAATCCATCTAGACCAGATGCTCTTCCTCGTTTCAGATTAGTTGTAGCCTTTTGAACTTCAGCTATAGTCGGGGGGCCTACTTCAATGTTCCACTCTGGTTGTTTGAGAATGGTGGGTAGTTGTAGAGTAGCAAAAAGCCAGCTGAACTGCTTCTTATACTATGCTGCCCATCGTTCTAAACGTCTGGGCTGAGAACAGATAAGAGTTTCGTCTTTTTCCGAGATAGTCTGACTTGCACTTGACTCCTTAATTCAGGTTTCTTTTATTAGTCTGAAAAGCTGTCTGGTGTTACCCACAACCTCTGCCTTTTTCATCTCTTTTGTTTTTGTTGCCGACCACTGCTCACGGTCGTTCCGTAGACCTTTGTTTAACATATATCTGACTTGTTTTCGCTCTTTATCGTGTTCAGAACCCGTTGGGATGAGTTTACGAGAATCTTCCCCTAAATGCCCTGGTATTGCCGAGAGTGGGGAGAGTCTGCTCTCCCTCTCGAAATGCTCTTATATGGCCACGTGTATATAGCCTTTGCCAGGGAAGTCTTACTCACTGCCTTCTCGTGGCGGGGGTGATACCTACGGAATTGAGAGGACGAAAAGCAAATGTCCGGCGCTTTAACTGGGTTAGTGGACACAGAGAGTCCACCTAGAGGAGTCGGAAAACCCTCATTCCAAACCAATGGTGCACAAGGGCTCCAGTATCCTGAGGGAACAAATGGCGTATGAACCAGTTATTGGTCACCGGCTGCCGTGGGACTGTATCTCCTGACATTGCTCCACTGCCTTATGGATTAGACCTTTAGGTCAAAGACTCGTGGTGTGACCCCTAAGAAAACCACCTGCCTCGGTCTGAGCGCCCGGGTAGTATCACAGCCCTCGCATAAACCAAATAATGACTACTACTGGAAAAATTATTCTCGCTTCAATTCGCATTCAGACGGATCCCACTCACAATCATTTGATAACATTCATTTTTATTTCTTTTATATTACTTCACTCACGTATTTCCCTTTATTCTGATTTTGCGTATTTTATTTTCCAACTTATACAGCAGCTCGCCTATGGTGGAAACCCTGTCCTATATAAACGACCTAAAGTCACTGACTAGTTGGAAGTCGAATGCTACCACGGACTGCGAATATTGAAACAGTCTTTCTAAAACCACGTATACCATTCAAACTGTCCTCCTTCAACGTTCGCACACTAACGCAGATCGGACAACAGTCAGCGTTGGCTATGTATTTAGAAAGTCTTAATATTGACATATGTTGTCTATCCGAGACCTATATTCAAGACTAGTGAAGTACTACAAATTCACTCTCCATCTTTCGCTTCGAGAAGCTTGTTTTATGTGCGTTTATCCGGGGACCCTCTGGCACATTCGTCTGGTTTTGCAGGCGTTGGTGTCTCACTATGCGCTAGAGCTGAGGCAGCACTAATCGATTGGATCCCCGTTATCAGTCGGTTATGTGCTGTTAGATTAGGAAGTTCCATCAAAGTAAGGAGAAATCGGTGTGAGAAACGATGTCTTTTCGTCATCGCCTATGCTCCGATAGATTGCAGCCCGGATGAATTCTACCACCAGTTAACTGTTCTTCTCCAAAAAGTGCGTTCGACAGACTTGCATGCTCAGGTCGGGCGTCTAGGCACAGAAGAGAGTCGTTTAGTTGTCCGATGCGGACTTGTTGGTCGCAGATCATATAACGGGGGCCGTCTACTGCAACTGTGCGCAGACCACAACCTATTTCTTGCCAGCACTAACTTCCGACACAGTCATCGCCGATGTGCCATCTGTCGCCCTCCCTCTGCATCAGAAAGATCTGGGAGCTAGAGAGTGTTCCAACATCTTGGAATGACTCGATAATCGTCCCTATCTGTAAAAAGGGTTCACGTCGTTTCTGTAACAACTATTGGGGGATAAGTCTATTTCTAATTGCATCCAAACTATTGGCTCCCGTCATAATTTGTAGGTTGTTCAAGACCTGAGAATGACTGACTCGCTAGGCGCAGGCTGATTTTCATTTTGGTTGAGGATGTATTGATTATATCTTCACCCTCCGCCAAATGTTAGAACACCGTCATACTTATCACAGGCCAACAATCGTAGTGTATCTTGACATCAGGGCTGCCTTCAATTCGTTGGACAGGACTGTTTTCTGGGATTGTCTATTGAAGAAGGGTGTGCCTGATAAGTTTATTAACATTCTAAAAGCCCTGTATACAAACACCTTAGGTAGAGTGAGGGCATACAACCACCTCTCTCCATTGTTCCATTACAGCAATGGGGTTAGACAGGGTTGCCCAATCTCACCATTCCTCTTCAACTTTGCTATCAACAACGTTCTGGAAACAGCTCTGATGGATGTAATTAATGGTGGTGTGGATCTGTTGCCTGGAGAAAGACTTCTTGATTTTGAGTATGCGAATGATATTGTCCTACTGTGTGATAATACCCAAGCCATTCAATCCGCACTTAATCAGTTGGCAATCAATGTCCGTAGGTATGGTATGTGCTTTGCACCCTCGAAGTGCAAAGTACTTTTACAAGACTGGCAGGATTCTAATCCTGTACTCACCCTGGGTAGTGAGCAGATAGAAGTAGTCGAGAGGTTCGTGTATCCTTCTGTAACCTTATTTTACTTTCTTCATAACAAAAGACGTAACCTCCTTAAGTGGAAGAATCCTTTGTGGCTGTACTTTTGCTATTTGAACTGGCCCTCCCATTATTGTTATTTCACTATCATACATTAATTTCTGTTCATTGTTGTACTTCTTTTTTCTTATACGCACCTTACATTCTTTATATCTTCACATTTTCATTATTATTGTGTGGCGTATATATATATGGTGCCCCTTTGTACCAATATTTATATGTTCAAATAAATAAATAACATCATACGAAGCATTATAAATTAAAGTTTATGTGTTAAAACGTTTATTGATTTAAGTCAATAAGTTTGTGTAAATAATCATGATTTCACTGTTGACAATTAACGATTATCGTTTGTGATTTTAGCCAATTTCTTTCATCATTACATTTTAGTGTTGTCTGGAGGCACTCATTGTCCATCAGAGTTTATGCACAACGGTACAACTCATTTATTACCGAATGGATGTTTACCTTTGCCTCCTACCCATAATTCACATAATCCATCATCAGAAGATCATGCTACACCGTATGCAAGTGTATCAGTGATTCAACCTGTAATATTTGATCATGCACCTATGGATTATGGTGTTATGCAACAGGCGGTACGTGGTAGACAACTATCACTTGCAGAGATTATACCTCCTCCTCCAGACTACCCACCTCCATCACTTCCGTCTTTCTCTCCGGTACCACATCATTTTACAAGTTGGTCACTAGGTGACGCACCTTGTTCGGGTAGCGGTGAGGATTCAGCCTATAGTGATTTTCGACAATCATCATCTCAACATCAAGGTGGTTGTGATGTTAATGGTGGTAGTGGTCCTCCTGTTTCTTCTTCACATCACAACTGGTTAACATCACAACATGAAAGTAACAGTGCTCTTCCAACATCTTCACATTCTCTATCAAAAACCAGTGGTCTCTCATCAGAGTGGCCTAATCATGAAAGTCTATCAACACCTCATTCTACAGATCAACATATATTTGGTAAGTGTTGTCGTTTTTGTTCAAATCTACCTTTTTTTTAACATCATTGTAATTCGACTCATGAGTTCATGTTTTCGCAATGTGATTGTATGCTGCTCTGCCCAGAGCAATTTTTCAAACTTTTTTCTTACAGGTTAGTCCCTATAATAACAGGAACTACTATAAAAGCTGATTGATAAATATTGTATTATGGTTTTTTTAGTTGATTTGAGCATTTTATATTCCACAGTTATGGATTGATTTCAGTATGTAATAAACGATTGTTTCGTCCTTGTATGAAACTCCTCAGTAACACTACACATCCAGGACCACACTAGGAATTGAGCTTCAAGTGTCTCATCTAAGACTTCACCTTCTAACTACTGAGCGGATACACATTGAGGAATGTATCTAGCACCTTTGACCACTTCTGTCCATTAATCGGGCTGGCGCTAGTTGTTATAGTGTAGTTTTCATCCGAGATTCCATTTCAAGCTCTAATTTTTGCTACATATGTGTATTTTTCATTCGACACGTTTATTTATTATTTATTTAAACACACAAACATTGGTACAAGAAGGCACCAAATACATATGCGCCACATAAATCATTCGATTTGTCTAAGGGCTGGGATAGTTCCCAGGTGCCAAAACTGAAGCAGGTGGTTTTATTAGGAGACCAGACTCGGAGCCTTTGACCTAAAGGTCTAATCCACAAGTCAGTGGAGCAACGTAAGGATATGTACTCCGATTATAGCCGGTGACCAACGATTGGCTCACACGCCATTTGTTCCCTCACGATCCTGTAGCCCATATGCACCACTGGCTTAGAATTGTGGTTTTCCAACTCCCCTAGGTGGACTATCCATGTCCACCAACCCGGTTAAAACGCCGGACATTCGCTTTTCGTCTCCTGAATTTAGTAAACAACACCCCCGCCTACATTCGATATGTATGACTGCGTCACGCTGTTATGTTTATAGCAAATAGTTGCCTATAATTTCAGAGACTTGAAATAGAATGTTTAGTGAAAATAACATTCCAATATACAACACTCGGCCACTAGATGGAGCTAAAGTGCTCGATATAACACAATTATTGAAATCGAAATGTTGCTAATAACGTCAATCCTTGTATAACTGTACGTCTTTTGATTTCCCCAGTTAGTTGTAAATGACTAATTGTGGAACTAGCAATATTACAAATGTATAAAACAATTTCTTATCATTTATTTTATCATTATTTATTTATTTTTGTTTTGACTATCGTTCTTATGTCCTGTTGAATCACACACAATATGTGCGTGTGTTTATAAGCTTGCTGTTATTTGAATTATTTCCATATGTTATTCGTATTTCTTCCGTTAAATATTCATACGCACATTGACCTAATGAAACAAAACAAGAAAAAGACAAAGGTCATATTGTCGTTTTTTTATAAAGTAGTCAATACTGGAGAGAAGGAGACACATAGAGACAGGGAGAGAGAGAGAGAATATGTGAAATCTTTATTTTATTACAATCGGGTTTTGTGGAGATTGTAGTAATTTTTTAGCGTAGATCAACTCTTGGATTCATCTATTAAAAATCTTTATTTGACACATAATTTCCATTCGTGTTTTTTAAAATCTTTATTTAAAAATCACGAGTTTCATTTGAATGATCTATGAAGACTAATTAATTGTCATTGTAGACATCAATGAATTAAAACTTCATCCAATTGTACAAGTTAGTAGCTATCTGGACTCAGTAGCTAAGTAGATAACGTGATTGCGTTTAAAGTGAACAGTACCGGGTTGGGGTCACAGAGTGGACATCAACTCTAAGATGCAGTTACATACAATTGACAAGTTCCAAATAGGACAAAAAGGCACGTCTTGAATTCCACTACTAGCCTCCAACCCAGTCAGTCAGTCAGCAACAACGTAGAACTTCGTACGTACGTACATCAGTTCGAGTTACCATACCACATTAGCACACAGATACAATTGTCGATTCAAATAACGTAGTGGTAGAGGTGGTAAGAGCATAAACAGTAATCGAAAAATTAGGGTCTGAAGATGTCATTCAAGAAGTATAATACAGTGAAATAAATTTGGAAGGAGAAAAAAAGAGACAAGCAGAATTCAAAAGATTAGAATTTTGGAGAACACAAAGAGTGCATGCACCTGCTCCATTGCAAACGATTTTGAACCATGTCATTCAAGGTCTCTAACCATCGGTTTCTATCGTCTCGCGGATCCCAACCAGGTAGTCTGCACTTACCTACATGGGTCAGTCCACTTGTCAGTGATTTCATGAATTTGTGACATGTTTTGGTCTGGTCGCCCTTAGCTTTCTTCTAACCTACTCCTACACCGTAAAACATCAATCGATTTGCCATCCTTACCTAATAGCCGTTTCCTAACGATTGCATTACTTACTCGGTGGTCCCAGGATATACGAGTAGTGCTCTGAAGGCATCTATGATCGAATACTAGTAACCTACGAATATCCTCCACTCGTACCGTCCATGTTTTACTGCCATAAAATAGGACAGAACGAACTGCTGCGGAATAAACCCGTCCTTTGTTTAGTAGACGGATATCTCACCTACGTCATAAATTACACAAGTTGGCAAAAACTAGTCGAGCATCTTCAACCCACGGTGTTATATTACAAACTGGTCAGTAGAAATCGGTTAGCACTCTTCAAAAATAATAATAATAACTAGATACAAATATGACATTCTTGATTTACTATTCAGTAATAATCTATAAATCGAAATACCATATTATTTCAATTATTTTCTCTTTTTTTAATTTCACAATCGATTTTCTTGTAGCTCATCATCCTTCAACATCATTATCAACGATACAACCTTCACATGTGGCATGTTAATAAATTGACTGATAAATAATCATATACCTTTTTCTTTTAAAGGAAAGTAAGTTACACTTTCTTTTCCTACGTTTCTTTGGTACTCCTTAATCCGATACTCTATGTTCAATCATTAATTTTCTCCTTCTTGCCTTCTTTTTTCCTTCTTCTGTTTATTGTCTTTTGTTGTTTTTGTTGTTGTTTTTCTTCTCCTGTATCATTATCACCAATATCAGCGTCATCATTGAATGTTGTGGATTCAAGTTAGTCATTTTGTGGTTGATTTATGATGTTTGGTAAAAAAAAATAATATGGTGATTAGATTTCCTATTGAGATATCCACATGTATGCGTTGTTGTTATTGTTGCTATCATTAAAGATTAAACGAGCATAGACATATAGGTTTATAGACTACATGTCATTTGTATTGTACATTATGTGGGGATTGTGACTGGGGACAAGAAAAACGGGACACACGCACCCATATATATATATATATATATATATATATATATATATATATATATATATATGGGTCCGTGTGTCTAAGGCTTTCAGACATTGTTTACTGCTTGTTTTCCTTCTGTTTTTGGTTTTGTAACTTCTTCAGGCATTTCCGATATAACTATAATAATAATAATAATTTTGTCGTCATTAGATGAATGAATAAATAAACAAATATTATTACTATTATTGTAATTATTACTGTAATTATTATTACCATTATTATTATTGTGTGTGTGTGTGTGTGGAAGATGATGATTCATTTAGTTTATATCATTACTTTAAGAGAAAACAGAAAAAAATAGAGAAAAATAAACAGTATTTTTTTTTAAAAAATTTTTACTTCATTTATTCATTTTCATTGTCAAATGCTGTTATGATTGTTTCCGGTTTTAAATGATTTCAAATTTTTTGTGTGTTTTTCTTTTCTTCTTTTAACTGATTGTTTCTTTTCATCTAATTAATAAATAAATCTGTTTACTTAATTATTGAATCAATTATTCATTCATTTATATTATCTTATATTTATGAAATATGTAACACAAGTAGAATTATATGTGAATCTTTGAATTTTTATTGACAAGATTTCTTTCCTTCTTTTTTTTTTGTTTTCTTCTTTTTTGTTATGATGATGTAATGTAATAGTGTTTCATCCATTTTTTTTTCTCTTTCTTTCTCTATTTCTTTTTTTGTTTCGTTTTGGTGAATTGTTATTCTCGTTTAATGTTATCCAATTCATATAAATGTATCTATGCTTGGGTTATTTTGTTTATGATCTCGTGTTGTTTTCCTCCCTCTCTCCTTCTCTTATCCACTCTTTGCTTTTAATTTTGATACATGCGTTTTATTCATGTATATTGTTTGTACTGCTGATACAATATTATACAAAATACAATAATAATAAACTATAATTAACTATTGGTACATTCCATTAATTAATTGAATATTCTATGAATCAATTCAATTGGAATGTTTATGTATGTTCTCATTTGGCTTATTCTTAAACTGTTCATTATTACACTTATATTGTCCATATATTTTTGTATAGGAAAAATGATATTTTATCTTATATTTGTTTTGTTGTTTCTTTTGATCATTACTTCGTGTGCGTGTGTGTGTGTTTGTGTAAAACCATACCTCTCCTAATGATGTTTCCTGTCTCAGTTGTATCCTTATATATATAAAGCAATATTAAATCCTTGTTTTCTTCTATTATACTTTGATTCTTCAATGAAATTCTTACTGTCTTCTGTGTTATTTTATTGTCGTTGGATCATGCACAAATCGAGTGTTATTAGTTCAGCATGGTAACTGGTATATATATGTATACCTTTGTGTACCTACCACATACAGCTGTACGTGTGCACATCAATATGACAATGAAATAACCATATTTGTACATGTTGTATATTTATTTCTCTAATTCTTTTCTTGCACATTTTCTTATCTTTTAATTGTTGATTTTTTTTTTGTGGTTTCTTTCCTGATAGCTTTTACCTCATATTCCCTCTATCACTGTCATACTTCGTCTTCTTCTTACTATTATTATTATTACTAGAGAGGGTTGAATTGTTTAAATATGAAATAATTAAACAATTCTTTACTTCATTTTTAGTTACCAATAAATCAAGCTTATAATTAATATGGATAAATCAACCATTTCTATCAGTTTAGTGCATTACAATAACACTTATTATTGCTATTACTACTTAAATGCTTCAACTGATATTGATAATAATAGTTATCATTATTATTATTATTACTCTATTTAATATAGTATGCTTTTTTTATTTTCAATTCACCGATGACATTTGATTTGAATGGCGAATGCATTAACACAACAAGACAATTGTATAATGAATATATATATACATCTGAAAAAATATACATGCGTTAATTTACTGCAAATTAGAGTTGTCATTGTGTTCATTGTTTTGATTTTTTTTTTATCCCTATAGTATTTCAAGTGTACTAAGATCGATGAAGTAGGTTATTATATATAAGTCATTTGTTGTTCATTAGTTATATGTTTTGATTTCGTTGGTAAATTTATAATATTGTCTAATGATTTTCACGTAAATAACACTGAAAGATTATGTTAAATATCTGTTGATTGTTCTCGTTGAAGTTGTTTGTATACACTAGACGACTTCTAGGATAATGTGTGTTTTTTTTTGTGTGATAATCATAGACCATTTTATATCTCAGAGGGGTTTTTTGTGGATATTATAGTAAATTCAATGATTGAGATCATGAGTCAATTGAAGCTAGACCATCATGGAAAACTTTGAGTTCTGTTAGAAGTATGAGGGCGGTTATCACTTCCCGGTTGTCCACACCGTGGAAGGGTTCTTTTGGAGGTACCTGAAAAGGAAATTGGATTAGAGGTGGTCATAGTGACCTGAGAGCATGACGACAGTGCCCATGGGGCAACTTATGGTCGGTCACACACGACCTTTTTATGAGTAAATTTTGTGTTAGCTCCGTACTTGTTGAGACCTTACCGACGGAGACGGATATCCGTGGGATAAGGCGAGGTGTGCATTTTTAGGGTCGACCTATTCTAACCCCACCCCTCCTTGTGGGAAGGCTGGTAGTCTGAAGGAAACACCTTACTTCTACCACACCTCTGTACAGTCAGCGGTAAGACTTCGCCTTCGGACCTTGGATTTGTTGCTTTTAGTCTTACTGCTCTTCAACCGACCTGTCTTGGGTGATAGGACCTTGAGGAATGGTTGTTCCAGACAGTATAGCTCAATTGCTTAATCACGATAGGCAAGCCCGACCACCACGTCAAGGTAGCAACAACGGTCGGGCATGAAAAACCTGGAAGTACTGGACGTCCGTTTTGTCCTATTGTTGGACTCTATTGAAATTTATGGTATATTAATTCTAGTTTTATGCAGTTAGTTTTCAATATTTCATAGTCTTCTGTGAGCTTTAATATAGCTGGGTTAAATTGTGTCATCTGTTTTGAAACTGTTTTACTACTATCAGGTTTACTGATAGACGAGTATTAGTGATTGTGGTAAATATAACAGTTACAGTGTGTGATATATCAGGTGGTTTGTATATGCTACTGATGAGATTAGACTCAGCCAAGTCAATTAGTAGTAAGGATCATAGGATTTGGCATAAATTGACATTTTTTTCATTTCAAGTTAAGCGTTCGCGCGCGTGACCAAAAGTTCTGAGTTCGAGTCCCGCCTGCGGGATCTTGGATGTGCACTGCTCGAAAGTTCCATACTAGGACAAAACGGCCATCTAGTGCTCCCAGGTTTTCAACGATTGTCCAGTTTAGATCTCCACAACCCCCCCCGTTCTAATAACATTTCATATCAACAATGGTTGAAGAATTCCATGATATGAGAATTGGAAGAGTAGAAATTATCACAATATTAGTCACAGTAACAGACAAACCTGGTGAATATAGTTTTTTCTTTTAAATTGAGAATTATTATGCAATCTACCTGATCGTACTCCATATGCTAAATAGAGAACTGAACCTAACTCGAGTGTTTACTTGTATCGGAAACTTTTGGACACTTAGTCCCCAAATGCCCTGGTACGGCCGAGAGTGGGGAGAGTCCGCTGTCCCTCTCGAAATGCTCTCACATGGCAACGCGTATATAGCCTCTGCCATGGAAGTCCTACTCACTACCTTCTCGTGGCGGGGGTGATATCTACGAAATTGAGAGGACGAAAAGCGAATGTATGAACCAATTACTGGTCACCGGCTACCATGGGACTACATCTCCTCACGATGCTCCACTGCCTTGTGGATCAGATCTCCAGGTCGAAGGCTCCGGGTGTGGCCCCCTAAGAAAACCACCTACTTCGGTTTGGGCACCCAGGCAGTATCACAACCCTCACACATATCAAATGAGATTTGTGTGTCGCATATGTACTTGGTGCCTCCTTGTACCAATATCTATGGTAAAATAAATAAATAATTTGGACACTGAATACTTCATTTATTTATGTAGTGTTTTTAATCTTCACCGTACTCCAATACGTTGCTGGACTATCATAGTTCAGCTAGGTATGAACACTGAACATTGCAAAGATATGTTATGTGCATGCACAAAGTACTCAATGATATGATATACACATAAGAATAGATTGTGAACATAGCAGACTATGAGTAGTGGCTGGGTTTGTGTAAGAAATCTCGTAACTCTTCCAGCGGATGAAGGTCTGCAACTTCAACTGAACTGCCATCTTTATTCAGTAATCAATGCCTAACCTCAATTCTAATAACTTTTTAGTTCCACTATGTAACACTAATGTTTTGAAGATATCTATTAATAGATAATGACTTTAATGTCTTACTTCAATAGTCCTATTACACAAACATTAAGTAATATGGGATCACTTCATTTTAAATAGGCAATACTCGTTATTAGTGTAATTGATTGAAAAAACTCGTTTTGACAGGTTGTCTGCATATATACTGAGTACATCGGAAATATAAGTAACTTACAAGACGGGAAGCATTGGCCAACAGCCTCATCGTAATTGGCGATCTGTCATGAGAGTTTTTGTGTTTGTCTCCGTGCACGATATATATTTAGATCACTGAACTGAATTTCAACAATTCATACTTTTAGTTCTTTTGATATCATTTTGAAGTTAAACGTTAATCACATATAAACATTAGCTTAAGACTTTTTTGAATACTTGGCGATTTCATGTTTCTTCAACATAGACTCCATTTTCTCACTCACTTGTTATCACATTTATGCTTTGATGACATCTGATCCATTTTATTGAATCTTGGTATAGATTTAATTTCGTCTGGGAATAGGAAAGTCCACTCCAACCAAGTCATTCTTTCCTTGAAATATAAGGGAAAGACATCTCTGATACGTGCCAAATAGCACGAGATATAGGGTCAGGTTTTTCCTACTTACTACATCTGATTACCTTACATGAAAACATTAAAGTACATATCGAATCACTAATCGGTAACCGTATTTCAGTCCGAATAATAAAATTTGATTAGCATTAAAAAAGAACTAAACAAACATGACATTGGTTACCGTTCGGTGGTCAGCCAACTAAAGTATTTAAGTTTTACAAAGGTCAAGACTTCTTCCTAATTGTTCAGTGGTTACTTCTCAGACTGTGAAGCTGAGGCACACGGATTCGGAACCTATAGGAAACACTTGTCCCCTCAAGATGCCAGGCACACAGAGCGTGAAATCTATGTTCAGAGTCTCTAATCACTTTCAACCATCTTGTATTGCTTCAGGTTGACTTCAGTTCTCTACATAAAAACTGTACAAGATAGTAAACAGAAAAAAATTTAAATCGAATGTTTCACGTTTTTAACGTAAAAGAAACTTGATAATTAGTCAAAATACAACATTTAAAAACTATACAACTCACTAGGTAATTATGTAAATATTTGAAGCGTTAATTCGAATACAAAATAGTTCGAAACATGTTAAGGATAATCGATTTCACTAGATAAGTAGATCACCATAAAGCGGAAGAGTAGTATGAGAAAGCTTGTTAGACATGTGTCGTTTAGACTGTGGTAGGTTGTTTAATCTCGAGGTTTCTTTTATTCTGAAGGAGTATCGACAGATGAATGTCTATGAGAATCTGGAGGAGGGAAGAATAAGAGAGACATCTAATCAACAACTCAGTAAGTACTTAAGATCCACTGACATTAATTGATGAAGCAATCCAGAATAATATAACGATGACAAGGTTAACGTGAAATTAAGACGCTCAGACAATGGAGGCTTGAGTGTGGTATAATTTCATATACGTTACACGAGGATAATCTTGATGCTTAGCAAGTGACCAGTTATTTCGTTGGTAAAAAGTTTATATATATATATATATATATATATATATATATATATATATATATATATATATATACTTGAGGATTTCACTAAATACTCTTATGAATCATGACTTTCTCTAGTCTAGGCTAGTTAGTCAGTACTGTTGTTAGCTAAAGAGAAAATATTTCACAACCAAGTAGTTCCTTAATACTGTATTCACCATACATTTACTAATCCTCTTCGAATTGTCACTATATTTGATGTGATATTTCTAAAAACTGACATTTTCACATAGACCGCGAACCAGCATTCTCCATTCAACTCTGTACCGGGCAACTCTTTCCAGTTGCTATTAATCCCCTTCATATTTGAATCCATTGCCCAACGTAATGTGTTTTTTGGCCTTCCTCTTCTCAGGTCTCCCTTCAGGATTCCAAGTTAGGGGTTACCTCTTGATTCCGTTTTGTGGTTTCCGCAATGTATGACCTATCCACTTCCAACGTCTTTCCATAATTTCCTCTTCAGATGGAAGCTGGTTTGTTCTCTCCCACAAAAGGCTGTTGCTCATGGTATCTGACCAACCGATATTGAGTATGTTATATAGACAACTATTTATAAATACTTGTACCTTCTTGATGATGGTTGTAATAGTTCTCCAAGTTTCAGATTCATACCGTAAAACTGTCTTGACGCTTGTATTGAAGATTCTGACTATGATATTGGTTGACAGACGGTTGTTTTGAGTCCCATATGTTCTTCAATTGTAAGAATGCTGTTGTTGCTTTGCCAATTTTCACCATTATATCTGTATCAGTTCGTCCTTGTATTGTATAAAATGTCATTGAATAAAATTGAAGTAGTTCTTGTATTAGTTTGGTTTCATATCTACTTTAAATACTCTTATCAACATTATTAAGCATAAAACGGTGGGTTAATATTAAAAGAGTTTCGTTTCATGATAAGGATTGTTGTTAATAGTAATTAAAAGTGATTTCCATATATTTTGAATACAAAACTGAATTACAGAATAATTCGTTCAAGTTTCAATATCCTGTTCTACTGAACTTCAGTGATTTTTCTGTTCACTTATCAGTATCAAATTTTGTTTAACTAACATGAGTAGTTCTTGAAGTGGAAACAATTTAGTGATGGGTTATCTTCTATATATTGGTAGAGGATATCTATGACTCTTAATAGAATTCTAAGAAATTAAGTCACAAATTTGTTATTTGTTTCCCTAAAACTAACTATTGAAACGGTAATAACACGAAATAGTTGACCAGTATTTACTGATTTATCAGTATAGGATTATGGAGCTTGTTGAGTTACAATTGATATTATGAATGGTTGAATGTTGGACCACCATTGAAAACCTGGTAGCATTGGATGGCCGTTTCGTTCTAGTATAGAACTCCTCAGCTGTGCATATCCACGATCCAATCCCAAGGGACTCGAACGCAGTACTTTCAGTCTGACGCGTGAACACTTAAGCTGCCGACATTCAACAGTGTTAATGTCTAACTTCAACCAATCCACGATATTGCTCAACTGTCCACTATTGTATGATAGATAAACATAGTTGAACTCTACTGGCTAAGACTTCTTACTAGAACTCCAAGAAAACTCATCTTGAAGCCAGTTATCAATAAGCATATCATAGGTTTGCCAATTAAGATTAGTCTATAGTCTAAACTATCATTCAATTGATGAAATAATTAATAATTTTTTAAAAGTTTTACTATTAAACATATTACTTGGATCTAAATTCTACTTAGTTACAAATTTTATTTTGTCTATTTATGGTTTATTTTCTTAAAATTTTAAATGTTTAGTCTGATAAATTATAAATCAGTGAACATTTAAAGTTGAATTTTATAGAATATAAATGGAACTTTTGTTTTTCATCATGTGAACCATAGCAACTGATAAGCAATATGTTTGTTTATCTGTTTTACATATATTTTTTATTGTAGAATACTATCACTAAGTAGGTAGATAGGTAGGTGGGTATTTATTCCTGTTATTTTTGTTGTTGTTAGCTGAGTCTATCACAAAATAAAGAATCTTAGAGAAATAGATGTATATTTAATAGTTGAATTTATAAGTGAATTGAAGCTAGATCACCATGGAAAACTTGGAAACGCCGAACGACTGTTTCGTTCTAGTATGGGACTATTCAGCAGTGCACATCTACGATCTTGCGTGTGGGATTCAAACCCAGGACGCGTGAATGCTTAACCTCTAGATCACTGAGCCGGCCAGTATCTGACGATGTTAATATCTAACTTCAACCAATCTACAATGTCGCGTTTAAATGGACAAGAAAATTGATAAAGCCTGTAGTAAGCTCATTCAACTACTATATTATTTATCTGCTGACTGTAATTTAGACACTTAACCAACTATGTAAATTTCTGTGTGAGTATGATTGAGCACATTTCTGCACATCAATTTTTAATCTATTCTCCAATTGGTTGTAATATACAGGCAATCAATAATTTATCCATACTTGATTAACACTCATAAATATATATGGATTTTTAACACTCACACACACACACACTCTTGTCTTCACTGTGTGCTTGGACTGCATCTCTAAAAGTTGTTCCACTGCCTTGTGTTTAAGACCTCAAGGTCAAATGCTCATTATGTTGCCCACTAATAAAACCACCTGCTTCAGTTTTGGCACCTGGGAAGTATCACATGCATCACACATATCAATGATAACTGCTGTTAGCCTCATTGTGTGATGCATATGTATTTGGTGTTCCCTTGTACCACTGTTTATGTGTTCAAATAAATATGAATAAGTAAGTTTAAATAGCCAACTTTTAAACATTATATTTTTTTCGTCTACTTTAAGGAATGTGATAATATTGTAGTGAACTAGAACACAATTGGGAACAATCGAATGTATTTGAACACAAAATTACAGAAACTCTTAGTAAAATCCCGCTCTTTCCTTCTCGACGTTCTGATGCCAGACATTCTAATCCTGATTATTGTTATATATTACTTATGTTTATATAAGTAGCACACACCACAACATCATTAGTTATTCTATCAAAAATTTTGCTTATAATGAAATGCATGAATTGGTACTTGTTTATGTAACAGTATTACTACGTAATCAACTCTATAATTATTTTCTTTTAATATTGTTTCACTTAATTTACTCTATAAAATTAATAGATATTAATGATATTGTAATATATAATAGTGAGATTGAAATATAACTGGTCATTGAATGTGGACAAACAGGTATTTAGCTTAATAACTATTACATATATGATTTCCTTTCCTGTTTATTGATTTCTATTCTGAACTCGCTTAAAGTAATTGCTTATCATTGTGTTGAATGAAGTATAAACTAGTCTAATTCAAGTTCTCTATTCTTTGTAGTGAACCATATATCAGATAGAATATGATCCGACCTCTATACTGTTTACTATTTAAGTATCCAATCTAACATAGTGTAGTAATACTGGAGAAAGTATATTTTAAATCATTCATTGTATCATATTATTTAGTGATTATTATTATTCTACTTAATAATAAACATAAATGACTATTATAAGTAAAGATGGATAGTGGCTAGCAGTGGAATCCAGGACACACGTTTCGTTCTATTTGTGACTCGTCAGCTGGATGTACCTGCATCTCAGAGTTGAGATTCACCCTGGGACTCGAACCAATGCGTTATCCACTTAGCTACTGAGTCCTGATAGCCACTTGCTTGTGCGATGGGGTGAATTTAAATTCACTTAATATTGTTTTTCTTGTATCTTCCCATTAAGTTTTTAAGACTGCAACTGATCAGTTTGTTATTAGCATTTGTGCATACTGTGCGTATGCTTTTATAAGCAAAGATCAATTGCAGTCTTAAAAACCTCAATGGGAAGATACAAGCAGAACAATACCGAGTGAATATAAATGACTATTGTTTATATATTTTTGATGACTATATTTGTTTACCCATTCATTTATTTAACTAATTATACATTTGTTTGATTGGCGCCAAGGCTTAAACGAGTTTCTTTTTTAGATGAAAAATAATTGCTAGGACTACTGTACAATAGGTGATGTGATGTATATAATATTTTCATTTTGAAAGAATAGTCAATTGTTCATTTCACGTCTAGAAAAGTATATTCATATATGGAACTCAAAACAACTGTCTGTCAACCAATATCATAGTCAGAATCTTCAATACAAGCGTCAAGACAGTTTTACGGTATGAATCTGAAACTTGGAGAACTATTACAACCATCATCAAGAAGGTATTAATAAATAGTTGTCTATATAACATACTCAATATCTGTTGGTCAGATACCATGAGCAACAGCCTTTTGTGGGAGAGAACAAACCAGCTTCCATCTGAAGAGGAAATTATGGAAAGACGTTGGAAGTGGATAGGTCATACATTGCGGAAACCACAAAACGGAATCAAGAGGTAACCCCTAACTTGGAATCCTGAAAGGAGACTAAAAAGTGGGAGGCCAAAGAACACACTACGTTGGGAAATAGAAGCAGATATGACAAGGATGAATAACAACTGAAAGGAACTGGAAATGATTGTCTAGGGTAGGGTTGGATGGAGAATGCTGGTGGGTTGCCTATGCTCTTTGACGAGAAGCAACAGGCGTAAGTAAGGAATTACTACACATATATGTACAATCGACCATTAGTTCAGTGCTTACAGAATTCTACCTCAAACCATTGTGAAGTTAGATATTATTAGTATCAGTAAGTGAGCTATTCTGCTTTTGGTATTCAGGATTGAATTTCAATCAACCTTTGTTAAAATATGTACATCTTTTTTGCATTGTTACAATATTAGTATTTCGACTCAGTGGCTAGGATCAAAATCTAATATGAGCACCGACACTGCCGGTGTAAATCATTCAAACGGACGAATACGAAATAGAATGAAATACGAATCCTGGATTTCATAATTAACTTCAACCTATCGATTGAGTCATATGTTCAAAATTTGTGCCAACTATTTATATTTATATCATTGTCTTCCGGAAATCGACGCTAAAATATATCAGAAGGGGTTTTGTGGAGATTGTAGTAATTTCAATAGTTGAGATCATGAGTCAATTGAAGTTAGACCACCACGGAAATCCTGGAAACGCTAGGCGACCGTTTCGTCCCGTTGTCGAACTCCTCAGTAGTGCGCATCCATAACCCCACCTCTTGGGATTCGAAACCGGTAACTATCAGTCTCTCTCGCACGAGCGCTGAACTATTAGACCACTGAGCCGGTCGGTATCAAATAGTGTTAATGTTTAACTTCAACTAATCCACAAAATTGAACGACACATCCACCATTGTCATCAGTGAGTTACTATCTCACAACAGACCCGGTTGAAATCCACTGGTCAATTCTTCTCACTAGAACTCCAAGATATACATCTTGAAGCCAATCACTAGTGAGAATATGTTGATTAGTATCAGAAGGGGTTTTATGGAGATTGTAACAATTTCAATAGTTGAGATCATGAGTCAATTGAAGGTAGACCACCATGGAAAACCTGGAAGCACTGGACGGCCGGATCTATTGTGAGATAATAACTCACTGAAATTAATAGTGGATCTGTCGCTCAATTTTTTGGATTGGTTTAAGTTGGACGTTAACACCGCTTGATGCCGGCCGGTTCAGTGGTTAAACGCTCACGTGCGAAACTGATAGGTCCTGAGTTCGAATCTCGCGTGGCGGGATCGCGCGTGCGCACTGCTGAGGAGTCCCTTGCTAGGACGAAACGCCCGTCTAGCGCTTCCAGGTTTTCCATGATGGTCTAGCTTCACATGATTCATGATCTCAATCATTGAAATTACCGTAATATTCACCAAACCCCCTTCTGATATTTATATTTAAGCAAGTAATTACTTTACTACATACAAAAGTTATGGTTTACATTTTAATTCATGAATGCAAATTTAACTTTTCATTTAAGTCATAATATTTATCATTATTAAAACTACTTATGAAAAATCCATAATAGAAACAATATTCCCTTTTGTTGTTTTTGTTTAAGATTACTTCTACCCATGAAAGTAAAATCGATCATTATTACATAAATCTCTATGTAACAAGAATCAATCAATAAAGTTTCCTATATTTATTGATAGATTAAAAGAAAAGAAAAAACGAACCATTTTAATTATTGGCAAAGATGAATAGTGACTAGCATTGGAATTTAGGACGCACATATTTCTTCCTATTTAGGACTCGTCAATTAGATGTACTTGTATCTCAGAATTAATGTTCATAATGGGACTCGAACCCAGTACTATTCACTTCAAACTTCATCATATTATCTATTTAGCTACTGAGTTCTAATAACTACTTGTTTGTACAATGTAGTGAAGTTTAAATTCATTTGGTATTTGTTTTACTTGAATCTTTCCATTGATATTTAAAACTTCAATTGATCATAATTTGAGCATATGATAAAATGTTAATGGGTAATTTTTTCATAACCTTTATTGATTTATATTCATTATAAAACGGAAATTTATTTTTCTCATATGAACTAATTTTCTAAGTTTAATCAATAGGAAAACTGGATAAAAATAAATTATTGATTGTATTTCATTACAAAAAGAAAGATGAATATTCATAGGAAAGTTTAGTGTGAAGATAATGTAATTACAGTAGTTGAAATCATGATTCAATTGAAGCTAGACCATCATGGAAACCTGGAAGCACTGGATGGCTGTTTCATCTTAACATGGGACTCCTCTACAGTGCGCATTAACGATCCAGGTTTTTCATTGTGGTCTAGCTTCAATTGACTCGTGATTTCAACTATTGAAATTACTAAAATCTCCATAAAACCCCTTCTGATTATGTATTGGTTCTGAATTCATTCTTATATAATAGTCTGTTGTATTCAATAATCCTTCAAATGATATGATAAAGATTTCTATCTATTTCTTTTTTGGATGTAATAGAATCTTTATAAACTATTGTTATAACTTGTGGCCTGTGTGCCCTGTTAATGTATAACTTAACGATACCTCCAATTAAAGAGCAGTGAATTATCGACCGGACAATTGACGCATAAAACAAATACGAGCAGTTTAGCGTACTTATCGGTCTCGCTTCCCGCCTAGCCCAGCCAGTTAAGTCCAGAACACCAATTTCAGCCTCTGAGACATCAATCATTTATTTCAAGCATAATGGGTTTACATACCAACCAGACAGACCACACCGTACCATAAAATATGAAACAACATTTGCACAAGAATAAGCCAACTGTGGCTGTGATTGAGGGAGGTAGTAATTAATAGACAGGGCATAACTCAAGAATTGTAAACCGTACAATAATAGTTCATAGGTCAAAATAAAGCTCGTAATAAGATGTACATGAATATGAACAGTTTGGTTATTTAACAATTATACGATAAAAATATACGCATCGTATTGGTTCACAAATGGATCCAAGAAGTTACCATTCATTTTTCTCATCGGGATATAACAACTATCTTGTTACGTATCTTACCAATGTTTCTATAAGAATCTATTATGTTTTTAACGTTCGAGTTAGACTGTAAAATTTAGAAGCTTTCACTTTCATAGTATATTTGTTTTAAACCCGGTTTATATAGTTACACTACACTAAAGATGTGTATAGTAAGCTTGAATGATATTACATTTATTGAAAGCTTAAGATCGTGTTATGGTTCTAAGGAAAGATGGATAGTGGCTAGCAATAGAATCCAGGAAGCTCGTTTCGTCCTATTTGGGACTCGTCAGCTGAACGTAACTGCATCTCGGAGTTAATGTTCACTCTGGATTCTACTGCTAGCCTCTATCCACTTTTGGTCAATTTATTATGTGTTAACTTGACATGATCAAGTACCTTATTCCTATTCTAATCCATTTACGGGTGATACACATTGTTGAAGGGTCCCATACTAAGACGAAATATCCATGCAGTGCTTCCAGGTTTTCCATGGTGGTCTAGTGTCAATTGACTGATGAATCCAATGATTAAATATGTAATTATAGTTTCAACTCTGTTTTATGAAGCTAACTGTCATAAGAAATTCATTTAATCCTTAACTATTTACTGATATGAATAGTCTTCTACAGTATTTTGCAATTAAAAAGAAATGCCTAGCTAGTCGCCTTTATTTCAACAATCCGTCAGGTCATTTGGAAAGTTATATTGGGGGCAGGTAACTTGATTTGTTTCCATCTATTAACCTCTTATCTATAAAAAAAAACGATGTCGTTAGTGTAAGAGGTCAAGGGCATAGGTATTAGCTAAAAAGGAAATTTTGAACTTCTTCGTCCATTGCATGTTATAGACGCGGTTCTGTGTGTGGAATAAAACACAAAGTATACTAACGAAACGTTTTGTGATATATTTGTTTAGTAATAACTGTAGAATATTCATTAGTTTACTTTCTTACGCCTGTTACCCCTCGTCCAGGAGCATAGACCACCCACCAACACTCTCCATCCAACCCTGTTGTGGGTAATCCTTCCCATCTGTATTTGAGTGTGCATAAGTATTCTCAGTGAAAATTGGAGATGAAAAATCACATGTTATATTAAACATTTTAACAACAATATAGTGTAGCGGTTGATGCTATGCTGTTTGGCATAACGAATGAGATATTAAAGTCACAGTATATACTTTGATCGTAATTACTGATATACACATTCATGAAGCTTTAGTTGTAAACAAAATAATGAATAATTTGGCTTTGACAACTAACAGTTTAAAAATATTGACATAATACATTTAAAGTTATTAACAAAGCACTTGCACTGGGAATATATAGGCTCTTCAGTGGCTCTACATCTAGCTTCAGTTAGATGATTTCTGATTGTTATCCAAATATACATGGTTCTGTCCTTCGTATATTTTCATCGACTAAAATCGTATTGGTAAATAACGGAATTAATTAAATAAGTCAATTATGAGAATGAATTTCGTGTAGAAGTGGAAGCGAAACAGAGCGGAGTGGAGAAGGTGAGTGAATCAACTCATTTTAACCAAGCATGACTGGATAGTTATATTCAGACCAAAAATAAGTTATAGACACATAATGAATAAGGTGAGCAATGAACATACATACAATCATATAAAAACAGTCAATGCGAATAAGCGATTAATTGGTCAGACTATAATTTATGGACGACCTATGGGCGACGCTAACGTAACCTTAAGAGTGTCTACCTACTTACTAGGGCTCAATGAGTGTTATAAAGCAGTTTCAAGGATAAAGACTATGATTTACAGTTGATGGTTAAGTTTAGGAATTAGATTTACGGTTTTCCTCACGAACTGGCACTAGCTATAATGCCGAAACTCTGTTTACACATATGTATGAATGAATTTCGCGCCAAAATCTTAGATCTGTCATCTTATACGTGTTTGGTTCGTCCATAAATTATAATTCAGCCGAATTTTCTTCCTCCATTGAATATAATGAACATTTTTCAACTTCAACAATCAAATAGGACGAAATGTGCGTCCTGAATTTCTCTGCTAGTCACTATCCATCTTTGCTTGTACTCTATCTTTTTGTCATGTATGCATTTCACTTGTTTCAGGTTATTAAAACTTTTTGTGACAAATGTTTAATTAGGATAATTTCAAATAATGTACCCTTATTCTTTTTCTTAAACATTACCTTTTATTTAATATTGACCTGATGGTACCTGTAATTCGATGTGTATTATGTAATCATTCTCAATATATATGTATGATGTGATTATGATTTGTTGTATTACTGAAATAGTCAATAATGTAGAACTGTATACTCTTTATTTATTTTGATAAACAATACGAGTTCGAAAAAGAATAACCAAGAAGGGCTTCTACTTTACAGCTGTACATCAGCTACATGTAACTAATGCGTTAGAAATGAAATACAATTGAATAACCACTTAAAATTAACGAAATAAGGAGGAAATTGTGAAACAGGGGAGTAATTTAAAAGAGTTATAATGGGTGTCCTGGATTTCACTGTACAGGATTCACATATATCAATGAGAAATTGACCAACTGAAGAGGAAATTAGGAAATGACGATGGAAATGGATAGGACATATATTACGCAAATCAGTAACTGCATCAAAAGACAAGCCATAAATTTTAATCCTGAAGGGAAATGTAACAATGGAAGGCCAAAGAACACATTAGGTCGGGAATGGGAAGCAGATATGAAAAGGATGAATAACACCTGGAAAGAACTGGGAAGGATTTCCCAGGACAGAATTGGTTGGAGAATGCTGGTGGGTGGCCTATGCTTCTGAACGAGAGGTAACAGGCATAAGTAAGTAAGTCCCCTGTTGAAAAAAATGTCCATGAATCAATCACCAAATTTGATTTATTCTCTAATAGACGAATCATTTATTAGTAATGTAAATAAACTAATATAAATATATTAATAAACAATTGTTTATGAACATTGAAATGTCATATTATATTCAATAAATTAATTAGATTTTAAGTAAGAACTTGTCAAATGAATAAACATAAATGATTGAACACCATCTTCAAATAACACCAAAGAATGGATTAGAGTGTTGTTTACAAGTTAAGTATGTTGGTAATTAGTTCAAATTCGAATGATTTTTAGTAGATATTCAATGGTCTATACATAAGGTATTCTTAAATTAGATTAAACTGAATTCACATGTATCTTGCGATTGTTGTTTAGGACTATAATTGATCAGCCTCTTGTTGGTATATGTGTGCATCTTGTACGGATTGCCTCGATATAGACTTAAATCATAAGCATTCCAAGCAAACATGGATAGTGTTTAACAGTGGAATGTAGGACACGCTTTTCATCCTATTTAGGACTCAAGATAAGTATAGAGGCGGTCCACATAGCATGCACATATGCCAACATGAGACTGATCAATTTTAGTCTTAAATAACAATGGGAAGATACAAGTAAACAATACCAAGTGAATTTAAACTTCACCCTATTTCAAAAGCAAGTGGCCATCAAGACTCAGTATTTAAGTGAATGATGTGATGGCGTTTGAAGCAAACAGTACTGAGTTCGAGTCCCGGAGTGGACATCAACTCTGAAATTCAGGTACATCTAGCTGACAACTTCCAAATAGGACGAAACGTGCGTCCTTAATTATTTTCTATCCAGTTTTTCTATAATTAGGTTAAATAGATATTACTTAGTTCATCAATTAAGTGTATTTATAAGTTGTAGTTGAAAATTTTGTTTATTATTTACTGATTTTCCGAGTAAATTCTTTTTTTCCTTCTTATATAAACCAAAAGAATGATTGTACTACTCCCTACGGTAGTTCAAAATTGTATGTCCATATGTATATATGTGTACTTTATTGTCTTGAAATGGTTTCATAAATTGGGCAAATGATTTCAATAGTGTTGTATTCCTTGTTCTAGATAATTTAACTATAAGAAGTTTATCGTTATTCTGGACAAAATTATGGGTACCTACTTTATGCAGAAAAGAATTTTTAAATAGATGTCAAGTTAGTTCATTCTAATAAATGTTTGTGATTAGTTGATTTTAAAGAATTCATTATCTTTATAGGTAAAAATGAAAAAACACGTGGCTATCAGGATTCAGTAACTAAGTGGATAACATGGTGAAGCTTGAAGTGAATGGTACTGGGTTCGAGTCCCAGAGTGAACATCGAATCTGAGATGCATATTTCATATCTGCTTCTATTTCATGACGTCATGTGTTTTTCGGCCTTCCACTGTTATGTTTCGTTTCAGGATTCCAAGTGAGGGCTTTTCTTGTGATGCAGTTTGATAATGTCCATAATGCATAAGTTATCCACTTTCAACGGTTTTTCCTAACTTCCACTTCAGTTGGAAGCTGGCTTGTCCTTTATCACAGAAGGCTGTTGCTGAATGTATCTGACCAATTGATGTTGAGCATCGTGTGTAGACAACTATATATAAACACGTGTACCTTCTTGATGACGGTTGTAGTAGTTCTGCATGTTTCAGCTCCGTACCGTAGTACTGTCTTGATGTTCGTATTGAAGATTCTAACTTTGATATTTATACTTCATAAAAATTACACTAAACACTTTTGTATTCTGATTAGTGTTTTTTTTCTTAGTAAGGTTGTTTTCTACAGAATAGAGAATAATGTTATGCCGCCTATGCTTCTCCATGAGGGATAAGTGTAAGTGTAAGTAAGTACTTTTGTATAGAACATTCTTTTTTTCTTTTCAAAATTTAACTGATTGTAAATGGTTCTTTGAACTGAACAAACGTACGCACTTAAAAGTGATTCATTGAAATGAATATACATTTATATTCCTTCTCGTTTGATGGATAAAATGGTGAGCAAGTACAGTAGTTAAAACACATTGTAATCAAGTTGAAACAAGCTTGATATTCTTCTTTGTTTAAATATAATTAGACTTATTCAAGTTGTTATTTAACTTAAGACCATTGTCAGTTCACTATTTATTAGTTAGAATATTCGTGTAAGGTTGATTAGTCTATTCTTTTTTTATAATCAACTAATAGTTATGAATATAAACCCTAAGATGTCAACCATACGTTATGAAGATACTGATGAATGATATAAATACATGAAAACATAGAAACATCACTTGATAATATGAAAGTTTGATAGACAAGTCAATCATTAACTTAGTGATCTAGAAATTAAGCGCTCGCGCGCGAGACTGACAGGTCCTGGGTCCGAATTCCACAAGGCGGGGTCGTAAATACTCACTTCTGAGGAGTCCAAAAATAAGACGAAACGGCCGTCCCGTACTTCTAGATTTTCCATGATGGTCTAGCTTCAACTGACTCATGATCTCAACTATTGAAATTACTACAATCTCCACAATACCCCTTGTGATACATGTTTACATGTTAAACAGAAAAAATACAGTAAAATGGAATTAAAGATCATATGAAGATAATAAAATTTATGAAGACAGTCAACTACTAACGACGTTATCACAATAGATTAATTTAGTAATTGTAAAACAATAAATATTGAAGAAATTTTATTTCTATTCAAATCAAACACTAACGATATAGTTGATGTGTGGCTAAGGATGATAATGATTGGTTTGTTGCTCAGTTAGACTTGTAGATAGTTTGACAGGTACTAGATGAGTTATATATTCTCCTATCCTTATTATTAGCCCTCAAATGTTCTGATAAGCCCGATAATGAAGAGAGTCAGCTCTCCCTCTCCAAATGCTCTCACATAGCCACGTGCATGCAATCACTACCAGGAAAATCCTACTCACTGTCTTCTCGCGACACAGGTGTTGTTTACGTAATTAAGAGGACGAGAAGCGGATGTCCATTAGGTGCGATCAATCAAGAACAGGTTCAACCAAGTCAATGTCATGTCATTCCAGTCAATGCAATTTATATGAGAAATGTTTGTATATTTGTGTGTTTGTGTATGTATGTATGTATGGTAAGGGATGAAAAATTGACATTTTTGGTGTGAATGGATAGGTAATAGTGTAAAGTGTGAATAGAATCAGACATGATATCTTGGACAGATGGTCCAAGTCAGATGGATAATGAAACCTATTTTTCTATTGAGGGCAGTGAGGTTAAGCAATATGCATGAAATGCTTCACCTACTCGCCTTTCTTCGTAGTTGGAAAAAGCCTTTTTGTATTATTTTGTTGTTTTTTAAAATATCGATTTGATGGTTGTTGAAAATGTCATGAACTGCTATGGTCCATTTCATTTGAAGTTTTTTCTAATTCTATGGGATTTTTAGGTGGTGTCTTTGTATACCCAAGATGTCCTTTGTATTATTTAAACTTGGTTTATTTGTTTACTCTGAAGAAGTAGCTTATACTAAGTCACGAAACACAAGAACATATATATTATTCCCAATGACTTGATATATATATATATCATTTCCAATGATGATCATTATATTCATGACAATTTTAGCCTGTATTGACTATGTTGTGTTGATTTGATCTTTTTTAAGTCTATTATAATGAGTCATAGATGTATTATTCATTTGACGGAAATAAATTGGTGTTTTTTATAGTAGTTGAATTCATGAGTTGATTAAAGCTAGACCACCATGAAAAACTTGCAAGCACTGAGAAGCCATTTCGTTCTAGTTTGAGACTCTTTAGAAGTGTGTAACCACGATCCCACACCAAAGAGACTCGAATCTAGGACCTTCGGTTTCACACACGAACACTTAACCTGTAGACCATTGATGTTTTCCCTCATTGAAATTTATCTTATAATCTATAAGTAATATTAATTATTATTATTTATTTATACGATAATATATTAAAGTAGAAAAAAATAAACGGTTGTTTAAACAATCAAAATGCTTGTGAAAATATGATCCTCTGTCAGAATCTCGCGAGGCGAGATCGTAGATGCGCATTGCTGATCAGTTCCATAGTAGGATGAAACGGCCGTCCAATTGTTCCAGGTTTTCTATGGTGGTCTAGCTTCAATTGACTCATAATCTCAACCACTAAAATTACTATAATATCCACGAAAATCCTTCACAGATGAAAATATGATCAGTTTAAACAGTCCTGGGAGAAATAATCAATATATTTATCGGTATATGTCAGTGAGTAGAAAAAAATGTGTTTCTGATGTTTCATGACTCAATGTAAACCACTTCTCTTTACAGTAAATAAATAACTGAAAAAGTGTCCTAGAGTAAGAGAATATATAAGTTGTTGATTGACAGGCTTATCGCCTAATCAGAAACATCGTGGTTACTGGCAATATGTATCGAAAAGAATATATATTATTCAGATGTCGACTCTTTGTGATTTTCCAAATTATTCATGTTCCTTCTTTTTGTCTTTCGAAATTTATTTCATTGAATTATACTCCTTGAATAACATCTTCAAATCCTAATCTTTCCGATTATGGGTTATACTTTCACCTCCTCTATCATTATGGGATTTGAATCGACAATTGTGTAGTATAGCAACTTGAAGTTATGTAGGTACGTACAAAGTTCTACGTTGTTGCCGACTAACTAACTGACTGACTGACAGATGTCGATTCCTGAACTGCTAACTCGCAACCACTCAATATTTATCTTCAATATCGATCAAGAAATAAGAGACAGAAAGTTGTTGAAATAATTTATGCTGAGAATTCTATTACTTAATTACTTACTTGCTTACTTCTCGTTACTCCTCGTCGAAGAGCATAGACCACCCACCAACACTCTCCATCCAACCCTATCCTGGACAATCTTTTCCAGTTGCTATTCATCCTTTTTTAATATCTGCTTCCATTTCCCATCATAGCGTGTTCTTCAGCTTTCCTCTTATAGTATTCAATGAAGCTAATAATAATAATAGTATTAATAGCAGCAGTAGTGTTAGTAGTAGTAGTAGTAGTATTAGTAGTAGTAGTAACTCCATGTTACGCAATACTTAATTTTACACACTTCCAATAATCATATAAATCAAATATCGATTTTTGATCATCTATAAATATACTAATTCTACTCAATTTTTGTACAGAATCAAAATGATCATAATTTAGTTGAATCAAATGAATAAATTTATGATTATTTATATGCTGCCCTTTTTATTTTTTTCATTCTTTTCTTTCTTTCTTTCTTTCTTTCTTTCAATCTAATTCATCTTTATTTCGAATAGTGAAAATAACAACAATACAGAGAATATCTGGCTAACGTTGATTCTTTTAATTGCCTAAATATCTCTCTATCTATCTATCCAACCAATTCGTTGTTTCTAATTCTCTCCCTTCTTAGTTGACTCACTGACTCTTCCTCTCTCTTTCTCTCTCTCTCTCACTTACTCACTCACTCACTCACTCACCCACTCTCTGCCCCTCTCTTTCTGTCTCTTCTATAGGATTAAATTGAGAAGTGGTATTGATTTCTATAATCTATAATTTCCCGAATCCATATGGATTAAAAATAGACAATGGAAATTACTTCTTGTAATAATTGCGTTTGTTGGTGTTACCCCTTTTTCCTCTTCTTTTCATTTTGTTTTCCTTCTTTTTGTTTTCCTTTTTTTTGTTTTTCTTCTTCTTCTACATAAAAGATAATTTTGTTCTGAGAGAGGTAATGAAATAAAATTGGTTATCATGTTGTATATGTTTATGAGTTTTATTATTTTGTGTAGATCCATTGAAGTAAACAATTTCTGGCTTTGTTCCTCCTTAATTTGCTTTTTTTTCTTTTTTCTAAAAAAATGTAAATGTTGATTAAGAATAACACAAGGGAGAATGGTATACGGGATAGAAATCAAAAGGGATATCGAGTAATATAGAGTGAGTAAACATAATTTAATCTCATTTTAAAGTGTATAGTATTGTGGTAGTATTTATAATAATAATGATAAAACTAATGATAATAATAGGGTTTTAGGCGTTACTGCGACGATATTGTACTGAATGAGATTACAAATGCGGACAACCGAATGCGATTCAATACAAAATCACCCCTGAATGCGCTGGTATGGTCGAGGATGGGGAGATTCAGCTCTCTCTCTTCCACGAAATGCTTTCATATGGAAACGCGTATACAACCATTGTCACGGAAGTCCTGCTCACGGCGTCTTCGTGGCGGGGATGTTGTTTACGAAATCCAGAAGACGGAAAACGACCTAAGAAGGTTTGGAAACCTTGATTCCAAACCAATGGTGTACATGGACTTCAGGATCCTGAGGGAACAAATGGTGTATGAACCAATTGTTGGTCACCGGTTATAATGGGACTGAACTCCTCACGTTGCTTCACTGCCGTGTGGTTTAGACTTATAGTCGAAGAATCCAGATGTGGCCTCCTAAGAAAACCACCTGCTTCGACTTGGGCACCAGAGCAGGATCACAGCACTTAAACGAATTGAATGATTTATGTGGTGCATATCCATTTGGAGCCTCGTTTTACCAATGTTTATATGTTTAAAGAAATAAATAATAATGCACAATCATAGAATACTTCATTTGCAAAATATTCAACAATTGTTTGAGACTTTGTTGTTCTTTCTTTTCCATACCAACCACTCTCTGTTCTCGTACTATCCTCTTCGAATTTCTCAACCTTCTTTCTCCAAGCATTCCACTTTCGACTGGCAATACATACTACTTATATCGGTCGATATCAGTAGCACACACTACAAGATTAGTACTCTTAGTTAGCTTAATAAAATAACTGCATAAATAGGTCTATGTAGTTTAGAGCCGAGTGCAACCATAAAGTAATCAGGAGGCTCTAAATAACTAGACCATCCTAGATCACGAATGCTTGGTGGGAATGACCAACGGCTTAATTTGAGATGGGATTCTGGGCTCAAGCTGTCGATTCTGAGTTCGTCTATCCTAACTTTTAACACTAGTCAATATACCGACAAAAAAAATTATTCCACAAATTTCATTTATTTATTTTAATATATGGATATTGGTACAAGGAGGCACCAAATACATATGCGCCACACGAACCTCAATTGATTTGTGTGAGAACTGTGATACTGCCTGGGTGCCCAAACCGAAGCAGGTGGTTTTCTTAGAGGGCCACACCCCGAGCCTTCGACCTAAAAATCTGATCCAAAAGGCAATGGAGCATCGTGAGGAGATGCAGTCCCATGCTAGCCGGTGACTAACGATTGGTTCATACGCCATTTGTTCCTTCAGGATACTGGAGCCCATGTACACCATTGGTTTGGAATCCGGTTAAAGCGCCGGAAAATCGCTTTTCATCCTGTCATTTTCGTAAACAACACCTGTGCCACGAGAAGGCACTGAGTAGGACTTCCCTGGCAGAGGCTATATACGCGTGGCCATGTGAGAGTATTTTGAGAGGGAGAGCGGACTCTCCCCACTCTTGATCGTACCAGGGCGTTTGGGGGCATTCCACAAATAATTCTATATAATAACATAAGTCTACTAAGAAACTGTGATCAATCAGGTCAAAGGAGTAGAAAATGTGACAATAATCATCAGTAACGGGATTATACAGATTGTTGAGTTTTAATTAAGATCATGAACCGATCAATGTTAGACCGCCATTGAAAGCCTGGAAGCACTAGACGTCCATCTCGCCTTGTATAAGGCTCTTCAACAATTTCCGCAACCCTATACTGGAAACTATCATGTTTCTACTGTTGACTAGCGTCGAGAGGTATTTTTGAAGTTCCAATGAGTAGCCATGACAAGTGGGGTTTAACCGTGTCCGATGTGAGGCAGTTATCTACCGAAGCTAATGGACGATGGTGGCGTAATATCGTGGATTGATTGAAGTTAGACATCAACACCGTTGAATACCCTCTAAGTGGTCTAGAGGTTAGGTGTTCGCGTATGAGACCAAAGTTCCTGGGTTCGAATCCCGCGTACTGGATTTGGGATGCTCACTTCTGAGTAGTCCTATAAATAAATATATATATATAAGTTTACTGAACGTAATCCAATAAAATATATATTCAAATAGTTATCTAATGTGCAGTTGCTCATGACGAATCGAAATTTTACTGCATAAGTAGTTGCTTTGAAGACAAATTTCACATCTTAGTATGAAATCTAAAAAGGTCAACTCACTAGCACTTTTTCACTAAAATGTTTTCTTTCTGTTCTTTCAACTGAGTTCCATCAATTTGTAGGTGGCATCATCAGTGTAGTTGAAGCAGTTCAGTATCAATTATAGCATTGTGTAATATACAGTTGTGAAACTCAGATGTTTAGGGATATTTGAACATTATCCTTGGATAGTTGCCATTTAATATAATGTTACTGACAGTAAATTTTAATAATGTGTATGTAAAATGAGACCCTTAGCAAAGATGGATAATGACTAGCGGTGGAATCCAGGACGCATGTTTCATCCTATTTGGGACACGTCAACTGGATGTACCTGCATCTCAGAGTTGATGTTCACTCTGGGACTGCAATCCAGTACTGTTCGCTTCAAATCACATCACGTTATCCACTTAGCTACTGAGTCAATGGGAAGATTCCACTAAACATTACCAAGTGAATTTAACGTGAGACCCTTTTAAAAGATCTACTAATGAGATTCTAAGGAATCTCATGAGAACTTTAAACATTTACATTTTGAAATATAAAAGGTTTTGATTGGGTAATTAGGGAACTTTATAATTTGGAGCAGATGTATAACGAATCGTTGAATTTTAGTATTAAATTCATAATCCAATCTACTGACATAATCTAATCATCGGCTAACTGAAATGTTGAATATGTTCAGTGACAACTAAGTTAATCGAAGTGATGCATCTATATTTAAAGCCCAGATACAGGAAAATTGATATTTTTGTTGAGATAAAACTAAAGAAGGAAAAGTTGGATGATGGCTAGCAGTGGAATCCATGACTCATGTTTCATGCTAATTCGGACTCGTCAGCTGGATGTACCTGTATCACAGAATTGATGTTCACTCCAGGATTTAAGGTAATATCTAGGAAACTCACACATGATGCATATATGACAATAAGAGACTGATTACGTGTAGTCCTAAACACCAAACAAACAATATCAAATGTTACAATTGAGGTACTGTAAATGTAAATGAAGTCAGGCTAATGAAAATAACAGCTTCTAATGATGAATTTTCATTCTGTAAAGTTATTTGAATGGAAGAGGTACAAGATAATTCAGAAATCACATCAAACACTTATGATTAGTTGAAGCAGACAAAATAAAGTAAATAAAAACTTTCACTTAAATTTGATCGGCGAGACTATAATTTATGAACAAACCAATCAGGTTTAAGGTAAGAGGTTTCGGATTTTGGCGCGAAATTCACTCATCCATTTGGGTTAATGGAGTTTTGGCATTATAGCTGATGTCAATTCGTGATAAAAATCTTAAATCTAATTTCCAACCTTAATCATCAACTGTATATCATAATTCGAATTCTTCACACAGGTTTATAACCCTCATTTGGTCCTGGTTATTAGATGGACACTCTCAAAGTCACTTGAGAGTCTCTCAACAGTCGTGCATAAATTATAGTCTCACCATTTGATTGAAATTGGGCTCCAAGTTGATATAAGTAGGAAGGAAGGAATTTGATTTAAGTCTTATTTATATCCGATCATTTTGATGTTGAATTATCATTCGTTGAAAAAAGCTTGGACTAGATTGTCAAACAAAACATTGGACTCACTTTTGATGAAGTTTTGTTCTCTGAACTGGATGGTTTGGTCGTGGAGCATCCAGCTCAGAGAACAAAACTCTATCAAAATCATCCACCTGAGCTACAAATCTTCTCCACCGTTGAATTCATTTCATATTCATTCGTTAAGATTTTACAAATATATTCTTACATCTTAAAACAAAGTAAACACTAAATGTTTAGGTCATTTTTAAGAAATAGAAAGTAACCAATCAAAAGACAGATAAAATACAGTCGAAAATTAAAATGAAAGAAAAACGATAATGATGATTGATGGTGAAAGACAATTAGATCAGTTACAAGTGTGAAAGAGGGAATAATAAATGACAAGACATCTAATAGATGTGTGAGTAGAAGAGCATAATTCAACCAGACATGAAAACGATTGTATCACATTCCACTATGTTAACCAATTTAAATGTGTGTGTGTGTGTCTGTTTGTGGTCACATATACATAGGGAGGAGTAATCGTGATTTCAAAACTAGGGTGTGTGAACATGTACTGAAATGGCTGTAGAAACAAATACAATCAAGTGACCCGATAAGAGTAGAGGATAAACGTCCATCATCCTCTATTGATAAACATATAATTGAAACAGGTCATAAGATTGATCTTAACTTGGCTTTTGTGGTGTTGTACAAAAGTGTAAAAGGGCATATATACTAAGGTTTATTGAAGCCTTGGTCATGCAAAAATTCAAACCCCCTCTGTATTCAAAAAGAGTTTGTTCTTACATTAAACCTACCCTGGTAATCTTAGCATACTATCCAGAGTGATGGGGTTTCAAATTGTTTTCACATTGCTTTCTTTATTAGCCTTGTCTCCTCTTACCTTCTATTTCTAGTCTAGTTGGCATTTTATGTTTATGTATTAATGTCCTTAATAAGTATATTATGCGTGATCAGATTGTTCGAAATGTATTGCGTTAATATATCATCACACAGTTCTGATAGTCCTCGTCTTCTTATTACACAATCGAAATTTATCAAAGGAACTAACTGCTTTAGATCACTTGGTATTTTCTACTTGAATCTTCTCATTGATGTTCAGCACTGCAGTTGATCAGACACTTATTGACATATGTACATACTGTACGTATTACCTCGATATTGCATTAATTCACAAGCATTCTAAGAAAAGATGGATAGTGGCTAGAAGTAGAAACCAGAATGGTGCTAAGTTCAAATCCCAGAGTCAACATCAACTCTGAGATGCGGGTACATCCAGTTGACAAGTCGCAAATAGGACGAAACATGCATCCTTGATTCCACTGCTGATAGTATGAAGCTTACAAAATCGTTTAGTACTTTACTTATATTCAGCATTTTACGGAGTTTGTTGATTCATTCTTAGTTCAGTAGGGTGTAAATCTCAGTATTTCTTTTCTTTTAGATAATTATATTAGATAAACTGATTTATTGCTGTTTAATTTCTGACATTTTGTTGATATTGTAATGGCTTTCCTGTTTGTTTGTTGTTTTTTTTCAAAATCTCCGTCGCCAATTGTTATGTCCTTGGCTTATTCAATTTCCAATTTAGATACGCTGACTTACACGACCAAACTAATGACGCATACAACAGTACAGGTAGCCTAAAGTTTCGATTGGTCCTTTGTCCGCAAATATCAGCCTCCGTGATAAGAATCATATGTTCCAAACATAGTAGATTTCTGTAGAAACAAATCAAACCATATCACAATATAAAATAGGAAATAGCATTTGTACAAGATCAAGCCAAAAGTGACTGTGATTGTGAGAGACTGTATTTACTGACTGAGAATAGTAAATCAAATGACAGTAACCAATAGTTGGTCAAATAAAAGCCTGTAATGGAAGGAATATGAATAAACATATAATATAGTAACTTAATAATCATACAATGAGAACATTCGTATAACATTGGTCCATACGTAATTCCTAACGGTTAACATTCATTTATTCTCGTCAAGGATTTTGACACGAAATTCATTCACTCATTTGGCTAAACAGCATCCCGTCACTTTAACTTATATCAGTTTGTGATATAAGCATCAAATTTAATCCATAACTCTAACCATCGGCTGTGAATCGTAATCCTTATTCTTCAAACTGTTTTACAACCCTGATTTAGTCCTATTAAGTATGTGGACACTCTCAAGGTTACTTTGGCGTCTCTCAACGGTCGTCCATAAATTATAAACTCGCTAAATTAGCTTTAACAGAACTAGTTGTCACAAATTGAACATTTAATTCATCATTTAATAAGGCACGTTTCTTTTAGAAATACAAATGAATATTGAACAGAGTACAAGCAAATATCAGTTAAGATGAATAGTGGCTGACAGTGGAATCCAGGACGCGCGTCCCGTCCTATTTGAGACTCGTCAGCTGGATGTAACTGCATTTCAGAGTTGATGTTCACTCTGGGATTCAATCCCAGTGCCGTTCATTCCAAACTTCATTACGTTATCCACTTAGCTACTGAGTCCTGATCGCCACCTGCCTGTGTAATGGATTGAAGTTATATTCATTTGGTGTTGTTTACCTGTATCTTCCCATTATAATGTCAGTTAATTTTTAAAGGTTTCTATTTGCCTACTGTTGATATTATTAATTATTCTCTGTGTAAATATGTTTATTTCGAGTTGATCATCTGAATGTTCCCAATCACTCATTCGATTTTAGTATATTTTGTTAGTAATTTACAATAGAATATAATTTCAATAGTTGAAATCGTGAGTCGATTGAAGCTAAACAACCATGGAAAACCTGGAAGCACTGGACGGCCGTTTCGTCCTATGGGACTCCGAGGCAGTGCGCATTCCTTTCTGATAATAGAATATAAGTTAAAGGGTTTGTCAAATTTACAACTCACCAGTTGAATACGTATCCATCCTAGTGTTGATGCTCAATGATAGCATCCATCTGAAATGTTCAAAAATAGGTTGTAAGCTCCTTCCTAGATCTCATTAGTAGTCACAATTCAGTTTCAGTAAATACCACTCATGTTTAAGCTTGATGACAACCAACACAACTTGTTTCTATGCATATAAATGAATGTCACAAACATCTTGTAAATTATCATATAAAATCAGGTTTTCTTATTTGCTATTCTATGTTTACATCCATAGTGTTTACTGTAATCAAATGAATGGTTAACTAACATCATTTTTCTGTTAGATAGGCTATGATATAATTGTAGATTGATTATATGTATCAGTTAGAAATTTAGTTCTAATTTTCTGCTAATTTACTGTTGTATCCATGCATATGTGTGTATGAATATGTTTATTTATTTATGGATTGTTAGCAGATGATAAGTTATTTATCATCTAGTATAGTATAACAGTGCCCCCAAATCTCTTAGTACGGTCGAGGTGGAGGAGATTCAGCTCTCCCTCTCAAAATGCTCTCACATGGCCATGTGCATACAACCAGGGAAGTCTTACTCACTGCCCTCTTGCGGCCCCGATATTGTTTACGAAATTTAGAGGACGAAAAGCGAATGTCTGGTGCTTTAACCGGGTTGGTGGATATGGTGCATCCACCTAGGGGAGTTGGAAAACCACAATTCCAAACAAGTGGTGCATATGAGCTATAGGATCGTGAGGGAGCAAATGGCGTATGAACCGATTGTTGATAACCAGCTGACATATGACTGCATCTCCTGACGTTGCTTCACGGCCTTATGGATCAGACCTTTAGGTTGAAGGCGCCAGGTGTTGCCTCCTAATAAAACCACCTGCTTCGTGTTGGGCGCCCGATGTTTCACAGCCCACACACAAATCAAGTGACTTGATTGTTGCATATGTATTCGGTGCCTCTCTATGTCAATATATATACGTTCAATTAAATAAACAAATAAAAGTAAAACATTGGTACTCGCTTTGTTTTGAACCATTACCACCCTCGTAGACTGAACCTGAAATATGTTTCAGTTTCCTGTTAAGTTATTGTTTATTCATACATTATATCTAAATTTTATGGTGGGTATATTTCCGACTACTTTTTTTAAATAGTCGTTCACTAATTCATCAACTGTTCCAATGTTTTTAGATTCACTAGTAACTGTAGGTTATGCACTGATGTGAACTTTATGGATCATATAATCTAACTTCTCAATAATTTAATATCGGTATAGAGGTTGTGGAGATTACTAAGTATTTTTTGATTGAGATCATGAACTGATTGATGTTAGACCACCATTGAAAATATGGAAGCACTGGACGGCCGTTTCGTCCTATTGTGGGACTTCTCAGCAGCGCACATTCACGATCCCGCTCGCGGGATCCTAACCCAGGGCCTTCAGTCTCGCGAGCGAACGCCTAACTTACTGGACCATTGAGCCGGCATCCAATCAATCAGTTCATGATCTCAATCAAATAGTTTAATGGTTGAATTCATGAGTCGATTAAATCTAGATCACCTTAGAAAACCTGGAATAACTGGACGGTCTTTTCGTTCTAGTATGGGATTCCTCAACAATACTCACTCACTATCCTTTAATCATTGATATTCAGTAATTAAAATTTATTCTGCATTGTAATAAAAATTCCAGTTATCCGGTAACATGACCTAAACATGAGGTAAAATATTAGTTCATATGCAAAACTCAATTCAATACATGTTTAAACCGGTTATGGTGATTTTGAATTGGCGTTTAAACAATTGTATTATACTTTGCAGTCATTAATCATAATATAACTATTAACTTGCTATGATGTAGGTAGTGATTGTTCACAGGTTCAAACATGATTCATACTAGAATACAAGATATAATTGATCTGAAATAGAATGTAATTCATTTTTGCACTGAAAGTCATCATAAGCAGTTAAAGTGATTGTCAAGCAAATCGCTGAAATATGTGTAGTATTAGATGGATGTTTCTTTCTAGTCTAAGACGATTCGACAGTGTAATTTTGTAACCTAACACTGTCAGTTCTAACAATAAATAAAGTTAAATAGTAAGTAAATAATGTCCGTTTAGTACCTTAGAGACAATTAAATTCTATTGAACAAGTTTCACTTTGGTCACTAGTTCAAGTATCTCAAAATCACGTACATTATGTTGACCAACCATCTTACATCATTAACATAGTACAAGTGATGTCTAGTTAGTTCGACTTACTTGATCACACTTCAGCTTGACCTTAAGGGCTAGACCAAGTGTATGGTTCAGATAGCCACTATCTTGTACAATGGAGTGAAGTTTAATTCATTTTTGTATTGATTGATTGAACTGAGCTGCTTTGTCTCAATGTTGAGTTACACTGAATATAACCTATAAATTCAACCAGTCTTTGTAAAACCTTCTTAAACCAGAATAAACATAATCTACTTACGAGTGACATGGCTTAACTAATAGAATTTATAATTCGAAGTCTTGAATAGTAGAGTTCAGACATTTGCAATAGGTGATTGTTATGATATCTGGCATATTCTTTGAAGTTGGAACTATAATCTTGGATGCCGACTCAATGTTTTGATGATCAGGCATTTATCGAGAGACCTGGATGTCATATGGCTCGATTATTGGCATGTTCGTACTTCTGAAGATTTCTTAACTGGGACGAAACAACTACTTAATGTCCCTTGGTTTCAGTGTTACTCCAACTGGAGCCATTTCATGACCAATACAGTCTACAAATCAAACCAGTGTTCACAAAACTCCTACAATTTAAACCTATTTAGTTAAAAATTTCTAAACATTTATTCCATCGAAAGGTAGCTTTCATTACAAATTCAACAGTCGTTGGCGAATTATCGCTAACCAGAAATTGAGGAGGAAGATATCGGTGAACTATTCAAACAATTCAGATATTTTACATTTCAAAATTTCAGGTAATATGCTCTTTAGCACGATAGTTTTTATTAACGTTATTTAATATCGTATATGGAAACTGTCATACTGTCAACAAGTTTGAACATCATCGATGGTCTAGAGGTTAAGAGTTTGTGCACCATACCGAAGGTCCTGGGTTTGAATCCCATGTGTTGGATCGTGGATGCATACTGATGATGAGTTCAATACCAGGATTGTCTAACATTGATCCATTCTTGATATTAATTTTAATGCAACAATCTCCCTCAACCGCTTACTTGAATATTAACAAAACATGGACAACATGTTCATTAACTGAACCATTTTCACCTTAATCCGTCCTTATGGTGAGCTAATCAATATGAAAATCATGAGAAAAGAAAGAGTAAACACTATCTAGAAAGATTTGGTGTAATAATAAGCTTAAATAATATTCTTTGAATCATATTTCTCTTTCTGGCTGACCTTATCATGACCTTTCTATGTTATTTGATATCCATATTCGTATGTTTCTTATCATTCATCAAATATGAATGAAACATACATTGTATATTTGAGTAACGATACATCTAAACAACTAACTAATGAACATGGCTGAAAGTAAGCAATACTTAAATCTATCACAGTTTTATTGGAGAGCTTTTGTGAAGATTGGTTAAATCTTCCGAAGATACATTTTCATGACCTGATATTAATCAAGATGTTATTAAGAAATCAGGAAGTAATTAAAAGTTGTTTGCTCTTTGGTTTACGACCTTTCATTGGGAGGGTTCGATTATATACCCGATAGTGGACGAACTTATGAACTTTAATTCTTACGATATGCTTTTCACTATTAAACTATTGAGCTGGTATCTTACGACTTATTTTCTAAACTTTGTTTAATTCTTCATTTGGTAGAATAATTATCTATTGCCATAGGACTTACTTACTTACTTATGCCTGTGACTCCTTATGAAGGAGCTTAGGCCGCTCACCAGCATTCTCCATCCAAATCTGTCCTGAACAATCCTTTCCAGCTCTTCCCAGTTGTTGTTCATCCTTTTCATATCTGCGTCCGATTCCCGACCTAATGTGTTCTTTGGCCTTCCACTTTTCCTCTTCCCTTCAGGATTCCAAGTTAAGGCTTGCCTCGTGATGTAGTTTGATGATTTCCGTAATGTATATCCTATCTATTCCCATCGTCTTTTCCTAATTTCCTCTTCAGTTGGAAGCTGGTTTGTTCTCTCCCACATAAGGCTGTTGCTGAATGTATCCGACCAATTGATGTTGAGTATCTTGTGTAGACAACTATTTACAAATACTTGTACCTTTATGATGATGGTTTTAGTAGTTCTGCATGTTTCAGCTTCGTACCGTAGGACTGTCTTGACTTTGGTATTGAGGATTTTGACTTTGATATTAGTTGACAGTTGTTTTGAGTTCTATATGTTCTTCAATTGTAGGAATGCTGCTGTTGCTTTGCCAATCCTCTCTTATACGTCTGCATTTGATCCTCCTTGTTCATTGGAACTCAATGTTTGATCGTATATGCGTTTATATTCTGTCTATCATGACTACGGAATAGAAATGCAGGAATTCATCTTGAAGTAAATCTCTAGTGAGTATGTGATTATAATTATTTGGAATGGTTTTGAAGTTTTTATTCAAGAAAGCAACATATATCCAAAGCCATCGTAATTGAAATGTAATAGTTAGTACTCTAATTTCAACGCTAATCCCCGAGTTTGGATATAATTGTATTTTCCTAATTATTGTACGTTGTGGTCAGATTAGTCATCTATTTATTCATGTATCTTTTTACACTGATCTGAAATCGGGAACCACATTGGAATTGAGAATAAATCGAGTAGTGTTCAAGTTGACCTGTCTCCTCTCACTCGGGTGCTTGTCAGTCAATCAGGTAATAGAATAGTTTGCTTCTCTCAACCGCGCTTCGAACTCACGCGTACTAGCCTCACGGTTAAACCAGTCATTCTATCGCGCCAAGGTCTATATAAGACAAGTTATCCTTAGCATCAAACGTAGGTAGACAGGTCAAGGACGTAACACTAGTCTTGAAGAAAATCAACCTCAAAGTATACACAGATTGCCAGAAAACTACCTTGTAGTTTGTAAATGAACATCCTGAAGCTTCATTGAGAAATTATCACTAGTAGAAGTAAGGAAGGTACTTCAGACAACACTGCTGATTAATTGGATATAAAAAATACTATATGTTTAATCCTAAGTCTGTCAGCTTTGAGGGTTTGCTGCTGTGAAATCTTAAACAATTGCAAAACATCTGTCTTATCCTTATTTGTATCGATCTATTTATTTATTTGAATACATAAATATCGGTACAAAAGGGTAAGGAATATATGTGCGCTACACAAGTCATAAGGCAAGCCTCACATGATGCACATATGCCCACAAGAGTCTGATCAATTTCAGGATTAAACAACAATGAGAAGATACAAGCAAATAACATCAGGTCAATTTGAACTTCATCCCATTACACAAGCAGGTATCTATCAGGACTCAATAGTTAAGTGGATAACGTGATTGAGTTTGGAGCGAACGGTACTGAGCTGGAGTCCCATAGTGAACATTAATTCTGGGATGCAGGTATATCGAACTGACGAGTCCCAAATAGGATAAAACACGCGTCCTCGTTTCCATTAAATGCTACTATCCATCTTTGCCTATATTTTTAAAATAATTTCAAATGTATACAAATATTAAAAAATCAAATTAATTTTTATTGGTGACATATTGTTTTCAGAATAGGAGGTTGTGGAGATTGTAGTAATTTTATTAGTTGAATTCATGGAATTCTAGTGAAAAGACGTGAACCGTGGAATGCGATCCGTTTCGGGTAGGGATAGGTACTTACCTCAGACAATGGATGAAGGGTTGTGCAAGATCATGGATCGATTAAAGTTAGACACTACCACCGTTGAATGACGGCTCAGTGGTCTATAGGTTAAGTGTTCGCATGTGAGATCGGAGGCAATGAGTTCGAGTCCGTTTGATGAGGCTCGTGGATGTGCACTGCTGAGGAGTCCCATACTAAAACTTGACGGCCGTCCAATACTTCCAAGTTTTGAATGGTGACTTAGCTTAAATCAACCCATGAATACAACTATTACATTACTACAATGTCCACAACCCCCCATTTTGTTTTTAGGATTATTTAGTCGTTTTCATTAGAATAAACACATTGATGATATCAAGAAACTTACAGTTTTCCAACGCACAACAATACAATAAATTGATGATGTTTTATAATAATCTATCAGAGGTCAACTATTTGTCATTATTTTCAACCTTTTTCATCGAATCTCCCTATGGTTCTAAGTTTCGATGTTATAGAAAATTAGGGCAGTAAACAATTTTTTTCTTTAAATGGACCATTAATTCGATAATTTTGCACTTATGACATTTCGTGGATTGGTTGAAATTAGACATTAACACCAATGGATGCCAGCCAGCTCAGTGGTCTAGAAATTAAGTGTTCACACGCGAGATCGATAGGTCCTGGCTTCAAGGCGGGACCGTGGATACGCACTGTCGAGGAGCCCCACAGTAAAACTAAACAGCCTTCCAATGCTCCCAGGTTTTCTATGATGGTCTAACTTCAATTGATACATGGTCCCAACTATTGAACATATCACATTTCATTGAATAATATCAGTGCATTGTGAATGTTACCTTTAAATCAGGTTTTTTTATATGAATTTGGCAAACTATACACAAACATATATTGTTCTTGTTTAAGAAAAATGATGAATAATTTGGAGGGGGGTAGATTTTTTACTTAGTTGTAAAATGTTGAATACTGAAAATATTTTAACATTTAAGCATACCCCCCCGTCACGTACACACACACACCCACACATGTAGTCTTTTTGTTGAATCCGGTACATTCTTCAGACAGCTAATTAATCTTTAAGAGATAATACTATGCGATGAAAAGAAGATTTTTGTTTTCTCTCATTTGAAATAAATGATAGATAGTTGCATAATCTTTTTTAGATAATGAGAAAAGACAAACAAATAGACATTTGATTGTCATCATATTAGCTAATTATTGTAATGTATAATAAATATGAAAGTAAATTAGTGATTAGAATTGGGTAAAGAGGATATTTCACAAATATCAATGTTAACCAAGACACGAATATTTCTGAATTAGTTTAATGCAATTGGATCGTATTATTAATGTTTTGTCGGGAACGTTAGGTTCCCAAATGCCCTGGTACGGCCGAGGTTGGGGAGAGTCCGCTCTCTCCCTCCAAATGCTCTCACGTGGTCAAGCGTATATAACCACTGCCAGGGAAGCCCTACTCACTGAATTCTCGTGGCAGGGGTGATATCTACGGAATCGAGAGGACTAAAAGCGAATGTCCGGTGCTTTAACCGGGTTGGTGGACACGGAGAGTTCACCTAGAGCAGTTGGAAAACCCTGACCCGAAACCAAAGGTGCACATAAGCTCCAGGACCCTCAGTGAACAAATGGCGTATGAACCAATTGTTTGTCACCGTCTACCACATGACTGCATCTCGTGACATTGCTCAACTGCCTTGTGGATCAGACCTTTACATTGAAGGCTCCAGATGTGGCCTTTTAAGTAAACCATCTACTTCGATTTGGGCACCCGAGCAGTATCCCAGCCCTCACACAAATGAAATGAGATTTTTGTGTCGCATTTGAATCTGGTACACCCTTGTACCAATATCTATGTGTTCAAATAAATAATAATAATGGGGACGTTAGATCCCCAGAACTCACTTGGGTGTTGGGGACGATAAATTCGCCAAAACTCACATTTGTAATTTTATCGATTAACTTATCGATTAAATGTTTAAATATTTGAATAGCAATCAATTGATGAACTTATTGATGAATGTTTAAAATTTTAAATGACAATATCGATTATATATATATATATATATATATATATATATATATATATATATATATATATATATATATTGTATATATACATTTTAAATTGTTTTGGTTGAATCGCTCGTTTCTGGTTGTTGCAGAATATATTTCTCATTTCAAGCCTGGACTTCTCCCTCTAGATAGCTGGGGCTGAGACGTGTCACTAGCTAGCTCACTGGTCGTTGGTCAGCGAATCCTCGTTCTCGTCCGCAAATCTAAGTGAACCCGTTAAGCTTCAAACCTAACATTGGGAATAAGTCTAATTTTGTAATTTTATTTAGAAAATTTGAATTTCTTTGTTTTCGCTCCAAAAACGCTCTTTTCATCTTCATGTCGTATTTCCCAGTTGGGAGAATCTTAAATGCTATTGGTTTGTTGTGTCTTTTAGTATGTTATATTGTAACTGTCCCTAAAGACGGTTTTGTGCTGTATATATATGTACGTTTTGATTTGTGTTTGTTGTTATTGCTCGTTTTCTGGCTGTTTGCGGAATATACTTCCCCATTTCAAGCTTGGACTTCTTCCTCCAGTTAGCGGGGCTGGGACGCATCGAATAGCTAGCTAATTGGTTTTTGGTCACTGAGTCTTTGTTCCGTTCGCAATCTAAGTGAGTTCGTAACTGCTTCAAACCTAGAATGTTTACACTAAGACTGAAGTTCAGTACCTTAATATTGGTCTTGATCTTTGGGGATTATTTCACATTGCTTAATATATTCGACGTATTGGTGTAATAATAACAGGTTCATGTTTCTCAAAACGACTAAAAGAAAACAAAGTATTCTAACCATTGTAATGATACAATAAAACAAGAGAATTGATAGCAATAAATCTACGTTTACAAATATAATAGTCCGAATAATTTGAATAATCTACTGTTTCTTTATTATTCTAATGATTACTCATTAAAAGTCCACTATCACCAAACTGAACACTTTTAAAGCAAAGGTATTTCGGTCGTCCAGTGCTTCCAGGTCTTCTATGATGTACTAGCTTCAATTAACACACTATCTCAATTATTGAAAACCTATTTCAGTAGAGCGATTTCTGTTTGAATCAAATTCGTTTTTATTGTAGTAAGCAGACAGACAGATGATGATATATTGAGATAATCCATACAGAATACACCTATGCCGATAAGAGATTGATTAATTGAAGTTTTTAAAATCAATGGGGAGATTGAAGTAAACAATACAGAGTAAATTTAAACTTCACCCCACTACACAAGCTAGTGGCTATCTGTACTTAGTAGTTAAAAGGATAACGTGTTGATGTTTCAAGTAAAAGGTATTTTGTTCGAGTCCCATAATGAATATCAACTCTGAGTTGCAGGTACCTCCAGTTGATGAGTTCAAAAGAAGACGAGATACTCATCCTGTATTCTATTGTTAGCCACTATTCCTCATTGATTATAAACATTGTTACTGAAGGGAATATCTAGGCAATCTGTACAGGATGTATATATGACAATAAGTGGCTGATTAATGATAGTCTTAACACATCACTGTGTATATTCAAACAGATAATACAAAAAACAAGAGAAAGAATTTAACTATTTCCAGGAAAAGGAAATTCAAACAAAATGAATATTCAATATTGAATAATAATTTTTGTTTAAACACATAAATTATATTTTATGAGTAACTATGCTGTCTCAATGTTTTCTTTATCTTTTTTAATACACAGAATGAAATTTGTCAGAAATGAGTATAATAATGGAGACTAGTAATAGTGAGATCTGTTTTTCTTTCCTCTTTTCTTTTTTTCTTTTTCTTTTTACTTTTCTTGTTTTTTTTCTTTTTTTGTTTTTCTTTTTGCATTTGAGTGTATCTATTTCAATATGCTAATTTATAATAGAACTTATCGTTGCATTATTACTTTTCATATGTTTTTCTTTTAAAATTCATAATGTCGGTATTCTGTAAATGACAGAATATTCATTTTGTTAAGACAATATGCTTATTTAAATTTAGTTATTTTTATAAGTGAATATCAACTCAGAAAGATGCAGATATATCCAGTTGATGAGTCTTGAATAGGACGAAACACGCATCTTGGATCCACTCTTGCTAGCCACTATTCATCTTTGTTTATAATGCTTGTGAATTAAGGCAATATTGAGGCAATACGCACAGTATGTATGTATGCCAATAAGATACTGAT